>CM036253.1:4261890-4861890 GCA_020698575.1 Bostrychus sinensis | reverse complement strand
TAATTTTATTTTATTTTTTGTGCAATGTGCTCAGAGGGACAAACTTTTGTGTCAAAAAAGGGCAATCAGGAGTCACCTAAAAGATAAAATTATTTTATTACTATTATTTTTTTTTTGTTTGTTTATTTTTATTTTACCATTGTAAATATATGTTATATATTTGTTGTCACAAGTCATAATTTATTTGACTTTTGATATGTTTAATTTGAAATTACATGAAAACTGTATTGTAAGAACACTTAAAACTTTTACAAAATGTTAAAGTCAAAAGCCCTTAGAGAAGAGTATAAGAAATACTGTACACTCTACTGCACTCTACTATATATGGTATTTTTGTGTCTCCACAGACTCCACATGGTGATATAAAACTCTTTAGGGGCCTATATTTAGCAAAATTTTACTTTTTAGAGCTTTCTCCCATGTTATAATGTTGTTCCCTTATCAAAAACATATCTGGAGTTGTGTTTTGTTTCATTCACACCCGGTATTCTCTGGCGATGAGTTTCTCCCTCGAAGCCCCGCCCACTCCAGGAAGCACTGACCAATCAACAACAAGCCCTCTACATCCAGTCTACTCTCGATCATTTATCCAAAAAAATCTGTTTCCACTGATTCCTCACAGACATTTTTCATTTTTTAGTCAAATGGCATAATTCTAAAAAGTTTAAGGAAGTAAAAAGCTTTTTCTCCTCTGCTGCTGCCCTCTGCTGGGCTTTTTCTTCATGGCACCAGTAGAGTACTTATTAAAAATGTTCTTTTTTAGTCAGATAATGTGTTTAATAGCTGTAAAACGAGCTTGCTGTTCAAAATTGGCTTAAAAAGATAAATAAAAGCAGAATATATCTCCTTTAAAATGTCATTTCAAGCCACTCTTCACTAAAATTCACCAAATATTGACGGCGTTTTGTGACTGACAGTGGCAGTAAACGTCGGCGCAGGGATTTACAGGCTGAACTCACACGAGACCGGAGCACACCTGCCTTTGTGCTGTTTATTCTCCATTTATTTTGAGTTTATTTGGGTTTATTTTGGACCACAGCTGAGAGGGAGACAGTATTTAATGTGTGAAAAAGAAGAAGCACAGAGTTGGACCGGAGCCTGGAACTAAAGGGAACATGGCTGGAATGGTTTGAGATAGCAATATAATTATTATTAGACAGTAAAGTATGTTGTTTTGTAGGCGGTGGCAATGGATAAATACTGACTAGAGGTTGTGGCTTCTACTTTAATGATTACTGATTTAATAAAGGATAAAAGAAATGTTACATATATTAGAAAAGCAACACTGAAAATGAACAGACACTGAAATAAATCTTGAATAAACCTGAACAATGGACATTTTCTATAGTTGTATCAATAATTAAAGGTGCTATGAGCAGTGTGTGTATATATTTTTTTATATTTCATAAAAGTTAGCCACATGCTAAACATACCTGTTCAGTTCCAGGCCTATTTTGTTTGTGTCTTGTCTGAAATGATTTACTCAAAATAAATGGAGTAAATGTTCCAGACTACACAGCTAAGACCTGTGAGATTACCACAGAAGTGAAAAATCCAAGATATGTGTTACTGTCTCAGAGTAAATTAATCTGGAACACAGTAAAAAATGTAAATGTATAGCTCCGCCTGAAAAAAAACCCTTATTTATAAAAAAAAAACACATCTGAATGCTAGGATTGGAGTTAGTAAAGTAAAATATCATGAGTAAGTTTGTCAAAGTAGATCCTAAAAAGTGAACCTGAGCAGTTTTATATAAGTTTTAACACAATTAAATCCAGGAGGAACCACCACAGTCCATTTGGACACATTTTGGACACACATGTGACCTTTGACCTTCCTCAGGCACCAGACTGGAAAACTCATTATATTTCACTGATAGATCACTTTGGTTATTCATTCCATCCAAATACTTTTACCCAGACTACTATTACTGCTAATAATAATGATGATAATCATAATAATAATATAAATACTATTAATAATAATAAGTGATTTATTTGGCTGCTAGCGTGCTGAGTTTTAGTCGCACTGTAATGGGACAGACGTGTTTGTAATCAGCAGAGCCAGTGTTTGAAATGGAAGATTGTTTGCATGGCTCACTTGAAGCAGTAAAGCAGGAGCAGTACATATTTACACAAAAGTGTACATATTCAGCTTTTGCATTTTTTTAATAAATGTCTATTTGTTTGTGGAGGGTTTGAATATGGCTTTGTTTGGGTGGCAGTCAGAGACTTTTAGCTGCGCTTTTTTCCTTCATTTTGGTTTGCTACATGTTAGGATTGCAGCTTGTTAGTGTGTGTAGTTTTCATCTGAACAGGATGCCCTTCCCCCAGCCAAAATACGCTTTGCCTGTCCGTCCTGGGAGGGGATCTCTCCTTCAATATGGGCTCCATAAGGTTTCTTCTTTTTTCCCGTAGCTGGGTTTTTTTTAGGAGTTTTTCCTTACTGAGAAGGAGGGTCTAAGGACAGGAGTGTCCTGGGTCTGTTTAGTTTAGTGTAGTTATTGTTTGTGTTGATTGTGTGTTAAGTCTGATTGTGTGTTTATGTTTGATCAACTGTTTGTGAAGCCTTTGAGGCGACTTTTGTTGTGATACTGGGCTTTACAAATAAAATTGAATTGAAAAAAAATCAAATAAAAAAACAATGATATGGCTGATTTATTCACTCACACACACACAAAAAGAAATATATTTTACATAATGGCAAAGTTGTTTTTGTTTAAGTTTTTTGTTTTGGTTCTAAACCTGCATCGCCAATCGTCCAATCAGAAAAGCTCAAAGACTGGCAACCCGCAGACCTTTGGTTTGATTTAGACTGCAGTACCTTTTTTAAACCAGTAGAGTGCACGCTGCTTACAGTACCTTTAAGTACTTACTCCGAGTCACAACAACATTAAAACTTATAACAAAAATAGTAATGTAAACACAATATAACACTAGTATCCATAAAAAAAGAAGAAATTGATCACTATGGGACATTTAGATTCAGCAGTTAAAACATTATATGGCTATGCACCCCTTGTTATTTAATGTTTATTTGTTTTGTGTTCATATTTGTCATCATAACACATATAAAAATGTTATACTGGGATGGGTATATTATTATTAACACCTGCAAAAATACAGGTTTTATCTTTAATGGGTACAATATGGTGAACTGAACACTTAAAGGGAAAGACCAGTCCAAGTCCGAGTCCAGGGTGAACCAAGACCAAGGCAAACCGAGACCAAATCCTGTGAAAAGTAAAAAAAAACAGGAAAAGTAAAAAAATAAAATAAAAAGTGGTTGATATACACAGATTATTTAATGATCTGCAGACTCCACAAACAAACAGAGAGCAGAACATTTTCCTATTTTTTCTCATGCGGAAAACTAATTACTCTCTAAAAATGTTTGGTAAATAAAATCTCAGAGACCGCCGCATCCGAGGCTGAGATGAGACCGAGTGAAGCTGCAGCCGAGACTGAGACGAGACCAAGACCAAGACTGGAAAAAAAAAAAAAACAGGTCTCAAGACTAAGAGCGGCTACAACCCCGGCTACCACAGCTTTCCTGCCTCTGTGCTCTTTAACTTTACACCGCGCTCTCAGCTTTGCCCGACCGTCGGTGAGCTCATGAAGCAGAGTGAGGCGAGGGTGAAGGATTTTAACAGACACTGGCCTGGGACGGTTGAAGTCAGACTCAAAGAGAGGCTGAGAGAAAATCACATGACCAGAGTCTATTTTTCCCAGAGCTGTGTTTATCCCTCCTACACCACTAAGACATTTTTTGATGTTTTGCTCCTGTTTTTTGAGGATAACTTTTGCTGTGTTGATTCGAATGGCATAGATTTTGCCTCAGGTGTTTATTTTTTGATGCATTTTCAGATTTTAGGGTTAAAAATGTGTCTAAAAAAATAGTCCCACCTTTACTCTAAGACATTTTGTGTGCCATTGACTCCCATTAAAACAACATTTTTATTATACACTGTCGCTGCAATATAATTTCACATTTTTATCAAGTATTTCATGGATTCATGATAGTGAGGGATTGGAATTTTAGTTTTTATTGTTTTTCACTAGGTGGCGCCATTTCCCCCATATATGGTAGACAGAGGTATAAATGTGGAGATGGCCACATTAGTGTTTGTATAAATGATCAAGCCTACAAGGCAAATAAAACACATTTTTTGAACTAAAATGATTTGGGTGTGTTTTAGGGTTGTCATAAATTGGTGTGAAAGTGTTTGTTGAGAAATGAGTTTGTTTGTGTTTGCGTGAGCACAAATCCAAAATGTAGTTCTTACAGAGATGTGCACATCAGGGCAAAGTAGAAAAAGGTCCCAGACTGAGCAGAGGCAGAGGTTTGTGCTGGATAAACTGGAATTTAAGGGGTTAAATTTCATAAAAAGAATTAATTTTTGCTGTGTAAGATGAGGACTGAAGTTAATCATTGAAAAAAAAATTGAATTATTGACTATTAGAAATGTTTTATTGGTGGATTTTTTTGTGCTTAGGGTGAAAGGTGAGACTAAAAAGTTAAAATAAAACTACATCTTCAGACTCTCTCTCTCCATCTTACTCCAGTCCTGACCCCTGTCTGTCAGATACAGAGTCACCAGGGCCTCCGTTGCTCCCTGGCCTCCCGCTGATATCTGCTCCTCTCTGGGCTCCTCTCCCCTCCTCCTCCTCCTCCTCCTGAGATATTTACTGGACGCAGATAATTACGAGGGAAGGCCACGTCTCGCTCGCGCCTAATGACTTCGATAAGAGCCCTCCATGTTTTTCTTGTGTGTTTTTTTTTTTTTTCCCCTCCTCGAGACGCAGTGTGGGGCGGGCTCCTCCAGTGGATGTGGACAATCAGGCAGAAAAACACCGGGGTTATGCTCATACGGCAAGGGCAGAGGTACAAAGCTCTCTCATTAACACAAACAGAGGCTCGATGGGCTGTTGTAGTCCGTACTGGAGCTGGAAACGTCTTTAAGTGTCTTCTGAGGATGGCAGGAGGTTAGATTTACTAAACAGAGAGTCAACAATGGGTTTTAAGGTCAAAATAGGATTAAATATTACAGAAAGCAGCATCGTGGAGGAGAGCTGAAGATGTAAACGTGCATCAGTGTTGAGTCAGCGGCAATAAGACACTGCTCTTCACTCCTGCTTTGGTTAACCATGAATGCACACAAAAAAGCACAGTGTTAGTTACTTTTTTTGTTCAGTATTTAGACCTGAGAACCACGATCAATGGCCAAAAAGAGAAAAAAAGTGCATAAAAATATTCTTAAGTAAATGACAACTGCATATTTCCTGCCAGTAAATATTATACAAGCATATACAAGATGTCTCTGCACAACCCAAACACTGAAGTAACTTGGTAATGTGGGGCCCCAGTGCAGGATTTCAGAATGGGCCCTGAAGTTATGAAGCACATTCAGAACTTCAGGTTCAAACATAAAGATTTTTCACATTTTATTAAATCTTTATCAAATTAGTTTGATACAAAAACAGGTGCTTATCCATTAAATAAAAAATAAATGGTCACATTTATACAGTGCTTTTCTACCTCAAGGAACCATTCACCCATTCACTCACACATTCATACACCAGTGTGTGCAGACACTGGAGATGAGGTGGGTTAAGTGTCTTGCCCAAGGACACAACGACAGCCTTCTGGTTAGTGGACAAGCGGTTCTACCAACTGAGCTACTGCAGCCCATTAATATTTAGGGACAATTTTGCAAAACTTTTTTTTTTTTTAATTACAATTTGCATATTTTCTTAAGTGATATCATGAAAAACAGAGAAGCAGGGAACACCGAGGCCATAGTGCAATGGTGGTCAGGAAGGTTGCTTTAATGGAACAGACACAGCAGACAGAGATGACAAAGATCCTGCTACTACTGCTCACTCCTACATAGTTTGCAAGTCTGCCCCCTCGAGTGTCTGTGTGTTCCCCCCTCGAGTGTCTGTGTCCCAACAGCTTATATAGGATACAGGAGAAGTAAATGTCCCTGGGTTTACATAGAGACTGGTCAAGGATGGACTACGATTAGCTGGTTAGCGCTCACCTTTCATGCCTAGGAGACAGTGGACACACGTCAGCTAACATCTTATGTCCCAATATGGAAAAGGTCAAAACAACGGGTCACAGCTGCTAAATACAAGTCAAGAGAGCAGGAGACATTCAAAAATTCATGATATCATTAAGAAAAAAAATAAAATAAATTGTTCTTTTTGCTATGATTTTACAAATTCAACAAGATTTTAAATGGAATTTACATTAAAGGTCTGTAACAGAGTTATGTGCTGCTGTCACGGCTCCTTCTTCTTTGTGGCCGTGCTCTGTGATTATGTTCCTGTGTGCAGGTCCCGGCCGTGCGTGCGTCAGGGGCCCGACGCACTGCGCGTATAAAAGCCCCGCCTACAGCCAGCCACGCTCTCCGCTCCCAGGCCAACACCTGCACCCACACCGCCTCGCCTTCGCTTTACTTTTAGTTTAACTTTATTTTCTACAACACTGCACCCACTACACTCAACCATGCACTCACTTCCACCTCTGACTCCACAGACAGCCACACTCCATGGTTACTTTATTTTGTCTTAATCTGGTTCACCTTTTTGTAAATAAATATTTATAATTGGCCTGATTTGCTGCTTGGCGTTGTTCTTGTAGCTGTGAGCCGGGTTATGACAGCTGCCCCTAATTATTATAAATATTATAAACACAGACATGAGCATAGAAGAACAAGGATGCACTCTAATGGGCCCCGAAACCTGCTGGGCTCCAGCCTGATGTTACACCCCTGTCCCTAAAACTGTTAAATTTATATTAACCTACAAAAGCACTCAGCAAAATGAGGCCCTCTTCTTTTATTTTCATCTAACAAATGTCCAGTGGTGGGAGAACTATTGAAAAATTTCTATTTAAATAAAAGTATAAAAGCTCTAACTTTCAAATGTACTTGTTAGTAAAAAAGTAAAACTATTTTGCACAGATTCAAGAGCTAATGAAAGTGTTAAATGTGAAGGATTTTGCTGAAAAACTGTGCTGAAAACCAAAGATTAACGGTGCAACAGAAGAGACTGAATCTGTAGGTGAGGTTTTTTGAAGAGTACTGCATCTTTTAACCTACACACGACATACGACACAGCAAAAACAAATGATTTTGAACCATACTTGAAATACCTTTCACTTCAAACCAATTAAAAAAAAAAGTAGTGGTGCAAAAAGTACAGATGCTTGCTCTAAAATGTAGAGAAGTGAAAGTAAAAGTCCGCCTTGTAAGTGAAGTAACTAAGTACTTTTATTTTATTACATTCCCCCATTGCAAATGTTTCATAAAATAATAAACGTCATCATTGCTTGACCTTCAACAAATGCTCTAAAACTGGGGAACCGTTACCAGAAAAGTAAAAAAGAAAATAATACAATATTGGTCCACCCTTTCCTGATTCAGTGAGCCATAAAAACATCATTACCAACAATGGGATAAATTCACCAAAAATATTATCCGCTCTACCACAGACGCCCTAACACGTACTTTAGAAGTAAATGGAGAGAGCAGCAGGGAAACACATCTGGCTTCAGTGATGTCAGAGAGACTAACTTAGAAAACAGCAACACAATGAAAATCATGTATCGCACAGGTGAAAATCAGACGACTTCAGTGTTCTAACGTTGAAGGACCTCTAGTCTGCTAAATGCACTTTTTTGAGCTTTTAACCATGTTATAATGTTGCTTCCCCCTCAAAAACAGACCTGCAGTAGTATTCTGTTTGAGTAATCCTGTATGCTGCGGCGCTGCCCTTCTCCAGACCTGAAAACGCTCGTCCTCACAGCTCTACGTAGACACGTGAAACCAGGAAGCGCTCCTAAAGCCCATCCACTGTCACCGGACTCGTTCGGCTTAAAACTCCATCACTACGAAGCACTCAGCTCATTTATCTATCTGCCGTGCTAAATAGCCATTTTATGCTTTGTTCAGTCCCCACCGTCGCCAGCAGGGGGCAGCAGACACTGGTCCAAACGTTCTCTGCCAAGTCAAAGTTACAAAAAGCTAAATATAGGAGCTTTATTGTCTTTGTAACAGCTGAACAAGATTCCTGTGACTTTTAGCATGTAGTGCTAACGGAGGCTTGCTTGCATGTTGCTAATAGCCGTGCTAATAAGCCATTCTATGCTCTGTCCAGTCCCCGCCATTGCCAGCAGGGGGCGACAGACACCTAATCCAAGCATCCTCTGCAAAGTCAAAGTCATACGGATACATTATTTTAAGTTATAAAACCTGAAATGCTAATGCAAAGGAGTCCAACACTTTTTAAAAAAAACCTGAAAAAGGCGTAATATGAAACCTTTAAGGTAATATTCATCACCAGGCTATAGCCTCTCTGTTAACAGCAGCCTTCCTTCCCTCGAGGATTTATTCCACCCAACTTTGGCTTCTCATACATTTAAATAGAAACTACTAGAATTTGTAGCCTGTGAATGGACAGTATTTTTATAGCGCTGTAAAAGATGTGAATATTTCAGAAATTCAAAGTAAGTGAATGGTGCTCTATGACCAAGCACGGTGTGTCCTCAGGTCGTGTTGTAGTCAGGACCGTATGAATCAAGACCAAGACAAGGCCAAGACTTTCAGGTTTTGAGTCAAGTCCAAGATTTTAAAGGATAAAGAATGAGTCGAGACCAAGACCAAGGTTTTAAAAGTGGTTCAAATACATTAATGATTATTTTATTAATCTAATGCAACATAGAAGCAGACAGAGACAAATCTTTTTCCTGTTTTTTTCTGATGTTGATGTATGTAAAGTAGTATTTTCTCATAAAGTTTGGTAAAAAAGAACAATCTCAGAGACTGCCACACCTGAGACAAAACAGACTAAAACTGAATTCGAAACCAAGACCGAGACAAGACCAAGGCTGTAAAAAAAAGAGAATCTCAGTAGATTCAACCAGGTCTGTCCTCGAGTGCTGAGTAAAGACGACGGAAAAACAAACACTTATCTCTTCTGTCGTGTTATAAATGAGGCGCTGGGCTGATTACTCTGAAAAAAAAAAAAAAAAGAGTGACGAACCTCAGAACCGTGCACTTTTGTTTATTGCTTTGGAGAGTTATGTGCGGAGAGGAGCCCCCACTGGAGACCCCCCACATCCCAGGATCTAATCCAGTCTCCCTCCAGGACTCCGCCGCCGTCGTATTTACTGTCTGCACGAGGGGAACAAATAAACTGATGATTAACAAGTTTTCTCCTCGTCGCCCCGCGCCTCGCCGTAGTGCCACCTCGCCGACTTAATGATTCTTAATGATTTCTTAATGGCTTCTTAATGACTTCATCAGGAAGATCCTACAACAGCATATTCAGAGGAGCGCCAGTTTCCCTCCGAGACCCCGGATCACAGCCCGCTCCACTCTCGGCTCCGACAACAAACACTTGAAATCAGCTTATGTCTGCCACAGAGATGACACCGGGGTTTGAGACGCCGTGAAGTGTGGAGAAGGAGGGGAGAGGGTTTTTGAGACTTTCGTGATACGATAGCGATGGTGTGCAGATACAGGCAGAACATGATGACCACCTGGCCTAATATTCAGCCCTATACACGACAAAATGTGATGTACTGTGTGTTCTTCTCCTTCATCTGTCTGCGGTTCACCTCTGTTTCCTTCCTTGGACAAACTCTGACAGATCCTGACCACTGCAGACCAGGAGCAGCCCACAGGAGCTGCAGTTTTGGAGAAACTCTGACCCAGTTGTCACAGTTAACGTATGTGTGTCCTGAGTCGGACTTTTTATCTTCAACAAGTCATAAAGTCGCTCATTTAATATCTTCATTAATGCAAATTGTATAAAATAAAAGTACATTTTCTTACGTTTATAACGATATATTGGTTGGATAGTTTCTTTTACAAATATTTTATTGCGGCCATATGAAAGAGCGCTTTTGTCCGAGGTTTAAGCTCGGCAGTGCTATGGCCCTGAGTCGGACACGCTCACCTTTCTGGCTTTTTCAGCCTTATTTGTTGGATTTTTCGGCTCTAATTTAAGGCTGGGATATTTACGTTAACAAATTTTCACACCCGGTACCTTGTTTCCGTCTTTCAAAATAAGATTGTGGGCTAAGCTAACGTTAATCAGAAAATAATAAGACGGACAAAGTTAGCTACAAAAACATTAAGATCACTGAAAGAACGTCGCCCGAGTGTGACCTGAGCGTTCCCTGCGCATTTCCCGATCAAAATTATTTTCATATCATGATTATTTTATAAACACTTAGCATAAATACACAAAAATTACCACAGAGGTAGAGCAATATGTGGAGTTTTGGTTTATCTACCGTTAGCCAGTTAACGTCTTTATGAACGTCTGTTAGAAGACTGAAAAATAGCAAAAGGTGAGCGACTCAGGACACACATACGTTAGGTCCTTGTCAAACTCGCCATTTTTCCTGCTTCTAACACTACAAGGGGTTCCTGCAGGGCATTAAACAGCATTAAAGGTCATTAAATAGATTTTGTCCAAATTAAGGCATTAGGAAGCATTGAATTGGATTCCAAATAATTTTCAAGTAAAATTGCTAACATTATATTATTGTTTTATTTGTGAATATAAATATGTATTTATAAATAATTTACAGTTTAGTAGCTGACACGAGCGTGACAGAAGATGACTGAGATGAGGTTAGGTCTGTGTGTGTTTTTGGGGAGAGAGTGAGTCTATGAACGACTGCTTTTACTGTGATTGTTTGAGTGTAATTGCATTGTATTTTTATTCATGTAAATCAGGGACTGCAGATGGAAACTAGCTATTTAGCGATAATCTGGTGCGGAACATCTCTGTTTTTATGAGCTTAATGTCTCTGTACATTGTCCCTTTAAACTAAACTAAACTAAACTAAGAAGGGCGGAAGGAGTTTGCTTCCAGTGAGACCAAGTTACACCTGATGTTTGACTTTCACCATTGTTGCTGCTTTATGATCTGTATTTTACAATATTTGCAGATATTTCTTACAATTTAAACTGTGATTGTATATTTGTAGCATTAAAAATGTAAACCATGGCATTAAAAACATTCAGATAGACCTGCTGATACCTGCAGGAACGCTGCTGACAAAATGTTCACTGCTGCCTTGGTGTCGTGATAAAAACATAATCTGTGTTATGCCTGATGTCTAGATATAAACTAAAACAGATTTTTCAGCATTACAATATTTTGGTCATTTGAATGAACAGGTAGGGTTCAGGGTTAGTCTCCCTAAAAGCCACCCATAAGGCACCATTCTAGAGGTCAAATTATATATCAGGACAATTTTTGCATTTTTTAGTCAATACACAATCCGCAGATTTTTGCAATTTTAATGCAGTTTCATGTGATTTTCCCTACCATCTTTGAGCAGTTTGTGCTCTTACTCTGCAGTTCATAGGAGACATTCAAAATCACTTTATCTCAGCCTGAAAATCTCAGAACAGAAATAAAAAAAAAAAGATTTTGCTGATTTCTCTGGAACAGAACCTCATAGAACAAAAATTCTAAATGCATTCTGCAGTTTTCCCCAAGCTCTACCTGCACAGAGTCTGACTGAGATGAACTTATTGGTTTTCTTAAAAAAATCATCTTTAACTGTGCTCACGCTCAATTCTAACACATTTGTTTGCGTTTTAATAAGCATTACTAAAACAAATGGCTATAAAAAATACATTTATTTTATCAAATTTCATCAAACCCACAACCTCCTTGAACATGTCCTGATGTTCAGATTCTGTAGTGACGTGTGTCTCTGTAGGATGCAGGATGTTGTTGTAAGACTCATGATGCCTGCATTCAAAATATCTACACTATGTTGCCTAAAGTATTGGTATAATAGTAATTCAGTTCAGTTGTGGTTTCCATTCTCAGGCTGGCTTTTAATAACGCTTCTGTATTTGTTCTCTGTTGTCACATTAGCTTCTTTCCAAAGACATGCATGTACTCTACACATAAATTATTGAATGCCTTATCATGAAAACTGAGAGAGAATGATGGTCCGAAACTGAAAAATGCTAATTAAGTTGCCCCAAATTAAACACAAAACTTATATAAAACCTGTTGGGATGCAGAGTGGTGGAGTGGTTAGCTCTCCTGCCTCTCACAAAGAAGGTTGTGGGTTTAATTATTAGATCAGCTGACTATAATCTCTTCTGCCTTTCAAAGATACGCCTCACGGTGAATTGGTGACTCTAAATACCTCATAGTGCAGTGGTTCCCAAATTGGGGTCCGGGGCCCCCTAGGGGTGCGCAAAGGTACTGCAGGGGGGCTCCCAGAGGCTGTCTATATTTCAGGACAATTTAAATTTCAAGCCATTATTTAGGTTTTGGTCCACAAGAACAAATAAAACATACAAAAATATAAAAAGACAATGAAAATATTAAATACCTGAAAACATTAAGTCCATAAAAAAAAATATTTTGAAATCAATTAAATGTTTTTTGTAATGCTTTCATATGGAGAAAAACATGATCTTTTGAATAGAAGTAAGTTGTATAGTTGGGGGTCCGCGTGGGATTTTCGGAAATTTAAGGGGGCCACGACACTCTTGACTTTGGGAATGGCTCTCATAGTGAATCATTGTCAGTCTGTGTATGCCTCTGTGCAATCGTCCAAGCTGTGCACCACCTAAGGCCCATAGTTGCCGGGAAAAGGCTCCAGCCCCTTGTGATCTTTAAAGGGAATAAGTAAAATAAATGTATCGGTAGTATTTTAATTGCTAGTCCCTGACCTTGTCCTGGTTCAGGCCCAGTTTAGTCCTGGTTAATTTCTGGTTCAGTCCCAGATTTTGTCCTGATTTAGGCTCAGTTTAGCCCTGGTTTGTTCGTGGTTTAGATCCAGTTTAGTCCTGGTTTAGTTGCAGTTTAGACCCAATTTATTCCCAGAT
Source organism: Bostrychus sinensis (assembly GCA_020698575.1). Classification (NCBI taxonomy): domain Eukaryota; kingdom Metazoa; phylum Chordata; class Actinopteri; order Gobiiformes; family Eleotridae; genus Bostrychus; species Bostrychus sinensis. The sequence goes on along the minus strand of CM036253.1, from coordinate 4,849,007 downwards.
TTTGTACTGATTTAGGCCTAGTTTAGTAATGGTTTATTTCTGGTTTAGTCCCAGTTAAGTACCAATTTTTGTTCTGGTTTAGGCCCAATGTAGTCCCTGACCTTGTCCTGGTTCAGCCCCAGTTTAGCCCTGGTTAATTTCTGGTTCAGGCCTAATTTAGTCCTTGATTTTGTCCTAGTTTAGGCCCAAGTATTTAGTATTTTAATTGGGATTGACTGCTGCGCCGACCAATCCTGGAAGGCTCTTGTTGTGCCGTTTGATAACAGCCCTAGTGAGAGGTCAAATAGGATGATACTCCAAAAAAAGTGCCACGCTGTCGAGCCCGGGAACAAACTGAGAAAAATCCACTAAGCGTTTAATGACATCGAATTTTCTGGGTCAGCTCAATGTCGCCGAGCAACAACCAGTCTGAGAGCGGGGAGACGAGAGAGGCGTGGGCCGTGTCGCTCCGCAAATTATCATCGTATCACAATCCGCTTTCATCTAGGCCATGTTCTGCTGGATTAAAGGGGAAGTTTGCCTTTCTTTGAACAAATTCTTAATTATTTTGATAAAACAAAAGTTAATTAGCCGACGAGCTAATTATGATCCAGTGCGGAGTGTCCTACAAAAAAAAAACAGCCTGGAAAAATTCAGACGGCATGAATAAAAATGAAAAAGTTCAAAGAGAAGAGAGCTGCAAGACATGAGGGTCATCGTGTGGACGCTTGTTAGCAAGTTGCGGAGGTGCGAGAATACATTTGTGCAAAAATTACACCTGTCCCGATAGATGTCCTCGTTATGCAGCGTCGGGGGAGGACTCTGCTAAAATAATGCATAAAAAAGTGCGTCTTTGGGAGGACTTTGAAAAAGGTGGGGCAAGAAAAGGAGAGGGTACAAGATACTTCAACAAACGAGACAGGGGTGTGTTCTTAGTTTAATCAACTAAAGGTTTATCTCTGGTTTAGGTCCAGTTTGTCCTGGTTTAGTTGTGGTTTAAGCCCAATTTAGTCCCAGTTTAATTCTGGTTTAGTTGTGGTTTAGACACTGCTAGTCCCTGACCTTGTCCTGGTTCAGGGCCAGTTTAGTCCTGGTTAATTTCTGGTTCAGTCCCAGATTTTGTCCTGGTTTAGGCTCAGTTTAGCCCTGGTTTGTTGTGAGTTTAGACCCAGTTTAGTCCTGGTTTACTGGCAGTTTAGACCCAATTTATTCCCAGATTTTGCATTGATTTAGGCCTAGTTTAGTACTGGTTTATTTCTGGTTTAGTCCCAGTTAAGTCCCAATTTTTGTTCTGGTTCAGGCCCAGTTTAATTCTGGTTTAGCTTAGTCCCAGATTTTGTCCTGGTTTAGACCCAGTTTAGTCCCAGATTTTGCCCTGGTTTAGGCCTATAATAGTCTTGTTTTAGGGCCAGATTTAGTTCTAGTTTAGGCCCAGTTTAGCCCTGGTTTAGTTGTAGTTTAGGTCAATTTCAGTCCCATATCTTGTCCTGTTTAAGGCCAAATTCAATCCCAGATTTTGTCCTGGTTTAGGACCCAGTTTAGTCCCAGATTTTGACCTGGTTTAGGCCTATAATAGTCCTGTTATAGGGACAGATTTTGTCCTGGTTTAGGCCCAATTTAGACTCAGATTGTGTCCTGCTTTAGACCCAGTTTAGTCGCAGATTTTGTCCTGGTTCCAACCCAGTTTAGTTCTGGTTCAGGCCCAGTTTAATCATGGTCTAGATGCAAATAATCTTTCTATTAATCTTAGGTTTAGACCTGGTTTAGTCCTGATTTAGGGGCATTTTAGTCAGTTGAAGATGGTTCTTGGAAAGCCAAATATTTTTTGCAGTGGAGTAAAAACTTTGAGAAGCACTAAATCAGACCAACTGTGCAGCGTTTGTCAAAAGAGAACAACATTTCTTTCACATTTTCTCTCAGCCTCCTGTATATTCACTGCCTTAAGGTGTACTCAGGGATTACCCATTGCTCATATTTATTCCATATCTCTTTAATTCACCCGCGGGTAAACAGAATCTCCATCCACATGCATAAATAATGTCAGAGTGAATGTTTTTTTTTTGTGTGTTGGGTCAAGTTTTGGAGCGAGTCTCGTCGTCGGCTGCTGCGGCTCCGGGAAGAACTGATTACTGTAACACGGCTTAGACAATCACAGCCCAGATAATCCCATTTCTCACACACACGGATCAAAATGTATTATGTCACATTGTAATTTCCATATGTTATCACAGGCGACGGTTTAGATATGCAAACGACCGGAGAGGAACCAGGAGGAGGAGAGCGGAGGCACGGGTGGACAGATTATATGACTAGGATGCTGTATTTACCTGCAGGACTATTTTTTTATGTATTTCTCTTTTATTAGTGTTGTTAAATTGTGTCGATCTATCAGCTTGCCATAAACAAAAACTGAAATGACTGAAATGTGCATTAATGTCCCAACCAAGATGTACAAGAATGACATAACTTTTGTAGATATTGTAGACACTAGCGTTATGTTTGTCCATACTGCTTACCATTGTTACAGTTACCTGGAGTATCCAATAGGTGTCGCTGCAGTTACATATTGGTGTTATACTCGATGCAGTCTGTACCACATGTTCATATGAGCTTCAAATAAATGGCTTGGCATACGTTAACAATGGACTGGTTATTGTGAACGAATCTACATGGTGTCAGAAGTGGGATATTTCACAAAGTCTGCACAGTCCATGAAGACAGTGGGAGCCGGTAAAGACAAGATAAAATAAAGTTTAAGCTCCGCACACGGACGTAATGGCGGACGGATTCCGGCGCCCAGATCCTCTCGTCTTTGACAGCAACGTTGCTGAAAACTGGCGTAAGTTCGAGCGTGAATATGATATTTTCATCGCCGCTGCCCACAGTGACAAAAGTGCTAAAACCAAGGCCTACATACTCCTCAATCTGGCGGGACCTGAGGCCATCGAAAGAGAGCGGTCATTCACGTATGCCCCCGCGGTCATAACAGCTGAAGGCGTAGTCGCAACACCCGCAGAGTCGAGAGAGGACCCGGCGTGTCTAAAAAGAAAGTTCAAAGAAATGTGCAACCCAGAAACCAACGTAATCATGGAGAGGCACAACTTTAATAAGAGGCATCAAAAACCAGGTGAAACAATTGAAGCATATGTGAGCACATTAAGAAACATGGCGAAAACTTGCAGTTTTGGTGCATTACAAGACGAGTTAATCAGAGACAGATTAGTGTGTGGTATCAACAGTGACGGCGTCAGACGTGCCCTGCTCAAAGAGACAGAACTTACACTTGCCAAAGCGGTACGCATTTGTCAAATAAGCGAGCTCACAGATCAGCATAGCAAAGCCCTGTCTACGCCGAAACACATTACAACTGCCGATGTGAATGCTATACGGATAAAACATGGCAACACATTCAAGAACCCCAACAGGTACAGGAGAAAACAGGAAAAAGCGTCAATGAATATTTCAAACTGCAAAAACTGTGGAGGTTCACATCCAGCTAAACGTGAGCAATGTCCTGCTTTTGGACAACAATGTCATATCTGTAAGAAATACAACCATTTCAAAAAACAGTGCAGGTCTCCAAAACCATATCAAAGAGGCAAACCAGTGAACCAAATCTCAGCAGATGATTCAGACAGTGAGGAGACATTTGCTATTGAAAACTTAACACTGGAGGATGAGGACAGTAACAAAAAGGAAGGATATTGCACAGTGACAGTTGTCAACAAGGCTCTAAAACTAAAAGTTGACACAGGAGCAAAATGCAATGTTATTTCTTTGGAAACTTACAAAGACATTGGTCACAAAGTAAAGCCTCACAAGTCACATAAGCAGGTAAATCTTGTTGCTTTTGGAGGGACAAAGATTAAGTCCTTAGGCACAGTTACCCTCAAGTGTGAGCTAGCGGAACAGTCATATGATCTGCATTTTCAGGTTGTAAAACACAATGTGCAATCCATTTTAGGATTAAAGGACAGCATAAGAATGAAACTAGTTAACTTCAGCAAAGATGTTTTTCACATTGACACTGATCAGGATGGATCCCTTGCGCAGGAGGTGTTTTGTGAGTATGCAGATTTGTTCAAGGATGAAGTCGGTGACTTACCTGTGACCTACTCAATGAAACTCACTCCTAACGTGTCACCAGTTGTCAATCCTCCACGACGCATTCCCGTGCCAATGAAGAAAAAAGTAAAGAAGGAACTCCAGAGAATGCAAAAACTAGGAGTAATTGAACCTGTGGAGGAGCCCACAGAATGGGTGTCCAACATGGTCGCCACACACAAGAAAGAGGTTGATGATGTTCGCATTTGTATTGATCCAAGAGATTTAAACAAGGCGTTAATGCGACCTCACCATCCCATGCGCACCGTTGAGGAAGTAGCAGCACAAATATCAGGAGCAACTGTTTTCTCTGTTCTGGATGCAAAGAGCTCTTTCTGGCAAATCAAACTGGATCATGCTTCATCCCTTCTCACTACATTCACAACACCTTTCGGCAGATTCAAATTTCTGAGGATGCCGTTTGGTATCAACACAGCCTCCGAAGTCTTCCAGAGAGCCATGGAGCAGATATTCGCGGGATATCCATGTGCCGTAATAGTTGACGACATCCTAGTTGGGGGAAAGGGAATTGAGGAGCATGACAAGAATCTGAAAAAAGTGTTGGAGCGTGCCAGACAAGTAAGGCTCAGACTTAATCCAAAAAAGTGCAAGTTCAGACTCAAAGAGGTGAGCTATGTCGGACACATATTCACTGATAAAGGACTTAAAGCAGATCCAACAAAGATTGCTGCAATCAATGACATGCCATCACCAGAGGACAAAATTTCCCTCCAACGTTTTCTGGGAATGATAAACTATCTGGGGAAGTTCATTCCAAACTTAAGCGAACTGTCAGCACCACTACGTCAGCTGCTTCACAAGGACGTGGTGTGGAGCTGGACTCAGCACCAACAGGATGCTTTCAACAAACTCAAAGCATGCATCACCAGTCCACCGGTGCTTCGATACTATGACATGCAAAAGACAGTGACTCTCACTTGCGATGCTTCTCAGCATGGTCTAGGAGCTGCTTGCCTTCAAAATGACAAACCTGTTGCGTACGCATCACGGACTCTAACTCAAACGGAGAGAAGGTACGCACAGATTGAGAAGGAGTTACTAGCAGTAGTCTTCGCATGTTACAAGTTCTACGACTATATCTATGGAAAACCAGTGGTGATTGAAACTGACCACCAGCCGTTGGTCACAATCCAAAACAAGCCTTTTCACACAGTCCCTGCACGACTACAACGCATGATGCTAAGACTACAGAAATTTAATCTGACTCTCATCTACAAGAAAGGCAAACACCTCTACATTGCAGACACACTCTCTCGAACACCAAAGCTGGACACTCAACCTTCAAAAGAGGAGCAACGTGATTTTGAGGTAATGTCTCTTCAGCTCATATCACCACGACGATTACAGGAGCTTGCAGAACACACCTCAGGGGATTCTACTCTGCAGACACTTAGCCGTTACATCCAGCAGGGGTGGCCGACACGTGTGAGCAGTGTGCCCAAGGAAATCAAACCATTTTTCAGTTTTCGTGATGAACTAACAATTGACAACAACGTTATTGTGAAAGGCAATAGAGCTGTTGTTCCAACATCACTTCATGAGGTGTACCTACAGGAACTACACAAGGGACATCCAGGTATGGAGTCCACAAAGAGGAGAGCCAGGGACAGCGTATTCTGGTTGACCATAAATACTGACATTGAGGACAAGGTCAAATCATGCAGTATTTGCAACAGCCTAAAGCCTCACCAACAGAAACAACCACTAAAACTACACCACATTCCGGATCTCCCCTGGTCCATCACAGCTACGGACATATTGGAGTGGGACAGCCATCATTACCTTGTACTTGTTGATTCATATTCTGGATGGTTTGAAATTGACAAACTGGAAAATCTGACATCGGCCTCTGTGATTAACAAACTCAAACGCCACTTTTCAGTACATGGCATTCCACAGAAACTGTACTCCGACAACGGTACCCAGTTCACGAGTCAAACATTTCATGACTTTGCCACATCCTGGGGGTTTCAACATGTCACCAGTAGCCCTGAGTTCCCACAGTCAAACGGTCTCAGTGAAAGAGCTGTCAGGAGTGCAAAGAGACTCCTTGAAACAACAAAGAGGGACGGGACTGACTTCTACTTAAATCTGTTACATCTACGGAACACGCCACGAGACAGTATTCTTGGCTCACCAGCCCAGAGGCTGTTATCAAGGCGAACACGGTCTACCCTTCCTCTATGCAAAAAACTGTTAAGACCATCAGCAAAGGTAACAACTACAATCAAAGCCCAACTCGAAAAAAAGCGCAGAGCTCAAAAACAACACTACGACAAATCCAGCAAGCCACTCGGTCCATACTGCTTACCATTGTTACAGTTACCTGGAGTATCCAATAGGTGTCGCTGCAGTTACATATTGGTGTTATACTCGATGCAGTCTGTACCACATGTTCATATGAGCTACAAATAAATGGCTTGGCATACGTTAACAATGGACTGGTTATTCCCCTTTATTTAGTGTGGCTTGGTCTCGATTCGGTCTTGGTCCTTTAAAAGTCTGTCTGACTCTCAAACCCTGAAAGTCTCGGCCTTGTCTTGGTCTCAGTTCACTCTGATCTCGGACTGGTCTTAGTCTAGTTTAGTACAGTCATGACTACAACACTGAGTAGTAGTATTAGTAAAACAAAGAATTAGATGTTTATGTATAAAATAGCTGTGTCATGTGATTGTATTTCCATAATTCTACCACAAACGACCAGGGAGCGAAAGAACATGGAGGAGAAAAGTGGAGAGATGGATGGATAAGTTGTAAAATATTACATTAAAAGAATGATGCTGGTAGAAAATGGTAGAAAAATGGTAAAAGTCATAATTTCCTCACCTGAAACTCTGTGGCCTTAGTCAATTTTCTCTGATAAACGTAACAAAAAACAAAGATTGAGATAGGCGCACCATGCAGCCAATCACATGTGAGGACAGACTAGGAACATATATCATTATGTGAAAGAAGTTGGGCTCTGAAAACAGTGATTTTGATTCTACTGGAGACAGTAAAGATGAGTACAGATTTTTGTAACTGTATTTTGTGCTTGCAACCTGCATAAAAATAAGAAATTTACGAAAAAACACTGAATAAAAAACGGTTTACCAACACACAAAACATTCATAATGAGACTAAGTTAGGCCTAAATTCATTGCTCAGAGTGATACTAAATGAGGGAGCCGAGCCAAAAGAACCAAATCTATGAAAAAAGCTGGACTGCTGATCACTAAGACATACACATATACTGTAACTCACACTCCTTCATATGGTCCTCGGGTAATAACACAGCTTTAGTAAACTTCTATTTCTGAAGACAACCTCCCATCATACTCCACTTATACATGGTCCAACAATATAATGAGCACAAACTGAATATTTATGCGGCTTTCTAATGTATGTGTGGGATATGACGGGACAATGTCATCAGAAATAGAAAGATAAAATTGTTGACACTTAACCTGGTGCAGGAGTCTCTGGTTCCTCAGACACAGAGAGTTGTTTCCAGTCAGATGATGTGCAGACTAATACAGAGCTAATTTAATAACTTCTCTGAGCTGTTTAACAGTGTTTAGTGCTTTCCTTCCTCACCTGTTGGTTCTGCTGAAGTCCTCGTTGTTGTTCAGTTCTCTGTAGGATTTTTGTCTTCGTCCTGTTTCCATTTTAACAACAGTAAAGTCCCTCTGACGTCCCACAAACACACTTTTTCCATAAGTCTTTGTACAACTGGCTTCTGCTGCTGTCCCCGTTCACAAATAAGTACAGAGCTGCTCATAATACACTGTATTCTGACATTTTATGGCAAAACCGGCAAAAATTCTTCATAAGCGCCATGTCAGCGGTGCATTGCTTACGTCCTGCCCTTTGTTTCTCTGATTGCTTGCTCCGTCTGTGATTGTTCCGCCCATAGATATGAAACTCAAGAGAACCAGAGTAACTTCTTCGTGTAGCATAATGTAGCTAACACCTTTTGCCATTTTAATTTTTCTATTCATTATATCCAGTGGTGGACAGTAACTAGATACTTTTACTCAAGTACATTTACATTTTTTGAAGAAAAAGTTCTTAGTATATTTTGTAGCACATACTTTTACTTAAATCTTTGATGATTTATGTTTTTACTTAAAAATTTTAAATTGCCTGAAGAATTTAAATAAATTTTTGTCCTCTGTGCAGAAGAAGAAGAAAGAAGAAGAAGAAGAGGAAGAAGAAGAGGGAGAAGAAGGAGAAGACGAAAAAGAAGGAAGAAGAAGAAGGAGAAGACGAAGAAGAGGAAGAAAAAGAAGGAGAAGAAGAAGAAAGAAGAAGGAAGAAGAAGAAGGAGAAGAGGAAGAAGAAGAAGGAGAAGAGGAAGAAGAAGGAAGAAGAGGAAGAAGAAGAAGGAGAAGAAAAAGAAGAAAGAAAAAGAAGGAAGAAGGAGAAGGAGAAGAGGAAGAAGAAGGAGAAGAAGAAGAAGAGGAAGAAGAAGAAGGAGAAGAATAAGAAGAAGGAAGAAGAAGAAGACGAAGAAGAAGGAAGAAGAAGAAGAAGAAGAAGGAAGAAGACGAAGAAGAAGGAAGAAGAAGAAGAAGAAGAAGAAGGAAGAAGAAGAAGAAGAAGAGGAAGAAGAATTTCCCAAAACATTCAAATGTACTTTCTACTTAAGTGAGTCTAATACTCTAGTACTTTTTTTACTTTTACCGAAGTAACATTTTTGTTGGGTACTTTTACTTCTACTTGAGTAATATTACTTTTGAAGTAACAGTACTTTTATTTGCGCTACAGCTTTTGAGTCCTTCATCCACTGCTTATATCCATATTATTCAACAGTACATTACATAACTGTTTCCATAACTGTCCAAAGACCAGAAACATATCCCACTACAGGCCTTTGTGGATGCACCGGGAACTCTCTCTCCCTCTCCTCTGGATGTTTTTAGCAGTCGTCCACACACGCCGCTCTCTCTCAGTGATGTTGCATAATTGTGTGACAGTTGTAGGTTTGGGCACGGCGCGTGGGACTGAAGAGAATGACTGTGTCGGTGGAAAAAGACGGATCCAGAAAGACAAAAAAAAAAACAGCCCACTCCTCATTACTGTGAGCTTCCTGTGAGATCTTTGCTTTAAAAAAAAAAAAGAGGGAAAAACTCACATCTCCAACATGGGACCGAGGTTTTTAAACAAATGTAGACGCCGCCATCTGTTCGGGCTTGGAGCTCACTTTGTTGTCGTCCCTAAGAAACCATCGAGATACTTCAAAACCAGACTGCCAAACGTAATTATATACATCGAGAGGGATATGTTCAGAGATGGAAAAGGGTTCAGAATTTGATAATCAAGAACTGAACAGAGCAGAATATGCTCCATTTAAAGTAATTGACAGAACAAGACAAGGCGGTGGCACCTCTTGTAATTGCACAAACAGCTGAGGGTTGCCTATATACTGTATAATCATATATCTGTACAAATCGGTACAAAATCCGATATGAGAAAGACAAACTATAAGATTCTGTTTAAGGTAAAAGCAATAAGGCAGCGTGTTGTGGACATACAGTCATCTCTGAGGTAACCTGAGGTAGGCAAAAGCTCATTTGTACAAGCCACGTTTATTTTGGAAAAACGTGGTGAGGACTGACAAACCTTTATCAACTTCCTTCCATTTCCTGATTACTGCCTTAAATATCTTTTCTCATCATTCTCATTTCTCACTGAAGTTCAAGGCTTAACTCACTAATCTAACAAGTTCTGTATCGCAAGTAATCCATTTTGAGAAGTTGCATGCATTCAAATCTTATAAGGGTGCCCCGAACTTTTGAAATTTTTTTCATTTTTCATTTAATTTCATCCACATAAATACTGCTACATTAAAAAAAAATGTTATTAGGAAAACTCCCTAGGACTCAGATGTCACTGGAAAATTAATGACATACCTCTTTTACTTAAAAATGTTAAATTGTCTGAGGAGTTTAAAGAAGTTTTTGTGCAGAAGAAGAAGAAGGAAGAAGAAAGAAGAAGAAAGAAGATGAAGAAGATGAAGAAGAGGAAGAAGAAGAAAAATAAGGAAGAAGAAAGAAGAAGGAGAAGAAGAAGAAGGAAGAGGAAAGAAGAAGAAGGAAGAAGAAAGAAGGAAGGAGAAGAAGAAAGAAGAAAAAAGATGAAGAGGAAGAAGAAAAATATGGAAGAAGGAAGAAGGAGAAGAAGAAGAAGAAAGAAGAAGAAGGAAGAAGAAGGAAGAAGAAAGAAGAAGAAGGAAGAAGAAAGAAGGAAGGAGAAGAAGAAAGAAGAAAGAAGATGAAGAAGAGGAAGAAGAAAAATAAGGAAGAAGGAAGAAGAAAGAAGGAAGGAGAATAAGAAAGAAGAAGAAGAAAGAAGAAGAAGGAAGAAGAAAAAAGATGAAGAGGAAGAAGAAAAATATGGAAGAAGGAAGAAGGAGAAGAAGAAGAAGAAGGAAGAAGAAGAAGAAGAAGGAAGAAGAAGGAAGAAGAAAGAAGGAAGGAGAAGAAGAAAGAAGATGAAGAAGAGGAAGAAAAATAAGGAAGAAGAAAGAAGGAGAAGAAGAAAGAAGAAGAAGGAAGAAGAAAAAAGATGAAGAGGAAGAAGAAAAATATGGAAGAAGGGAGAAGGAGAAGAAGAAGAAGGAAGAAGAAGAAGAAGAAGGAAGAAGAAGAAGGAAGGAGAAGAAGAAAGAAGATGAAGAAGAGGAAGAAAAATAAGGAAGAAGGAAGAAGAGGAAGAAGAAGAATTTGCAAAAACATTCAAATGTACTTTCTACTTGAGTCTAATACTCTAGTACTTTTTTTTACTTTCCTTTACTTTTTTTTTTACTTTTTTTTTCATCCACATAAATACTGCTACACTAAAAAATGTCATTAGGAAAACTCCCTAGGACTCAGATGTCACTGGAAAATTAATGACATACCTCTGTGATCTTTTTTAGTGAAGACAGAGTAAATTATTATACAACCTCAGAGGGGGCCCAAACTTTAGCATTTGACTGTAAATGTATAAAACAGTGACAACCAAAGAAGCTGAACTTCTAAAATATCAATGTTAAATTTCATGAAATGTGAATATACATTGCATTAAAAGTACTCAGGCCAGTTCAGACTTCACGTCACTACGGACACTGAACAAATCTTGTGTCTTTGTTCACAGCAAAGAAACAAGGAGATGATTGGATAAATTCAACAAAAAAATTCACTTTCCATGATGCTCAATGTCAATGGAGCAGCGGCATCTGAGCTTTTTTCTTTGCAAGAGAAGTAGTGTATTATTATAAGACAAATTTTACAGAAGTAAATGTTTAGAATATTCAAATGAGTAAAAGTTTTTTTGTTTTTTTTTAGAAATAGCAGTAGTACTGGTAGAAGTAGTTGCAGTAGCATAAGTACCAGTAGTAGTGGTAACAGTGGAAGGGTAATAGTAAAGTTACCGTATTTTCCGCACTATAAGGCGCATCGGATTTTAAGGCGCACCTTCAATGAATGGCCTATTTTAAAACTGTTTTCATATATAGGGCGCACCGCATTATAAGGCGCATAGAATAAAAGCTACTGTAGTGGCTGGGGTTGCGTTATGCATCCACTAGATGGAGCTGCGCTAAAGGGAATGTCAATAAAACAGTCCGATAAGTCAGTCAGTCAGTCAAACTTTATTAATAGAATATAAACCAGTGTTCTTACAACTCCGTTCACTCCCAAAACAAGTTAGCGCATTCACAATACAGTAGCGTACGTACCGGTAGCTCTTATTTGCTCCATCCTCGTTGAAAACAATGTATTTCCAACTCCATTTGTCACAGTTCAAAGCTACATGAACAGCGTTCGAGCGCTCAGTTTTCTGTCCCCTCAATGTCGCAACTCTTCTACTGAGATGGAGCAAAGGCCACGCCTCCTTGTTCTTTTGCGGCAGGATCCATAAACACGCCTATGGCACACATGAACAGCTGGGACTGGAATTCCCCTTTACCGTTTTTACTGCTGTCACTTCGGCGACGCCCCCTGAATACGGTAGCCATAATTAACCAACATTGATCCATATATAAGGCGCATCGGATTATAAGGCGCACTGTCGGTTTTTGAGAAAATTAAAGGCTTTTAGGTGCGCCTTATAGTGCAGAAAATACGGTAATATAATATTTTTTGTAGACGTCTTCTACTTGAGTAATAATATTCTAAGGTGACAGAGCTAGGGCTGGAACAACTAATCAGATTGATTTAATATCGATTACTGAAATAATCGTCAACTAATTTAGTAATCGAATAATGGCCAAATGGGATATTTAATAGACTCTGACACATCCCATGTTCTGTGAGAGAAGGTTTTATTACCTAGATAGAACAGTAAATAGTTAAAAATAATGTACAATGTTTTGTGTTTTTGATTAAAAATATCAAATGTATTACAGATGATATTTGATGTATATAAATGCGCTATATAAACATCTTCAAAAAGCTTGTAACTTTGTCTGATTTAATTTTGTAAAAATTAAGTGATTTTTGGTAGCATTATCACCAATTTTTCACAAAAACTATAAAACACCTCAAGTTTTTAACCATTTTACTTGCGCTTCTCTATCCGATTATTAATTAACTAATCAAAAAAGTAATCAACAGATTAATCAATTATCAAAATAATAATAATAATAAGTTAGTTGCAGCCCTTACTCACTAATAATCTATATAACTTATGCTTTTTGCAGTACCCTAGTTTCCCCTTTTTCCAAACCACAAAACAAAAATTCAGCAATCCAAAGGTTTACGAACAACAGCGTATAAAAAAAAAAGACAGACTCATCAAAAAACTCTTCACAAGCTTCCCTCAGTTTAGTTTCTGAGCCACAGAGTCGCGTGCTCGGTGCTGCTGGTTGCACTCTGTCGGCTGCGGAGACGACAGAAAATGACAGGAGACGTAACGTGCACTGACTTTTCACCTGGCGACAAACCTCGGCCCTGACAACACGACAAAATACGAGGACGCAGAACTCGCGAAGACAAATTAACAGGATCTGAGTTGGTGCTGAGAGGAGCACTGGGGTCAAAGGGTCGTCTGTCTTTGTACAACAGCAGCCAGATATGACGAGTTCAATACAAGTTTATACAAAAAACATCAGAAAAAGTGTTTGCAATCTAGAAAAGGTAACTTGAACTTAGATTAGAATGCACATCTAAATCTAAGAATCTACAGAGAATCTTCTTCATTTTTGTATTGTATTCGTTAGGGACATCCTGTTTTAGGCCTGATTGACTTTTTTTTTTTCATTTTTACATTATGATATTGAAGATTTTACCTTATGGTTTATTTTTGAGAACTCTTAGTTTTACTCTAACCCTCCTACACCCCTAAGACATTTTTTGCAACAGTTTTTTGTGGATAACTTTTGCTGTGTTGATTCAAATGGCATAGATTTTGCCTCAGGTGTGTATTTTTGGATGAATTATCAGATTTCAAGATTTTATTGGGGAAAAATCCTCTTAAAAATGTGTCTAAAAAAATAGTCCCAACTTTATTCCTATGACATTTTTTGCACCATTGACTCCCATTAAAACAACATTTTTATTATAAACTGTCACTGCAATATAATTTCACATTTTTATCAAGTATTTCATGGATTCATGATAGTGAGGGGTTGGAATTTTAGTTTTTATTGTTTTTCACTAGGTGGCGCTATTTCCCCCATATATGGTAGACAGAGGTATAAATGTGGAGATGGCCACATTAGTGTTTGTATAAATGATCAAGCCTACAAGGCAAATAAAAAACATTTTTTGAACTAAAATGATTTGGGTGTGTTTTAGGGTTGTCATAAATTGGTGTGAAAGTGTTTGTTGAGAAATGAATTTGTTTGTGTTTGCGTGAGCACAAATCCAAAATGTAGTTCTTACAGAGATGTGCACATCAGGGCAAAGTAGAAAAAATGATGCCCCTGTGCTGGATGTGTGGAAAAAAACTGGAATTTAAGGGGCTAAATTTCATAAACATAATTAATTTTTGCTATGTATGATGAGGGCTGAAGTAAAAAAAAAAATTAATTATCTTTTTTTTTTTTTAGGACAAAAGATGTGACTAAAAAGTTAGGGGTTCATTGTCAAAGAAGACAGATTAAACTACAGGCGTCGTCCAGTATAAAGGTATGACACCACTTGGACTTAGATTGTTCTAAATTACTTCTTTATAAATACTGGGTAATTATATTTAAGAATTTAAAGATTCAGAGATTCTTTTTGTACTCAGGTCTCTGTAAAAAAGGCATTCCATCCAAATTGTTAATAATAAATATCATAAAATTCTAGAAATATCACAATCCCTCCCACTGTCAGCTCAGGTCACACCCATTAACTGGTGAGTTGGCGGTTCGATTCCTCCTTTAATCCAGTGCATACTGTTGTTGTGTCCCTGGGCAAGACACTTCTCCCACATTGCCCACTCCTGTTACAGTATGTGACTGGTTGCGGCAGGAAGGGCATCCGGGGTAAAACCTTGCCCCAGATCTTTTTAGCTGGGAATGTTTGTGTCTGGTTCACTCTTTCACTTACTTTTGAATAGAGAAATGTCAAATTTACATGTTTTTTTTAAATATTTTTTACCTCATACAGTATTGTTCCTGGGTGTCGTCATGCTTAGTCAAACAATATCACATCCTATTCATATATTTTACTTTGATTTATTAATCTTTAGTTCATGAGACCAGTTCTCCACATTTGGGGGCCAGTCCACTCAATCATTTTTTAAAAGCAAAAATTACAACAGTATACCTTTTATTTCTTTAAAACTCTGACAGTTTTTCAATTGCAAGGTTTAAGAATACTTCCATTTTTGACTCGCAAACTTTAGCTCAACATAAGGGGCCTCGGGGTAAACAGACATTAAACGCCTCATTGGCATTGGTCCCCAGTTTCAGATAAACTCTATGACAGACAGCAAGTAAAAAAAAAAAAAAAAAAAAAGTTGCTGAATCAGTCAAATATTTAGACAGTACTAAAGTACGGGGGCCCTATGCAGTCACCTATAGAATGAACCGGCCCTGCATGAAACAACTGCATCAGCATTGCATTATTTTAAGATTTAATAGGCGATAGCTACAGTGTAAGGAACATTTGCAACTATTTTTAGCAGTTACAACAAGGTTATGTTTGCTATTCTTCCATAATCTTAATTTTTTTAACATATTTTCATCAAGTAGTGTTTAGGAAAAAGACCAGAAACCCACTCTGACTTAATTATCCTACACAAAACAGTAAAGTGTCCACATAATGAAGCCCCTACCACGGCTTTGCTCAGAACCAGGCCTCTCTCTAAACCGACCAGTCGTGTCCAAAAGCAGCTCCATAAATCTCTATTATCCCATTTCCTGAGAGTACCTGGCCCTTACACCTGTGTCCACCTAAACTCCCGCTACCTCTGCTGCGACGCTACCCACAACACGGCCGCTGTTGTTTACCGAGCGCTCCCCGCAGAGGAGACGAGCTGACCCATGTCCCGCACACCTCCAGCACTCATTATTTATGCCAAAATGCCCTTGGGGAGTAGCCGCACGCTTGTTTACACGGCCCGTTCTTGACGACTGCTGCTAAATGAGCCGCTTGCTACCAATTTGTCCCGCCGGACCAGGAGGAGCCTTTGGAGGAGGGGGGCGGCGCCGCTGAAACCCTTTGCTCTTACCTGGGGCGGGACGGCCGGCGAGTCCCGAGCCAGGAAAGGTTAATGCACTGCTGCTACTTTTGGGAAACGACCCGGAAAAACTTGGGGAACATGCAAGTCCCCAAGGGCAGTCGGGAAGCACAGAGTCACTTCGGGAAGTAATGAGTTTTTTTCTACTTCGGTACAGGGGAGCGGTGCAGGCGGTGACCGTGTGAGATGTGCTGTTTGTTTGACCCGGGACGAGGACAGCGGGCAAAGTCAGAGGGTGCCATCAGCAAACGGATGCAAGCAGGAGTTTTGTACAGGTTCAAATCAAAGGCAAAGAATAGACGGGAGGTTTTTTTAAGTTTGGCAATTTGAAAAAGGCAAATTCAACGGCATATACTTCTGCAAAATCGACTTTTCTCAGCTCTCCACCATGACATAATGTTGTTCCCTCATCAAAAACATAGCTGGAGTTGTGTTTTGTTTCATTCACGCCTGCTTGAGTAAGCCTGTATTCTCTGGCAATGAATTTCTGAGGCCTCAAAATGCTCCGCCCACTCCAGGATGCAACAAGCCCTCTAAATCCAGTCTGCTCTCATTTATTTATCCAAAAAACTGTGTAGAGCTCTGTTTCCACTGATTCCTCACAGATATTTTTCATTTTATAAAATGGCAGCATACAAAAAGTTAGTAAAAAGCTTTTTTCTCATTTATGGAAATGCTTGGTGACCAAGATTGGTTATGGTTAAAATATAAAAAGAAGCATAATATAGCCCCTTTTAATATTACATTGAGACTCCAAATACACCAGAGGATTATGTTTTAGCTCAGCTCAGCAGATGCATTATTTATTTACTTTCTCTGCACAAAACAATACAAAGTGAAGAAATGTAGTTTTCAAGTTAAAAACACCACTTTGGGTGAATTTAGTTATAAAAATGTACTTCTAAAGTAATTATTGTAGTAATTATTTGTTCATGAAGAGGATGGATAGGATTAGGAATGAGTTCATCAGTGGGAAAGCTCATTATTAGAGGATTTTAGAGATAAAGTCTAAAGATTTTCCAGATTGTATAAGACTCTAGTAAATACTTAAACAAGTGACTTCACATTAATTACTGTAGGTGATAAAACATAAAGATGGCTGTAATTTATATTGTTATCTAACAATCATCGGTTATCTTCAATAAAATGTTCAATGAAAAGAGTGGATCCAACTAAACAACCAATAACATTTTAGTCGACCAAGACCTCATTGACTGAATAATCCAGTGACCAGAGGCTGTTGGCCCTGGAAGTTTGTTGGTGTGAGAGAAGAAGACGCAGAGGAGAGGGTAAGATGGAGGCAGAGGACTCACTGTGGACACCTCTGAAGGGAATGAAAAGAAGTAAAAGTGTGATGGGTAATCTATGGCACCATATCAATAGCGTCTGCCATATCTAAACCTTGCATTTTTTACCACTTGCATGTTTAACTCTCTGGATAAAAAAAAAAAAAAGTCTAATCAAGCACATAATTGCTCAAATTGTTTCTGGTTTGGTCCAACTTTATTCACTTTCCAATCTTTGTTCCCCTAAGAACGTCTGTTTTATCCAAATTCACCAGATTTGCAGCAGCTGACGGGAAACTTCTCTTGTACAAAAAGTCAAAGTTACAACAACAACGACTCCAACTCCGGATTTAAAATAGAAGACGATGGAGGCGTTAACAGCTTCACGTCCCACTGCCTCCATACGCCGACCATACATTCATTTGTTTTTTGTTTTTTTTCTTCCATACTGAGGAATATTACCAGTTATTGCAGCTTAATGACACGAACTAAGAGGAACTCTGAGTCATTACGTTTGCTTATCGTGACCATTTGCGAGCCTTAATGTCTTGTAATGTCTATTCTCCAAACATTTGCTAATTTAAAAATCTCGTCGCAAAGTACCTCATCAGAGCGTGGCCACCGTTTCCCCATTTTCCTTCCTCAATTTGCCAAGTAATGCAAACAGTGGAGAATTCAATTAAATAGTCCCCGTGTAAATCCAAATGCCTATAGCTTTGCAGAGATACTGTTAAAATTAGGCTAATTTTTTTACAAGCGTCCTTCCAAAAGCACTCCGACAGCTCTGGAGTTTAATTGCCGGGAGGCCGTGTTATCCCGGGTCGGAGTCTTGGCTGGGTTTGGGGATATAGGGATTGGGGGTATAAGAGCTTCTACCTGCTGTATCCACTCCTCACACACAATGCGTTGAGCCAGATAATCCTCGCAGGCCTCCTTCTTCTGTACGAGCTCTCGCAATCCAGTCCTGAGATGGGCAGAGATGCTTTAGCTGCATGAGGTTTAGGGCGAGACCAATCAGGGGGAGATGGTACAGAGTGTGCACGAGCAAACAGGGATTTTTTTTCTTCATTTTTACCTGAAATCTGTGTGAACTTAACCTTCAACTGAATTTTGAATTGATTCAAAATCCTCAAAAATAGCTTATTTTTTTAAATTGCATCATCTCAGCTTTCCCTCACTGCTCTAACCCTGACAATTTAATTTATAAGGATTTTTTTTTAACTTATTTTTTTTATTTAAGATTTAAGGGGGTGCACGGTGGCAGAGGTTAACGTTCTTGCCTCCCAGCAAGGAGGTCGTGGGTTCGAGCCCCGGGCCGACCAACACAACATCCACCTCTCTGGGTGGAGTCTGCATGTCCTCTCCGTGTTACCGTGGGTTCTCTCCGGGTTCTCCGGCTTCCTCCCACCGTCCAAAGACATGCATGTGTTTGGTGAATTGGTGACTCTAAATTGACCCTAGTGAATGAATGTGAGAGTGAATGGTTGTCTGTCTGTGTTTGTCTCTGTGTCAGCCCTGAGACAAGCTGGCCCCTGTCCAGGCTGTACCCCGCCTACGGCCCAAAGTTACTGGGATAGGCTCCAGTCACCCGTGACCCCCAACAGGAATAAGCGGTAGAAAATGAATGAATATTTAAGATTTAGTACAAGAGCTCGAGAAAAAGATGTTTGGAATAAATGTTATCATCTGTTTACATTGTATTCATGTGTTTACCTTGCCTGGAAAATCCAGAATGATATGTCTCTGTGTTATTATACAGAGAAATATCAGTCTGGTCGCCGTCCGCCGTGCATTTTGATTTGTTTATTTAAGTCACGTGTTCTTCGCGAGCAGCGTCCTCAACAACAACAATCACGATGGCGACCGAGGAACAGAGAGTTTGTTTCGTTCAACGGTAAATTCCGTATTAAATGACCAAAAACATATCAAGTCATTAAAACCAGAGCAGCTTACAGCACTAGAAACGTTTATTTTAAAAAAAAGAAGAAAAAAAAAAGATGTTTTCGCATTGCTCACTTTCTTGTCGCTTTGTTAACGTCACGTCCGCCATTTTCTGATTGGCTAACTCCGCTGTCAGTTTACTCAGGTTTGCTCCGCCCTAGAAATCGAAATGATTCAATGGCGACCAGACTCATCACTGGTACAGCGCTGAGGGTGGAACTCCCAGGCAAAGGTTTACCACCTGCATTCGAAAATTTATTCTGAATTGAATCGTGAAAGGAATTAAATCACCAGACACTGGAAGATTCGCACCACCAGAAAATGATGCATGCATTTATAAAAAATATACATATCTGGGCACATGTAACCAGACTGTAACATCATTTTCAGACACTCCAATTAATTTGTCACACAACCACTGAAGTATATTCAACATGGCGAGGCCAAATTGAAGTGGCTATTGATTCCCAACCTCTCTGGGACAGACAGTTCCAAGCACTGGAGTCTGGTGGTGACATTGGCCGGGCAATCGCAATTATTATGATGCATTACAGATTTGTATGGTATCATATTTATTTTAGCTTTTATATTTTTGCTTGTCATAATAATCAATGTTTTGAAAGCTGCATACATATTTTTATTACAAGCCTGCTGAAAATATCCTAACATCATCTAAAATGCTCCAGAAAAGAGGAATCTTCATCTGTTTTGTGCAAATATTCCTGGAGGAGGACCCACAGACCCCTGCCACAACTTCGATTGGATTTCGGTGCCCCACTCCGCCCCTGGGTGCAACTGAGCGACTGTTACCACGAACAATTTCCAAACGATGAAGTTGAGTTTTTCCTGGGCATTCCTCTAAAATTCTAGCATCTTAAATCAAAATCATAAATCAAAGAGTTGGGGCTTCACGGCTGTCTGTCACTACATGAGGAAAGATAACCAGCGCTGTTGCAATGTGGTGCTTGGCCTATGAAAGACAATAAGGCCACTTTTTTGTCTTTTTTCTTCCATAACAATGCAAAAATGTCAAGTTTTATGATCTTAAGTTTGAGTGAATACAGAAAGACACTGCACTATAGCCCTACATGAGCCTGAGCCATACCTTAGCCATCCTAAATTACTGTTTATAAGAAGCTTGGAGTCCATGTGTGAATGGAAAGTGCAAGACAGTGAACAATACAAAACCTATTTTTGCATTTGTTAAATAATGGTTCCACCAGCTGAACTTAGTAGGAGAGAAATGTTCAGCTAAGTAGCTTGTCCACATACCATATTTTCCGGACTATAAGTTGCACTTTTTTCATAGTCTGGGTAGGGGTGCGACGAAAGAGCGGAATAATTGGAAATGGAACTGATGCTGAGTCTGACGACAGCCACGCAGAGGAGGAAGCGGCGCTTCGTCTACCTCCGGAGTTGGCGGAGTTGTTCAGAAGCGACACCGAGGATGAAGAATTTAAAGGATTTAGTGATTAGGAGTGAGATGGTGAGTTTGGTGAACTTGTTATATTATGTTCTTTATGCTATAGTTATGTGAATAACTGTTAATATATTACGTTAACATACGAGACACCTATTCAGTTCGTTGTTTATGCTTCATGTAGCTGAATAACCATCAATGTGTTATGTTAGCAAACCGCACACCTATTCAGCTGTTGTTCTCTATTCTATTATTACTATAACTTGCCTTTCAACATGAAATGTCTGTTCTTGGTGTCAGATTTTGTAAAATAAATTTCCCCCAAAAAATGCGACTTGTATACGTTTTTTCCTTCTTCATTATGCATTTTTTGGCTACTGCGACTTATACTCTGGAGCAACTTATAGTCCGGAAAATACTAATCATGTATTTCTTGACTCTGTCCACGTCTTCAACTATACCAAACCCAAGAAAGACACCTCTGAGCCAATATTTACATTAATAACATGCTTTAGAAATGAAAAAACTTTGACATTGTACAACTTGCCAGAGTACACCCTTCACTATTATCTATATTGGTGCCTGAAAACACTGAAAAAGCAGCAGTATTGAATCCCAGTTGAAAATCTATCAAGTACATGCCACATATGACTGACACACTGAAGCGTACAATGTTTGTCACTGCCATTCAGCATAAAAAAAGGAACAAATGTTGATTAATGTTGTAACTATCAGTGTAAGTTACCAATTCTAGCCCCCTTTTATTCTCAGTGACTATAGAAGTCAATGGGAAAGTCTCATTATTCAGCTCTGGGGGCCTCGTGCTGAATCATCCACCACTGTCTGCCTCACGAGAGAAAAGAAGCCGAAAAAAAACACACACACATACACGCACACACACACAAAAAAATGTACAAAGAGGCAGCGAATGGAGGGGAAGTCGTGCCACTTTTCTTCCTGACACTCTTTCAAGTCGTCCTTGAAAAGAAAATTACAACAACGGCTTTGATGCGGCGTGTGACATGCTTCGAGATATTCCTCCGTAAGTGCAGACACATACTAGATTATCATCCCAATGAGTCTGCGGTGCTGTCTGCTGTCTTTTAAAACGTTGGCGTGAAAGTAAGGCAAAGGGTGGAAAAAAGAAAAAAGAAAGAGTATAGGAAGGACGCGGAGGCTCATTACGCAAAATGGCAAAAGAATAAAAGCAAAATGAAGCTTCTGTTATTGTCCAGTGGCTTGTAGCTTAAGTCAATATGGTATTTGGAGACGTGCTGAGAATTGGCTTAATTAGCGCACAAGCTAAAATAATGAGGAGGCAGTGTACGGGGAAGAAATGTTCAATGTTTTATTAATTTTACTTTTGGGGCTGCGGCTGACACTAATGGCTTCATCTGCTCTGAGACTTTGCCATTTGAAAGAGTGGAGTGAGAAGGAAACAATGGGCCTCATTCATGAAAGTTTGCGAAAGTTTGCCCACGGAAACTTTACACAGGGTTTATGCCATGGTTCTGAGGCAGCCAGATTCTTACTTAACCTAATAATAAAGTGTTTTTCTATAATAAAGTGTATAATTATACTGCTTTGTTGTTTTTTCCCTTTGTCATATTTTGTCTACTTTCTGTTAATGAATCAAAAAAATCTTGAAAATATATGTTTTTTTAAAAATCTGTTAAATATTATTATATTTAAAGGAATAATTTGTGAAAATATGTAGTCTACAGTCAGTCTGGAATTACAATATTTTGTTGCAAATTATGTCAGATAATATTTTTTTTACTTTTATTTAACCATGCTTTAAACAGGAAAGTCCCATTGAGAATCACAGATTCTCTTTTTCAACGAAGTCCTGGCCAAGAGGCGTCAACAACACAACCCACATTTCATACAGAATACAATAAAAGAGAAACAAGAGTTAATAAAAACAATGAGATAAAGAAAGACACATTTAGAAGCAGTGGCAGGTTAGTGATTGCATCTCCAGGTCTTTCAAAATAGACTCAAAATGATCCAAAGGGACAAGATTTTGTAGTTTTAAGGTCCTCTATAAACTGTTCCAGTCTGTAGGAGCACGATATTATATTATAAAAACTGTCTGAATTTGGGATTTCTACTTCCAGAATAACTTTTTTCCAGTAAAGAAATGCCAAAAACCTTCCAAAGTAGGACTTAAGTACAAATGTCTGTGTAGATTTGGAAAGTAAAAGTTTGGGAACACGGTTAATTTTCTTTCATTAAAATCTGATGCGTCACAAAGTGGTAGAAGATATCAAAATATGCAAAGTTTGATGAATATATGTTGTTGGTAGTTTTCCAAGCTCAGTGAATGCAACAACGTAAAGCGACAGAGCAAAGTAAAAAGAGTGGAGTGGGGTCCTACCTGTGTCAGAGGTCAAAGGTCACAGGTCGTTCAAAAGTTGTGGAGAGAAATCGTTGGTTGCTGCTGGGAGTTGCTGCTGTCAGCGCTGTTCAGAGCCAGATACTGAAAGACAAGAGGAAAGAAAAGATCATTATTGCATGGACAGCAATAATTTATGTGGACTACGCAAATTTAGAAGACATTGAAAAGTCAGAATTTTATGGTTAAATATTGACAAATGGCTAAAGCAAATTGCAAACATTCGTCCATTTTCAACCATTCATCGAAGGCACGTCTAACTTCTCCATATCTCTACATCCCAGCCAACCTGTGGAGGACACTTATTTTCAGATTCTTCCAAATTTCTTTCAGTCTTCTTATTCTTTTGGTCATGATCGACCCATAGCTCATGACCATAGGTGAGAGTAGAAACATAATATGGCTTTTTATATTGGAATTGTGCAATAAAATTCACAATCACAAGCTGTACATATGCTCTCTCAAAACCTCATGATCTTGGCGCAGTCTAAAATAGTATAAAATCTGCCAACTTCATGGTCTTTTGATGACTTTTTTTGAACCATTTTCTACCAAGGTCATGATTTACAAACGTTTGTTTGTTAGCAAAATCACTGAAAAAGTTACAGATTATTATGAATTTATCAGGAAAAGTCAGTAGTAGGCCAAGGAAGACAACATGATCAAAAACTCTGTCTGGATTGAGCAGTATTTCAAAGGATTTTTTCCCAGTAAAGAAAGTTTTTTTTTCTTTTTTGGAGCGTCTATGTGTCAATCTGCAGAGCTACAGCCAGAGAAACACAAGGAACAGGCACCAAGTGTCAAAATAAACTTCCACTACTCTTTCAAAATAAAGGCTCATTAAACATAATGCAAACATCGCACATGGAGAAGTTAATTCTTGAGAGAAATGTAATGGAATTTATAACACAAAGCAGCCATTATACAAAGACAACATGAAGAAGGAGAAAGCCTGGGGCTCTACTTAGACGGTGAGCAGTCTGTAAAACATGAGCAGCTTAACCAGAATCGCTGTCATTTTTTGGGTAAATTGGTGCTTTTAAAGAGAAACTTGACCTTCTGTTTGGATGCTCCTGTGACGTTCTCTGTGTAAATATGGGGTGACAGCGGTCTGCACTTTCCAGGTGCTTCTCATTATCACTTGTTGCCTTTTAACCATCATTATACAACTAAAACTACATAAAGTCTATATATTGCTTTTGGCTAAAACACCTGCAGTTTTATTTACTGAATACATTAAATAAATGATCTCCTCAACAGTATGTTTTCTTCTTAATGAAGGACCAAGGGACTCTGACCACATACATTTATTTATTTATGGATCTGAATGCACTAAAACACTAAAACTTACTTTTCCTTTCGGCTGTTTCTTTTCAGGAGTGTCCAACCCGGTATTAATCTCCTTTTTGGTCTTTGTCTCGGCCTCCTGTTTCCTGACAGCTCTAACCTCAGCATCCTTCTTGTCCAAACCATCTCAATCTGGAAACTTTATCTCCAAAACACCTAATCCCATCCATCCTCGTCACGAACAAGAAGAAAACCTCGACACCTCCAGCACTGCCTCCTGTCACTGCAGCACTTAATTAAAAGTATTACAAAACCTACCATCTCTAAAGCCAGGTTTCTGCACCGGCACTCTTTGTATTTCTGCACTAAGTCACTTTACTGCTAATGAAGACAGCGCCGGGGTCGGGGAGTAGATATATTTTAACGGCGCCCACATTCATAAAACAGTGCTGCGCGTCTGGCAGAGTGTTGTTGAATTAAGACGCGGAGGTAGGAGGTTAGCCGTTAATGTGGAACAGATCGTCGGGGTTGGTCACGCTGGCATCACATCCTTGTAAAAACCGTAACGAGTTCTGGCACGGGCACAAAAATCACAAATCACCAGACGGCCGGGGTTCGGCTTATTAGCAGTCAGCGCGGTTAGCGAGCGGCGGGGATGTGGGGAGTACAGTGAGACGCCGTGTCCTTGTGGAAGTGCACTCCGAAAGACTTAAAAATAGTCGACTGCATGATTGACTGAGGAGAAATAGACTTTGAGGAGGTTTTAATGATGTGGGGCTTGTTCTGAGTTGTCCTGAATTCACATAAAGTCATAACACAAGACTTTAACACTATTTGGAAACCTCATTATGGCCCAAATGTATTCTTTACTCTGGTTATTCCTGTTATGGGATGCAGCAAGGTGGCCTTTCCCAGCAACTATGGGCCATAGGAGGGGTACACTCAGGAAAATGGCTGCTCTGTTGGAACCACTGTATCAACACCATAGCTTCTACTCCTCCTGGGTTTGCTATGGCAAGGGCAAGTCACACTAACAAAATGTGCACAAATTTCTGAATTTGTGTCTTTGTAAACAGATTGTTTGTGTTCCAAAGACTGGCAGTGGTAGTTAAAAAGTAAAATAATTGCATTTTAAAGACAGAATTAGCGACATGAAACATCACAAATTATGAATAATCAAGACAGGTTTGACAACTGCTAACCACTCGACCTCATGAGAGTAATATCAGGGCCACATTACAAGTGTGTGAACATTTAGCTAGCAGTTAGCATCAATAGTTAGCATATAAGCTAAAGGAAACGCGATTTACATTTCTTAATTACAATGTTAAGCAGGACTACTATTGGACCACAATAGTTTGACTCTGTATGCTCAGATTTAGTCCATCGATCGCTACAAATCATACTTCAATAGGTTAACTTTAACAACTGGACCTGACCTGAGTCATTTTTAATAAATACATTAACAACAACCATTGGTTCCTGTCGTCCCAAAACATGAGAATGGGAAAGAAAGTTGATCTTGGTATCAGGCTTTGAGCATAAGCAGAAATTTGAAGAAGAAAACATAAACAACCATGGCAAACACCGCAGAAAGTAAAGAGTGCTACCCAAGCGAAACTGCACACAACGGCAACAGCGACCCAGGTAGCGTCCATGTTTGTTTACCATTTAGTTCTCGCCAGTTCCCCGAGAGTTTGCTGCGTTTGGTTGGGGTCAGGTGCGGCCTCAGCAGATCTTGTAGTGTGTGAGGCGCAGTCTTTCAGTCGTCAGAACTAAATCTGTTGAAACCAGTCGTTCTAGTCTTTTCAGAATCTGTAACGACTGAGAAAATCGAGAGTCGTTACAGATTCAGAGTCGAGAGCTGTGCGAGCAACGACCAGGTTTTTTGCAATGAAACCCACAGCGTCCCTGTTAATTCAGTGAATACTTATCCTCACAGTGAAACAACAGTGACTTCAGACCAACCTTGAGATCGCGGCACACACTCCAGAACTCTGACCTGCGTCTCCATGGAAACGCGTCGGAACTTTACACACCGTCTCCGCGGCAACAGTTAAACTCTTAAACCAGAGGCAAAACACAAGGCTTCGAAAATTAGGCCAAGGACCGAAACAAATCTAAAAACATGAGCCATCAGAAGAAAATATAAAGAAAATGGTTTTGCCTTCCGTTCATCTGACACAGTTTGAAGGAAGTGGGCAGGTAAACGGTTTTAAAAATAAGGATAGCAGCTCTGTTTCCTTCAGATCCATCGTGTCAGCGTCAGTACTGCCACACTAGGGCTGAATGATATGGAAAAATACGCGGTATTCAATAACTATGTTCAATATTGCGTTAACAATATTATAGGGCCTAGTTTTCTGACACAGTAAGTTAAAACAAAAATGTAAGTCTCTGTATTCAAAAGTCAAAACTGAACACAGACTAAACCAGGACTAAAACAAGGCTAAATTGTGACTAAATTAAGAAAATTACCACTAAAACTGGACTTTTAAAACATTTTTATATAAGGTTCTGGTAGGATGGAAGATTGAGATTGCTGCGATATGGAAATTGCGTTGGCTGATATTGCGAATTGTGCAGCCCTGTGCCACACCATTGGTCCGTGACTGTCAGCGCCATAGGGTCCACCGTCCTATAGGTCACATCCACAACTGTGACAAGGCAAAAGCACTAAATTCGGACTAAAATAACCCTAAAGAAGTGCCTGGATGTTGAGGTCACTTTACCACCATTAACATCTCTGCCCTTGTGTGAACTCTCTCCTCTCGCTCCCTGCGCCAGCCGAGCAGAGGTCGACATTTGAACAGCGCGATGCCTTCCTCTCACCTTGACGGCCGAATAATGAACATTTTTCATTCCCACCTTAGCTTCACTTACACACTCGCTCAGCTATTTTCACTTTGAACATTTTTTCCTCCTCTTCCGTCTCTCCTCTTCCTGACATTTCGCTGTGTGGTTTTGCCAGAATGATCTTCACAGTAAATTTGCGCACCCTTTTAAACTGAAATAGGTTACATTTCTCTTGAGCTCTCATTTCCATAAAGGTTTTTTTTTTTTTTCGCCGTAAAACAAACAATATGCTAATGGAAACAGTTTCAATTACAGCTGGGAATCCATATGCGTATTGGCGTGATTGTTTTTTGCATTCCGCCGCACTTTGAAGCCGCTCTGAGTGATGGGCGTCAGCTCGCGGAAGGCATTAAGGTAAAGCAGAGAATAAAACAGGGATTATAGGAACATGTACATCAAACAATTCAAGTCTAAACAAGATGGAAGACTTCAGATCCGCAGCCAAGACGAATCACTTAGCCAGATTATACGGCGTAATTATAATTACACAACTTTATTCCACAAACTAAATCCATAATCTGCACGCATTAGCACAGACAGGGCCCATGTCTGTAATGTGTCCACTTCTGATTTAAAATGGAGGGGCTGAGGTTTATCCATTCTAATTTATGTCAAAAAATATTGCATTTAGAGTGACGTCAATATGGTTTCACAAAGTCATGCCTTAAAGCTCACAGCCTCTGGTCAAGTTAAGGAGAAATATAATCTAACTGTTAAAGTTTGCTCTCTATAAGTTGTATTTCCAACGCCCACAACAGCAAAGCTAAGCAAACCTTTGTGCTTTCATGTAGACATAATATTTAAACAGTGGAGCATTTTTGCACTTGTACAAGACTAAGACATCCAAAAGTAGAAAAACACAGAATCAGCACAACAATACTTTTGAGCTGCCCAATATTTTAATAATAGACCCTATTCACAATGACGTCAGGCAACTTCCATTTTGAGATGATGGGATGTATCTTCAGTTCCGGTGCCGGGCTTCTCCCATAAGAAATTCACCCAGACTTTTTTTAAAATTGCCATTTACAAGTTTACACAATATACAGCGATTTTCAAATGAATATTTACCCACAAAACGTATATTAATTAATTAATAAGGATATTAATTCTTCAACGAAGGATACATGGATTATGAAGTGAGTGCTTTGTTATGTAGCTAGATAGCGTTAGCAACATGGCTAAGTGATAGAGCTGCGCTATAAAACAGTGTTAGATCATGTCATGATCTGAGTTTATCTGAATATTTGACAATCTGCTTATCAGGAAATACCACTGGATAGTACTACAGTATATTTTCATTTAGTAAAGCTCTGTGCTCGAACACTGACTCTGCTGTAGTGATCAGTCTGTGACAAAATAATAGACTTTTCACATCTACTGCCAAAACTACAAACTAATCTTTACTTTAATTCATCAGCAAATCTCTGTACATCATGTAGCCTTATATTTGGCAATTTTTTAAGACTCCGAGTAAATTCCATACTGGCGAGCAGCAGCACTGGAAATGAAGATACATCCCATCGTCTCAAAACGGAAGTTGTCTGACGTCATCGTGAAAAGGGCCTATTGTTTTAGGCACTTGCCTTTCGACAGCTGCAGACTCACCTGCGTTTATCAGCCTCAATGGAAGGCAACAGTACCCGCCCCCCTCTGGTGCTGGAAGTAAATTTACCTTTTTTTTTTTTCCCCCATAGAGTGCATTTGCAGGAGTATGCCAGTTATGAGCCTTATCTCGGTTTATGTATCCCTGTATACATGACATTAACTTTAACTTTATTGTCCCTTAAAAACCTGATCATAACCGGGAATAAGTGCATGTAAAAGCAATCATAGACTGCCAATCGGCAATGTGGTAACTCGTGATGATACGATCAATTTCTATCAAAAAAGATGAACTAAAATGTGAAAATTCTGCAAAATGCGTTTGTAACTTTATCTTTTGACAAGTTTCAAATATAATATGTATTTATAGCAAGAAAAAGAAGTTGTTTTATGTTTATGAGTTACTCCAGAGCGGATTAGTCTCCCTTAACACACACATGTAGTTATGTATTTTTCAAAAAGTCAATGGGGAAAATAAATGGGAATTTTACTTCCAGAACCAGGGATGTTGAGGATTACTGCATCATGTACAGACACAGTTACATCATACAACACAGAGAAAGTTCAAATAAAATGCAGTATGAAAAAGATTTTTTTTTTTTTTGTTCAAATTACAAAAACATCAGGTCTAAACTGTTAAAGTGAAAGGCTTTATCACAGTTTTGTTCTGCTTTTATAAAAGCAGGTGTGTGTCTAATGCCACTTTCTTGTCTGATGAAGGGCAGGTGCCTGAAACAATTATTAAAATATAGGGGAGCTCAAAAGTGTCTTTTTTTTTCTACTTTTGAATGTCTTAATTTTTTATCCATCACACTAACCTTCAAGGATGCAGGATCGTTTCTCTTATTTGTAAAATGCTAATATTAGGGATGCACCGATACCACTTTTTTTCAAACCGATACGAGTACGAGTACTTCCATTTGAGTACTCGCCGATACCGAGTACCGATACGAGTACTTCTATAGGGGTTACTTTATAGTTTATACAGTCACACTACTGTATCTCATTCATCCCATACCGTGTCGTCTTTTTGCCGTCTATCCCCGCTCTGCGATGCTAAGTTATTTTTACAACAGAGTGGTTTGAACACAGCTAACCATGGCTAAAATTTGCTGAATATGGACATGTTATACCTCATTTTAAAGCTTAGATTCTCCTCTATTCAGTCGCTAAAATCATTTTAAAGACAGAATGAGCATCTGCGCATAACCAGCGGAGATTCGCCAAGACATACAGCAGCTAACACAGCAGCTAACACAATTAGCAACGGTACTTCTTATGTTTTATCAGACAACAACTGCTTCAGACTCCGCGCTTATATCATTTTCGGGACAACTAGGACAACAAAAGGACAGCTGCCTAAATTTCAGGACTCACATATGATTTGGGATCAGTCTGGTTGAGCAGAATGTAGAGTCAGCTTTGCTTTTATCTCTGTACAGTTCACTTTGAAATCCTTCCACTCGGTTCTCACTGCTCAGCTGAGAGGGGAAGGTCACGTGACAGCGCTGTAAAGTGGTATCGGTTGTTGGTATCGGCCCACTTTTATGAATACGAGTACGAGTACTTGGACATGGTATCGGTACCGATACCTGATACTGGTATCGGTATCGGTGCATCCCTAACTAATGTATGACCTAAAGTTAAGAGTTTATTGTAAACGTCTGGAGCCAAGTTAAGCTTTAGATCAATGTGCATCCAGCAACTGTCTCCACCTTATTAAACATAATGTCTTTAACATTTATCCAGATACGCACGCGTCTTACTTTGACTTTCTAACTCAACAGTGCATCTTACTGGAGTGTGCAGTGTATTAAAATCATTAATAACAAAGCCTATATGATGTTTCCTCAAATCCAAAAACAAAAAAACAATTTATTTTAAACTTTTGAAGAAAAAAAAAAAAAAAAAAAGCTTGGACAGGTCACTAAGGTATGGTTTATTAATACGCTGCATTTGTTCTGTAGCAGGAACCGAGGCTGTAAGTAAACAAAAATTACAGATTTGCAAAAATATATCCTACAGGGATCCACTGGGAGTTAAAAAAATAAGAAAATAATGGATAACGGTATTATAGATCAGCCGCACCTTGTTGAATAAAGAATCACTGACTTATACGAAAGGAAAGTTATTATAAAACCTGCTTCATATTTATATTTTATAAGGTTTTATCAGGACACACAGCAGAATGTTTAGCTCAAACTTTCAAGGATAGTTTCTCTGAACAAAGCAGCCGTCCATGGCCTTGTGATCTAAAAAAAACAAAAAATAAATTTGTCAATAAGACATGAATATGCTGTAGTCAGTAGTATTGTAATTGTGATTCCTGCAGTCTCACAAAACAAAAGCCCGGTGAATCTTCCTCTGCTGGAGTTTGCGCCCTACTTTTCACAATAAAAGCGCCAAATTAGCTCCAAGGCTGTCTGTGTTTACGAGGTGAGCAAGGTTGCCGAGGAGAAATGCATTGTGGGAAATGCAGGCTCCATTGTTGTTGGATGAATGCAGAAATGGCGGTGAAAGCTGACTTCTGAGCCTTTACAACATGTTGGTCTTTAGAGCTGAGGACTTCACCTTGAACAGATGAAAAGCACATTTTTCATATTTCATAAACTAGGCTTGTATTAAAGTTCAAACAATGGAGGCAAAAATGAAGCGTAGTTTGAATAAAAACACTTAAACTATGACAATTTTTGATGTAAAAAAAAAAGGCATAAATGTATAAATCAAATATGCAGTGTGCAACTTTGTATTAGAGATTTTTTTTAAATAATCTAATAGTATGTGGTAAAAAAAAATCATTCTCTGTGAAAAACAAGCCCTTAAAGTTCCCCTATTCTGCTAAAAACTTTTAACCATGTTATCCTGTGGGAGTAGTATTTTGTTTGAGTAACCCTTTATGCTGAGGCGCTGTCCTTCTCCAGAGCTGAAAACGCTCGGTCTCACGTCTCTACGTAGAAACCAGGAAGTGCTCCTGCGCGTTTCTAAAGCCACTGGACTTGTTCTGATCATTTCAGCTCATTTATCTATCTGTTAGCCTCGTGTAGCAAGCAGCTGTGCTAATTAGCCATTTTACGCTCTGTCCAATCCCCACTGTTGCCAGCAGGGGGGCGACTGACACCTAATCCAAGCGTTCTCTGCAAAGTCAGACAAAAACAGCTCCCCGACTGAAGACATTTGCCATACATATACATTTTATGTTTTAGGTTTTTTAAGTTATAAGATGTGAAGTACGAAATGTAAATGTTTAATTTTAGTTTTAGGCAGTTTAGTTTTAATTAGTAATTTTAGATTATTTAGATGGTGTGATCAAGTATTTTCAGTGACAGCTTGAATGTGAGAGGTTGCAGACTCAATTTCTTTGCGTCTGGCTTGGTCACAAACTGAACTTAGATCTTATCTTAAACTCCAAGCTCTCACAAAATTTTAGTCATGTTTTGTTTATTGGTTCAGGTTATGCTTTTTGTTTTTGTTTTTTTATTGGGAGCTGAAACGCCAAAGGAAGGAAATACGTTTTTAGTTACTGCAGCTTTCATAGATTCAACTCATCCATGAACTTTGTCCCAAGCTCATCCCAGTCCACTGTTGTTGTCCCGTCATGTTCACCCACAAATGTTTCATGGAAGATTTTATTTCTGTAAAAAAATTTTAAAAAATCTGTAGTTCAAAATATCAGATTGAAATAATTTAATCAGTGGTGGAAGTGGTAAAATGAATCCAGCTGGGAAAGTGTCGGCTCGCTAACTCTGCAGAAAAAAAAAATAGAAGAAAAAAGAAATAATGAGAAGAAAAGCAGTTTAAGAAGGTAATTGCAGAACTAATGGTGAACTAGAACAGATTAGCTCTAAATTTTAAAACTTATTATGATCATGTGGCCAGTTTTTAGAAGATTAAAGCAGGCAGGTATGTGTTTTGGGCGCTGGGACACAGGGATTAATTCAACTTCATGACCTTTGTCTCAGGCTGATCCCAGTCCAGAGCTCTGGTCCTAAAACCTGGCTTTGTCAACTTCAAGCTTTGGCGCCATCTTTAAAAATGATGTGGTTGGGTTGCGGGGGTAGCAGTCTAAGCAGAGATGCCCAAACTTTCTTCTCCCTGGACACTTCCTCCAGCTCCTGCAGGGGAATCCCAAGGCGTTTCCAGGACTTTTGAGAGACATTGTCCCTCCAGAATTGACCATTTTCATGTATTTATACTTTACTTGACTAAATTTTACAAAGGGTACTTTTACTTTTACCACATTTTAGAGCAAGTACTGTATTTGCCGCACTATAAGGCGCACCTAAAAGCCTTTAATTTTCTCAAAAACCGACAGTGCGCCTTATAATCCGATGCGCCTTATATATGGATCAATGTTGGTTAATTATGGCTACCGTATTCAGGGGGCGTCGCTGAAGTGACAGCGGTAAAAACGATAAAGGGGAATTCCAGTCCCAGCTGTTCATGTGTGCCATAGGCGTGTTTATGGATCCTGCCGCAAAAGAACAAGGAGGCGCGGCCTTTGCTCCATCTCAGTAGAAGAGTTGCGACATTGAGGGGACAGAAAACTGAGCGCTCGAACGCTGTTCATGTAGCTTTGAACTGTGACAAATGGAGTTGGAAATACATTGTTTTCAACGAGGGAGTTGTAAGAACGCTGGTTTGTATTCTATTAATAAAGTTTGACTGACTGACTTATCTGACTGTTTTATTGACATTCCCTTTAGCGCAGCGCCATCTAGTGGATGCGCCTTATAATGCGGTGCGCCCTATATATGAAAACAGTTTTAAAATAGGCCATTAATTGAAGGTGAGCCTTATAATCCGATGCACCTTATAGTGCGGAAAATACGGTATCTGTACTTTTTACTCCTCCTGTGTTGGTTTTAAGTAAAACATATTTTGAGTTTTGGTTTAAAATCATGTCTTTCTGTTGTGGCCTCTTTGTAGACACACAGTACTTAAATATAACAGCTGCAGTAAAGTAGTACTGCTTTAGAAACATCAGAATAATAAAGACAGAAGACCTCAGCCACAGATTCAGTCTCTTCTGCTGCAGCAGTTTGTTCATTTCATCTGGAATCAGCAAATCCCTCACATTTAACACATTCATGAGCTGTCGAGTGTAAAAGTACTTCATCACTGCTCCAGCATGTCGTAGGCTTTCCCTGGGGCATCCTTCTGGTGGGACATGCCCAGAACAACTCTCCAAGGAGGTGGCCTCTGGAACAGATGCCCAAGCCAAGTACCACTTTAGAAAACACTGCATTTAAGTGTCAAACTACTACCTTTAATTGACTAAAATTTGCCTAAAAAGGACTGCTGAGAACCACCAGAAGAAGCCCACGTACCGCAGTTTGGTCCGGTTTAACTTTGGGAGACCGAGAGAAGAAGTTTTTGGTTACTGCCGCTTTCATTGCTTCAACTTCTCCATGAACTTTGCCTCAAACTCATCCCAGTCCGCCGTTGTGATCCTAAAAGCTGGCCGTGATCTCCTGACTGCTGCGCTGGAGTCCATAAACCCTCACTCCACGTCTGTTCACGGGGCGGAGGGCGGGGTCTGCGGGGGGGTCCGAGGGGGTCCCGACTGCTGGTCCACGACGCCTCCGAGTACCGCCGCTCGCCCGTAATGGACGCCTAATACGGGCCGACAGCTTGCAGAGCGCTATCATTAATGTTGTAATTCACTTTTAGTGTTTTGTGCGATTGCGCTGCAACAGGAGGCGCAGATGTCACCTGGATCTGCTGCTGGGTCTGGAGCCAGTGAGTGGGCCGGTACCAGCTGTCCGCGCCCCTCCTGCCAGGACACCCCCTCCCCCTTCTCCCTTCCTCCCTCTTTCCTTCCCCCCGTCCCATAAACATCGAATGGACCAGTGAGCTGCGAGTGTGGAGCAGCTCTGGATCACACGCTTCTGTAACTTTTGGTTTAGGACGCAGAGTGTTAGCTGAAGTTAGTTGTTCCTCAGTGCAATGGAGGCGTTTGGGGTCTTTGAAGCTGCTCAAAGACTGTTTTTCTATCTAAAAATCAACACAAATATTTTGAGAGAGTGAAACTGAACCAAATTTTCACGGCACAACACCAATACAACCCTGGCAAAAGTTTAAAGCTGACCTTAAATGTCTGAATTCTTGTTTAGCATTAGCTGGATGTTAGTATCTCAACATGAATGTGTAAATGCATGACCAATATTTCTTTTCTTGCCTTTTTTTCCATATAGATTGTGAGATCTTTTAGGCTGTGACTCTGTGGATGCACATGTAACCAGCCAAGTATGAATTTTCACAGCTTTTTTGGGTCAATGTTGTGTGAAAACAGGGATATAACAGTGCACCCAAGTCAGGTTTTCATGCAGCTGTCCCCTCGTCACACTGCTAAGTTTTTTATTAACTTTAAACAAAAAAATAAAATAATGTTTTTGTATTCGATTGGATATTATAACAATGCATGCATCATAAATAACAAAAAAGTAATAATAGTAATGCTCTAGTCCTATATAACGCTTTTGTAGACACGCCAATCTACCCTAAAAAAAAACAAAAAAAGTTAAAATTTACAGTTAGATAGTTGATGGTGGATAGTTCAGAAGGAGACACCTGAAGCTGTTTTGCAAAATGCACATTGCAATATAATTCAGTTTTTTTTTTAGGCTATAAATTTATGATAAAGTTTTGGGGGTTTTTGAGGTCAGCTGTTACTGTTGTTTTTACTTTTACTACTAAATAAAGCCTTGCTTTTTGTTAGGGGTGTATGTATTTAAATAAAAAAAAATGTCCTTTTTTATTTTTATGCTTAATAACACTGGTCTACAAATGTTTGGACTCGATCTGCTTCTGAGATAAAAGTGGCTAAATCTCATTTATTTTGATGAACTGAAAATCAATGATAACTGTGCTGGTTAGCTATGTATTCAAGATATTTAATGATATTGTTTCACATCAAAATCACATCTGTTTATACAATAGATTTAGGCATTTTTGCTTAAAAATAATATTTATATTTTGAAACTATTTAATTTCTCTACATGCATGCATTTTGTCCACTTCCAAGAGAGAGATTTCTGCAAATAAAAACAAAACATTTTATGTCAAAACTCTAGACATATTAAAATGAATGTATTGAATGTGCAGCTTTCAGATAGAACTGGTTGCTTGTAGACACTGTACCTTCTGATAAACACCGTTTTTGCCTTATTTTGCATAAATTTCCTATTTTGACCCAATACTGTTTCTTGGAAACTTTCGCCAATCTGCACTTCTCACTTACTTTTTCTTTATTAGTGACCTAATCCAAGAAAAATTTCACTCCTTTTGTTCCGGAAGCATTTTTGCTGTAGACCTGTGTTATAGATGTTTTTTGTGTAGTAGAGTGGTTCTGTAAGCAAGTCAGTTCATTTAGTGGTTTCAAAGCATCAGAACTTTTGAATTCTTCATCACAGTCTATGTATTTGAGTTACATATGAGTACACAATACAACTCATTTGTCAAAAGTGTGTTGAATTTGGCTAAAATATAAAAGGTATTGGAGGTAAATTGTAGAGCCATCTGGGAGCCAAAAGAGCCGGCTCTTTTTGTTGATTTGTTGAACTAAACCAAATGATCCAGCTTCAGCAAAATGAGCCAAATTTCCCCATCACTAAATCACACAACAACGACAGCGGGGGATCAAACCACCAACCTTTGGGTTAGTGGGCAAAACTCTCTATCGACTGCGCTACTGCCACCCTCTCTAAAAAAAAAAAAAAAAAATTCAAACTAACACTGTCTCGAGCTCAGATGTGGCAGTCTCAAACATTATTTTTCTAATAATTATAATGAAATAAGTCTCCCAAAGCATTGGAGTCCGGAAGCTCTGGTGTTCATCTCGGTCTGGTCTTTGTCTCTGTGGTCTGGGACAGGTCTTGGTCCCGGTCTTGACCCCAACACAACCGGTCCGCCCTCTATCCCTGTCCCAGACGACATTTCATTTAAACCCACAGCCCTCTGGAGCCAAACTTTTATCAGGCCATGATCAATGCCACATGTGAGCACAATAAAGTAATTGGGGCCCCTAAAATAACACGCATTTGTGAACATAGATCCACCCACGTCCCGCCATAACCCCGCCCCGAGGCTTCGTCTCTTCACCCAGCGCCTACCGTCTCCATCCCCCGCACTTTCAATAACTTCAAATCCCCGAAAAACTGTGAGAATAAGCGCCACAGTCGATCACTCATAGCTCTGCCAACTCTACAGGGAAATAACACCCGAACCGGAGTAACAAAGTCAGGATGCCAAAGAAGAAAAAAGAAGGAAAAAAAATGCCCCAAAGGATGCTGGGAAGAATGCGAGACTTTCATCATGGCGTTAAGGCACAATAATAAAAAAAAAAAGAAAAAATTCATTTAAAAAGGTGGGGTAGGATCAGTGCTAATCAAATGTGGATTTTGAGAATAAAAACTAAATGAGAAAGTGTAGGGCAAAGCAGTAAATTGTGCAAAGGCTCTGAGTGGAGCTGAGTTACGGTGCTTATTGGAAACTGGGACTAGGAATAAAGAGGATATTTTTGTGATAAAACAGCAGTATATTCAGAGAGGATGCTAATTTTAGACGGTAACGTGTCTGTCCCCGTCTCCAGGCTTTATGACAAATACATTTCCTTCTATCTGTCCCCCTTTATCCAATTAGAAGAGAGAACACAAAATGACTTGCCACGATTGAATTTACCCAGTGTTATTGACAGTAGGCAACCATTACACGTTCATTCATTCAATCATTCATTCATTCATTCATTCATTCGTGCTCGTGGTTGTTTGGAATCTATACAGCAAATAGGTGCTATAGATAAGATCCATTATAGGCACTTTTCCACTGGACAGGTCCGTGTTTGGTACAGGTGGCCCCAAAACCTGTTGGATGAGACAAAAAAAAGCTGACTTTTAAAATAAGAAGGCAGAGAGAATATTTAATAAAAAGAGTAGAGTAAATCCTGGTGTTTACTGCCAGCTTTCTGTGAGTTAAAGTCACTTCTCTGCATCACTTTACACATTTTAACACCTGAACGTATGACCAGTATCGTCATATATGAAGCAGCAGGTCATGGCAATAGTTGCAATAGTTTGAAAATGTGTGGCATTGAACACATTAAACTGTCAATAAGGGGTGGAGATGGACTAAAGCAACTTCTTCAAAGAGAATCCTATTGGATATTTTCTCTAAAGGCAACACAATATTCAGGTCTAAATGAAGAACTTGACTTTACTCCTTTTTTGTGAATTATTTTTCATTGTGAGTCCATAGTTTTGTCATGTTTTGTAACTATTTTGTGATTATTTTCTGTTTATATTGAAATGAATTCACTTTCCTTATTTGTGGTTTCTGCAATAATGTTGTGTGATTATCTTGTTACGGATTTACTCTTTGGATTGGTCATGTGAACAGGTCACATGATCTCTAGGTATAAAAGAGTTCTGGCAGCCATTTTGTTTCTTTTAATGACACACATGCCCTGATGAAGGCCCTGAGGCTGAAACGCGTTTGTATTTTTAAACTTAATACAGCCCATGAAATAAAGGCTTTTTAAATACCTTTGAAATCCCATTGAGTGCCTCAGTCTCTGTTAGTATGGTCATATATGAGTTTAACTTTAGTTTACCTTTCTTTTTAATCCAATCTGAACTTTAAATGAACTGCTCTGATTCTCGAAGACAGAGAGAAAAGTTGGCACAGCATTTACCTCGTTCTCTTTTGGAAAACATTTATCAGAAGTACAAGTATGCGCTTGATTAAAATTAACATTTTTCCTTTTATTTCTGTTCTTTGGCTTGTTGATTTTGCCCGAGTGAGGATTTTCCCTTGTCCAGTCAACCCGCAGCAGTGCGTAGTTCCACCTTTTCCAACACCTACCCAGAGCGCCAAAAGCATCGCTATTTGGTGCGCTTTCTGGGGCTGCTTTGTACCGCTTTGGGAAGTGGAAACCAAAACCCAAACTGGCCAGATCTGCACCGCACTGCCTCACAGGAAAAGCACCTTGTATGGACACATCAGTACTAGGTTAGAATTATGTAGGGGCAGAAATAAAAATGAAAGAAATGTATACGAGAGTCTGTGTTTGTCTCTTGGTCCTGCCACTTGCTGATAACTGTCCAGGACCCCGCCTAAGGCCCATAGTTGCTGGGCTAGGCTCCAGTCACCCACAGGAATACGATGAATGAATGTGTACAGCAGTGAGACCAGCAACTCTGAGAGTTAGATGTTTTCCTGGAAGTGTGTGAAGAAAAGTGTCAAACTCAAGTGCGCTGTGTGATAACAGAGTTTCAACAAGAATGAAAGGTGTAAAATTTGGTGAGAGCAGAGATGTTGCAGCGTTTCGAGACAGCGACTCGGAGAAACAGACAGGAGTCAGAGCTGGAGGTAGGTAGGATAAATACAAGGATTAGGAATAAGAACATCAGAGGGACAGCTCAGGTTTTTGGAGATTTCCAGACTGAGATGTTTTGTTTGTTTGTTTGTTTGTTTATTAGGATCCCCATTAGCCATTGCCTTGACAATGGCTACTCTTCCTGGGGTCCTCATCATAAAAATCACATTTACAACATTCAATACAATACAATCAATTCACATCACAGGTCTACAACATAGAGGTAGCAAAAAACACAAAAACATCACTCACTTTTAGAATTCACAAAAGAAGTACAACCACAGTCACAAATACATGTACACATATACATAAAAAATACAGCTTCATTTTAATTCATTAAAATATTTGAACAAAGCTTTTTTTAAAACTTTGGTGCTTGTTGTGTTTAATAAATCTGAGGGAAGGGAGTTCCATGCTTTCATTCCCAGGAAAATAACAGTTTTTTGCCCTGCATTTCTATTACATTTTGGAAGAGTAAAATAACCATAAGCCACATGTCTTGTACTAAATCTATGAAAGGCGCAGCTAAATGAAAGCTTATCATATAAAACCTTTGGTACTTTTGAAACAGCAATATTTCTAAAAAAGCAAAGAAGGGCAATATTAACAGTGTTTTTCACCAATGACCAACCTAAAGCTCTATGCATGCTGTGAATATTTGTATATCTAGAACAATTAAGAGCAAGGCGTGCTGCCTTATTCTGCACTAACTGCAGTTTTCCAATGTTCTTTTCTGAAGCACTTGACCATACCATCGGGCAGTACTGTAGATGAGACAGAACTACAGTTTTAATAACTAGTGAAATATTTTTTTTTGGGCAAATAAGATGCACATCTTCTAATAACAGCTAACTGTTTTCCCATAACTGCAACAGTGTGCTCAATCTGCTTCGACAGACATGGTTTGGACGTGAACAGAGGAAGGATAGTGGATATGTGAGGAAAATGAGGCTGAGGTTAGAGCTGGAGGCCTAGAGGAAGACCAGAGAGGAGATGTATGGATGTAGTAAAAGAGGACATGAAGGTAGTTGGTGTGAGAGGAAAGGGTTAGAGATGGAGGCTGAGAACATCTCTGAAGGAAACAGACCAAAGATGAAGGTTTGTTCTTAGTGTGTAAAGAAAGTTTTGAAACCATTCTTTGACAAATGCAAAAGCAAGAAAAAAAGTGATAGAATGCCACCCAAAGTCCCTCACATCTTTAAGGATTGTAAAAATGACTATTGTTTTCTTCCAGTCCTTGATTTCAGCAGCTGTTTCTCACTAATGTCTGCGAGGGAAGTTACGGAGTTGTCAAACGGAGGAGTTACAAACGCCTGGTTTTCAGTAAAACTTGAAATTTATTGCAAATTGTGACAATTTACTGAGTTTTAAATAAAAATGACTTGAGTTGAACAGCTGCCATTCCACTGCTGTGTGTGGACTTGGCACAGTTAATTAGCACAAGAGAAAAAGTAAAAACGTCTGTGTTTTAGCTGAAAATGTGAGAATTACTTTGCAAACAGAGCTCTTCCTGATGTGAACGCGTGGCCTCTTAAACGTGACCAGACGGGCTGTGGAAAAGTGTCGTTTTAAACATTACCATCACAAAGCTGGTTTGAATAAAATGGTGCACATAGTTTATCAAAGTCATCAAAGCCAAAACATCAGTAAAGCTACATGGAAAAGACCAAACTTTTCACAGTCCGTACCCCTTCAGACCTCACAGTGAATTATTTCTCACCCGGTTTAACTATTTATTTATAAATACAAGCAATTTCAGTGAGCAACACCAGTTCAATTTTAAATAGAAAGATGTCAGCCAAACATTTAGCCTCTAAAATAAAGATATTAGCAGATGTGTATTTTTTGGCAGTGTGTGAGCAGGCACCTCAGACTGAAAAGCTATGTTCAATAATATTTCAGTTTCAAAATATAATCAGACTGTTTTGTTTAATTGTATTTCACGTACCCCTTAAGTCTTTTTGTGTTGTCCCACATTCTTTACAAAAAATAAATAAAAAAACGTCCATTATTCATTGACTCTGCAGTCACACACTGCTGGCGGTAAACTACCTAAACCACTCTGTAGTTTTAAAGCTGGGACACACTGTCTCCTCATGTCCTCATGTCCTCCTTGGTCAGCTCATGAAGTGGTTATTGACAGTAAAGCAAACCCACGACCGAGCAGCGCCTTGTATCTGCCAGTAATGGGCTTCTGTAAATAAACCTCCGTAACACTTAAATGTTTCACTCAAGATTAACCAATTAATAAAAAAAATATATATTTTTTCATCTGCAGAAAGCATGGATGTATAATAAGACCTGATAGGACATCGCTCAGAGCCAATCACATGGAACGGGAAACAAGAGCGGATGGCTCGGGCCTCATGTCCTGTTTGACCTGATGGACTATAGCCAGCCCCCCCCCCCCAAATTTATTTTATTTTTTATTTTTTCCTCATTATTATTATTATTATTATTATTATTATTATTATTATTTTTTTTTTTTTTTTTTTCTTCTCTTTCCTCCTTTTTGTTGTTTGTTTTGCAGTTATTATTATTATTATTATTATTATTATTATTATTATTATTATTATTGGCATCATTATTTCTAACTCTTCATGGAATTTATTTGCCCACATAGAAGATAAGGAATTTATTTTTTTTATTATTATTATAATTTATTTATTTTTTTTATTATATTGTATTTATTTTTTATTATTATTATTATTATGATTATTTATTTTTTTTATTTTTTTTATTACATCAATACATATTCATATCCACATATATATTCATATTCATATTATTATATACATCTGTTATATGTTGTTTGTTCCTTGTAAGTCATAATATTGTTTTGTTTGTCTCATGTCTTATGTATTACATGTAGGTATGTCTGCACCTGTAAATAAAAAAAATAAATAAATAAATAAATTAAAAAAAGATTAACCAATTAATAAAAAAAATAAAAATATATTTTCATCTGCAGAAAACATGGATGTATAATAAGACCTGATAGGACATCGCTCAGAGCCAATCACGCGGAACAGGAAACAAGAGCGCGGCCACGCCCACCAGCCACAGGGCACCTGCTGGATGGGCCGCACAAACAGTAACTAACACTCAAGTAAAAACATTTTTGGCATCGCTCAACAATAAGCACAGTCATTAAAAACAACGGCGGTCATGTTATCTTTCACTCTCCAGTTCAATAAGACATCCATGGCACAAAGCTACGAGCTAAGCTAACTG
The DNA here is from genome assembly GCA_020698575.1 of Bostrychus sinensis. Lineage (NCBI taxonomy): Eukaryota > Metazoa > Chordata > Actinopteri > Gobiiformes > Eleotridae > Bostrychus > Bostrychus sinensis. The sequence goes on along the minus strand of CM036253.1, from coordinate 4,806,870 downwards.
CAGCGCTGTAGTGACAGAACGCTCTGAAGCAGAGCCATGACTGCAGATATTCTACCAAGTGCTATGTAAACAAGGACTGCACTGCCTTCACCGTATTCTTCGGATTTGTTTTGTTAACTTTTTAAAATATTTTTGCTTCATCTAATGTCGTAATGTACTTGCTTCAGCACAGAGACATTTTGCACACTTCTCAGTTTCTAGCTTGGTATAGTGACATATTTTAATTTATTGTAATTATTCTCTTTTTCTTGGTGCAATGGTCATCAGGTCTAACACCTTTACAAATACAAACATACAGTGGTTCTGATTAAAAGTAGAGACCACTGCAATATTAATAATGATTATTTTTATGTTTGTATGACACTGCCAGACTTATTATGAAAAACTATCAAAACTATCACTGTTTCTCAGTTCCCTACATTTGTCACTGTTTCACTTAGTGACATGACTTATCCTACAGTCACAAGATGGCTGCCGGAATTGCCACAGAAGTGGTTGTTATGACCACTCTAGTGTTGTGTTTCTCTCTATGGGAGGTGTACTGAGCAGTTGTTGGAATAAAAGTTCCTGCTTGATCTGTGCCACTGCTGTGCTCTGTGTATTACAGGGGTCGATAAGTTTGATTGCAATCGGGCTGAATCATTTCTGAACCACCAGGTGGCGGGCCACATGAATGGACGTACAGTTCTCTGTCATGGTTCCTTGGCAGCTTAAATAAACATGATAAAATCAGCAATACTTACTTAGCAAAGGTAACCATGACAGAAGGAGGTCACATGACAGAATGCTTGGTATTTATTGGTTGGAGGCAACTAAAACCATGAAACCATGACAGAGAGCTGTATGCTTGCTAATAAAGACTTACAGCGGCCTCATTTACCCATAGTGCCACAGGGCTAAATGCTGTCAAATAATAGAATACTGTCACTGTGACAGAGAGCTGTATGCTTACAAACAGAGACTTACTGCAGTCCTTTCTTTGATAACTCCATGGAGTTAAAAGTTATCAAAATTGTATTTATTAAAGTAGATATCAGTTAAAAGTTGATGGAGGCCAACTTTATCTGGCTGAGGGCCAAGTTTGGCCCACAGCCAAGGGGTCGCTGACCCCTGTTATAGTATTTCATTTTTGGAAACTGTAATTCCAAGTATATTAAAAACCTCCCATTCGCCAGATTATACAGCTGCGTGCAAAAGTTTGCATGCCCCTTAGCATTTGTCCTTTATTGTTGCCTCACAACCAGGACTTGAAATGGATCACTGAGAGTTTTCTGTCAGTCGCTTTACATCACAGGACAACTACTATGAAAATCCAAAATATTTTTTTTTTTTTTTTTTTGTGAAGCAAATAAGAAATATGACAGAAAAACAGAAAACTTGAGTCTGCAGAAGTATTTACCTCCTTAGGCCCCTAAATGAGACCCGGAGTTACTCACCCTCACAAGTCACAGAAACAGCTAGATAAGGTTGCCCTGCCTGCAATTCAACTGTCATTGTGCCACAAAACACAATTTAATTCATCTTTTTGTTTTTTATACCTTTATTTAACCAGGAAGCCCCATTGAGATTCAGAATCTCTTTTACCTGAGAGACCTGGCCAAGGTAGCAGCCAATACATCAATAAAGTCATCAAGACAACAAATACAGCAAGGGATCGATTAAGCAAATTAAACACATTGAGAAATTAGAACAACTATTTAAAAACAGAGTGAGCCTCTCAAGAAAAACAATCACGTCTCCTTTACCACACTTTTTATGATTGCCTTAAATTTATCAACGGAAATGAGTGATTCCAATTTAATTTATCTTTGTAAATTGTAAATTACAACATGTAAAAGATCAGGAACCACACCAAACCTGCTTAAACAGGAACATCTAAAACTCACAAACCAGGACAGGAGTGCATTCATCAGAGAGGCAACAATAAGACCAAAGGTGACCCTGAAACATCTGCAGAGCTCCACAGCAGAGACTGTTGTATCTGTCCCAGGACCACTCTTTGAAACTGCTCAGAACTGAAGGAATGGAGGATGGGGTTAAATACAGGAAAATTCTTTAAGAAAATGAAAATGACAAGGAGCTGGAGCTGTTTTTAGAAGAAGAATGAGCACAAATCCCAGTGATTTTATGAACCAAGCTCATAAACACTTGAGTTCATTTCTATAAATTCTCCAAAAATGTGTTTTTTTTTTATTATTTACTCCAGTTTATATCATTCAAACTACAGTTGAACGTATTTGACCAACAGGAAATATCGGGTATTGCTCTAAAATAGATTTGGGCTTTGAAAACAGCGCGATGCAAAGAGTAAATTACAAGCCTCAACTCTGTTTTTTTAATTTTTTTATGGCATTTATCTGTTTTTGCAAATGAACTCTTTACTTATCCTAGAAAAGTTGGAGCTGGAAGTCCTTCAGAAAGTGTTCAACAGAGGACTAAATTGAGGGAATGAATACTTTTGCACACTCAAGTTTTCTGTTTTTCTGTCTTCACAATAGAAAAAATATTTAGCATTTTCATAGTTGTTTTCATGACTGACATGAACCTCTCAGTGAACCATTTAAATTCCTGGTTGTAAGGCAACAATAAAGGGGAAAATGCTAAGGGGTATGCATATTTTTGCACGCAACTTTAAGTGCTTTTGTCAGAATCGGTGTTTTGACAGTGACATTGCAGTTTTATACGTTCAGCACACAAACACTCGTGTGACTTGAGCGCCGTCTTTTCCCAGCACCTCCTCCGTCTCCCCCCTATCTCTCTGATTTCTTCATTCAGGGGGAGAGAAGTGCCACTGAATGTGTTGAAGTGTTTCACAATTACCAGCTGATTATATCTGGCGCATTAGCATATTAAAAGGAAAGACTACTTCAACGGCCCGATAATAAAATTTCCCCCCGCTCATTATCGACGGGGAAGCACCGACGATAAACTCGAGTAAACCTTTGCAGTGTAAATATCAACAATTAGGCAGAAATTACATCAAGGCGGCGGCGGCGGCGGACAAAAAAAAAGCGAGGGAGTCCTAATTAAAAACTTCCTGAATGGTGTGTGCTATAGGTGCATTCGTCTGTGCAAACTTTTGTTTTTCTGCACAAAGACAAAAAGAGCGAAACAGCCGAGTATTCGCCTTTTAATTAAATATCTTTACAGCGGCTTTCAGAGCAGTACAAAGGCTGGGGACAATTATATCGGCGTGTGAAGTGGGCCAACCTCTGCGGCCTGAATACTGATCCACCTGTGGAGACGCACGCAGCCTTTTCTGTCATTCACAGCCTCGCACTGTTGAATATAAAGTTATCGGAGGCGGTGGGTAAAACACAATATTTTTATGAAAGACGACTGCTGTGCACTTTTCTAACCAGGTGTTGGACTGAATGGTGTTTAAATCATTGTGGGTTTGCAGAACAGAAACTGAAATTGATCATTGTAAATGGAAAAATGTATTTTTTAATATTTTTTGTTTTAATTTGGAGGTGTTGGGCCAATTTGCTTCTTTAACATGAGGCTTTAGCACTGAAATAAAAGAAAATGAACACAAATTACACATGGAGGTGTTTAGTTTAAAACATTATTTTTTTATTTATTAGGACAATATACAAATTACATTATGCACAGGGCAAATATGCTTGTATCAGATTATAGCTTTCAAGCTAATTTCCATCTGTAGTCCTTGGTTACACAGAAAATAAAACATACGTATACTAAAATATACAATTACATTGTTAATGTCAATGTTAAAGTGCATTCTTTCACATACAACAGGGAAATTTCACCTGTGTCCATAAATTTCGATTGGAAATATTGATCTTTAAATGAGTTTTTCTCACACTTTGAGTCAGAAATCGCCACTTCAGTAGCACGTACTACTACTACTACTACTACTACTACTACTACTACTACTCTGAGTCAGTTATCTCTAGTTCAGTAGCACCTACAAATACCAAATCTTTCAGTCTTGTACTTAATATTTTGAAGGCTTTTACAGAGGGTTTTGTTGACATGAATTCCTCTTTTAAGGTCAGATATCCATAATCCCTCCAGTAAACGCCTTAACTTGTTGACCAAACCTGGCTCTTTGCAATATTCAGATTTTTTTAATGCAGATTTGCACATTTTTACTTAATTTTTTAACATGAAAACATGAAAATAATGAAAACTTGCCATACTTTTTTCCTACGTATATTTGTCAGTAATCCACAGGAAAAGTTTCACAGTGATATCTGTTGAATAAGGATTTTTTTTTTTTTTTTTTTTAAACATCTGCAGTGTCTCGTTTTTCAAATTCTTACTCTTAATTACAGATTTGTTGGTGGAACTATAAACTCAGGACAATGGCCTAATGTTCCCAACCCACTCACTGACAGCACACACATGTAGTCAGTTTATATACTGTGCAGAGGAAACTAGATATTTTTACTTTACTTTTTTTTTTTTAAAGAAGTACTTTCTGAGTACTTTTAGTGGAACATACTATTACAATATACTTGAGTAAAAGTTTAAATGGTCTGAGGAGTTAAAAGTAGTTTTTGTCCTCTGTGGTGTAGTGGGCACCACAGAAGAAGAAGAAGAGGAAGAGGAAGAAGAAGAAGGAGGAAGAGGAGAAGGAGGAGGAGGAGGAGGAGGAGGAGAAGAAGAAGAAGAAGAAGAGGAAGAAGGAGGAGGAGGAGGAGGAGGAGGAGGAGAAGAAGAAGGAGAAGAAGCAGAAGGAGAAGAAGAAGAAGAAGGAGAAGGAGAAGAAGCAGAAGGAGAAGAAGAAGAAGAAGAAGAGGAAGAAGGAGGAGGAGGAGGAGGAGGAGGAGGAGGAGGAGAAGAAGAAGGAGAAGAAGAAGCAGAAGAAGAAGAAGCAGAAGGAGAAGAAGAAGAAGAAGAAGAAGGAGAAGAAGCAGAAGGAGAAGAAGAAGAAGAAGAAGGAGGAGGAGAAGAAGAAGGAGAAGAAGAAGCAGAAGAAGAAGCAAAAGAAGAAGAAGAAGGAGAAGAAGAAGGAGAAGAAGGAGGAGAAGAAGAAGAAGATTTAGCAACAACATTCAAATGTTCTTCCTCATTTAAAGCTGCACTACCTGATTTAAAAGTGATGTGTCTAAACAAAAGTTTGAACGCTACACTCCCCTTTCCTAATTCGTCTCCTTCGCTCTGTCCCAGTCTCACACAAACCTGAAGTCTGTCCACAGCCAGGAGCTGTCACAACAACACAGCACAGATCATTCTTTAAAATAAAAAATAAAAACACTGTGAATAAGCTATGAATGTTGAAATAAAACAATAGCTCCTTCACAGATTCTAGCTTGTGGATAGATAAAGGATGTATCGACCAATCAGAGCGCTCCTGTCCTATGAAAGCATGTGATTGGTTAAACTGTTCCTTCCCTCGCTCTAAAACAAAAACCCTTATAACACAGCCCACAGGTGACCTCAGAGTCTCATTGTTTTTCCTCAGATGACTAAACTAAATAATTATCTTTACCAAAATACAAGGAAAAAGAAATGAGGTAGTGCAGCTTTAAGTAAATTTTATACGCAATACTTTTTTTTTTTACAGCATAAAGATTGTCCATAATAAACGTGATTATGTGGTTTATATTTACATTCCCAGCTTTATTCCCAGTTGTCTCTACAGCTGACCGTGAACATTCCCGGTTCCTAAAAGACGACAAGAACACATCTATATATTTTCTGATGTGTTGAACTTCTGACCCTAAACGTGAATAGATTTCCCGGAGCGTCAGTGTCGAGAGCGCGAGCCAATCAGGCGGCGGCGGCGGCGTGTAGCGGAACCGAACGCACTGGATGTTTGTGTGTGAGTGTGTGTTTGTGTCGACATCCTGTATTACACGACAAAGGACAGAAGCGCGATAAAACAAGGCGCTGAAGGTCAGAGCGTGGCGCGGCATCGCCAAACAGCTCCGCTACAACCGGAGAGAGGGGGGTTACGTAACGGAAAGTGAACCGCAGAGAAGCAGTTTTACCTGAGAACGACTGGAGATGAACGAGGAGACAATGGCTGCATGTCAGGTCAGAAAATAAGGATCGTCTGTCCATGCTGTCGAGCCCTGAGTTCAGTTCTCAATCAGTAAATAATAATAATAAAAAATAAAACATTTAACTGTTCTTTTTCTTTATTAAAGTTGATTTTATTAACTCTAGCTACTGCGGATTTGAGGGGAGACTGGGCAAAAGTGTTTCATGGAGGCCAGTGATTCAGAAAAATGAGACTTGCTGGTTTTGAGCTGGTCTCTGGGAGGGTGAAGAGAGTTTTCAGTCCATTCTGGCTCACCTTGCTCCTTTCATCATTACTTCCTTCCTTCCTTCGCTCTGTCTCTCCTTCCTCAGTCGCAGAGAAGTCGCTCACGTGACTGAACGGCAGATTTAATTGTGTAGTTAGCGACTTGTGAAGGTCGGTGATCTACTTTTACCTTTAGGAAGCTGCACTCATTTACAGGTACCGCGCCGGTCTCTCAGCTAAATATGAGGGGAGTTCTCTCTTCTGTGCGGGACAAACACTGAGGGGAGGGGTGAGCTGGGGCCAGTGTCCCGTCTGCTCCTCTCTCTCTGGTGATCACTGAAATCAGGAAAACTTCTGTGTGTGTTGTAAACCGAACAGTTTCTTTGTGCAAAGTTTAAGTTACGTCACTTATCTTGTTGGATAATAACGGACAAGACACCCGCGCTGTTCATGTAGAGCTAAAAAAAAACGCTGCGTCCGGCGTTAATTGAAGCTTGTGAAGACACGCCACGTGCCAGGCGGGATGGTCCTGAAGGGAGGACGTCTGGGTCCGGATCTGGACCACGGTCTAACTTTTAGTGATCCAGGCAGTAAGTGTTGGGAAAGTGTAGCCTGTTGTAAGTAGGCAGTCTAATAAAGGATAAAGTAATGTTAATCTGATAACAGCTGTAGACCCAACCCTGCAGCCCCGGTTCTACCAACTGTAGCCGCTTGTCCACTAACCAGAAGGTTGGCGGTTCAAATCCCGCTACCATCATTGCATACTGTCGTCGTGTTGTGTCCTTGGGCAAGACACTTAACCCACCTCGTCTCCAGTGTCTGCACACACTGGTGTATGAATGTGTGAATGAATGGGTGAATGGTTCCTTGATGTAAAGCACTTTGAGAGAGGTAGAAAAGCCCTCACGGCCCTCCGGTGCAAACATGACATATATTAGCAGCCCTCTAGGTGGCGCTGGCCTGAGCGTGGATCCGCGGCCCTATGGTTAAGAATCACTGGTCTAAATAAAAGGAGCTATCGAGGGCTTGGAAGCAAACGGGCGGAATTTTACAAATTTTACAGCAGGAGCCAAAACAAATTTCCCCCAAAAATAAATCAGCAGCTGCTGCCTCAAACCAAACATTACATTGAGAATCTCTTTGAAATTCATACGTCTACAGTTCAAATTGGAAAGTAGTTTTTTTTAATGGCAAAAAAAAAAAAAAAAAAAATAAACAACTAACATTTTCCCAATAAATGTATGAAATAAACAATTCAATTCAGGTTTATTTGTTACAGCCCAGTATCACAACAAAAGTCACCTCGAAAGGGCTTCACAAACAGCTGATCAAACATAAACACACAATCAGCACAAACAATAACTACACTAAACTAAACAGAGCCAGGACACTCCTGTCCTTAGACACTCCTTCTCAGTAAGGAAAAACTCCTAAAAAAACCCATCTATGGGAAAAAAGAAGAAACCTTATGGAGCCCAAACTGAAGGAGAGATCCTCTCCCAGGACGGACAGGCAGTGCGTCTCGGAGTTAGTTCATTAGCTCATTTATAGGATCATAGATCAGCTCTGTAAGACACACAACATAGAACTTAGGCTACGTAAGTAAACAACTGGAGACAGAATGAAGATTTTTATCTTTGAGCACACAGCAACTTTCACAAGGCTCTTTATATTCCAGGGAAACAAGTTTTGTATCAAATAAACTGATGCTATTTTTTCTTTTAAAAACATTAAAAAGTATAAACTGCATCATGAACATGCTTCTGTTTCTGAAATGAAACCTGGCGGCGCCTCTTGGCCAGGACACATTTTTACCCTAAATAAGACTTTTCCTATAAAAATAAACATGCCTATAGTCAGACCATGCTTTACTCTGAGTCATTTTGAGTTAAGCCTCAGTGCTGTGAGAAGGTTCTACCATTGATTTGGTCAATGTCAACGCAAATGTGAACGTAGCCTTTCTGGCATTAAACTGTCTGACTTTTGGAATAATATGTTTCTTTAGAAGAGAAAAGGTCCAAAGTGCTCAGGAAGTTTTTGTCAGTTAGTTATTCTGTATTGAAGGTGCGCTTTGGTGCTCTGGAACGAAGAAAAGAAAAGAAAAAAAAAGGAAAGAAACATATTTTAGTTTACAGATCATGTAATATTTAAGGATATAGACCATTCTTGTGTTTGTAAACAGAAGGTCTGTGCTCCAAAGACTGGTAGTGGAAGTTAAAAAAGACGATAATACATTTTTAATGGAACAATTAGCGCTAGCCACCGAACATCGCAAATTATGAATAATCAAGACAGGTTTGGGAACTGACAACCACTCTGCCGCATGTGAGTAACATCAGAGCCTGGTTTAATAACATTAGCGAGTGTGTCAACGTTTAGCCGTTTAATGTAAGGCTGCAATTAGCGTCTAAAATTAGCATACAAGCTAAAGGCTACGCAATTTACATTTCTTAATTTCAATGCAACAGCAGCAGAAATGTGTCGGACCACAACAGTTTGACATTGCACGCTCAGATTTAATTCATCAATTGCCAAGTTAACTTTAGCAACTGGTACTGACTCAGATCTGGATTATATTGATTCAGAGTAAATTTTAATAAACATATAAACAACAAGCATTCGTTCCTGCTGCCCAAAAAACGTCTAAATTTACATTTTTATTTTGCTCCCTCATTGAAATTAATGGACTAGTATGTTAATATCAGTACCAGGCTGCGTGCACAACTTTTTTAAACATAAGAAGCAAAGACAAAAAGTGCAATTTTTTTTGTATTTTTTAATTTTATTTTTTATTTTTATTTTTATTTTTTGTATTAACACACAAATAGGGCAAAGAAAGTGCTGGAAATGACCCTGAAGAAGGCTGTTTGTTGGCTGCGATGCGTAGATCTCATATAAAGTTAATTTGGATCTGAAGAATCCTGTCCAGGGCAAATGAAGAGAGGTTATCTCCCTGACTGTGCGAAAAGAAACTGCACTAAAAAGAGGAAAAGGAGGCAAAAATGAGAGTGTAATACAGTCGTTAATTTAGCTCCGACCGAAAATTTTAAATGTTAAGTTTTTATCATTTATATCCTCATTGAAAAAATACTAATCTGCACTCTTTAAATAAAATAACAATGTGCTTCTTACTCAGCTGTGCTCAGTTTGTGCCCAGTTGCACAAATGTTCTGGAATAAAAAAGTCTCAGTTCAGTGAATGTTCTGTTGTGTATTGTAAATAAGGCTGGATTTTTTGACCACAATAATTCAATATTTTTTAATTCTCAGGTTTTGAGGTTCAGAAATTTGCAAAAAATGTTCAAGGCAAATGCTAAAACACTCCCAGATTGTGTCCACATGTGTAAATTCACTTCGCAAAAAACTAAAAATGAAGTCTGGAACAGTGCTAACTTGGCATTAAAAACATGTCGTTCACTTTTCATGATTAAAACAGCATTGTACATTTGAAGAGTTAATTTGCAAAAACAGATAAACGCCATTTTTTTAAACAAAAGAGTTGAGGCTTGTAACTTACTCTTTGCATCGCGCTGTTTTCAAAATCCATTTTAGAGCAATACCCGATATTTCCTGTTGGTCAAATACACTCAACTGTACTTTGAATGATATAAAACAAAACTAAATTTTTGGCGTTATCTGCTTTTGCAAATGCACTCTTCACTTCTATATTTGAGAGTTACCCCAAATTCACACCGAAAACATCACATGGGCGTTGCAGCAGCAGATCGTTTTACAAAAAGCGAAACCGAAATCGTCAGAGCTGCGTTTGGGCCGGCGCCGTCTGTGGATCTGCTCCGTTTTACCAACTTCATTCCTATAATCGGTGGATATTCTTGCTTCTTCAGATGGTTAAGCAGAAATATTACAAACTGATTTATACCAAACTATTTGTAGGAGCCTAAATGCACCTTTTCACTATTTGGTATTATTTTGCATTATTATTATGATTATTTTTATTTGATCTTGATTTAGTATTTCTTTCTTATGGTTGTGGTAATATTGGTTATGTTTATAGTTAACATGATTATTTTGAGCTTATTTCATTGCTAAATAGGTATAATTTTTCATTATAAGTTCAATAAGTTATTGTTCTTATGATTTTTTGAATGAGTATTTTGTTAGCAATTAAGTTCATTATTGGTATATTCTTTCTATAAAATGGGGTCAAAATGGAGGTGCACCATGGGAGTGCGGAAATGGGGAGTGAAGCCGCACAGTTTTTTGACCTTGCTGCCACCCTTGTATATTTGGATATTTTACATGTTTTGTATTGTCTTTGAGTATTTCAGTAAACCTTTTAACTGCACTGGATCGTTCTCCGTGGATTTGTTGTTTGTGGACTAATGTGGATATACTGGCTTTACCCAATTTTATAACCTACACTATTTTTGTTGTACTTTTATCTATACTACAGTGACCAATTACGCTTTTTTTTTTATTGAGCTCACTTGGCGATCAGACAACAGTACTGCTATCGTGCTAGAAGCAGAATTACAATCTTTTTGTGTCTTAAAGTTAATGTTAAAGTTCTCCACCTCAAGAATTAACTTCTCGTCATCCATGGTGCAACATTCACTGAAGTCCTTGGTGCGATGCGCGATGTTTACGTCAGTCATACATTTAGAAAACTGTTGAATATTTCTTTATATAGCTTTGCGTATTACCACTGAACTTATGTTTTGATGTACTACTGCTAAGGTTAATAAACGCTTCAATATTAGTAAGAATGCTCTGATTCTAAAGGATGTTTTTCTCCTTTCACTCTAAAGGTCACTCTGCGATTACGTACATTGTGCATTTGCAAAAGCGCACAATAATGAGCTGGTTACAAAGTTAGGAAACTCAAGGTTACAGGTGGGGGCTCCCTGCCGTTGCGTGGGACGCTCCTGAAGATAACGAAGATAATGCACTGCAGAAATGAGAACTCTGTGTCCTGGGCGAGGCACGGGAGTTTCTTGAAGAAAACAATATAATGATATGCAGAAATCGTCATACATTGTCATACATAATATAAAAACTGTGACCACTCCTTTTTGGACGGCTTGCTCACCCTCTCCCTTTCAGCGGGGCACAGCTGTTGTTACCTCACCTGTGTGATACTAAAATAAACCTTCTGACTTGATTATACTTCTGAATCGTCGTCCTCTTTGATGCTTACACCAAAAAATGGACAATCCTAATAAAACCTTTATTTTGAAAGTGTAGCAGAAGTTTATTTTGACACCTGGTGCCTGTTTCCTGTGTTTCCCGGCTGTAGCGCTGCCGGTCGACGCTGGAAAAATAAAACTCCAACCTAATTTGAGCGTAGCATCGCGGCGTCGGTCGTAAGACGCGCGTATGACGTCCCCGGTGTGAACTGTCAGATTGAATAAAACAGAAAGCAATTCACTCGCGTCTGACGTGACAGGTTATGGCTGTAAATGATTTTTTCTTTCCTTTTTTGTTCTTTTTTGTTGTTATAATATTTTCAAGTGTAGCTGTAACTAGTCTGGGATTAATAAGCTCTGCTTCTGCCTGAGCCTTTTCACTCACAGTCTCATGATTACTGTTTTGTTGCGGTTTGCTGTGGTCATTGTTTTGTGCGACTGAATAAACTGAACTTAATGAATGAATGTGAGAGTGAAGCGCCTGGGTCTTTGAGTCTGTGAATGGCATTAATTCCTCTCATGTCTGAGGCCCAGCAGCAGCAGCAGCAGAAGGTGCAGCCCCTCCTCACACCTCCACCTCTCCAGCCTGCAGACCCCCCCCCCCCTGGCCCGGAGCACCTGGAGGGGCATGTGCCGCTCCGTATCACTGTCCACATTCACATCGATCCCTCGCTTGAGTTACGCTCCGGAGATGGCTTCAAAGACGGCGCCGCGCTCTCCCTCTCCCTCCCTGCTCTGATTGTGCCGGCTGTGGCTCTGCAGACGCGCGAGGACAGGGGCCCGTGATGGCTTTTCTTACGGCACAAATGGTTTTCACACCGAGACGTCTACAGAAATGGCCTACAAATGACATCACAAACTGGCAACAAGGTCTACAGTAATGACAACTTCTGTAAGGCTCCGTGTGTGAACGTTGATTATTATTAAAATGGTTACAGCTGGACACACACAGTCATTTTCTTCCACTTATTCCTGATAACACTCAGATTTTCATGCTTTTCATATTTTGTGCAAATGGCATGATTTTTGATCTTTTTATTATGATCTTGTTATTACCAACCCAGCTTTTACAGAAAGTAAACAATACACAGAATACAAAATCACTCACATTTCTACCGTTAAGCATGTAAAATGTGCAACTGATTTTGGTGCTTTAAACATTTTTAGAAACTATTTTTAGATTCGTCATTGACTTATTCTTGTTCTTCCACATTTGATACCAAATATTTGTTCTTTTCTTCATGATTTTAACCTTGTAAATGCCAGTTTTTTTGTCATGATGGCACCTTGTTTTTATTTTCTGTTTTTTCACCCCAACACAGGGTGCCATCATCACAAAAAAACTGACATTTAAGGCGTTAAAATCATAAAAATTAATGAATATTTGGCATCAATAGCTAGATGTGGGAGAACAAGATTATGCCGATGAAAATATAATATAAAAGACTTTTTTTATAGCATCAAAAGAGATCCCGCATTGTACAAGCTATGAGCCTTAGGGGGGGTACACTCTAGATAAGGGCTAGTTATTGACCTGGACATAACTCTCAAACACCGCCCTGCATCACATTTGCTGAATAGGGTCTGATAAATGCTTCGTACTCATTTTTAGATGCTAAATCCAGATATGTTGTTGTTTTACTCTAGAATATCACAAATTTTTACAAAGTCTGATGTCCAGTGTGGAGCTTTACAGCCTAGGATGGACCACAAACGTCCGAGCTATTGCCAGATACACTGCCTCCAACACAGGAAACACTGTCCTTATGTACAATAGGCGGGCAACATTTATCACTTTCCTCTGATTAGCCTTTATATGAATGCTAGGCACACAAAACTCCTGATTTCAGGGATTTATAATGACCAGAGAAAGACGGAAATGCAAGCATAGCCCAGATGATTTCTGCTGCATCTGTGACAACAACATCCTACGGAGAGACATGGTGGGAAAAAAAAAAAAAAAAAAGCAAAATCCCGAGAAAGTTTTGCGAGATCTCGAGAAACTTTTAAAGATGCTGCAAATGTTGTTGCTAGTTCAGAACAGTGTTTACGATGCGACAATCCCTTTGCGCGTGAAATCCTCTTCAGATGTCTCTCACTTATATGAAAGCCACGTCTACAGCAAAGAACAGATTTTATTTCTTTTTATTTGAGGCCGATCTCAAGATAAAACTCTATAAAACTCTCCCATGAGTGCGTGTCTTCCATCGTTACAATACACTCACTGACCCGGAAATACCAGAAGTAAACAATTGCTTTAAAAACTTTCCTGGGATCCCGCAAAATTTTCTCAAGATCTCGCAAAACTTGGGAACTTGCAATAGTTTCTCGGGATTTTCCTTTTTTTTTTTCAACCATGTCCCCTAAGGGGCTCCGTAAGATCCAAACAATGGCAGAAAATTACAGACTTTGTAAAAAAAAGAAGGCATATTCTGCATATTTCGGACTGAAGCTTGGTGACCAGGACAAACCATGGGCTCCTCATACAGAGTGCCAGGTTTGTGTTGAGAACCTTAGACAGTGAACCAAAGGAAACAGAAAAAGCTTAAGTTTTGGCTTTCCAACGGCATGGAGGGAGCCAAGGAATCATAGGATGACTGCTTTTACTGTATAACCCTGTCATTTACCACAATTACTAAAAATGTCATTCTTATTTTGTGGGAAAACAGTGATAGGGAATTTCCGGTGTCATATTTGAACTCAGCATGAACAAAACAGCATAAACTTTTTTTCCAAGCTGCAGTGCGGTGTAATTTATTCTCTATGCGTGTAGCAGCAGTGGAAGTAGTAGTAACAGTAGAAGCAGCAGTAACAATTGTAGAAGTACTCGTCGTGAAGACATAAATCTGTTCTAAAACCACAGGAGTGCAGCAAAGGGACGGGGCTTCTTTCTGCAAACAGCAGATCATTCAGAAAGCACAGTACAATTTCAGCGTCATCAGGGCATGTTCTGAAATGTGACTTGTGTTTGTTGCCTTCAGGTCGTCGCTATGTTTTACCCTACTTTATTTTACCTTTATCCCAACACCTATTCGTCTTTTAAACTCTTGGTAATCTACTGTTTTTTTTTTTTAATACTACTTCCATTTACTTGAATTATTTTAGAGTTTATAATTAGTATTTATTAATTGAGCTCCACTGTATTTGTTGTATTTGTTGTGTGTTCAGTGTTTTGTCTATTTTGTCTTATCTTGTTGCTCAAATGAATTGGCCCCTGGTGGGATAAATACAGTCATCTGAATCTGAAAGAACACGCGTGTCTTTTCGACCGTGGGACAAAGAGAATCCACACGGATGAGGACATGCACGCTCCACAAGATAACAGCCAGCCCCGGCTTCGAACCTACAACCTCGGAAAACTTACTGGGTTAAAGAAACTAAAGATTACCTGGGATCAAAACCTCTAGTTATGTTTATTCACTCATTCACTCGTGTGTCGTCTGTGTTCGTACAAGTCTGGCGTTCAGTAGGACACAGACAGATACAGAGAGGGAAAGGGCGAAGAAAGAAACAAAGAAAATGGGGTAAGTCCACGAAAAAAAAAAAAGTTTAAACTAAAGGTTTCTAATTTCACTGTAACATTGTCCTGTGGAATTTCATGGCAGCTGTATTCTTGGAATGAAAAGGTACAGGACGGCAATAGATAACAGCCATTACTTCAATTCAATGTTATTTACATGGCCTAATATTGCAACAGCAGCCTCAAAGTACTTACTACTTAGATGTACTTCAGTGCTGACATGTGGACCAAACAATGGGAGCTTAGAAATAAAAACTAGCTGAGATTCTTTTACTTTAAAGCTCCTATATTCTGCTTTTTTCAGGCTTTTTGAAATAGTATTGGACTCCTTTGCATTAGTATTTCAGGTTTTAGAATGTAAAATAAATTAAAAAATGCGGAAAACGTCTTCTTTTGGTGAGCTGATACTTTGACTTTGCAGAGAACAATTGCAAAGGTGTCTGTCGCCCCCTGCTGGCCACTGGCAACATGAGGCTAACAGATAGATAAATGGTTTAAAGCTGAATTAATCAGAGTCCGGTGACGGTGTATGGGCCTTAGAAATGCACAGGAGCACTTCCTGGTTTCACGTGTCTACGTAGAGCCGTGAGACCGAGCGTTTTTAGCTCTGGAGAAGGACAGCGCCTCAGCATACAGGATTACTCAAACAGAATACTACTCCAGGTCTGTTTTTGAGAAGGAGACAACATTATAAAAGGGTTAAAAATGTCAATACAGTAAGTTTTGGGAGTAAAAACTTTATTTTTATATCTTGGTGGAAAAGTGTAATAGTATCACTGGTAGTAGTAGTAGTATTAGTAGTAGTAGCAGCAGCAATAACAGTAGCAGTATTCTTATTAATAGAAGCAGTAGTAATGAAAAATAGTAGTAGTAGCAATATGTACTTTACTTACAGCTTTGTTGAGCTCTACTTGAGTAATAATATTTTGAAGTAACACAACATTTACTACACATTTGGAGTACTTCTTCTCTAGTATTTAGTATTAGCATCAAAAAGTATTCAATAACAGGCCCAATGACTCTCTATCCTCCTTACAGTCCTCAGTAGTTCATGTATTTGTTAGCCCACAGTACTTTTACCTCATCATTCAACCATTTCTGTTCATTTTGTACAGTTTTGCTTAAGCCTCACTAAAGTCAGTGGCTGATTTTGGGTCTCCCTCTGTTCCTGAAGGACACTGCAAATGTGGTGAGATCCATCAGGCGGCGGCTCTTTGTCCAAACTGTTGGCAAAGTGAGTTTTCACAGACGGAAACCTGCCACTGGGGTCGAAAAATCATTAAGTTATTAGCATTTATCAACTAGCAGCACCGCCACCGCCGCCACTACCCGGGCTTCTGCACATTTAGGACTGTTTTCTCTTTGGACGCGCTGCAAACTGATGGATATGTGGAGTTTAGTTGCACTTCCAGATGTTTTTACCATGAAATAATGCTCCAACTTATCCATTACTTCACAAAATATAAACACAACATTCTTTATTTTACATTTTGTCAGGCTAAAGAAGGCCACCGTACACGATAGCCGCGTTATTGTTGAGGAAAAACCCAAGCCTCTAGTTCTAGCAACACGAAAAACTGACTGAATTTGTGCTGTCTGTGAGTGGGTAGAGAGCAAAGCAGCTCCATGTCTTTGTAAACAGTGAGGAGCAGGAGAGGAGGACACGCTTCTTCTGAGTAAGTAGTCAGCAAAAGCGTGCTAATTTTATTGTCATCCACAAATAAAACAAGAATAACCTCCCACCAATAGATTATGTTTAATTCTGATTAAAATTATAATGTATTACTCATCCCCTTGTTTATTTTCTGAATGAACTGACTGGCTTCCTAAAATTATGTGAATACAAAAACGAGCCAGTCATTTGTACGGCTCTTTGGAATGAACGGAAGATTCGGCTCCGGTTAAAGAGACATAAATCGGCAAAGCTGGGAAACTTCTTACATTGGGGTAAAATGCACAGGGCCGTTATGAAAAAGGAGACATGAGGTTGCTTTATGACCAGTGGTGGAGAAGGTACTCAATCTATTAAGTAAAAGTACAGATACTAGGCGTGTAACAATACGTTTTTGCAACAATAAGATATGCATCGATTAGAAGTGTTTTGATACGATTCAAGAATGATATTGGATAATTTGGAATTGATACGATTCAACACCTTCGCATTGATAATCGATACAGCAACTTTTTGCCAAAAATCATAAAAGTTTACTCTCAAATGTAGCACCGTGGGCGGGGTTGATTATGTCCAGCAGACAGAGAGTGAAGAAAAGTTGAATATAACATTTTATTTAATTAAAAACACAAAATTTATCTCCAAAAAGCCATATCTGGTTTTATTTTAACATACAAATTCCGATATTTCTGATATTATCGCTCGATACTTCACTTCCTAGAAAATGATACGATTAAGGTCATGTGTATCGATGTAGTTGTATCATAGGAAAAAAAAATTATACAGTTACTGTGTCATTACACCTCTAGCACATAAAATATTAAAGTATTCACTTTTAAATGTACATACAGTTAAGCCCAAAATTATTCATACCCCTGGCAAATAGATTCAGATTCCAACAGATTCAGTCTCTTCTGCTGCACTGGTTTGTTAATGTCACACATTAACACACATTTCTTCATGATCCCTCACATATTTATCACTTTAATTAGTTGTTAAATCTGAGCAAAATACTTTTACTTTTTTACTTACAGTGAAGCCCGAAATTATTCATAGCCCTGGCAAATCCTGACTTAAAGTTACTTTCATTCAACCAACATGCCACTTTTTGTCCAAATGTAAAAAAAAAAAAGCTGAGAAATATTTTTGTTCCACAATGATAGCTCTTGTACATTATCTTTTGGGGGAAGCCTGTGTCATTTCCAGTCAAAAAAAAACTTGAATGAAACTAACTTTAAGTCAGGATTTGCCAGGGGAATGAATATTTTCGGGCTTCATTGTAAGCAAAAAAGTAAAAGTATTTTGCTCAGATTTAACGACTAATTAAAGTGATAAATATGTGAGGGATCATGAAGAAATGTGTGTTAATGTGTGACATTAACAAACCAGTGTTCTCACTTTTCTAACCTTTATCATGAGGTAATGTGTGTCTTCTATGAGGCCATGGCAAAAAACAATTTAAACCAAAACTCAAAATACTTCCATACTTAAAACCAACAAAAAAAAAAATGCTGTGGAGGAAAAAACTACTGATACTTGCTCTCAAATTTAGTGAAGTGAATGTAAGAAGTACCTCTTTAAAATGTTCTTAACCCGCAAAGACCCATTGTGGCAACAGTAACTTCTTTTTTATTTCTGCCCACCTGTACATATGAAGTAAGTCTTATTGTTCAACCCTGTACTGCTTTTGTCTTGGTAAGTTTGTAATTCGACCTTTCTATCTGACCTCAAACACACTCTATTTGTGATTTTTTTTAATATATTTTTGTTGAAGGCCACAATCTTGTTTACCAAACGGATAAAACAAGCTATTTCAAAAGGTCAAAAAAAGAAATGTTGCTGTATTTTGTGTTAGCCAGTACAGTAAATGAACGGAAAATACTGATGCTTGATCTTTGTTTCATATGTAGTCTTTGTTGAGCAGACTTATTCCAACATCAGTCAAGATTATGGTCCAAAAACTCGCTCCCTCCAACCCTTATTGAGCACCTAAGCCTTTGCAAAAGCCTAATCTTCTTTGTTGCTTGTCATTACGCCGTTGTGCTGTTTGTTCGGTGGCTCCCAAAACAAAACAACCAAAGAATTAAAACAAAATAAATAAAAAAAGTCAGCGTGGAGAAGCGAGCAGAGGCATCCAATTAATATGAAATTGTCTCGACGAGTCAATAAGGTTTTAGTTCCACTCGACTGTGCCCAAACGCGCCGACTCAGGCTAATTATGATCCCGTGGAGTCCGTGGACTATTTACGCTCTGCCCGTCATTACTACAAGCTCTAATCCTCCGGCCCGTGTCGTCTTGATGAGTCTCGGGCCTAAAAATATTTCCAGCTCTTTCTTTTTTGTGTGTGTGTGTAGAATTAATCAGTTTCTATGGCAATCGGCGCGAAACAATAACCCAATCAGAGCCGCAGACGAGAGTAGCGAGAGTACGGAGGGTCCAAAGGTGGCGGAGAGACGAGAGACAATGGTCTATTTTGAGCGTTTGTCGGTTCACGGCGGATTCATTTGAGAGAGCGCTGTGTGCGTAACCTTCTGCGGGCCTCCCACCAACCCGGCTCTCCACTATTACAAGCGCTAATCTCCATTTTTTTTCCCATGCAGCAATTATGCCCCCTGCTATCAAAAGCCATCGAAACAACCATTTTTCTTTTTTAGGGGCTGGCTGCAAATGATCTTCCGAGTTTTATGTATCCAAGAACGATTGTGGAAACATTAATAAGTGAAATCTATGAGTGGTCCTGTCTACAGAAGGTAATCAAAGGTCTAAAAGTGGAATATTTGTATGAAAATATTGGTTAAACGTTCAAAACAGAGATGGTTTTGGGCACGCTGGAGGCCTAGAGGAAGAGCAGAGAGGAGGTGTAGAGGAAGAGGACATGAGGTTAGTGCTGCAGTGTTATTTTGCTGTGATTTTTAAAAAATTTTTTTTTACACCTGTCACTTAAGTTTTGGGGCGCCAGTGGCTCAGGAGGTCTAGAGCAGTCGTCCAATAACCAGAAGGTTGGCGATTCAAATCCCACTTTCCCCTGTTCATTCTGTTGTTGTGTCCTTGGGCAGAGCACTTCACTAAAGTCGCAGTGAGACTGAGTGAGTGAAAAATGCATCCAATTGGAAAGCGCCTTTAAGTGACTACACAAAAGTTATATAAGACCGATGATCCGGCTTAATAACGACTGGTTTTCTGTGGCGACACCAAAAGGAAGGGGGCAGCCCGAAAGATAAAACACAAAATAGTACAGTTTGTAAAAAGTAGTAGTTTAAGCTTTTATTAATCTCAAAATATTGCAGTAATCCAGCCACAAGGTTACAAGTCAGTGTATTCATTGCATGAGTCCCAAGCCTAGATAAATGGAGTGGCTTGGAAGGGCATCCGGCTAAATCAATTTGCAAACGACTCCACAGAAGGTTTGCAAAGGGAATAAAAATTTCAAAACATTAAAGATCCCATGGTATGCTTATTTTAGGCTTTTTGAAATAGTTTTGGACTCCTTTGCATTAGTATTTCACTAAAAAGTATATTTAAAATGTATTTTTTGGGCTGTTACTGTTAGAAAGCTTGGATTAGGTGTCTGTCGCCCCCTGCTGGCAACGATGTGGCTTGGACAGACCATAAAATGGCTGTTTAGCATGGCTATTATCACAGTGACGCTAACAGACAGATAAATGAGCTGACTGCTGCATAGTGACAGCGGTTTAAACAAAAATGATCAGAACGAGTCCAGTGATGGTGAATGGGACCCAAGCGTTTTTAGATCTTGAGAAAGGGATGACCTCAGCATTCAGGATTACTCAAAAAGGCGTGAATGAAACAAAATACTACTCCAAGTATGTTTTTGAGGTGGAAATAATACTATAACATGGTAAAAAGCCCAAAGTCGATTTAGCAGAATAATAAAAAACCCTTTAAGGAGTCCATCACATCATCTTAGATCCAAAATCTCATATTAAGACATAATCAGAAGTTGTATCTCCCCAGTGCTGCGCTGTAATATTCCATCTTCCCTTGTTCCAGTTTGATTTGGGAGCCCGTGTTGGTCTTGGACTCATTTATTCTCCTCTGAGCTTTCATCGAATAAAGGTCTGGATCTCGGTTCCAGTCACTGCCCTTGGTTTTCGGGCCTCACCAGACCTCCTCCTCCAACGAGACCCCCTTCCCCCCTCCGAGTGCCTTATTACTGGGGATGACCTGCCGCTAAGCCCTGGTTCAGTGACCGAGAGAAATCCTGGCCGCGTTTGTCGTCCTGTGTGCTCGTCGTGCCGTTTCTTTGTGCTTTTTTTTTTATGTGTGTGTGTGTGTGCAGGAATGGAGAGAAGTGGCGTGATCTCATCTGGTCGGTCCTATTGTTTTCACTCTCGTGCACACTGGGTAATAGCCGCGGAGATAAGCAGAGGATTCGGGCCTTTCACAGGAAGGATGTGTGAAAAGCCGGCCGTGGAAAAGTGGAATTAGTGTTTCGATGGCTTTCGACGGCGGAGGCATAATTGTAGGAGGGAGATGGAGATGAGAGTTGGTAATAGTGGAGATGGCTGGTGGGAGGCCTGTTCAAGGGTACAGCCGCACAGCCACAGCATGGGAAATATGGGAAATGTATGGAACATGTTCAGAAATTAAAAGAAAATAATACAAGATACTACCAACACGATAATGAGGGTACCGTATTTTTCGCACTATAAGGCGCATTGGATTATAAGGCGCACCTTCAATTTTAAAACTGTTTTCATATATAGGGCGCACCGCATTATAAGGCACATAGAATAAAAGCTGTAAAAAGCTGTAAAAAGCTGTAAAAACTGTAGTAGCTGGGGTTGCGTTATGCATCCACTAGATGGAGCTGCGCTAAAGGGAATGTCAATAAAACAGTCAGATAAGTCAGTCAGTCAAACTTTATTAATAGAATACAAACCAGCGTTATTACAACTCCGTTCACTCCCAAAACAAGTTAGTGCATTCACAATACGGTAGCGTACGTACCGGTAGCTCTTATTTGCGCCACCCTCGTTGAAAACAATATATTTCCAACTCCATTTGTCACAGTTCAAAGCTACATGAACAGCGTTCGAGCGCTCAGTTTTCTGTCCCCTCAATGTCACAACTCTTCTACTGAGATGGAACAAAGGCCACGCCTCCTTGTTCTTTTGCGGCAGGATCCATAAACACGCCTATGGCACACATGAACAGCTGGGACTGGAATTCCCCTTTACCGTTTTTACCGCTGTCACTTCAGCGACGCCCCCTGAATACGGTAGCCATAATTAACCAACATTGATCCATATATAAGGCGCATCGGATTATAAGTCGGTTTTTGAGAAAATTAAAGGCTTTTAGGTGCGCCTTATAGTGCGGAAAATACGGTAAGTTAAACAGTAGGGGTGTGCGATATTGACAAAAATAAATACCTTCTTTTTGCTGATAATATGATGTAGAAAAGTCCTTGTTGGTATATTGAAGCTAAATTTTATGTCAAGAATCTTTCTGTTTAGTTCTCGTGCTTTGCTCGGATTGAAGAACATGACTAAGACCCAACACCAGAGCCCCATCTTCAACAGACCAACAGATTTAGCTTCAAGATACCAACAAGGACTTTTCTACATTTACTACAGAACGTCTGCTCTTTGCAGTGATATAAGTTTTGTGTGGTAGATGGTGTCATGCCTTGGCAATTTGAGTAAAAAAAAAATAGACTTGAGATCATAGAGGTCAAAAAGACACATTTCCTTTAATAAAAGACCTAGTTACAGATGAAGTACTCTCATTAATTTGTCATCTCATAGTTTCACAGAACTAATGTGTTTCAATGTGAAGATATGGAAGTGCAACTTATTAAATCATCTTTACATTTTCAATAGCCAGAAGGCTATAACTGGAGAATTATACAACTTTGGACCAAACGAAACTTGAACATTTCATCCACAAACAGCTCAGCTGCCTGTAAAACTTTGGCATTTTGCAGAATCCATGATTTTGCAGGGACATGCTCACATTTTAATCCTAACTATCTCCAGATACCAGCCCCAAAGTTGGCACACTCATTATTGGTTATATAAACAATAACCATACTTAGTTTAAAGCAAATCCAAAATGGTCAAGCAGGATTTTTTTCTGAAATGTTTTGATTTCACATAGAATGACTGTATATGCTTTAGGGTCTCATTTAATACTAGATATAAAGAATATATAAAAGAAAATATATAAAAGAATACAGTGTGTTCTGAAGGCTGTAGGCTAGTACTCTGACGGCGCTGTGATGTTTGTCTTTTTCAAAATGACGATGCACGTTCACCTTTTAATTTTGTTTTGACACGTAGAGGTGAGTTAGCTTTAGCTCAAGTGTTAGTAAACATACACACTCGTGACGCCTAATCTACACTCGCAGGTGCAGTTCGTCTGCAGACTTTACATCGAGTGCGTTGCGTATCCGAGCAGAGACGGCTGGGGAGACCAGGAGTTGACGAGTTGAAGGATCTACAGCTCTGTCCCGTGTGCTCTGGAGAGAAATACAGCGGGGAATGTTCACAGCGCACCTGAGCTACATGTGATCCTCTCCAGGACTCCAAAACATGAGGCTAAATATGACACTCCTCCACGAATACGTAGAATTTTGCATATTCTTAGGACAACAATTTGGATATTATTGCAGAAATAGTGTAAGGCTGCGATTAAATAAAGCTTTTCCAATCAAATGGCTCCACATCATGCCATCTTGTTCTAGGGTACTTTGCCACTTTGACAAGAAGTAGCAGGGTTTTAACTAGAGCCCAACTGATATCCACCAGTATAGCCCATTAGGACATTATCGGTTATCAGACAAAATCTGGCCGATATCCGCTGATATAAACAGTACTATTTTCACTGTGTGCTGGAATAAGACCTGTTTACTTGCAAATAATGACCTTCTGCTATTTGTGCAGCAGATGGCGCTGGTGTTGGCTCTTACTCTGCAGTTCATAAGAAACAGCCCAAATCTCCTTCTCATGGCCTGAAAAGCTCAAAATGACAATAAAAATATTTTGCTCATTTCTTTGCCATAAAACCGCATAGAACAATTTAAAATGCATTTTGTAGTTCCCCCCATGCTCTATACATAATAATATTCCCCACACCATTAACCACTACAACCTATATAACAATCAGCATTAATAACAATAAGCAGCTTTCTACAACATTTTAAAAATAAGTTTAGTCTAATAAAGTGGACTGGGGAGTACACGCCATATTCATGTAAACAAGAGCAGAAAGAAATACATATTTAAAATACATTTTCCTAATGTATAACTGTATCGGCCGATCGGATATCAGTATTTTTTGTTTAGTTACCTAATATTGGCATCGGCATCGGCCTCAAAAAATCCATATCGGTCGGGCTCTAGTTTTAACCACCAACCTTTAGGTTAGACGATCTAGACAGATTAAACCACATGGCCTTCCAAACCCAACCCAACCATTTACCCAGGCTTTGGACTGGCACAAAGGGTATAATGTACACTGGCCTGTGACCCTTTGTGACTGGATTATGAAATGCTCCAAGCAGAAATACTCAGACTGAAAACAAAATCGATCTCCGGACATGTTTTTGCAGAAGATGATTTTCAAAAGCGCTCTTGTAGAAACATTTCCAGTGATGATCGATGACGTGACTCATTTGATAAACTGATCAAGTGTGATTGATACGAGCGCCAGGAGCCCGGCTGTCACTCACCACAAACAAAACCAAGAATCTAAATAAATAGCTCGGCGTCACACACACTTCTGCCTCAGATCCATCAGCCCAAATGAGAAATATATAGAAGCAAAGTTGCTCGACGAGTTTGAGTTAATGCCGGCGGATTGATAATTTGGTGTTAAGAGCCTCCCGAGGGCCCTAAACCCCGGGTCGGACCGAGATGTCAGGTATTTCAATCAAAATCCAATCAGAAAATATGGCAATCTTAATCTTGGGAGCGTTTTATTATGTTTCCGCTGGGGCTCATCTGTCAGGGAGATGTGATTACGGGACGCCGACGCCAGGAGCAGCGGACAGGGGAGGAGAAGACCACTCGGGTTTATGGAGATTTCCCAGGTCCGATGTCCTTTTTAGAAACAATTTAAGTGATTAGTTTTAGTAGTAGTAGATTTGAGGTGATTAGTGGAGAAATTTGGTCTGAGAAAAGCACTGGACTATGATGTATTTGCTTGATTTTTAACAAGTTGTATTGCAAATCAAAGCTGGAATAGATGCTTGGCAAAATTTTGAGAGTCACGCTTAAGACCGGGGCAGACTGATGGAGACGTGGCAGCCATTCTGCGCCGACGGCCTCTCCGACTACTACCAGACACTAAAGTTTACATTCAAAGCCTACGTACAAGCTTGTTTCTCCTCGGAGCAATAAAGGAATACTTGATAAGGTGATAAACTTCATGCTATCTGGCAACAGAGTCATTGACACAATGATGAATCCTGGAACCTTCTGTGTATTTATTGCCAGTGACTCCTTGTCCTGTGACGGATGAACACTGAAACATTTGCTGAGGGATTTTGATAAAAGGTTTTTTTCACTCATGTAATAATAATGTTGAGTACTTTCGCAGATCTCGAGGACCTCTGTGTTCCTGGTTGAGCTGGAAGATGAGCCCAAGACCTTTATAAAGTAGTCCTTACACTTCTCTCTCAACACTATTAAGAATAATTGATGTTTCTTTTTCTCGCACCGTTGCACTAAATAGCGTTTCTAAACCACTGTGCAACATCTGCTACAATAAAAACATCAGATCGTCTGTCATTTTCCTTGTTTGATCCACTCCCCACACCTGCATTTCAGTCAAGCAAACCCAGTGCACCTCATGAAGCAGAGCAGCCGGAGCTCACAGCAACAAACTGCCCTCAGCTGTGTGTTTTTATAGGCTCAGACTTAGAAAGTAACGATACTTTCACTCAAGTATTTCTTTTAACATACCAAGATGCTCGACTTGCCCAAAGACATGTACTGTAACAGTGTTCTGCCAGTCACAAAACTAAAAAAATCAGAGGCACTGTGTGTGGAAAACACAATTAAAGTCCTTTATTCTTACATGGACGCCAATGTGTTTTGTTTGTGTGAACCACCGATGTTTGTTTTAAAAAAATGGATTGTTGTAGATATTTCACTTTTTTTTTTTCACAAAATGCAAATATGCATTGTAAGTACATGTATTTTAAGTACTTTTACTCATGTATTTTTTAAAGTCTCTAAACGAGTGAAAGAATTATTACCTTGGTGACAAAGTGGGCTGTAACAGTACTGATATTAAATGTAGCCATAGTATAAGTACTAATAGTACTAATACTAACAGTAGTAGTAGTAATATTAGTAGTTCTAGTAGTGTTAGTGGTAACAGTAGTGATAACACATTTAGCAGTGGCAGTAGTATTCATATGTAGTAACAGTAACAGTAGTAGTAATCTTAGAAGTTATAGTAGTAGTAGTAGTGATAATAAATATAGCAGTGGTAGAACTACTAATAGTACTAATACTCACAAGTAGTAGTAGTAATATTAGTAGTTCTAGTAGTATTAGTATTAACAGTAGTGATAACACATTTAGCAGTAGTATTAATAGTATTAACAGTAGTAGTAATCTTAAAAGTTGTAGTAGTAGTAATAATAGTGATAATAAATGTAGCAGTGGAGTAGTACTAATAGTAGAAGCAGATGAAGTTGTATAAAATGCTTTTAGTGTGTAAAAAGCACTGTAAATCTAATCCATTTTATTTAATATTTGTGATTGTAGCATTAAAGATCCTATATTCTGCTTTTTTCAGGCTTTTTGAAACAGTGTTGGACACTTTTGGTCTTCTGTTGGGGAGCAATGTGCAGAGAACGCTTTGATTAGGTGTCTGTCGCCCCCTGCTGACAATGGTGGGGAGCAAACAGAGCATAAATTAGCACAGCTATAAGCAACATGACGCTAATATATAGATTAATGGACTGACGAACGAGAACCGGTGACGGTGTATGGGCTTTAGAAATGCGCAGGAGCACTTGCTGGTTTCACATAGAGCTGTGAGACCGAGCGTTTTCAGCTCTGGAGAAGGGCAGTGCCTCAGCCTACAGGATTACTCAAACAGAACACTACTGCAGGTCTGTTTTTAAAGGAGCAAACATTAAAGCATGGTTAAAAGCTCAAAAAAGATGATTTAGCAAAACAGCAAATGCTTTTTTTTACCGAGTATTTTTAAGTGAATTTGATTATGAACAATACTTTTAGATTACAGGCTTTGAAAACCTCTGTCTTCTTAGTAGGTTGCAGTTTGAAGACGAGCCCGAGACCTTTCACAAAGTAGTCCCTGTATTTGCTTTATGTTCAGCACTGTCACAGTAAACAGCATTTTTTCTAAACCTCTGCTCAACATCTGCCGCAGTAAAACCATGAATACAATCTGATTGTGTTATTTTCCCTGTTCGATCCACTCCCCACACCTGCATTTCACTTAAAGCAAACCCAGTGCACCTCAGCCTGAGCTCACAGCACACAACAGCTCCTGTAGCATATATCTGAGTTTATCTCCCCTCCTCCTCCTCGTCGTCAGGAGGGAGAGAGAGAGAGAGAGGGAGGGTGCTGCCATGACGGTGTTAGGGGGTTCACACTAGACTGACTGTTTATTATTGTCTTCGGCCCACTTAACTCTGACAGTAACAGAATGAGATGGGGAGAGAAGGCAGCGCCATTAATCACGGCCGCCCGACGTTTCGCGTGTGGAAGCGATTTTTAGGCCCCGGTCTCGGAGCTCCGCCGGCTGCTGTTTGCTCCCCGGCTGGTTGGCTCGCTGGCTGGTTGGTCGGTCGGTGGAGGATGGAGCAGGGGAGAGAAAGAGAGAAGAGAGAGGGGAAGAAGTAGTGGGTGGCTTTGCACACTCAATCTCCTTCAAATGTTGTGACACGCTGCACCTACGGAGGCCCACAAACCTAAGCAAGGATCAGGGCTATTTAAAAACCAGAGAAGAAGAAGAAGAAGATCCCGCAGGAAGTTTGAGGAGAGCGCCGTGGGTCGTTAAATGGAGCTCATAAGGATGGTGTCTTTATAGACGCTTTTAAACGTGTCCTCTGAAGGATGCAAGGAGATGCTTAAAGAGTCTGAATAATCGACTTTTCTGAGCTTTCTCCCTTGTTATAATCGTGTTTCCTGGAGACGTGTTTTATTTCATTTATTCCTGTCTGTGTAATCCTGTGTCTTGAGTTTCTGGGGGCTCAAAACGCTTGCTTTCACGAATCTCCGCCCACTCCAGGAAGCACTGACCAATCAACAAACCCTCTACATCCAGTCTGCTCTCATTCATTTACCCCCAAAAAACACTGGACAGCTCTGTTTCCACTGATTCCTCACAGACATTTTTCATTTTTCTGTAGTAAAATGGCATCAAACAATAAGTAATAAGCTTCTTTTTCTCAGCCTCAGCCGCACTCTGCTGCCCTCTGGTGGTCTCTTCATCTGTTTCTTTGAATATTTTTGGAAACTCTCTCTCTCTTTTATGAGCAAAATGTTTTTAAAAGTTGTAAATTGTCCAGTGCGGTTCTAGAGGAGACCAAGATTGGCTTAAAAAGATAAATCAAAGCAGAATATTTACAGGTTCGTGAGGTGTGTGTCCGACTTGCTCTGACGTCAAAAGTGAGTCGCCTGAGTTTGGAGAGTTGTAAACAATGTAAACTAAAAAAAAAATGATGTAGCATGTTGATTTTTTACGGTGCACTAAACTCTTGTAATGTGTAAAAAGGATAGGAAAAACTTCATTTGTCAGACAATGGGGAAATTGCATATTACGTATGAATGGGCATGCATTTTTATGTTTCTTTCTTCCTTTTTTGGGAGTTAATGATTCAAGATAATGACTTAATGTAGTTCTATAAAGAAAACAACAGTTTCCTGACATGCTTTGGATAACTTTATTTGTATTTTAGGATATCAGTTATTCCATTATGCTGTTGTGACAGTATCTTTAAAAATAAGGCCCTATGTCATTCCAGCTTTGGTTGTATCTGAGATGGCAAAATTTGGATGTACCAACTTGAGGCCAAGTTACACACATTTAAACCATTTATTTAAAGACATACATCTCCCACACACCCCCTGGTTTATTTTTCAAACCCAGTCACCTTCACCAACGCCGCTGCTCTTGCCCGAAGTGACCCTAAGCGACATTTCCTTGGTTCTAACCTGTCATCTCCAAGGACGAACAGCTCAAACGCTTCGGCACGTCCAAACCTCCTGGTCACACGTAACCAGGTAATCGATATTTCTCGCTCCGCCCGTCTGTGCTCGTATTGTTTTGACTGATGTGCGACTCTGACAGATGGCTGCTGCTGCTGCTGCTTCAGACCATAGCGTCCCTCTCTCTGCCCTATATTCACTGCAGTATTTATAATTAGTCCGATGCATGATGCTCTTGTGTCAGCTGCTGCTAATTAGTCTGCCTCGTGCTCGCTGTATGTTCTGCTGTGTTTAAGCAGGTTAGAGCCAGGTAGGTTTTAATTAGCTTCAATGTATTTACAGCATTAGTTATAATCAGCAAAGAGTAAATTGGCCTATTTGAGGAAATGTATATAATAATGACAAAGTTTCATAATGTCAGATGAAAATAGTAAAGAACATGTGTATGTATCGTTATTATTGCCCTTTTAAATGGTTTATAAGTAAAATAAATGCAAATGAATTGGCTCTAATCTAATCTTAAGTAGACAGAGTCATAAGACTCATAGACGGACAAAGTCCAGGGTGTAACCTGTGACGAAGACAAAGAAGAAGAAGAAGAAGAAGACGAAGAAGAAGACGAAGAAAACAAAGACGAAGACAAAGAAGAAAACA
Organism: Bostrychus sinensis; assembly: GCA_020698575.1. Taxonomy (NCBI): domain Eukaryota; kingdom Metazoa; phylum Chordata; class Actinopteri; order Gobiiformes; family Eleotridae; genus Bostrychus; species Bostrychus sinensis. The sequence continues at coordinate 4,777,499 of CM036253.1, read as the reverse complement.
CTAATCAAGAAGAAAACTAATGAAAAAGAAGAAGAGAACTGTAATGAAGAAGACTGTGATGAAAAAGAAAATTATAATAAAATAGTAGAATATTGTAATGAAGAAAAAGAAGAAAACTGTGATGAAGAAGAAGGAAACTGTAAGGAGGAAGAAGCATCCACTGGTAACAAAATCTAAAAATAAAAAAAAACTTTTTTTAAATAATTAATTGAAAATATACAAATCAAATATGACCTTGGCCCCTGTCCAGGGTGCACCCCGCCTACGGCCCAAAGTTACTGGGATAGGCTCCAGTCACCCGCGACCCCTAACGGGAATAAGCGGTAGAAAATGGATGGATGGATGGAAATATGACCTTATCATAAATTATTATATTGCAAATGTTAATTAAAAATATATATATTTTGTTAAATATATATATTAAATAATGAATAATACTAAGAAGAATGAAAAGGAAATGCCAAAACATATAGCATTATATATTATTTTTGTTGAAAAGTTAATAAAAATTAATCTTGATATTTTCAGCTTTTGTTTTTTTTACACCAGATGCCCTTCCTGTTGCAACCTGCCACACACAGTGACTGGAGAAGGCAGTGTGGGTGAAGTATAGTACAGTAGTAAGCTGTATTAAAAGAGCCTATATAAAAATAAAATTAAAAATTAAAATTGAAAAACAAAAAATTCAAAGGAACAGCCAAATCATTTACTCATCCTTCTCCATGACTTCCTGTTGCAAGTGGCTGGAGCATATCCCAGCAGCTAGGGGCCTTAGGCGGGGTACATTCTGGACCATAACCAGAGATACAGTCAGACAAAATAAAAAATCACTCTCATCAATTCACTATGGGACATTTACTACCGTATTTTCCGCACTATAGGGCACTCCGGATTAGAAGTCATTGAATGGTGTATTTTTGAACTTTTTTCACAGATAAAGCGCTCCGGACTAAACGGCGAAACAAAACAGTCAGATAAGTCAGTCAGTCAAACTTTATTCAACGCGTTCACAATAACTCCTAACTGTTCAGTTAACGTTATAACAAATAACAAACACAATACACTCACTTTTTCAGTTCATTCCTCGTCCGCAAATCCCTCAAATTCTTCATCTTCAGTGTCCGAGTTAAACAGTTGGGCGATTACGGCAATATTATGGTGAAGCACAGTATGTGTTACTCCGCGATGCTCCTGACTACGGTAAATAAATTCATATATAAGGCGCTCTGGATTATAAGTCGTTTTTTGAGAAGATTGAAGGCTTTTAAGTGTGCCCTATAGTGCAGAAAATACGGTAGATTTTCCAGTTCCCCTGCACACGCATGAACCCATAGAAACATATGGGCACACTCCACTTAGATAGAATATAAATACCAGAGCAGAAAACAAAAAAAACACAAAACAAAACAAGCAAAAGGAATAATGGAAAACCCACATAATCCTCCTATACAGCAGTGATTTCCTCAGACCGTATAGGAAGAGCCCGTCCACACTCGGGTAGGTTCCTGATTGGCAGTCGTGTCTCTGAGTCTCCCTCCGCAGAAGCACCTCCTCGTCTCCGACTGTGACACCCAGATGCGGCGCAGCATCTGTCTCCCGGATTATTCCTGTGCTTCCTCGAGCCGCCATCTCCATCGACAGCAGCGTCTAAATATTTAATGGAGCCAGAAGGTGCTGCCGCGTCGAGCACTTACACAGGGAAAATATATACGGCGAGCGGTGGAGATGAAACGGCGAAGGCGGAGGTTCGAGGGTCAGCGGCGGGGCCTATAGAACAGTGTTGAGTTTTATTGAGTGCGAGATAAAAACGGGACATGACAGAATATGCCTCAGTTTTTTGGTTTTTTTTTTGGACAAATGACAGTGCTCGGGGAATATGTGACAAGTGGAAATACCCTGAGGACAGTGGCCGTGTCTAACAAGGCAACACCGTTCTGACTTTCTGTAGGACACCTTTGGGAGAAGATGTTCGATGTGACATTATGATGCAAAAATATATTGAGGATATGAAAGCTCGTCTTCCAAATGCAGTGTCTGTGTTGTGTCTAGTGTGGTCAATATTTAGAATCATCCACAGGTGAATGAGTGACTTTTAATGTGCCATAGTGAATGAATGCGAGAGTGAACGGGTGTGAGCCCCGTGAGCTCCGCCTAAAGCCCATAGAAGCTGACCTCCAGCTACGGTACACAAGCAAACTCAATTTGAAGTAAATTTACTTTAAAAAAAGTATTGAGTGTTAAGTTGCAAGTAATGCTTACTACTTTTACCATACTTACTGCCGCTGGTCCAACTGCAACTGTTACTATTACCGTATTTTCTGGAGTATAAGTCGCACTAGCCAAAAAAATGCATAATGAAGAAGGAAAAAACGTATATAAGTCGCACTGGACTATAAGTCCCATTTTTTGGGGTAAATTTATTTTACAAAATCCGACACCAAGAACAGACATTTCATGTTGAAAGGCAAGTTATAGTAATAATAGAATAGAGAACAACAGCTGAATAGGTGTGCGCTATGCTAACGTAACACATTGATGGTTATTCAGCTACATGAAGCATAAACAACGAACTGAATAGGTGTCTCGTATGTTAACGTAATATATTAACAGTTATTCACATAACTATAGCATAAAGAACATAATATAACAAGTTCACCAAACTCACCATCTCACTCCTAATCACTAAATCCTTTAAATTCTTCATCCTCGGTGTCGCTTCTGAACAACTCCGCCAACTCCGGAGGTAGACGAAGCGCCGCTTCCTCCTCTGCGTGGCTGTCGTCAGACTCAGCATCAGTTCCATTTCCAATTATTCCGCTCTTTCTCAGTTGTCTTTATAGCCTAAGTTGTTAGTGGTAATGTTTACATTTTAAATTGTCAGTGGTACAGGTGCAGCAGATGCTGGGACACAAGCCTAGAGCGCCCTCTAACCAACACCTGAAATATTTTAATATATAAGTCACACCTGAGTATACGTCACACCCCTAGACACACTATGAAAAAAAAGTGCGACTTATAGTCCGGAAAATACGGTAATACTCCTACTACTACTACTACGGCAAGAACTGCAAGTAATACTATTACCAATTCTAATACTCCCACTACCATTACTGCCATTGAGGGTAAGAAACAAAAAAAAAAGCAATCATTTAGAATTTGCATTTTTTCTTGAGTACATTGTCTTCCCAACTTCAAAAATACTCAAGCAATAAATGATCTCAGAAGTAGAAATAAATTGATGATGCACCTTTATAGACAAATTATGGAAGTCACTAATGATGAAAAATAAAAACAATGAATGGTTCATCAGTGTAAGTCTCTAAGCGTTAGCCCTGCTGCCCTGCCTCAGGCCCATAGAAACACCAGCTCATGTTATTTAACTCGAAATGTATCTTTTTGTATGTTAAAGGTCCTGTATTACACTTTTTTCAGGCTTTTTGAAGTAGTTTTGGACACCTTTGCATTAGTATTTCTTAAAATATTGTATATGTTTGAAAAATGTTACTTTAAAATTAGCTGTTACTTTGCAGAGAACGCTTGGACTACGCTCCTGTCGCTCCCTGCTAGCAACTGTGGGGAAGGATGGAGCTTAAAATGGCTAATTAGATAGGATAGGCTCCTGCTACTGTACAATTACTTGGTTATTTTAAAATATCATCCCTCAAGTAGAAATAAAAGAACTCAAAAATGTTCATGCAAGTAGAAAATACTGCTACTACTGCAATTTCTTCTACTTTTGCTACAACTTCTATTTCCGCTGAGTGCTACTTCGGGCAACAGTGGCTCAGGAGGTACAGTGTTTATCCTAAAACCATAAGGTTGGTGGTTCGAACCCCGCTCTCCCCAGTTGATACTACTGTTGTGGTTTTGGGCAAGACACTTCACTTCAGGCGCTTTTGTTTGGTGGTGGTCGGAGGAAACTACTCCAGCTTCATTACTTTAAAATTTTGCTTGTTAAATCCTCCTTCCCCCCTCAAAAACACTGAAACAAAAGTGAAAGTATGTTTCAGAGAATGCACTCAGAAGTAAAAATATCCAGATACGTTCCATCAATGACTGCTTTTTCTGATGATGCCCCTTAAAAATGACAAGAAATCAACTTACAGAAGTCACTATTTGATGCTACAAAAACAGTAAAGAAGTGTTTTTCTGTGCTAAAAGTGAATTGCTAATGGCTAAACGGACATCTCCAGTTGTCTCCGAACGTCCCGGAGAGACCTGCGTGTCTTCAGTCAGCCGTCCTACCTGACAGAGCTGCAGGGGAGAGGATGGCAGCTAGATTTTTTCTTTTTTTTCTGTTTTTTGGAAATACCCCCAGGACATCTTCCCCTCAAATCAAATGTCTAACAAGGCAGACAACACTATTCTGACCCCCCTCCCCCCTCTCTCTCCTGTCCTGTCCCACAGCTCCCGGGACAGCCACAACCGCCACCGCACGTTGCCCTCTTTAAGCGTGACATTGCTAACCATGATGCAAAAATTACATTGCGGATATAGCTCCTATTTCCGCTGCTTGTTCATCGCTGACAGCTGATCACTATACACACAGCGCCCGAGGTACTTTCTGTAATTTTGACTTTTTTTTTTCTTTTTTTTTAAGGCTTGGCTCAATCCCAAGCAACAGATTGGTGCTGTCTCCGGCGTTGCGGCTCACAGATGGAGCCGCATTTCTTCCCGAGGAGGTCTGACGGGCCCAATCCAAAAAGCTCATTCGCTCGCAGTCAATTAAGCCATGTTAGTTTTGACAGCAGCCACCGGCGAAATAACAACCGTCAGTGTCTCGCGCGGGGGAGAGAAATATTGTGACCGGGCGGGGAGGGAAAAAAAAAAAGCTCTGTTTACTGTAGGGTGACTGAGCACACACAGAAGAGAGAGGAAGAGAGGTGGGATAGATGGAGTATAGTTTAATTTGTTTGGAGGCAGAGGGCGCCGCGGGAGACTTAATGAGATTCAGAATGAGGACTAATCATGACCTTCATCGATTGTGAAGGCAGGTCCGGTCCATCTGTCCAATCAGACGCCTCTGTTCAGCTCGCAGGACGGGTCCCGTACCTGTGCTGCTCCCCGAGTGTTTCTGACGCTTCCACAGCTGTCGTCGGTGATGGAGCCGAGTCACACGAGCCAAACTATTTACATGGAACCATCAAACAGAAGGCTGTCCCAGACTTTTCTTCAGAGTAGTGTTGAATATTTCTATATTTAGCTTTGCGTATTACCATTAAACTTATATTTTGATGTACTACTGCTAAGGTTATTAACAACAACAATTCAACATTAGTAATAATAATACTTTGATTTTATGTGATGTTTTTCTTCTTTCACTCTAAGGTCACTCTACTCTTAGGTGCATTCCAAATATGGCACAAATAAGGAGCGTGCTACAAAGTTATCAGACCCAAGGTTGCAGGGGGGGCTCCTGTCGATGGTGGGAAGACTCTGCAGAAACTGAGAACTTTTTGTAGCCCTGCCCTATGCACAAAAAAGTTACTCGAAGCCAAGAAGATAATGCTATGCAGAGATCGTCATACTCATCGAGCACACTCATTCTGCTGACTGTAACCTTACCTGTGTTTTTACTGAATAAACCTTCTGACTTGATTACACTTCTGAATCATCGTCCTCTTTGATGCTTGCACCCAAAATGAACAAATCCTTACAGTAGCGACCAGCACTCATGTTATTTAACTCGAAATGTATCTTTTTGTGTGTTAAAGTTCCTATATTACACTTTTTTCAGGCTTTTTGAAGTAGTTTTGGACGCCTTTGCATTAGTATTTCAGGTTTTATAACTTCAAATATTGTATATGTTTGGAAAATGTTAAAATTAGATGTGACTTTGCAGAGAACGCTTGGATTACGCTCCTGTCGCTCCCTGCTGGCAATGGTGGGGATGGACGGAGCTTAAAATGGCTAATTAGTACAGCAATGAGTAACATAATAGCAGTGTATGTCTCTGTGCATGAATGAAACAAAATACTGCTCCAGGTCTGTTTTTTTTTTTTTAAGTAGAAACAACATTGTAATGTGGGTAAAATGTAAAATTGGCTCTGAAAAGTCAATTTAGCTCAATGTCATAGTCATAAAAGGCCACAGCCGTTGAAGAAAAACCCAGATTATAGTTGGAATATTTTGAGAATGAGATTGTTTTTTTGTTTTTTTTTTGGCAGAAGGTGCAGCTGTATTACAGGTAGTTATTTTTATTTATTTATTTTTTTGTTTTGTTTGAGCAGGAAAGATTATAACATGATTAAAAGCTCAGAAAAGATGATTTAGCAGAATAGGGGACCTTACAAAAACATTTACTAAAGGAAAAAAAATGAAAATCTGTCTCATTGTTACCCAAAACCCTAATTTTGTTAAAGATTTTCACTAGGTTGCAAAGTTTAGGCCAATCTCCTGTTGAAATTGCTAAATTTAATCGTAGTCCTAGTTGTAGTCTAGTCCTACATTGACTTCCTTTTACCCCAGACTTAGTCCTAATCCAGCCACAAGCCAGTGTACTCCTTGTGCCAGTCTCAAGCCTGGATAAATGGAGAGAGTTGCATCAGAAATTATTGACAAATTAAAATGTGAATCACTGGACATGGATAATTTACTGTGGCGAACCCCAGGGGAAAAAAAGACAATTAGAGATTAAAAAAGGAGACAAGCCAAAATTTTTGTCCCAGTCTTAACCCCATAGAGTCCAAATTTAGACTTAGTCCTTATTAATCCTTGCCTATAGCCTTGGTTTACCATTTGTTAAGTACATAACTTTTTCATTATTTAACCATAAAACTCTACCGACAACGTGAACTTTGGTGTGAACTTTGCAAACTCCCCTGCGACTTCTCCCCGCTCTCAGACCAAACCCGCTGATATATGGCCATAGGTTTTTCTACACTCAATCGAAGCGCGCCTTTTTAAAAAGCCATTTATAATTCATAACTCTGAAATTGTGTGTCGAATATCGAATCATTTATTTATGGCCTTATTACTGCTGTAATTAAAGTGTGTGTCCGAAATCAATCCCGCCTCATTATAAAGTGCAGAGCGGTGTAAGAACGTACGGCGGACATTATAATAACCCTGCAAAAAAAAAAAAAAAAAGGCGTCACAGAAATGATGACACGATACTGCGGCTGTCAGTTTGAACGCCGTGTAATTGACGGCGCTGTGGGAAAAAAATAGACTATGAGTTATTCAGACAGAGCTCTCGTGTCTCACATGAGGTTTTATGAGGCAGCTGTCAATTAAAATAAGTGCTCGCTCAACACTTTTTGTGCACACGTTAATGAAGAGTGCAGAGGGTTGTGTGCATCGTAGTTAGCTGCCGTTACAAACTGGCTGTGAGTGAAATCAGCTCTGCTTTTCCAGAGGTGACCACAGTGAATCATCTGCCTCCATCTCTACAACAATCCGCTGCATCGTCCTCGCTCACACCGACTCACTTCATGTCTGTGCCCTAACCCCTCAATCCCTCTATAGTCCAGCTCTATACAGCGGACTATAGTGCACTCATTTTGTGAATGATTCGGACACTCGCACACTATTTTTCTCTCACCGGTGATCATGTGACTCTGACGTCTGTGTAAAAAAAGTTTGTCGAAACTCCGCTGATAATGTTCTTCTGTGATAAAGCCCGACCAGACTCAGATGTTTTAGTATTTATAGATAAATAATAGTCATACGCGTGATATTTAAAGTTACACTGTGTAACTTTTCTCCTAAATATGTGGGGCATACTGACTTGTTTTTGTGATTTTTTGAGCGATGATAAGGCCTGAGGCGCGATCTGTTGCTCCGAGCGGGGCTTCTGTTCTGAGAAACCGCCCTCGCAACTTGGCCGGGAGCGCTCCGCTGTTCAGGAAAAGTCACGTGACAGGGAACGACTTGAGGCGCAGGTATAACCAGGAAGCTACTTTTAGCGTTGTTATTTTCGCCAGTTCGTCAGAGCCGAAGGACACAAGAAGATGAAGACAATGTCGGACGAGGCAAGAAAAAGAAAATGTGAAAGGGACCGCACCAGATCGCAGACAAGAGTCAACATCGGACAGACTTTTGCTCACTGCATCAGATGAGAGACAGAGAAGGCTGCAAATCGGATCACGTTTTTGCTTCTTTATTGTTGGGCAGGTAAATTAGCCTCTTTATTTTTTCTTTAGAACGTGCTTTTTCATACAGTTATTAGTTGTTTTTACTGCGACCATTTTGCGATATTTGTTGATAAGCTAACGCTAGCGCTAACTCTATAGAAGATCCAGTCCAAACTTCCAAAGGTAGCAGCAGGTCAACTAAAGTTGAAACAATGATGGAAATAGACGCACGCTCGCACAGTTTCAGAAGGAGGAGGGGCCCTAGTGTTTACGTTTTGCGATGGTGCAGTGGCACCTGTGGCCTCTAGAGGCGCAAGACCGGGAATTTTACACAGTGTAACTTTAACATGAATTATGGTTGTAATGAATAAAACAGAGTGGATTATTGCAGCTCTGTGCCTTACGTGTGGAGGCTGAATGCTGGCTAAGCTAACGTTAGCAATTTTACACTGCATCCGTTTATTTAAGAGCTTTTTATTTCTGATTACGACGTGACAGAAGTAAAAAAGACATTTCTAACTGGTTTCATTCAGACATGTTGTGTACAGTTTAAAGTCCTGTCGCGGTCCCGCTGTTCTCCGACGAAACTCGCAAAGCATTCTGGTCTATACTGACCTCTAGTGACCATCGCTGTCCACTACTTTTCAAAATGCATTGTGGGAAATTTTGAGTGCTCTATTTTTTATCCATTAGACATTCGGACACCACTACAAAATGGCGTGACCACTACAGAGTGCACTACAGAGGGATTAGGGAGGACGTTCGGACACAGCCCATGTCTTCTTGCACTACCACTACTGTTGGATTTATTTTTGCTAATGCTAAGGTCAAGGGTTAACTCCGCTGCGTCAGTTCATATATTCTGCTTTAGCTTAGGCCATTTCATAATCTATCAATAAAAGCATTACCCCTGGACCTCTGTAATTCGGGATTTACCCCCCAATGTCAGTGTTTTTAGTCGGGCATACGCACGGGATAAATGGTGTCTGTAATTTACTAGATTTTACAAACTTTATTCCAGATATGACGTATTGAAAATTACACAGATTTATAATAAAAATCCCTGATTTTGTTTATGTTTCTAGCTCTATTTAATCTTAAGCTTCTATCTTTTATGTTGATTTCCTGTCCTGACAAAAAACAAACTTTACCTCACGCTACGACACAGGTCATCCATTATCTGTGGAGAGTTTTCTCTTTATTAATCCATTCACTGTGATTCGTCTCTGGATCTAACTTTAGCACTGAAAGCTGCCCCATGTTGCTCCAAAAACTTGACGACGGTAGGTGTGCTTCCGGGTGACGCCTTCAAAGTAGTTTGTTTAATCTTTTTTTTTTTTAATCGGTAAAAAAAAGTAATTGTTTCGGAGTAAGACCAAAGATAGTTTAATTAAATACAGATGTAAAATGGAGCGTTAAAATACATTTTAGATCGCTGTTACAAACTTTAGGAAACAATCTGCCGACAAAATCAGCCTGAATCACAGACAAGGGGGATAAAAATCACAGACGACAACGGTGATTATTACAAATTACTGGAGGTCCCTGGGTAATACTGATCCTGTGCGACTAGGGCGAAAGTTTCCTTAGTTTATGCCATAATGATTTTAAGTTTCATGTACTGATGTATGATTCTTATGTTACATCAAGCATTAGTTTATGCTAGCTCTTGCGTTTTAATAAACTTTATTTTAGTTATGCCATTACGTGTTACGCAGCGAGTGTTCTCTTGGGTTATTTTTCAAATTCAAGTTACAATGCGTTGTGTTGTTAAAGTCAATTGGTATTTGTCCTCGAGACATGTTTTCCATCTTGTGCTGGCCTTGTTATGTACTCATTGCATGGTCAAATTGTCATTTAAAGCAGATTAATTTCAACAATTTATTATCGAGTCTAAATAAGAGAGCAGGTGTCCTCGTGGGAAGGCGCCAATGCTCAGAAAACAAGGAGGTATGCACGAGATGGAATAATTTCACTATGACGTCACTCCTGGTATAAAAAGGCAGGTTTCCCACTGCATTTTGGTTTGCTACTATGATTTTAAATTAAATAAAACAAGGGCGGTGAATGAGAGACTAACTCCTGGCTATCAGAGTCATTTTTTTGACCAAAGAACACACTGAAGGTACTTTCTGTTTTTGACGAGGTTTGAACCAGCTAATGTTAAATTGAAATCCTGCTTTTCACTACAAATAAGTCAACACTGGGGCAGATGGACAAAGACGTGGCAGGCTTTCTGCGCCTGTGGCCTCTCAGACCACCTTTACTACCGCCCCGACATCCATCTATCCATCCATCCATTCTGACTTTTACAAAACTGTTAAATGGATTACAACTTGCTTAAAAACTCTTGCTTTAAAGATTCAGAAATACATAATCTCATTTTAAGGTTGCATTCTCAAAATTGACGGTGTTGTATATTTAAAAGGGGTTTATTCTGCTTTTATTTATCTTTTTGAAGCAGTCTTGGGTGCTTCTAGAACAGCAGCATTTTTTACAGCCTTTAAAAACATTATGTGATGAAAAGGAAAAAAAAAAGTTTTAATTTTACATTTTAGGTGCTTTACTGGTGCCATAAACAAACAGGTGAAGAGACCAGCAGAGTGTTGCAGTTTTTTGAACATAATCAGAGAACAAGAGCACTTCACTTCCTTAAACTTCTTATATGACACCATTTTACCATAAAATGAGAAATGTCTGTGAGGAATCAGTGGAAACAAAGCTGTTCACTGTTTTTTTTGACCAAATGAATGAGAGCAGACTGGATGTAGAGGAGCTTGTTGATTGGTCAGTGCTTCCTGGAGCGTTTTGAGTCCTCAGAAAGTCCGTGCCAGAGAATTGAAGATTACGTACACATGCGTTAATAACCCCCAATTCACACCAAAGCAGCAGCAGGGTCACGTCAGACGCGAGTGAATTGCTTTCTGTTTTATTCAATCTGACAGTTCACACTGGGGACGTCATACGCGCGTCTTACGACCGACGCCGCGACGCTACGCTCAAATTAGGTTGGAGTTTTATTTTTCAAGCGTCGTCTGGCAGCGCTACAGCCGGAGAAACACAGGAAACAGGCACCAAGGGTCAAAATAAACTACCACTACACTTTCAAAATAAATGTATGACTGACGTAAACATCGCGCATCGCACCAAGGACTTCAGTGAATGTTGCACCATGGACGACAAGAAGTTAATTCTTGAGGTGGAGAACTTTAACATTAACTTTAAGACACAAAAAGATTGTAATTCTACTTCTAGCACGATAGTAGTACTGTTGTCTGATCGCCAAGTGAGCTCAATAAAAAAAAAAAAGCGTAATTGGTCACTGTACTATAGATAAAAGTACAACAAAAATAGTTTGGTATAAATCAGTTTGTAATATTTCTACTTAACCATCTGAAGAAGCAGGAATATCCACCAATTATAGGAATGAAGTTGGTAAAACAGGGAGCAGATCCACAGACGGCGCCGGTCCAAACGCAGCTCTGACGCTTTCGGTGTGAATTGACGCTTTTTGAAAAGACGCGCGTAAAACAATCTGCTGCTGCTGCAACGCCCCCGTGATGTTTTCGGTGTGAATTTGGGGTAAAGCAGGCACAACTTCATAATATAGCCCCTTTGACAAGCGCTTTCACAGCAAATGAAACAACCTTTAAAGCTATTCACACGTTCATTTGGGGGTAAGCAGATAAAGCCAGCTATGGAACATCTGTATTATCAAGCCATTTATTCAACGTTGACCAAGAACTAACTCATGCAGCCATGTTTAGACTGTGAGCATATTAAAAGCTGACACATAAAGACTGGTGACAACTCATGGTCTTTCCTGCAGTGCATAGGGAACAAAGAAACAGCCTGCATAATGGCACACAACACTAAGAGAACTGGTGACAAAAACTATTTATCCCCACTAAGTTCAATATTCTATAGAAGCGATGACTTTATGTATATGTATCTGTAATGGTATGGTAATGGAATTTTTCATCTTTACATTCAATAGAAAGCTTCTAAAAAGCTTATTTTCAGTGGCTGTGATATAAAGCCCTGAATGTTCTGCTCTAATTGGTCAGAAACAGAGAAGAACTATGCTGCATTCATGACACCTCAGAAACTCAGAAATACTGACCGCCGACTCTGAAAAATGGCCTTCACTGCAATCTCAGGTCAGGATTTTAGCTCAGAAACTCATGCAGAAGTGTTGCTCTGTGAATAACCTGACTTCACATCACAACCAAGGCCTTTGCGACTGTGACATTATTGTTTACTAACGGAAAAAAAACTTTATTTAAGATAATTCACAGAGCTATATTTATGATTAATGAAGTTTCTAGAGCGTGGCCATAAAGCTGCATTGCCGCCATCGACCTTCGTGGATTATGGACCTCTTGAACGGACCTTTTTTTCCAAAGTCAGCCTTTTTTTTTTTAGGGCAGGACTTCCAAGTTTCTGAGGTAGCATTAGTAAAGAAGTGAGTTACAAGAAAAAAGTTTGAAAAGAAGTCATTGGTTTTTAAAGTTGAAGACCTTTCACTTTCATCCAAAAGGCTTTGTCAGTTCTGAAATTAAGGTTATTGGTAAGAGACATGAGTTATATGCTCCTGAAACTAAATTCTTTTGGTTTAGAATAGTTGAAAGGCAGCAGTTTCAGGTTGTTATAAGTCATGTGTCCTTTGCTGGAATAAGTGGAGTGCTTCTTCAGATGTTAATGACCTGAGTAAAACTGCTTTGTTTGTTTGGGTTTCAGGAGATTTCTGTTTAAAGATGATTTATCTTTTTTGACAGAGATTGCTTCTTTGACTCCTCGCTTGAACCGTCCTTTCTCTCTGGCTTAGATTCAGACCTCACTGTCCCCAAAGGAGTGGTTTGTGTCTTTAAGGTGGAGGTGCACTCAGAGCCGTCACAATAGCGCAGGCAGGGTAGGCAACTGCCTAGGGCCCAGAGCTGAAGGGAGGCCCCCAAGGACGGTCATTTACCTGTGCAACAGTGAACAAACTGTTTCAGGAACGGAAAAACTAAACCACTGAAGTGATGCCGCCTCACATTTCTCCTAAAAGGGCCCCATCTGAAGGGAAGTCAATACATAAATTGTAGCCAGCTTCAAAATTTAATCATCAAAAATGCACTAGAATACAGGAAATCACATGTGCGGACCCCCCTGCCTTATTTTGTCCCACATACATCTGTCTGTTATGGTCACAATTCAGAATATGAGGCAAAAAGTGATCTTGAAATAATGATAGATATATTGTTACATCTCTCTTGTCAACATGTTTTTGGTTTGAAGTGGGATTTACCAAAAAAATGGAGCCTCCCTCCTGCCTAGGGCCCCTAAAGTGTCGAGAAATAGCTTTGGGTGTACTGCAGTGTTGGTACAACACCTATCCACCTTCCTCATTCCTACGTGCACATAACCCAGCTCTCACAGTTAAATTTCAGAACTGAGAAAGCCTTTTGCCAGAAAGGTGAAACATCTTCATCTTTTAAAAAAATAAGTCCACACGACTTCTTTTTAAACCTTTTGTTGTGATACAATCATGACTGAGAGTCTTCAGAGACATCTTTGTTGTTGTTTTTACTACTACTACTGCTACTACTACTGCTACTACTGCACTGTACTCAAACCTGTAATTTTATTTAGATTTCGAGAGTTGGAGTTGGTTTTATTTGGTGGCACACTGCTGCACACCACAACAACCAATCACTACGCTTTTATCATCACCGCGGGCTCTCTAATGTCTTCGCAAATGGCTGGAAATCTCAAAAAAAGATGTGTATTTCGCAGGTGTTAAGTCATTTTATTTGCAGAAGTTGTCATGTTGCACAGATTGCGTCTCCCGTGCCTCGATTACAGCGCCTTACATTACTGCTGACGGCTGCGCTAAAGCTAATGAGGCTAACGGTCCCCTGGTATACCGTACAGTGTGTGTGGGAGCCGCCGTGTCATTAACCCCACGTCTCTCTCGCTCTCTCTCTGTTCACTTCTCATCACCGCCGACAAACAAAGATCCTCTCCGAAGACGCCTCACTCTGTCACAACACAACGCCCACAAGTTTACACGCCAGCCCTTTGCACATCACTCCCCCCGGCGCCATTTTAACTCTTTTCTCTTTCAGTTTTGTCAGCGCTGACACCTGTCACTTACTCTGATTTTTGAGGGTTTTTGACACGCGTTCCTCTGTTCGAACCTGCGCTAAAGACACCGTGACATGATTCTAGTTGTTTCGTGTTCGTCGTGACTTTTTATTTCCCCGCTGATATTAAATGACAAGCGGGTCTGAGGTAAAGATTTTAAAAAACTGACAGAGCAGAGAGGATGGAAACATTAATGCAACGGAAGCCTGTGATGCAAAACAGTGGAGTAAGAGAGCTGTCAATTAAAATCTAAGAGCACAAGTAGAGAAAGTTCGCAGTAGTGGGACTTTTGTTGACACTGATGATGAATGCATGTAGTCCAACTTTTATAATACAAAGAATTTCCACATAAAAGTCTGTCTTTAATCACTCAGGTGTTGATTTAATGAAGTGCTATGAGGCAAACTATTGGTTAAATGACAAATCAGGGCTAAAGTAGGACAAAACCAGGACTAAATGAAGCCAGGACTGTCTATAAACCAAAGTGTAAGACTAAACCAGAACTAAAACAGAGTTTAAACTGTGCCAAACCAGGTATAAAGAAGAACACAACCATGCAGGACTTATATAGGACTAATCTAGGCCTAAACTTGGACTTAAACTGTGCATAAACCAGGACACAACCATGCAGGACTAATCTAGAACTAACCCAGGTCTAAACCAGGACTTAAACTGTGCCTAAAGTAGGTATATCCCAGGAATAAACCATATCACAATCATGCAGGACTACTATAGCACCAATCTAGGACTAAACCATGTCTAAACCAGGATTTAAACTGCACTTAAATAAGGTCTAAAGCAGTTTACAGCCACACAGGACTAATACAGGACTAAACCATGCCTAAGACTGTGCCTAAACTAGGTCTAAACCCAGACTAAAGCAGCTCACAATCATGCTGGACTAATATAGGATTAATCAAGGATGAAACCAAGTCTAAATCAGGACTAAATCCGCTTACAACTATGGACTAAACCAGGACTTAAACTGTGCCTAAGCCAGAACTAAACAAGGACCTAATCAGCTTTTCCTGAAAACATTGATGAAAGACAAAAAAATGTTCTGAAGTGTGTACAAATCTTTACATAAGAAGGGTTTTATGAATGAAAACCAGTGCAGGTCAACTTGAGGATCAAACCCACAACCTCGTTACATCCTAACCACTGTGCCAATGTGCAACAGAACATGCAACATAGGAAACTTCAAAGAACGATCGTGATCTAAGAAGTTCTAATGACCATGAGACAACACCACAGCAGGGAGCCATCTTAAAAACACTTTCCCATGAATCACACCAGCAAATTATTTCCAAGTGAACATCGTTTTAAACACAGACCGCCCGCTGATGGAGGTCCGTCGCCGCTCTGGGCCCTGCGGACAAACCGAGAACCCGCTCTCATTAGGCTTTAGGTCGCTTTAGGCTTCTAGTCGTGGCATTTACAACGTGCTAAATCTAAAGAGGCGCGCTCCTGTATCCATATCCGTGTGCCCGGGGCATCATTACGACACCGCGGCGATCCCGTCTGAAGGGTTATCAAGGCTGCTCATTAAAAGATGTCCCTGGCTCTGTCTTTAGTGATCTCCATAGGGCGTACTACGGCGCCTTTAATTAGTTTGCAAACTCATTAGTGTGTGCCGGGCAATTACGCGTCCTTCCTTCGGAGCGGTTTACGGCGGGACAGAGGGGGATCCCGAGGGGTGGGTGGGTTCGGAATGACTGTCCCGCTGCAGGAGGGGGGGTGGTGGTTCATCAGGGAGAGGCTGGTCCCACATCTGACACTGCCCACTCTGAGCTGTGGTGTCGAGGTACTGTAGCTGTCTGGAGCACATTTATTTAGATGCGTTACATAGAATGACTGAGTTTGTGTGCATTTGTGAAAATAAAAGTTTAATAATTACACTGGTCTACAAATGTTTGGACTCGATCTGCTTCTGAGATAAAAGTGGCTAAATCTCATTTATTTTGATGAACTGAAAATCAATTGATAACTGTGCTGGTTAGCTATGTATTCAAGATATTTAATGATATTGTTTCACATCAAAATCACATCTGTTTATACAATAGATTTAGACATTTTTGCTTAAAAATAATATTTATATTTTGAAAATATTTAATTTCTCTCCATGCATGCATTTTGTCCACTTCCAAGAGAGAGATTTCTGCAAATAAAAACAAAACATTTTATGTCTAGCCATATTAAAATGAATGTATTGAATGTGCAGCTTTCAGATAGAACTGGTTGCTTGTAGACACTGTACCTTCTGATAAACTATTTTTTTTTCCTTATTTTGCATAAATTTCCTATTTTGACCCAATACTGTTTCTTGGAAACTATATCTGCACTTCTGACTTACTTTTTCTTTATTAGTGACCTAATCCAAGAAAAATTTTACTACTTTTGTTCCGGAAGCATTTTGCTGTAGACCAGTGTTACCTAAACCATACTGTACTAGGAATTACACTTGTTTTCTGTTTAGTTGTTCAACATCAAGGGTTGCCTCCTCCTCTCACATCAACCACCTTCATTTCCTCTGTCACTACGTCCATAAACTTCCTCTCTGGTCTTCCTCTAGGCCTCCAGCTCTAACCTCAGGATCCTTCTCCTCATATTCACTGTCCATCCTCTGTTCATGTCCAAACCAACTCTGACTTTGTCTCCAAAACATCTAACATGATGAGTTGTCCCTCTGATTTCTGCAAAACAAATGTATTACCGTATTTTTCGGACTATAAGTCGCTCCGGAGTATAAGTCGCGCCAGCCAAAAAATGCATAATTAAGAAGAAAAAAACATATATAAGTCGCACTGGAGTATAAGTCGCATTTTGGGGGAAATTTATTTGATAAAATCCAACACCAAAAACATACATGTCATCTTTATTTATTTATTTTAAAATAAAAATAAAATAGAGAACAACAGGCTGAATAAGTGTATGGAATACTAACGTTACATGACAGACATGCCTGGTAATGTCAGTAACGACGTAACATATTAAGAGTTATTCAGATAACTCTAGCATAAAGAACATGCTAACAAGTTTTCCAAACTATCAGTTTCACTCCAAATCACTAAATCCACTGAAATCTTCATCCTCGGTGTCACTTTTAAACTCCCCCCCCAACTCGGGAGGTAGACGATGCGCCACTTCCTCTTCTACGTCGCTTACGTCAGACTCATCGTCAAATGATATAATTATCAACACAGGCCTATGGCGCCATCTTGCGGTTTAGTGTGAAAATTACATGTGAAATGATATAATAATATCATTTCACATGTAATTTTTCACACATAAGTCGCTCCGGATTATAAGTCGCACCCATGGCCAAACTATGAAAAAAACAGCGACTTATAGTCCGAAAAATACGGTAAGCAGTTTTTGGTTTGGTTGTTACTTGGTCGTGACATGTTTAAAGTTACTGGCAAATCTAAAATCTTGCCTAGGACAACAGATAATAAAGCAAAATTTCTATATTTTTTGTGTACAATTATCCAAAAAGACTGAGCACTGATGGAGGAGAATTTCTTAGCTAAAAAATCCTTACTGTTAATGATAGTAATTTCATTTAGTGCATCTCAGGAATAAAACTTGATTGAATGACATGAATGAGCAACTTTTCCTCTTGACAATGAGTGGAAGCCATGATGTCCCCAAAATAATTAAACGACTTTCACAGCCTCCTTAACAAAACAAATGTGTCCTGCGGTTCAAATTAACATCCTCTGTTGTTGGAAAGCATTTTGGACACAGTGAAGTAGATCGTTCTGCCAAGTTTTACACACTTTCTGAATGAGAGATTGTTATTTAAAAGGTGCAGGATGTTCCTCATTTTTTACACAAAACTCATTGTCACCTCTTTCTGTTCAGTTTTAAAAAGCCGGCACTATTATTGCAGCTCTTATTTCAGAGCGTGGACTTTTCTTTTGAACCCTCTCAGTGGTTAACCTTTACAGACGGCTACAGCTTGTAAATGTCTTGAAATAAGTAGTTACACCGATGAGCTCCTGCCCGTTCTAAACCATTCAATAGTCCTGTCTTAATAAGAGCAGTAGCAGAAAATAGTTATCTTTATTTTGTCACTGAAATGGCACAAATATCCGAAAAGAGACTAATTTTCCACTTTTGTATTGTGGCTTAATAGAAAGAGCATTTATCCCTGAACTAGCAGATGTTTGTGTTTAAGTCCAGTTCTTGAAAACCTGCCACAGAGTTGTAAATTATAGAGCAGTGGTTCTCAAACAGTGGCACAGGTACCCACTGGTGGTACTCGGAAGTCTTTAGCAGTTCAAGACCTGATATAGAGGAGATTTTATAGCTGTTTTAGTCCTGCTTTAGTTGGTCCTGGTTTAGTTCTGGATTAGTGCTGGTTTAGTTCTGGATTAGTGCTGGTTTAGTTCTGGATTAGTGCTGGTTTAGTTCTGGATTAGTGCTGGTTTAGTCCTGCTTTAATTGGTCCTGGTTTAGTCCTGGTTTAGTCCTTGTTTAGTTCTGGATTAGACCTGATTTAGTCCTTCTTTAGTTGGTTTTGATGTTGATGTTTTTTGTTTTTTTTCCTGGTTTAGTGATGGTTTAGTCCTGGTTTAGACCTGATTTTGACCGTTTGGCACTGGTTTAGTCTTAGTTTAGACTTGGTTTAGTCCTGGATTAGTACTAGATTAGTTCTGATTTTGTCCAGATTTTGTCCTGGTTTAGTCCTGGTTTAGACCTGGTGTAGACCTAGTTTAGACCTGGTTTAGACCTAGTTTAGACCTAGTTTAGACCTGGTTTAGACCTGGTTTAGACCTAGTTTAGACCTGGTTTAGACCTAGTTTAGACCTGGTTTAGACCTAGTTTAGACCTGGTTTAGACCTAGTTTAGACCTAGTTTAGATCTAGTTTAACCCTAGTTTAGACCTAGTTTAGACCTGGTTTAGACCTAGTTTAGATCTAGTTTAACCCTAGTTTAGACCTAGTTTAGACCTGGTTTAGACCTAGTTTAGACCTGGTTTAGACCTGGTTTAGACCTAGTTTAGACCTAGTTTAGACCTGGTTTAGACCTAGTTTAGACCTAGTTTAGACCTGGTTTAGACCTGGTTTAGACCTAGTTTAGACCTGGTTTAGACCTAGTTTAGACCTGGTTTAGACCTAGTTTAGACCTGGTTTAGACCTAGTTTAGACCTAGTTTAGACCTGGTTTAGACCTAGTTTAGACCTAGTTTAGACCTGGTTTAGACCTGGTTTAGACCTAGTTTAGACCTGGTTTAGACCTAGTTTAGACCTGGTTTAGACCTGGTTTAGACCTGGTTTAGACCTAGTTTAGACCTAGTTTAGATCTAGTTTAACCCTAGTTTAGACCTAGTTTAGACCTGGTTTAGACCTAGTTTAGATCTAGTTTAACCCTAGTTTAGACCTAGTTTAGACCTGGTTTAGACCTAGTTTAGACCTGGTTTAGACCTGGTTTAGACCTAGTTTAGACCTAGTTTAGACCTAGTTTAGACCTAGTTTAGACCTGGTTTAGACCTAGTTTAGACCTAGTTTAGACTTAGTTTAGACCTGGTTTAGACCTGGCTTAGACCTGGTTTAGACCTGGTTTAGACCTAGTTTAGACTTAGTTTAGACTTAGTTTAGACCTGGTTTAGACCTAGTTTAGACCTAGTTTAGACTTAGTTTAGACCTGGTTTAGACCTAGTTTAGACCTGGTTTAGACCTAGTTTAGACCTAGTTTAGACTTAGTTTAGACCTGGTTTAGACCTAGTTTAGACCTAGTTTAGACTTAGTTTAGACTTAGTTTAGACTTAGTTTAGACTTAGTTTAGACCTGGTTTAGACCTAGTTTAGACCTGGCTTAGACCTGGTTTAGACTTAGTTTAGACTTAGTTTAGACTTAGTTTAGACCTGGTTTAGACCTAGTTTAGACCTGGTTTAGACCTAGTTTAGACTTAGTTTAGACTTAGTTTAGACCTAGTTTAGACCTAGTTTAGACCTAGTTTAGACTTAGTTTAGACTTAGTTTAGACTTAGTTTAGACCTGGTTTAGACCTGGTTTAGACCTAGTTTAGACCTAGTTTAGACCTAGTTTAGACCTGGTTTAGACCAGGTTTAGACCTGGTTTAGACCTAGTTTAGACCTGGTTTAGACCTGGTTTAGACCTAGTTTAGACCTAGTTTAGACCTAGTTTAGACCTGGTTTAGACCAGGTTTAGACCTAGTTTAGACCTGGTTTAAGCTCATTTTGTCTCATTAAAGCTGTTACTTGGAAAGCCAAATGTTTTCTAGTTATAGTTAACAGTTTTAAAGCCAGAAATAAAGTTGTAAAGTGTAAAAGTGTATTTCTGCAGAGGAGTTGTGTGTTGGTTGAGTGAGAACAGCCTGCAATGACTGGTGGTCTCTGGACGGGACCCAAGGAGCGCTGAGGGCAGAGCTGAGGGCAGAGCTGAGGGCAGAGCTGAGGGCAGAGCTGAGGGCAGAGCTGAGGGCAGAGCTGAGGGCAGAGCTCAAACTCAGGAACCCACAGCACAGAGGAGAACATGGGACTTCACCGATTAAAACAGAAATTTTAACTAAAAATATCTGCAAATTAAGACAAACGCATCATCTTGAAATAGTGCTACAACTGGTTCAGCTCTGCAAATAAACGCACACAATACACATCATAATTTAGCCACAAGGGGTCACAAGCCCTACTCTTTGGGTCGGTCCCAAGCCTATGCCGAGTCAATGTACAGAGACAGATGACTGGCTACAGTTTTTGTAAATTGTATATTTAAATTAATAACCAAGCGACTAAGAGCAAGCAATATTTAAAAGTGTATTCTGGAAAATATTGTAAAAAATAAAATAGAAAGGGACTGGTTAATTATATTTAAAGTTATATAGACCACTGTGGGCATTTTGGAGTATTTAAAGGGACTATTTTGTGCTTTTATTTGTCTTTTTAAACCAATTTAAACCAATTTTGTCACCTTTACAACAGCAGCTCGTTTAACAACCTTTAAAAACATTATTTTACTAAAAGAAAATGTTTTTAATAAGTTTTCTACTGGCGCCAAACAGAAACAGGTAAAGAGACCAGCAGAGGGCAGCATGGAATTTTGAACATAAACAAAGAAAATTAGCTTTTCACTTCCTTAAACTTTTTGTTTGATGCCATTTGACTACAAAATAAAAAAAAAAATGTCTGAGGAATCAATGGAAACAGCTGTACACTGTTTGTTTTTTTTTTTATTAATGAGAGCAGACCGGATGTAGAGGGCTTGTTGTTGATTGGTCAGTGCTTCCTGGAGTAGGTGGGGATTTGTGGAACCAGGCGTTCTGAGGCTAAAGAAACTCAACGCCAGACAATACAGGATTACTGTAACGGGTGAGAATGAAACAAAACACAACTCCAGGTCTGTTTTTGACGAAGGAACAACATTACAACATGGGAGAAATCCCAGAAAAGTCGATTTTTCAGAATATATCCACTTAAAGACAAGTCAAGTTGCTTTATGTCAAACTACAATTTATATTCTGACTTTTTTTTTTAATCTACAGCTTTACAAATAACCAACTCTTATGTTTGCATTTAAAATCAAACTTCAAACATCAAACTCACATTAAAGTGGCCCTCAAAGTTAATACGGCACATCAGAGAAGAAGCCATTCTAACTCAGTCCCTCGACCCGTGTTAGATTCTGGAGCTATTTTTTTTATATATTTTTTTTAATAAACCAGGAAAAAGAAGGACGAGGTACTTTGCTCTACTACACCAGTGAGTGCTGTTAAAGTGAGAGACAAAACATGAAACGATAAAACGACATCGGGAACATGGGGCCATTAAGAAAAAACAGGCAAAGACACAAACAAGACCATAAACGGAGCTGAACAGCAGCAAATAATGGACAAGAGTCAGGAAGAGGAAGCCTTAAAAAGGGTCACGTGACAAAATCAGTCATTCAGAAAATACGGATTTATTTGAAGCTATTGTTGTAGATTTACTCTGGGTTTATGTGCTATGGGAATTATAGGAAAATACCACTCGCCGAGGTCAAATTTACACTTTCGTCCTAATTTCCACTGGAGATAATTTCGATGCCCGAGTTGCAGAGATGAGGCCGGATTTGACGGACTTTCAAAATGGCGGAGAGCAGCGAAGAAATTGTGGATGGTATGAAATGCGTAGGCTAATAAATGTTTTTACTCAGGTTAGCTCATTGTTTAATTATGTAGCATGCACAATTTTAACATAGTAATTTTAACACAGTAACATTAGCAAACTCGTACAATTCTGTCCTTAAAATGACTGTATGATTCATAATCAAACAAAATACAGCACATTACTGTTTGAGTTTTGATCCATCCTGTTCTTGTTGTAGTAGATGAATTTTTTACCCATGGAGCAATTCAAGATAAAGTTTCTGTGCGCCATTTTTTTTATCATGCTACGACCACAACAGCACTTCAACACAACAACTCGTAATTTTTTATTTACAAGTGGAAAATATCATTTTTGCAATATCACGTGAAGGCAGCATTAGTGTGAGGTCGAATGGAGAGAGTTGTGTTAGGAAGGGCATCAGGAGTAAAACACTGATGCAAAAAAGACAACAACATTAAGCTAAAAATGAACAATGTTGAAATTGAAAGGGTTTGTGAAAGAAAACATTTGGGAATTGTGATAGATTGTGAACTTAATTGGAAACAAATGTGAAAGAAAGAATTGCTAAAACAATAGCGATCCTGTATAAGGCCAGGGACACAAAATCACACTGGTTTGTTTTTAATTTACTGCTCACTGATTTAACTTACTGTGTGGCGTTGTGGGGATCCAGCTAATTCAATATTTTTTAAATTCTCAGGTTTTGAGGTTCAGAGATTTGGTTTATTTTAGAGTTATGCAAAAAATGTTCAAGGCAAAAGCCAAAACACTCCCAGATTGTGTTTCTTTTCAATTCCAGAGAGCAAATATGAGTTGGGAGACATCTGTAAATTCACTTTGCAAAAAAAAAAAAGACGTTAGGAGAGGTTTTTCTGTCACTGGGGTTCAATTGTGGAACCAAGCTAACTTGTAAAAACATCTTTTTTGTTGTTATAATATTTTCAAATGTAAGCTAAGCAGTTATAACTAGGCTGGCATTAATAAGCTTTTCAGTCACAATCTCATGGTTACTGTTCTGTTGTGGTTTACTGTGGTCATTGTTTTATGTGACTGAAAAAACTGAAACTGAACTAAAAACAAATCACTGCCCAGTATAGAATGGTAGATCCCCAAAAGGAAAAGCTAAAAAGATAAATTTGAGAACATTACAATTTGACGTTAATATGATGTTACCAGAGCTGTTTCTAGAGAAGTTCTCGTCCTTTTGTTTATTAATATTCTCAAGGAGTGGGTCCAGACACAAAAGAGGGTCACCCGGAGGTCAAATATAGATTCAGTTTTCAGCTTATTTGAAATCGAAATATATTTTATTTTTAATTGTGGCCCCAAGTCGTCAAACTATATTTTCTGTTTTACACAATCTAAAGCGTCTTCCAAGTTGACGCTAATGGCATGTCGTCCTGTAAGGCATCCATCCATCATTTTTCCTGGTCTCTTTACCTCTTTCTTTACGGCACGAGTAGTACTTACTAAAAACATTTTCTTTTGGTCATGTAATGCTTTTAAAAGGTTCTTCTCCCAGATGCACTTTACGCACATCAGTGTTGGTGACATGGTCCAATCTTGTCGGACCAAGCATCCACCTCAGCTTCTTCATATCCATTGTGTTTCTTTGTCACAGCCCAGCGTTCGGCTCCACAGTTCTTCTGATCGATTTGTAGATGCTAGATTTGAGGCACTGTGGGATTCTCCATCCAACACAATGTGAGAGCTGAGATACTTAAAGCAGGAGACTTTTCATAGCTGCTGATTGTCCACAGTGATCGACCTTGTCTTCCTGTCTTTCACATTTGAGGGACTCTTGCTGAGGTTTAGACTGAGACCGTCTTTCACACCTGGGTCTTCTGTTGGAGTTCAGTTTGAGTCTCAGTGGCAATGGCAACGTCCTGCACCAAGAAAAGTGTCCATGGGTGCAGGGTCTGTATGTTGCTTGTCGCCATATTCGATGCAGACATCCTTGGTGTACGCCGACCTTGATGTGAAATGACGCTCCTACGTCACATCAAACAACGCTGCTTGCTCCAAGGTGCAGGGTTTCTGCTGGGTCTAAAAAAGTCTTACATTTAAAAATCTGAATTTAACCCCTTTAACCCGAATAGAGCCCGACGGGGCTCCGCCCCCTTGCGTCCGCTTGTTGGGACCATAGCGGGGAGATACAACGGCTGACACACACATGTTTGACATCCTCGTGTTCGGACAATTCATGGCAACAAAACTATCTACTTCAATTTCTATTCAACAGTTGGATTCCGCCTGGATTTTTAAAAATAAAACATGTATATCTTTCCATTACTTTGTTTATTTGGCACAAATTTTGCTGCAGTAGACCAAGATATGTGACATTTTCAATTTATGTTGTTATTTGCTTTACTACAGGAAGGAAAAAGGCTTTTTTGGAGGCAAATATGTGTTTTTTTTTCAGGCGGAAATTAGAATAATCCATTTCAACCTCAATTTATGGTCAAACAATATAATTTATTAATATGATTTCTCTTCCACAGTAATCCCCAAAGTCCACCAATTAATTTGCTACCAAGGTTAGCTATGTACACCTAGTAAATGCTAAGTAAAACCTTAATAAATGTAGATATAGAATTTTCGGGAAAAAGGCCTCAGAGCTTAACAGGTTAAGGCCTTAAAAAGTCTTAAATTGGGCGAGGTGCAGAGTATTAGGTCTTGAATTTGTCATGTGCATTTAATGCAACTAGCTGCGTTTACTTACTTGCAAGGCCTGCAAGACAAACTGTTTTCCTATTCTATACAAAGAAGAGCATCTGTTACCTCTTTGCTAAAGTTTGGGTTCTGAGGCAGAACAATGAAAGGCAGAGTAACCAATCAGAGAAACAAAGGGCGGGACATAAGCAGCGCACCACTGACCTTAACAAACATGGATTCTTGTTTTGTTTTGTTTTTATAAAATGACAGAATACACTGCATTATGAGCAGCTCTGTACTTATTTCTGAACAGGAACAGCAACAGAAGCCAGTTGTACAAAGACTTGTGGAAAAAGTTGTTTTTTATGCATTTGTTGCATACATTGCATGTCAACTGAAATTTTCTGTTGTTAAAATGGCAACAAGACAAAGAAAAAACTTCTGCAGAGGACTGGACAACAACCATGACTTCAGCAGAACCAACAGGCAACGACGAAGGAAACACTAAACGCTGTTAATCAGGTCAGAGAAGTTATTAAATTAGCTAGTGCTACCTTGGTTAGCTCTTCCGCTTTCGTAAGACGCACTGCAGATAAACGGCTGTGATTGGCCAGTTCCTAATTGAACCAAAGAAATACTTCGCTCTGAGAGAGGAACCAGACTGTCCTGCTTCCAAAAAGCCAGTAGGAGAGTTTGGATCACCAGGCTAGCGATTACTAGCTTATTCTAAAATGTCCACGTAAAGGCTCTAATGCATATTACCGTCATCAATATGAGAGCTCAGATCTTTTCTTCCCAAGATCAAAATACTTTGCTGCACTCACTGTCGCAAATGCTCGCAATTAGTATTTACAACTTTTTGTACGCTGCATGCTTACAAAATGGGTCTTAATCTTCTTGAACAATGGTCTTTTAAGGTCAAAAAAATGTCTTAAATTGCTGTTAAACCCTGTTACTAGAGCCAGATCAGTTCGTCACAAAAGTGTGTCCCCAAGTCATGTCAAAAGTGGGTCAAAATAAAATAATAAGGGAGTCAGACCAGGTGAAATCCACTGACAAACCTTTTTGATTGTAAAAGAGGAAAAGTGGGACATTCACTTATTTTGCTAAGAAATATTTTATTTAAAAAGGTATTTTTTCCTAGAGCCAGTGTACCTCTGGATATTGAGGTATTTCATTTTCTCATTTCATACACAACTATTCCCAAATATGCAAGGCTTCTTAGTGGCCTGTCCAAATCCTCTCTGCTGTTTCTCACACACTTGTTTTGAATGAGTGTCTCTCCATTACTTCCCCTCTCTATCTTTGAGTCCTTTGTTTAAGTCTGCCGTGACCTTCCTTCCCCTCCTTATATCTCCTTTTGTCTTCGTGAGATCCGGCTCTCGGTCGTCGGCGGCGGCTCATGTCTAATGGTGCGTCGCCTGGTTATTTTACGGCAGGCTGGAGAATATGTCCACTTTGCATGGTTCCCTTCCTCCGTTCCTCCGAGTTTGCGGCGGGAGACGCGGCCCCGGAAGAGCGAGTCCAGATGATACGATCACTTTGTTCGGCTCGAGCTGCTGTGCACACACGGAGCGCGGTCTGAGGGGAGTAAACAGGACGGGGACGGGGGAGTTCATGGAGTGAGCGCACGGGACAGGGGGCATGCATGTAGTGTCAAGTTTAATAGGACATTTAATGATGTTATTACAGTTTTAACATGGGAGTAAAGCGCTGGTTCACACAAGGAGGGACACACAAGAGGTTGAATGTAACTTTAATGTTCAGGTTATGTGAGGCCTAAATCTTGAAACGGAGAGATGCATGTACTGTAAAATAAAATAGGGCTTTTCATGACATTTTAACTCCAGAATAAAAAAAAAATTAAACAATTTTATTCTACAATAAAAGATACTGCACAATATTTTAAACAGTGCACCTCAAATATACTCTAGGTGTGCATTACATGAGTCATAAAAGCAGAAGCAGAGAGTGATTAGTAACTTAAACTCATAATCTTTGGAAATGATCACTGAATGTATACTTTTACACCTAAAAAAAAACAAAAAGTTAACATGAAAAAGTATTTTAAACCACGGTCAGTCAGCTCATTTATCTGTCTGTTAGCATCATGTAGTAGCATCAGTAGTATTCTGTTGGAGTAATCCTGTATGTTGTGTGCTCTTCTCCAGAGCTGAAAACGCTCAATCTCGAGGCTCTACGTAGACACATGAAACCAGGAAGTGCTCTTGCGCGTTTCTGAAGCCCATACACCGTCCCTATACTCATTCTGATCATTTTAGCCTTAAACCATGGTCAGTCAGCTCATTTATCCATCTGTTAGCATCATGTTGCTAAGAGCCGGGCTAAATATTTCACAACTTTTTCTACATGAACTAAAAAAAATATACAAGAGGCAGTAGCATCAGCTCATTTATCTTTTAGCATCATGTCGCTAATAGCTGTGCAAAATAGCCATTTAATCTGTTAGCATCATGTCGCTAACAGCCGTGCTAAATATTTCACAACTTTTTCTACATGAACTAAAAAAATATACAATTAAGAGGCAGTAGCGTCAGCTCATTTATCTGTCTGTTAGCATCATGTCGCTAATAGCTGTGCAAAATAGCCATTTAATCTGTTAGCATCATGTCGCTAAGAGCATGCTAAATATTTCACAACTTTTTCTACATGAACTAAAAAAATATACAATTAAGAGGCAGTAGCGTCAGCTCATTTATCTATCTGTTAGCATCATGTCGCTAATAGCTGTGCAAATTAGCCATTTAATCTGTTAGCATCATGTCACTAAGAGCCGTGCTAAATATTTCACAACTTTTTCTACATGAACTAAAAAAATATACAATTAAGAGGCAGTAGCGTCAGCTCATTTATCTATCTGTTAGCATCATGTCGCTAATAGCTGTGCTAATTAGCCATTTAATCTGTTAGCATCATGTCGCTAAGAGCCGTGCTAAATATTTCACAACTTTTTCTACATGAACTAAAAAAATATACAATTAAGAGGCAGTAGCATCAAGCTCATTTATCTGTCTGTTAGCATCATGTCGCTAACAGCTGTGCAAATTAGCCATTTAATCTGTCCATTACCCATCGTGGCCAGCAGTGGGCGACAGACACCTAATCCAAGCTTTCCCTGCAATGTCAAAGTGAAACGGAAGGATTCATGAAAAAAAATTAAAACAATTTTATTTTTACAATAAAAGATACTGCACAATATTTTAAACAGCGCACCTGAAATATATTCTAGGTACGCATTACATGAGTCATAAAAGCAGAGGCAGATGGTGATTAGTTCCTTAAACTCTAATAATCTTTTGAAGAAATTATCACTGAATGTATACTTTTACACCCTTAACTCAAAAAAAAAGTATTTGTGTCAAGGTGTGCAAGCACTGTGCGCTCAGGTTTCAGTCGCAGCGGCAGGAGATCAGATTATGTAGACTTTTCTTTAATCACAAAGAAAATTTAGAAGGAAAAGCAGTATTGATAGGTTGCAGTCCTTGTTGTACTTTTAGTTTTATTAGTACTTGGAGTTGTGGGAGTAGTAGTTGTTGTAAATGTAGCAGTAGTAACAGTGGTAGCTGCAATAGTTGGATCACACTCCAAATATCCACTGAGTCCTCACAGACATTTTTCATTTTGTAGTACAGCCATTCCCAAAGTCAAGACTGTTGTGGCCCCTTAAATTTCCGAAAATCCCTCGCGGACCCCCAACGATAAAACTTCCCTCTGTTCAAAAGACTCTGCTGTTTTTTTTTATTTTATTTTATTTTTTTTATAAAAAACATTACAAAAACACTGATTACTGACTAAAAGTTGTTTTAAAGTAATATTTTAAAACAAATATAGAACTGTAATTAATTTCCGATGTTTTTAGCTACTTAATATTTTCATTGACTTTTTATATTTTTGTATGTTTTATTTGTTTTTATGAACCAAAACCATGTGTCTGAAATAATAATAATAATAAATAAAATAAAATAAAATAAAATAAAATAAATTCAAATTGAAATTAAAATAGACAGCCTCTGGGGCCCCCCTGTAGTACCTTTGCGGACCCCCAGGGGGCCCCGGACCCCACTTTGGGAACCACTGTTGTAGTAAAATGGCATCATACAGAAGTTTAGGAAGTGAAGTAATTTTTCACTTTAATTTTTTCACTGATTTTATTCAAATGAGCAAAACAGAGCTGCACTCTCCTGGTCTCATCACCTGTTTCTTATTGCAAACTTTTTTTTTTATTTTTATTGCCTCTATCTCACAATGGTAAAGAATCCTTTGAAAATGTTGGTGTTGCAGATCCACTCCATATCATATCTGCTTTACCCCATTACTGACCTTTCCACTCTGTCTGTTCCTGAATTTTTTAACATCAAGATTTTGCATTGATCTGGCGAAAAACAGCAAGTTAAAAAATGAAATGTCAAAAACGCCGCATACACTTGAAATGATATTGCTTTTAGAAATAGATTTAGCTAAATGTAAGTGGTTACACTGCTGCAGTTCAAAAGAGGTTGTGCTATGTATACTCTAAAGCTGACTGTGACTAAGAGCCTCCTACTGACGCTCTTCAGATCAACTCAAACATCACAGATTCAAAAGGACACAGCACAGAGCTGCATTTCCCAAAACACCTCCGTTTAATCTCTCTTTTTTTAAATTTACAAGATAAAACGATCAAGGTATTTTATGTCAAATTAATGTTAAGAGCTTATCTTAAATCAACTTTAATGAACTTTTTTGATCTTCTGAGCATGGTGCCTCCTCAAAAACAGACCTGCAGTAGTATTCTGTTGGAGTAATCCTGTATGCTGTGGCGCTGCCCTTCTCCAGAGCTGAAAACGCTCGGTCTCGAGGCTCTACATAGACACGTGAAACCAGGAAGTGCTCTTGCGCGTTTCTAAAGCCCATACACCGTCACTATACTGATCATTTTAGCCTTAAACCACGGTCAGTCAGCTCATTTATCTATCTGTTAGCATCATGTCGCTAATAGCCGTGCTAAATATTTCACAACTTTTTCTACATGAACTAAAAAAATATACAATTAAGAGGCAGTAGCGTCAGCTCATTTATCTGTCTGTTAGCATCATGGCGCTAATAGCTGTGCAAATTAGCCATTTAATCTGTTAGCATCATGTCGCTAAGAGCCGTGCTAAATATTTCACAACTTTTTCTACATGAACTAAAAAAATATACAATTAAGAGGCAGTGGCATCAGCTCATTTATCTTTTAGCATCATGTCGCTAATAGCTGTGCAAAATAGCCATTTAATCTGTTAGCATCATGTCGCTAAGAGCCGGGCAAAATATATCACAACTTTTTTTTACGTGAACTAAAAAAAATAAGATTAAGAGGCAGTAGTGTCAGCTCATTTATCTATCTGTTAGCATCATGGCGCTAATAGCTGTGCAAATTAGCCATTTAATCTGTTAGCATCATGTCGCTAAGAGCCGTGCTAAATATTTCACAACTTTTTCTCCATGAACTAAAAAAATATACAATTAAGAGGCAGTAGTGTCAGCTCAATTATCTATCTGTTAGCATCATGTCGCTAAGAGCCGGGCAAAATATATCACAACTTTTTTTTACGTGAACTAAAAAAAATAAGATTAAGAGGCAGTAGTGTCAGCTCATTTATCTATCTGTTAGCATCATGCCGCTAATAGCTGTGCAAATTAGCCATTTAATCTGTTAGCATCATGTCGCTAAGAGCCGTGCTAAATATTTCACAACTTTTTCTCCATGAACTAAAAAAATATACAATTAAGAGGCAGTAGCATCAGCTCATTTATCTATCTGTTAGCATCATGTCGCTAAGAGCCGGGCAAAATATATCACAACTTTTTTTTACGTGAACTAAAAAAAATAAGATTAAGAGGCAGTAGCATCAGCTCATTTATCTATCTGTTAGCATCATGCCGCTAATAGCTGTGCTAATTAGCCATTTAATCTGTCCGTTACCCATTGTGGCCAGCAGTGGGCGACAGACACCTGATCCAAGTGTTCTCATTTTCCATACATATACATTATTTTAAGTTATCAAATGTAAAAAAACAAATAAACGAAAAATTGCCACTGAAAAATATGAACAGAAGTATTTCAAAAAGCCTGAAAATAAAATATATTATAGGACCTTTAAACAAACGGTGTAATGGATGCAAACGCAAAAAGCCTCTTAAAATGGAGCTGGATGTTGTAGTTGGGACACTGAGGCGGGAGCTTATCCCAGCTACTTAGGGCCTGAGACGGGGTACACTTTGGCCATTTTAACACTGACGGACAACCTTTCACTCTTACATTCATCCACTGATATGAAAAATGTAGACTTTCCAGTTCACCTTTACCTTACTTATGCATTGAACATAAATCATTCAAACTACATTGTAAAGCTCACCTTAAACAAGATGTGTCCAGTGTGGGACCAAAGAGAAAAGCTTCTATAAAGGCAGTTTCTGGTTGCTCTGGGCCTTCTGACTGAGGGGAAGGGTGTGAATAGTTCATGTTTTGGATGGGATGGGTTTTTCTTCATGGAGGTCTGAGCTTTGGCTGATGGAAAACTGCTTTTATTCTTTAACGCAGCCATTCCCAAACTCAGGAGCGTCACGGCCCCCTTAAATTTACCAAAATCCCACGCGGACCCCCAACAATACAACTTCCCTCGATCCATCGATTTTATTTTCATGTTTTTCTTCATATATTTCTATAAAAACATTACAAAAGACACTGACTATTGGCTAAAAAAGTGTTTTAAAGTTATATTTTAAAACAAATACACTGTAAAAAAAAATAAAATGCTGCAAAAACTCAATAACTCAAGGCAAAGGATCCCTCAAGATTTTTGGGGCCACCTCAAAATCTCAAGTTTTCCACACTTTCACTTAATTTATTGTTCATACGTCTAAAAACTTTTCTAATTTTTACGTTTTTTCTCTCTATCATTATTTTTTTACTCATCTTACAGCCAACTTACAGAGTTCAGAAAAAGTTTTTCTTTTATTAAATGTAGTATATTTAGTTTTTATTATTATCAATAATACTTTTTCTGAACAGTGGAGTCAGTTGGCTGTAAGATGAGCTGGAAAAATTTAAAATAGTGAGTAAAACTTAAAATTTCAAGTTTTTATACTTATGAACGTTAAATTTGGTGAAATATGTTGAAAACTTGAGATTTTGAGTTGATCACCAAAACTTAAAATCTTGAGTGATCCTGTTGCCTTGAGTTTTTGCAGCATTGTTTTTTACAGTGGATTTCAAACTCAATTTCTTTTTATGTCCTTAATGTAGACAGCCTCTGGGGGCCCCCCTGCAGTACCTTCTCGGAACCCCAAGGGGCCCCGTACCCCACTTTGAGAACCACTGCTCTAACGCATACACATAAAATTCAACTAAAGCAGCACAGAGTAACTTCTGATCTCTCTCGCAGACGCACAGAAGCTTTGTTTCATTGATACAACCATATCAAAAGAAATGGTACACTGTAAAAAATATCTGTAAATTTCATGGTAAAAATCTGTAAAATCTCAACAGTAAAAGACCGTAATTGATATATCAGTAAAATACTGTTTTGGTTACGGTAATTAACTGTAATATTAAAAATAAGGCAAAATTGTATATATATATATATTTTGTTGTCGTTTTATTTTTTGTAATGTATACAGTATAGCACTGTTAAAATAATTGAGTCCTGTGTTTATTACAGTTTAACACCTTTTTAAAAGATAACTTTAAATTTTACAGTAAATGTTGATAAAAACATAAGTCACAAACTAAAATATACAGTTAGAGATAATAACTTAAAATTTTACAGTAAATAATAATAAAAACTCAAGTCAAAAACTGTAAAAACAACATTTGTGATAATATTATACTGTAAAATGAAATACAGGCCTCTTGTAATTTGTACAGTAGAATTCTGGCAACCACAGCTGCCAATTTTTTACTGTAAAATTCACAGATTTTTTATTTTACAGTGTAGTGAATGTCATAGTCAGTAGTTTTCAGAACTTTATAACTTTGCATTTGTTTAAACAGCAATTTATTCCATTACACTAGAGATCTGCAACCTTCTAGATCCAAAGAAATCCCAAAAAATCCAAAATTTAAATCTGTAAAGAGCTAATTTTAATGCAATTCTTGGTGATCGTGTGCGGCTCTGTGTGTAAAACTGTGCGGACAATTGAGGATAGAATATTTTATTACAGTCTAACAGTTAAATCCACAGCATACGCCGGAAAACAGGGAGAACGTTTTATTTTAAAGTGACAAGATGATGCAGATACATTTGCAAGTAATATTCAACAGCATACAGCAGCCATTCCCAAAGTCAAAACTGTCGTGGCCCCCTTAAATTTCTGAAAATCCCTCGCGGACCCCCAACGATAAAACTTCCCTCTGTTCAAAAGACTCTGCCATGTTTTTCTCCATATGTTTCTTTTATAAAAACATTACAAAAACACTGATTATTGACTAAAAGTTGTTTTAAAGTAATATTTTAAAACAAGTATACAACTGTAATTAATTTCAAATGTTTTTTACTTAATGTTTTTAGGTATTTAATATTTCTTTTTTTTTTTGTAATTTTATAGGTATTTAATATTTCTTTTATTTATATTTATTATCTTTTATTTATTTCTGTTTTTTTTTTGACTTTTTATATTTTTTAAACATATATTTTATGTTTTATTTGTTTTTATGAATCAAAACCTGTGTATGAAATAATAATAATAATAATAATAATAAAATAAATAAATTCAAATTGAAATTGACCCCAATTTGGGAACCACTGGCATACAGGAACTGAAAATGCTAAATGCTAACGCTAACTCCAACTAAAGCTAAACCGTGGGCTCAGGGAAGGGGAAGTTCATGTTAACAGATGATCAGCCACTAAAATGATTTTCAAAACATCATTTTTAAGGTCAAAATACCAGCTTTGCTTTAACATCTGCGAGTTCCAGCTCCGGCAGATTTTTGAAGGCAGAAATACATTTAGCTCAGCGTAAGTGGTTTGAAACGAGGTTATGTCCTACAGATCCTCTTCAGATCACCTCAAATATCACAGGACAAGACTAAAAAGCAGATCACCGTAATCAAACTATTTCTGAAGTGAAATAACGAGCCATTACGCCTCACATTTTAGGTCAAAGAGCTTCTATATCTAACCCTCTTCTCTGTGACCTTGGCCCCTTCTGAGCCCTGCTTCAAAATGCCAGCCCCACCTCTTTCCCTCGCCTTCACCCGCATCCTCCTCCTCCTCCTCCTCCTCTTTCTCCCTCCACTTTTCCGAGACACAAACCAGTCAATTTGTCATCCGCTGAAGAGGTTGAACCTTTAATTAAAGTGGAGAGCCGCTGCCATCGGGCCCCGGCTAAATGTCACCTAATAAATAACAGCATAAGAAGAAGTGAAGAGCTGCCCTCCCGAGGCTTCTCCACTCCGGAGGGGATAAAAGGGCGCGCGCATTAGCCGCTAAATGCGTATCGATATGTTAAATAGGTTCAATTGTATAAATTGATTAGATGACCCAATAGAGCGTGTGGTGTGAGCGAGCTGCGGGAGTCGTCGTCGGAGCAGGAGCCGGTCATTAGCGGGGGAACCAGGCGGCGAGAATGCGACGTGGGCCCCGAGATTATTAAAGGGAGATGATGGCTTTCGGGGCGGATCAGTCGCACAATGCAATCGATAGCGGCGCGTGGCAGAAATTACACCTGAAGGAGAAAATGACAGCGCCGTGAAAACGCATTGCTATGGACACGATTAGAAAACACCGGCTAATTACAAGCGGGGTTTCTGTACGAGAGAGTCAGAGAGAACAAAAGGACGAGAGTGGACGAGATTACATGCAACAAAGGGAGCTTTCTGTCAATGCTGAATGTGTTAAATGTCATAATTTAAGGCAAGTGTCAGGTAAGAATGTTAAGCAGCAGTTTAAATCAAAACAATGGTCTGTTTTCTGAATGGACGATCAAAACAAAAAACAAAAACAAAACAAAAACTTGGGCATCATCTGAAATATTTTTAATTGTTAATAACTCAGCTGTACCGTTGTTATCAGTAAAACTAATACTTGGTTGAAACATGTTTACATCATATCTTGGGACACATGTGGGTCATTTTTATCGTTATATAAGTTATTAGCAGGGCTTTACATTAACTCAAGCCAACCTGACAAATGCTGGTAGATTTCCATTTTGGCTAGTAACACATTTGGTCTTACGAGCCACTTTGGCCGATTGGATTTTAGTTTTATGTAGTATATAGTAAATCATCATGCTCAGAGGAAAAAAAAATATTAAAAATATTTGAATAACCCTGTCTATATAGAAAACCAAGTTCATTTCTTTAAGCCTATGTATTATATGCTATATATATATATAAAAAAACAAAACAATTTAAATTATTGCATTAAGTTTTGTGAGCAAAAAAGTTCATGGATTTCATGGATTCCTGGATTTAGGATTGTTTTAAAGAGTTCTAAACCATTGTGAGACAGAGTCAAATAGTAAATGATTCATTTTAGAGCAGTCTTTACTATTAAAATTATATAAGGAGCATTTACCCCTGAACTAGAAGATCCCTGGTTTGAGTCAATGTCTTGGCACAAATGTGAAATAGGAAAAAAAAAAAAAGCTTTACTTATGGCCTGAGGAGGGGTACACCGCAGTAGCAGGGTTAACACTTAGAGACGCACGGTGACACATTCATTAGATATTACTTAAAAAAAACATTCATCATCAGCCATTTTAGTTCTTAAAAGGACTATAATCTGCAAAATTGACTTTTCTGAGCTTTCTCCTGCGTTATAACATTGTTCCCTCATCAAAAACACACCTGGAGTTGTGTTTTGTTTCATTCATGCCTGTTTGAATAATTCTGTTGTTTCTGAGGCCTCAGGACGCTCAGCTCCACGAAGCCCCGCCCACTCCAGGAAGCACTGACCAATCAACAACAATCCCTCCACATCCAGTCTGCGCTCATTCATTTATCCAAAAAACAACAACAAAAAAAACAGTGTACAGCTCTGTTTCCACTGATTCCTCACAGACATTTTCATTTTGTAGTAAAATAGAATCATACAAAAAACTTAGCTCTTTTCCTATGTTTATGTCAATTGACCGTAACAAAGCTGCCCTCTGCTGGTCTCTTTACCTGTTTCTTTATGGCAGCAGTAAAGTAATTACTTAACGCTTCCTTTTAGTCAGATAATGGTTTTAAAGGCTGTAAAACGTGCAATTCTGTTCTGGAAGTAGCCAAGATGTGTTTAAAAAGATAAATAAGAACAGAATATAGCCCATCAGTCCGTTTTATACAGTTCTAAATGTCTTCTTTTCTAAGTTCAACAAAAGTTACGGCAGTAGACTCCGACATTTTCCACAATGCACCATTTAATGAATTAATGTGGACCTGGGCTTCAGAACAAAAGGCAGAGAGCAGCGATCTGATCTGAGATTAAATATAGTCGAGCCGTGCTGTCTGTACAATCCAATACGCCGCAGTCAATCGTAAGTACAGCCCTTTGTCTGCCCATCTCCTCCTGCTCGCTTCCATCAGCATATATTTTTTAAAATTGCTTCTCTTCTCTCCCTCTCTCTCCGCTTATTATCAGGCAGTTTAATCTTGACCCTTCAAATCTGGGAAATGATCGGGCCCGTCCTGTGTCTTGGGAAACCCTGCGACGCGCCGTCAATTCAGCTAAATTCCCCTTTTCATCTCGCCGCACTTGATCCCATAATCTTGCTATTGTGTCAGTCACTCCGCAGACGCTCACTTACTTCACCTTCCTGCCGTTTTAATATCTCGCTGTTTATTACTGCGTCTGTCTGCGGCGCTCGGCCTTATGATTATTTTTAAAAAAGCACTATTCGATAAGTCGTCACGCACACGCACACACACAGAGTAACTGAAGTGAAGCAGTGAATTTGTGGAAAAATCAATGTGTTTTTGTTTCCAGGGCTCGGACTCAAAGACAGCTGTTTGGGAGATAGTTGTACATGAGATATTTCTGGAGGAGCGGAGAAAAAAACAATCTGAGAAACACGGAACAAGTGATAGGCTACTGATAGATCTAAAACAGTGAAGGATAACTTCACCCATACATTTTAAAATATAGTTTAAAGGGCCCATGTAGGCTTTTTGTCAAGGTTTATGAAGCAAATCTGGACATATTTGCATTGACATTTCAGGTTTTATAACTTAAAGTGAAGCTGTAGCGTAAATTCAAACGGCTACGTACTGCAACCCTCCTCAGCCCCAACTTCACCGCAGCAGCACAACCATCAGCCTCCTCAGCCTCTCCATCTCCTCTTCATCACAGCAGCAGAACCATCAGCCTCTCCGTGTCTTCTCTTCACCGCAGCAGCAGAACCATCAGCCTCTCCGTGTCTTCTCTTCATCACAGCAGCAGAACCATCAGCCTCTCCGTGTCCTCTCTTCACCGCAGCAGCAGAACCATCAGCCTCCTCAGCCTCTCCTTCTCCTCTTCATCACAGCAGCAGAACCATCAGCCTCCTCAGCCTCTCCGTCTCCTCTCTTCACCGCAGCAGCAGAACCATCAGCCCCCTCAGCCTCTCCTCCTCCTCTTCACCACAGCAGCAGAACATCAGCCTCCTCAGCCTCTCCGTCTCCTCTTCATCACAGCAGCAGAACCATCAGCCCCCTCAGCCTCTCCTCCTCCTCTTCACCACAGCAGCAGAACATCAGCCTCCTCAGCCTCTCCATCTCAGCCTCTCCATCTCTTCCTCTTCATCACTAGGCCCAGTGAGATAAAATTCCCTAAACTGATCCATCAAACTCTCTCTTCATCGTCTAAGCGCTAATAAATCATCTGTTACATTTCATTCATTCGTCTGTTTGTCTCTCCTGGTTGAAATAATGTACATGTATTGAAAACATCTTCTTTTTGACGAGCCGATACTTTAACTTTCCAAAAAAAGCTTGGATTAGGCGTCTGTCGCTTCAAACGCACTGCACTGTGTGTTTCAGATTCAGTACCAGACCCTTGACATTGTTTTTCTGATTGTTTTATTGCACACCATTAGATTCTGGTAAGTTTATGTCCTGAAAACATCTCTGTGTACCATGGAAGTTGGTCTTTCTGCGCACAAGATAAAATGAATTTGTCTAATCTTAGCATTGCATCCAGGCCAGATATCGTAACAGTGTCTTGGACAAAAGGTGAAAGACAGAACTATATCTACACTTTGGGTCTCCTGCCTGGTTGTCCATTTTGTCCCATTTTAAATGTTCTTTGTTGAATGAGCAACAAAGCATGCTCTGCTCCTCCTTTAGTAAAAAAAGAAAGAATTATTAACCAATCAGATAAGACTTTGTTGTGTGCGATTGGTCAAATGACAGTACATGATTTAAAGCCAACTGTGAGCAAGACATTTATTTGTTTGTACCGTTTAATGTGAGTTTACGGCTTTAGTACCAAGCCGCTCACATTTTAAACTCAGTTATTTCTTGGACGCCATTAGATTCTTATGAGTTCATTCGCTGAAAACATCCCGGTGTAACATGAATCTGTATCTTGTTCAATGTTTGCTTTCTCTCTTGATTCAGAGAACATCGAGTTAAATCTTGGACAGAACATTTTATTGACCAATGTTCAGGTTAACTGCTCAGATTTCCTGTTATTTCTGAGTGAACCTTGAGCAAAGCAAGAACTTTCTGTACCAAAAAAAATCCAATGTCCTGAAAAATAGATGAGCAAGTAAAGTGCACGGGAGAATAGCGCTGGAACATAGTAATTGATGTATGTTGAATGAGTCATTAAAAGTGAAACGGCAGCGTAGTTCGCGTTTGGTGTCCGCGGTTCTTTTGAGCGGAGTTGAAAAAGCCAGCGCCGCTGCTCGTTTCTGAGGCAGACAGTCACGACGCGGAGCATAAAGATGGACCTTGACCATGTTTAGGCGCCCATTCAGCCCCAGTCAAAGCGAAAGCAGATGCCTTATAATGCGACATGAGATGTTTGTGCGCGACCTATGCAGATGGAACGAGAAAATAGAAGGTTTATTTGAAATCGCAGCTGCCAGCTCTGAAATGAACTCCGCAGATCTTTACAGTGAGGTCAGAAAGTGCATGAAAACATCATGTGCACTGTATAGACAGACTGTCAGCATTTTCAATTAGAATCAGTCTTTGTAGGACTTGTATAAGGAGTGTGGCTTGGTAATAGTGGTCTTCACAGAGTCCCATACAGTGGCTCGCGAATGTACTCAACCCCCATAGCATTTCTCCTTTATTGTCGCCTTACATTCTGGAATTTACATGGATCATTGTTTATATCAGTCACATGACAACAACTATGAAGATGCTAAATATTTTTTATTGTGAAGCAAACAAAAAATATAAGTATCTGGTGTTACTTACCCTCAGAAGTCATAAAGTTAGTCAGAAAAGGTCCGTCTGTCTGCAGTTTACCTGTCATAATGCCACAAAACACCATTTACAGTTGAAAGAAAAGTTTTTTTCACCCCTTGGAAATACTAGGATTTCTGCATGATTTGGTCATAAAATGTGATTTTGGCAGGTTGGCTGACACCTGACTCCAATTAGCTCTTGAAGAGGTCACTATTATTATTCCTTCATTTAACCAGGTAAAAAAACTCATTGAGATTAAAAACCTGTTTTTCAAGAGTGACCTGGCCAAGAGGGCAGCAGCGACATAGTTACAACAATACAATACAAAACAACAGTCATCCACAAGCATGAATTACACAATATATAAATCTACAATAAAAGATTAGTACAAAAATACCACAGCAACAATTAGTGCGATTCTAAAAACAGTTACATTTACCAATAGAATTTGTTTCACGCTCCTTTATAGTAGATTTGAATTCTCCTAGCCTAGGGGTTCCAATACTTTTTCTACCCTGTACTGTTAATGTTTACATAAATGCTC
The DNA here is from genome assembly GCA_020698575.1 of Bostrychus sinensis. NCBI lineage: Eukaryota > Metazoa > Chordata > Actinopteri > Gobiiformes > Eleotridae > Bostrychus > Bostrychus sinensis. Next base: position 4,737,620 of record CM036253.1, on the reverse strand, counting down.
AATAAAAACATGAAAAATGTCTTCTTTTTTTTTTTTCTTTTTTTTTTTTGTTGCAGCATTGGTTTAAGCAGACTGTGTTTGTCTATTGCTGTGACTTAGATGAAGATCAGATCACATTTTATCACCAATTCATGCAAAATTCCTAGTATTTCCAAGGGGTGCTAATACTTTTTCTTTCCTCTGTAAGTTACCAAGAGAGGACCATCTAAAACTCACAAACCGTGGAATGAGTGCCTCATCAGAGAGGCAACAGAAGGACCAAAGGTGACGCTGAAGGAGCTGCAGAGCTCTGCCGCTGACAAAATCTAGTGATTTTATGAATCAAGCTCATAAACACTTCCATCAGAAGATGGTTCTACAGACAACTGACTTTAGGGGGACTTTTGAGGAGACTCAAGTTTCCCCTTTGTTTTTTGTTTGTTTGTTTTTTCTTTGTTGCTTCACAATTTTGCATCTTCATAGTAGCTGGAATCTGATGTAAAGTGACTGACATAAAACAATAATAAAAGCAACAATAAAGGAAAAATGCTAAGGCGGATGAATACTTTTGCACAACACTGTAGTTGCTCCATTGGTTCCATGAAAGGTTTGAGGTTGTTTTGAGCTTTATTTTATATTGAGCTTTCATCATTTGCATGACATTTGGGTTTTACCACAGATGCCTTTCCTGGCACAATCCTTTCCATTTATCCTGGCTTAGGACTGGGGCATATTGTGGCTGGAGTTTTTGGATCCCCATCAGGGAATTGAACCCCTGACGTCCTGCATAAAATTCAGAAACTAACCACTTCACTAACAAGGGGCCATTCTGCAAATCTTCAGCTAATTCTCAAAACTTCTCTGTTTATAAAGAAAAGGCAACAAAACCATGCTTAAAAATACAGAAAAAATAAGTTAATTTCTTACAAAATAAGTAACCTCTGACTAATTTAACTTCCACACAGCTCTTTAGAGAAAACATTAAAATTTGGAATTATCATGAATCCTTTTGAGGAAGCATGTCCTAATTGGCAAATCCATCCAAAATCTTCTTAAACTGCAAACTAATTGAGTCAGACTTTAACCGTTCAGACAGTCGATGGATCCAAGGCTGTGCGAGTTGTGAGTGGTGCTTTCTTGTTAAAAAAAAGCATATTTTTCTCAAAGTTAATTGTACAAAGGCTTTTATTTTTAGCGCTGAAAGGCTGCTCCACCTCCTTCCTGTTCAGTGGAGCTCAAGACGCTCGGGCGACATCATTAAACTTTTTTAATGGGACGGACTCGCGCGCAGGAGCAATTTCTTTTAGGGACAAGCATTTGGAGACTCACAACTTCCACGCAACGTTATAACTTCTGATGACTTTTACAGTGCTGCGCTAATGTCAAAGGTTTTTAAGAATGGATAAGAACAAAGAAAGGTGTTTCAATGTACAAACATACATAATATAAGAAAAATTAAGAAAAAATCTAAACTATAAACACTCAGAAAGAGTAGACCTCTGCCAAGACAGTGGTCTGGTCTCGCAATGGTAAAGATATAGTGCAGTGGTTCTCAAACTGTGGTACGCAGACCGCTTCCGGTGGTACTCAGGAGTCATGTGCAGCTCAAATACTGATTTAGTTCCGTTTAGAGCCAGCTTTAGTCCTGCTCTGGTCTTAAATCGGCTTAAATTTTAGGTTTAGAGCACTGTTGGTTTGGATCCGGTTTAGTCTTTGATTCATCCTGGTTCTAGTCCTAGTTTTGTTCTGGATTTGTCCTGTTTTAGCACCTTTTTGTCCTTATTTAGTAATACAATTTTCTGTGTAAATGCTTTTTGTATTCCTTAGTTTAGATTTGGGCTAACTTTAGTTCAATAAAAGTGTACATTGAAAGCCAAATGTTTTCTGAGGTGGTATTTGGTGTGAAAAGTTTGAGAACCATTGATATAGTGCCCAGACCTGGACTCAAAGGTCTTCTAATTAAGGGATAAATGCTTTTTCCATTGAACCTTAAAACCCTTATGTCCCACAATGGTAAAGTATCCATTAAAACCAATCATGTGTTCTTGTAGTAGTCCTGCTCTGGTTTAGATGCAGTTTAGTCTTTGGTTCATCCTGGCTTTGTCCTGGTTTAGCCTGGTTTAGTGCTGGTTTAGTCTTGGTTTAGACTTTAGTACCTTTTTGTCCTTATTTAGTAATACATTTTTTCTGTGTGAATGCCTATTTTATTCCTTGGTCCAATAAAGATGGTACACCAAAAGCCAAATCCAATTTATTTATAAAGCACTTTTGAAAAACACCAAGGTTGGTCAAAGTGCTCAAAGAACTAATATAAAAAAGTTTAAATATTAAACAATTATAGGCACAACACAATAAAACAATAAGAACTACTATGAAAAAACAGTAAAAGTTAAAACCTCAAACTAAAAGCCAAAGAGAAAAATTGTGTTTTACGACGAGATTTAAAAACAAGAAGTGAATCGGGATGTCTGAGATGTTTGTTTTTTCTTTTTACATACAAGCCGCTTTACTTATGTCTCTGAAACAATAAGTTTAGAGTTAAATTTCCACTTGAACCCTTCACAATAAAAGCTCCTCACCCTCAGTGGCCGCTTAACTCATTGCAATCATTAAATAAACACTAAAATATAAGAAAAATCTGTTGTACAATTACTGAATCCAGGTGTTTAATATAAATAGGATTATTTTTAATTTTTTTATTGATTTAACCAGGAAAGTTCCACTGAGATTCAGAATCTCTTTTGCAGGGGAGTCCTGGCCCCATGGGGGACCTATTGTACAGGTTTTATTATGATTATCATTATTTATAGACAGAAATGCTTGATGGGTAATTTACGTAAGTCACAGACAAAAGGCACTGATTTGCCAAAAACAAAAGTAACTGCAGCACTCAAAAAGTCAAAAAGACATCTCATCTCACATTTCTCAGATTTCACAGCCTAAACCGAGCCTCGCTGCACACTTCCACCATCTCCGAGTTACTCTCTCATTGTTGTCAGATCCCCTTTATCCAAATTCAATCCGGTAAAATTAAGCACTGGCCACAAACCCTTTTATCTCAAGTAAAATCATTAGTTCTTTTAGTGAGTGAAAATCAGGCAGAATCCTTTAAAACTCTCCTGGATCTAAACAAAGATCTGGATACACAACAGAATTAATCCCCTTGCTCTTAACTTTTCAGATTTTTTCATAACAAAAAGTATACATTAAAGCATCATTTTCACACCTTACTCAAACTTTAAATACAACTGTATAGATTGTTTCTATTTTTTGTTTTTCATGTCCTTTCCTTTTTGCCAGAATTGTCTTTTTAGCTAATGCTACCTTTAATCACGTTAAAATGCTTGACAACCAACAGTCTCTTGACATTTCTGATCCATAATTGTCACTATTCATTTGGGAGACACAAAAAATCTTCTTCCTTCAAATGACTACCGCACCAAACAATAAGTACTCAAAAGGACAGGTGTCAATGCACTAATTGTGTCTCTCGTTGAAGTCGGACCTTTACAAACGCCCAAAGGAACGTAATTGTACTATTTTAATAAGAACTTTAAGTGCAGTAGAATGGTGTCACTTTAAAAGGGAACTATGCAACTTTTTCACCTTAATTAAACAGCTTCAGAATCATTTTAAAGGCTATATGAGGGGAAAAAAGTCACCTGCTGCTCCTCTCTGTTGTGTCTGGGTGAAAAAGCTGTCTCTGAAGTCTCAGGTTTTGCGAGAAAGAAACACGTCTGGGTCACACATAACAACAAGCTAGTGATTCATTTTTTTCTTAGGCATTGGAGTGGTTTCGATCTTTGTTTTTTTGACAGAAAAAAATGTCTGTATACATTTTTGCAGCTTTGTGTTTGCCTCGGCCCATCTCAGAACAGGAGTACCACAAGGATCCATCCTTGGGCCTCCACTTTTTTCATTGTAAATGCTCCCGTTTGGCTCCATTTTGTGGAAATATGGAAATCTACTTGACCTGACCCACTGCCAAATCTGTCCTGGACTGCCTCAATGACATTAAAGCCTTGATGCCACTGAATATTTCTAATTTTAATCAAATGCACCAAAACAGAAGTGATGTTTTTTTTGGAACCAGCACTCCACTTCATGCTGCGGTAGTGATGTTTTGTTTGTGAACAGAAGCAAATCAGAAAAGCCGACTCCCATAGGTGATTGCTGGAGCTTCAGCTGCTCCTGAGCTCTGCTACAAATCCAATCAAATTTTATTTTGATGGGCAGAGCATACAGCCAATCACATGCAAGGACAGACTACACAGAGCAACAAAGAGAGAGGGGTAACTTTAAGCTGAATTTAAAAACAAGCTTGTTGAGAAAATGTAAAGAAATGAACAAAAGCCAAAAAGAAGCACATTATATTTGAGACAACAAAGGTGAGTACAGAGTTTGGTAACTGTATTTTCTGCTCATCATCTGCATAAAACCAAGGCTTTTACAAAATCACTGATTAAAGAATTGTTTACCAACACAAAAATCATTCATAACTGCTAAATTAGGCCTAAATAAAATGCCCTGAGCCATAAGGAATCCGAGCTAAAAGAGACAAATCTTTGAAAAGAGACAGACTTTTCATCACTATTTCAAACTTTATCAAATTAGCTCTGTTGTCAGATCCATTTCTTTTTTTTTCTTTTCAATTAAGGCAACTGGCCGGCATGTGACAGATTAACTTGCTACAGTGCACACCCAAAATATATATACAAAGTGTTGCTTTAAACATCTAGGTACACACTACAGTGTTTGTGCCCAAAAGTTTTAATAATAATAATTGCATTTCAGACAAGTATTTTCGTTAAGAAGGAGCACATTATGACGTCCAAAAATGTGTGTGCATGCTTAATTTTCTCATCAGAATAGTCTCTTTTACAAACCTGCTTAATGGAGAGATCACAGAGTACAGACACAAGAAAGAGATCGCCCCACGGTACCTCACAGGACCCCACAGAAACATCGCTGTCCTTTATTCAAATATATTCCCGTGTCCTCACAGTGCCCTCCACTCTGTGTTCTTACAAAGAGACGACTCCACTTAAAAACACCTGTTCAACCAGCCCTGCACTTCTGTAAACCGGGAATAACATTTCCACAAATGTCATGGACGGAGACTCAAACAAACTGTAATCTGTGGCGTTTCACACTCTCTTAATTGACCTTTTGTTTTGGGCCGTACGTATTTCTTTCCTTGCGCCTTATTTCTCAATTTCCACTGAAATATAGCCATAAAACCTGAGGCGACAAAGGCCATTCTTATTCATTAAAAGGAGCCGGTGCTGTCGAGGGGTTTGTCCGTGACATCTGTTGGCATTACGCAACGGCAACTGGTCTGTTTTATTAAGATCCTTTCTTTTAAGTGGCTGTGTATAAAAGGTAACCACAATGATGGGAATATGCTATGCTATTCTGACTGTTCTCCTCAGACCTCTGGCATCAACACGGCATTTTCAGCACAGAACTGTCACTCAGTGGCTATTTTCACTTTTACAGAACATTCTCTGTAAACCCCAGAGATAGTTTCTGAAATACCAGTCCATGCCTTGTTTAAAGTCACCTGAATCCCCCTTTTCTTCTCCGTTCTGAGGCTTACTTTGAACTTTGGCAGATTTGTCTTTACGTCTAAATGCACTGATTTGCTGGCACGTGATTGGCTGATTAGCTGATTAGCTATTTGCGGTAACAAGCGTTTGAACAGATGGTCGGTGGGTGTATGTGGGAGGTTTCTCTAACTCCATACATTACTTAAGGAACAAAGGTAATCAAATTGAAATGTAGCCCTTATCTTAAAGGTCTTATGTTTTTTCTTTTGTTTTTTCAAGCATTCTCAAATAAAGTTTGCATTAGTATACAATACTTCTAAGATTTGATACAATACTGATTGCTTTTAGGGGACATTTAACCAATACTAATACCAATACTGGTCATTTATGTTTTAATCAATACTGACGGATACTGGCCATTAAACAACTTAAACCCCTTAATGCCTGAATTTATTTCCAACAATTATGTGTTCAGATTAGAATAATAGAACAGTAAGCAACTGTGTTTGTTTAAGCACAGGTGAACATTGCACTTTTCACATTTGAACACAGCAGGGCATCAAAGGAAAACATGTATTAAATGTTTAAACAGTCTTAGATTAAATGGTACGTTGCGAATTAGCGACATACGGCGTGAAGGGGTTAATGTGCACAGTAGTGAAGTGTTGCTAGTAGAACAATCAAAATGGCTAACTCACATCACTTCCAGTCACATAACATGGATGGACCAGACCAATATGCTGCTCGGTGTATTTCACATGTAATCATTAATAACAATGCTTTATCCAATCAATACCAAAATGAGCATCAATATCAGTACTGTAGTATCTATACTCCTATCTCTATTCCATGTTTTGTAACTTAATAATACAGTATATACATCTTCTTTTAGGGAGCTGTTACTGTCACTTTGCAGAAAATGCTTAGATACTTCAGACACTATTGCCTCTTGATTGTCTTTTGTTTAGTTCACATAAAAAAAAGTTGTGAAATATTTTGCACGGCGATCAGGCAACGTGAGGCTAACGGAGCCGACTGCTTCGTAACGACGGAGGTTTAAGGCTGAAATGATCAGAACCAGTCCGGTGACGGTGTGTATGGGCTTTAGAAACGCGCAGGAGCACTTCCTGGTTTACGTAGAGCTGTGAGACCGAGCGTTTTCAGCTCTGAAGAAGGGCAGCGCCTCAGCAGTACAGGATTACTCAAACAAAATACAACTCCAGGTCTGTTTTTGAGATGGAAACAACATAAGAACATGGTTAAAAGCTCAGAAGAATAAATTTAGCACTTTAGGTTTGATACATTCCCACATATACTCCCCCAAATAAATGCATTTTTTTTTTTTTTTGTTTGCACTGGTTCTCTGTATACCCAGATGTACTCCACAATAGTCACTTCCTCTGTGCCAAAGCAGCCGAATGTTGACATGCTTGTGTTGACCATCGAAACCAGCCAACCTGATATTTTCCCATTGCACCTTAACACTCAATTACGAGCTGAAAAAGGCCATTCTTATTCATTAAAAGACTCAGCGCTGTCGAGGGGTTTGTCCGTGACATCTGTTGGCATTACGCAACGCCAACGGGATGTGATTTATAAGATCCTCCGTTTAAATGGCTGTCTTAAGGTAATTATGAACTGGTGGGGGGGTTGGCCGCTAATTGCACCTTTGCCTGATCTGTAATGAAGCACTAGCGGCGCGCACGAGAGCAGCTAGGCCTGACCGGTTAGTGTTGGTTTAGCTCCGGGGCTGGAAACGCTCACCTGCTGTTTCCAAGAGTCCTCCGCCAATTCCTCTGGAGTAATTAACCGTGGTGCCACATATGGCGCCAAAACAGCCAAAAAGAGAAGAGGAAAAATCTATTGGAAAAACTGAGATACCAAACCCCCGCAGTGACCAAAAAGCTCCAAATGGGACGAGTGGAAAATTCTTTTGACATGCACAATTAAAAACAAATGTTGTTTCCACACGACGCAAATGAGCACAATTAATCACTGCACAAATGAAATATTAGGAAGATTAGAAAGTGAAGCAGATTAAGTGCAGCAATGAGGCTTGAATTATTAACAGAATTTGTATCAGTCGATAAAGACGTGGCAGCAGGAGCACCTCTCGACCACACAGGACAACGTGATGGAGCTGTAGGTGCATTGTAGTCGTGAAGGTTAATGAAAGATGGAGCAGGTTTTCAGAAATTAGGAAACGTGTTGGTCTCATTTGTTATTGCAGCTGCCCATAGAAGTTGTTATATTGGAAGGTTGGCGGTTCGATTCAATACCATGTACTGACATCGCATACTGTGGTTGTGTCCTTGGGCAAGACCACTTCACCCACCTTGCCTATGTGTGAATGTGTTAGTGGGTTGTGTGAAAATGCTGTATTTATCAATTATAAGTTTTAAACAAATAAAGCTTTATACTCAGCGTAGAATTCAGGAGGCTTTGTTGTTACCCAATTTGTATATCTCCCAATTTGGCCCGACATTCGATATGCGCGAACTAACACAACTAACAACAGCAACTAGCATAAGACAAACTACAATATATACCACATACATACATATATTTATACAAATGTTCAGTAGTCAAATACGTTTTCACCACTCCTTTACTCTTTATTCTTTTTGGATTATTAACAATCTTGTTTACCGTGGTAGCGTCGGTGAAAGATGTGAAACAACCGTAGATATGTGAAACAACAATGATGCTAATGCTAACATACCCTCACTTCATCTTGCCAACCGAGATTTGGCAAAGCCTGGTTGGGATGCTAATACTGTTTCGTTTTCAAATTAAACCCTCTATAAAACCTCTTAAACCCGAATAGAGCCCGACGGGGCTCCGCCCACTTGCGTCCGCTTGTTGGGACCATAGCGGGGAGATACAGCGGCTGACACACACATGTTTGACATCCTCGTGTTCAGACAATTCATGGCAACAAAACTATCTACTTCAATTTCTATTCAACAGTTGGATTGTGCCTGGATTTTTTTTAAATAAAACATGTATATCTTTCCATTACTTTGTTTATTTGGCACAAATTTTGCTGCAGTAGACCAAGATATGTGAAATTTTCAATTTATGTTGTAATTTGCTCCACTACAGGAAGGAAAAAGGCTTTTTTGGAGGCAAATATGTGTTTTTTTTTTTCAGGCGGAAATTAGAATAATCCATTTCAACCTCAATTTATGGTCAAACAATATAATTTATTAATATTATTTCTCTTCTACAGTAATCCCCAAAGTGCACCAATTAATTTGCTACCAAGGTTAGCTATGTACAGCTAGTAAATGCTAAGTAAAACCTTAATAAATGTAGATATAGAATTTTCGGAAAAAGGCCTCAGAGCTCAACAGGTTAAGTTAGAAGAAGGCTCCAGTACAGCCGTTCCATTTATTTTTCATGGACCCACTCTAAACTTCCTTCACTTCCAGCATTGCAAATTAAAACAACATAGCCGTATTTTGTATTACAGGTTTAAAAGCTTAAAGCACAAATCCAACATTGTGTTGTTGTTTTTTATTCTTAGTTAAATATCATATTTTTACATTTAGGTTTTGAAAAACAAAAACCAAAAAAACACCACGGTTTATTGTTTTTTGTATTTTATTTTGAAATAGAAAAAAAAAAGAATGAACCATACACGGATTCTGGAGGTTTCAAACACGACTTTTGTGCCTGGACCAGTTCCTCTCGAGTGTCTATCAAATCTGGTTCGGTGACTTGCCGGTCGCTTCGGCGATGTCGCACATATTTGCGTAAAGTTGACTTCAGTTCAACTTAGAACTACGCTCAAGTCGAAATAAATGGTTGGTCGCTTCAGTCGCTCGAGTCGCTTTTATTGTGAGTCGACCATCATGCACCAAATTGTAAAGGAATTTGAGAGGCTTGGAAAGAGCAATAAAATACAAATTATTATTATTATTATTATTATTATTATTACCACCATGCATTGGGCTGTACAAGGACAATTTGCATCTCCAAGTACAGATTTTAATCTAGAGTTACTATAGAGAGTATGTTTTTAATCAACCCACTTCATTCATTTGAACTCAAGACATTCTTATTCAGAAAGGCTTTTATTTGCTGACTGTTTACTGTTTTTAATTATCCTGTTTATGTATGTTTTTGTTCACCTAACACCTGTGTGACTGACACAAAGGTAAACTTGTGGCTTAGGAAATCAAACGTCAGTCCCCTGCATGATAAGCATGTGGACTAACTAACAGGTTAAGAGTTTCTAAAAACTGAGGGCCTCTTTCTATTGTATCAGACTGTCCAGTATCTTTTATGAACAACATTTTTCATTTTCTTTTGGCTCTTCCTTTCAGAGGTGTCCAAAGTAAATCTTCTGCCTCCATCTAACCCTCTCCTCTGCGTCTTCTTCATGTCCTCTTTCACTATATCCGTAAATCTCCTCTCTGGTCTTCCTTCCTTCTACCCAAATATTCACTATCCCTCCTCTGTTCAGTGCCCAAACCATCTCAATCTGGAAATTTATCTCCAAAACATCTAACATGAGCTGTCCCTCTGATGTTCTAGTTCCTAATCCTGTCCATCCTTGTCATAAACAAAGAGAACAGAAACATCTTCAGCTCTGTTACCTTCAGCTTTCATTTCTTCTGAGCCACTGTCTCCAAACCACACAGCATTGCTTTCTGACGTCACGTGACTTCATTTGCCTTTGAGAACATATGCACACATCCATCTTCTGCAGAAAGTTAACAATGGCAGATCCTCAAACAATATTTTTTTGCAGGATCTCGGTGGAGACAGTTATTCCTCGATTATACAAAGTCTCTGGGTTTAGTCTGAAGCAAACAGTGCATCACTCAGACAAATCCTGGAGAAGACTCGCGTAAACACACACCAGATTTGATCCGCTTTGGGAAAAAAAGAAAAAAAAAACACAAGATGAGGTTTTTGTTTATGATGATCCTTTTCCAAACGCGCTGAAGACGCTGATGTTCTGTAATGGGAAAAGTTGGCAGTAGGTTTTCTGTGGCTCTCTCTCCTTTGTCTTCTTCATGGCTTTGTTAAACGTGACAAGGTGCAGCGTCTTTTTTTTTTTTTTTCTTCTAAAACCAGACCAGACTCCACACTGACAACATGAAGACGATTAGACAAAGTGCCTTCAACGTCTTTTCTTTTAGAGAAACTGGGACGATTACACACGGAACTGACAAAAGTTTTTCTACAAAGTGAGTCGCCATCAGAGCTGGGAAGCAACAAGATCATTTACTTAAGTACATTTTTTTTTAAAGAAAATGCACTATAGTATAAGCCACATGGGGTAACAAGCCAGTGTACTCTTGGTGACAGTGCCCAGCCTGCATAAACAGAAAAGGTTCTGCTAGGACGTGCATCTGGAATAAAACCTACAAGAAATTAAAGTGCAACTCGGTGTTTTGTTAAACATACTTTTGCTTGAGCAACTTTTTTCAGTTTTGCAGACGAAATGTTTTTCCTCTGCAGGGTGGCTGGGCGCTTCCTCAGAGAGAGGGTGAGGATCTTGGAGTAGAGCCGCTACTCCTCCACATCGAGAGGAGCCAGCTGAGGAGAGAATCTGCTCCGGATGCCTCCTGAACGCCTCCCAGGAGGAGGTCCAAGGGAAAACCTAAGAAACCCTGAAGGGACTAGATCTCTCTGCTGGGCTGGTGGAAGCGTCTGTGGAGAGAGAGGTCTGGGCATTCCTGCTCCCGTGACCTGACCCCGGATAAGCAGGAAGAAAAAGGATGAACGGATGAACATTTTCAGTTTGATAATTGTGGTAAAATGAACAGTGGAAGTAGTAGTAGTATAAGTAGCAGCCATAGCAGCAGCAGTGTGAGTAGTAGTCAGGAGATTAGTAATAGTACACAGTAAAAAGTGTTAACACTGTCAGTGAACATATGCTCCTTATCTGTCTAGTGTTAAATTTACTCTTTACTCTAGTGTTAAAATGTCAGTGTTAAAATGAACACAGCACCATGACACTGGTGAACAATGCCACACATGACCTGATGTCTTTGAGAGAAAAAGGGCTGCATTCTAATGCACTCACTCCCATCCTTTAATGGACAGTGACTGAAACAGTTTCTTCTTTAAGAAGAAACATCTCATTGCTGGAGAAATGCTGAATGCTGACTGATCCGTTGTTAAGAGTAATGTAATATAATTATGAACGAAGTGTTTTTTCAAGAAAATATTAACATGGTTCTGTCCACATCAGTCACAGAAACAGTGACTCGTGTGTTAACTGGAAATGTATTCTCTATTGTAGTCTCTGTTTTTTTCTTTAAAAAACTTTGTCTATCCTTGTGGGAGTCATGTTTGCACCATGACAGATGTGGACAAGACCATGTTATATATTGTAGCTTAGGTACAGCTGAGTTTTTTTTTTTTTTTTTAATTTAGGTTCCACAAACAAACCCTTTTTAACTTCATGATACTAGTTTTCTTTTTTCCCACAGAAATGCAGTTCTCAAAAATTATGTTTGAAGTTCCAGCCAAACAAGTGAAGTTTTCAACCACTGTCCATTAAACGATGGGAGTGAGTGCATTAGATTGCAGCCCTTTTTTATCTCAAAGACGTCAGGTCATGTGTGGCATTGTTCACCAGTGTCATGGTGCTGTGTTCATTTTAACACTGGAGTAAAGAGTAAAATTAACACTAGACAGATAAGGACCATATGTTCACTGACACTTTTTTTACTCTGTAGTGGAGTGGTAACAACAGTTTACACTTCATACTTTTTAAACTTTTAATTTGCATGCATTGAATACTACTTTTACTTCTATTTTAGTAATATTTTCAAGTACAAGTGCTTTTACTTCAGTCCAGTACCATTTTGTTTTATGGCAAAGACAAAGTGAAATAACAGTATCTTCTAAATTAGTGTCGTGTCTTCATTTGATTTTTATATCTTAATTACCGTAGTTACTTCAGGTAATTAAAACTATATCTGCAACATCACCTTTTCTAAATGCCTTATCAAAATGTCCTTTCAATTCAGTGTCAATTTGATGTTCTCCATCAGCTCTAAACCTAATTATTGTGTACCTGTGTTATAATTAGCACATTGTTTAATTACCTGTTTTTAAGTGCGGCCACATATTATGCTTTAATTTATAGAATTTCTAAACCAATCTTTGTCCCCAGAACAGCATTGCACATTTTACAACCTTCAAAAACACTATCTGGCAAAAAAACAACAACAAAACGTTTCCAATAACTATTTTACACAAAGAAACCAGCAGAGGGCGTCTCTTTTGAACATAATCAAAGAAAAAGAGCACTTCCTTCTTTGTACACTGTTTTTTTTTTTGTTTGTTTGTTTTTTGTTTTGTGTATAAATAATGAGAGCAGACTGAATATAGAGGCTTGTTGTTTGGTCATTGTTTCCTGGAGTGGGCCGAAGTTTGTAGCACTGACCGTTTTAAGGCCTCAGAAACTCTTCGCCAGAGAATACAGTATTTCTCGAACAGATGTGAATGAAACAAAGCACAAATTAAAGTATGCTCAGGAGGTGAAAAAGCTCAAAAAAGTAAATTTGACATAAGATTTTTAAGATTTAAGACCTTTAATTAATCATGTTTACTTGACATTGTGCACTCCGGCCACAAAGTTACTCTTTGTTTCACTCAATCTTGCATTAACACTATACTTTCTCTGTATATTTTCTTTAGTTGCCAATTATAATTTGTAAGATTTCTATCTAATGCAATATTTAAGCCATAACAGTATACTGGGCCTGAAAAGTTAAAGTCCATCCCGTGTTATGGCCCTGTTTTTAAATATTTCAAATGTCTGGGAGCCTCTGTAGAGAGACTAACCCACTCGTGTTTGCTCGGAGAAAACACATGGCTGTATTACCTGCATTTACTCAGCGAGAACCCTCCAGACTCCTGGCCTGTGTGCGTGTGTGAAAGAAAGAAAAAAAAAAAAGAAAAGAAACCAACATTTGAGCTCTGAATGTTTCCGTCTAAAAATAAACTTCAATGAATCTCGGCGGCTTAATGAGAGGAGCGCGAGGATTTATCTTATTGGAAAGATGAATACACTTTCAGGGGAGCCATAGAAAAGCAAGTAAATGTCTTTTCAAACAGTAAAAAGGCGGCGTATCTTCCATTGAGGGGAATTCATTCAGCAGAAAACGCTTTGCTGTCTCCCTTTATAATCCCAGACCAAGAAACAGGCCAGAATAAGGAACTATTTATGCAGCTTTTTATTGGCTGTGGTTCAAACAGTGTAATCTTTGAACACAAACTTGGAAATTGGCAGAATATTTACTGCAATGTGTTTCTATAGAATGGAGATACTGGGTAACTTTGTGTACTCTTTGTGACAGTCCTAAGCTTGAATAAATAAAGATGGGGAGGTACTTTTTTGGGGTTTTGGTTCAAAAAATGTAATGTTGGAAACTTGGAAATCAGGGCAACTAATGGAATGTGTTTTGGTTTTTTGTTTTTTGGTTTTTTTTTGGATTGGAGATGTTGGCTATGTTCAGAATCCAGCTACATAGTGACAAGCCAATGGACTCTTTGTGCCAGTTCCAAGCCCAAATAAATAAAGCTGGGAAGTATCTATGCAACTTTTATTGGCTGTGGTGTAACTTGGAAAATCCGTACCGACTATTGCAATGTTTCTATAGATTTGACAAAAGAGATCTAGGTAAAAATACCTATCCACAAGCCAGTTTATGCTTTGTGCCAGTCCCAAGCCCCCAAAAATAGAGATGGGAAATAATATTGATACTTTTATTGGCTGCAGTTCAAACGGTGTAATTTTCTTGGAAATTGGACGACTTGTGTGCTTCTATGGATTTGATAAAACATAATAAAAGACATACAGTAGGCAAAAATGTCTATCCATAAGTCGGTGTACTCTTTGTGTCAGTCCCATGCCCAAATAAATAGACAAGGGAAATAGTAATATAACTTTTTTAGGCTTTGGTTTATTTGGTGCAATTATGAAGCAAAATCTATTGCAATGTAATTCTATAGATTGGAGACATTTGCAACTTAGACATTGGTAACTTTTTGTCCTCTTTGTGCCAGTCCCAAGCCCAAATAAATACAGTAGGGGAAGTATTGATACTACTTTTTTCTTTCTTTTTTTTGGGGTTATGGTTCAAACTGTGTAATCTTCAAACATGAACTATATATTAGAATATGACAATGTGTTTCTATAGAACAGATAAAACAGACATCGGTAAGGGGTCAGAAGTCTTTGCACCAGTCCCAAGCCCAAATAAATGGAGTGGGGAAGGGCAGCCGGCATAAAAAATGAAGCCAAATCAATATGAAACTCACTTGGAGACTCTAGCAACTCCATTAGTGAGAAGCCGAAAGGAAAGAAGGCGATACAAGTAATTTTCAGTGTGTTGCGTCTTCTTCAATCAAAATCCAAAGACAGTTCAAACTTTTGTAGACCTGAGCTTGTGTCAAAAGGGTTACATTCTGGCTGCATTACCACAGATTTGCATCATTACAACAAACTGGTTTTAAGAAATCTTTTTCAATCTAGCTGAAATTCAGATTTGTGTTCCTCAGAGACAAGTCTTTCACTCTAAACGCTGAGTTATTCGCTTTATTAATAAGGTTATTTTGGAAAATGAGGTTAGATGTAACTTTTTTAGCAATATTAAGATATAAAAAAATCACATTGGCGGTCATAAAACATTGTGGTCATAAAATGTTGTGGCCTATTGTTTCAGACATTTAAGAGGCTGTATAATTGACGGTTTTGAATTTCTACCACAATATAATGTTCCCATATTTTTAAAACAAAATATACCTGGAGTTGTGTTTTGTTTCATTCACACCTGTTTGAGTAACCCTGTATTCCTCAAAACGCTTGGTTCCACAAAGCCCCGCCCACTCCAGGAAGTACTGTCCAATCAACAAAGAGCCCTCTACATCCAGTCTGCTCTCATTCATTTATCCAAAAAACGGTGTACAGCTCTGTTTCCACTGATTCCTCACAGACAATTTTCATTTAGCAGTAAAATAGCAACATACAAAAAGTTTAAGGAAGTGAACTGCTCTTTTTTTTTCTGTTTCTGTTCAAAAAAGCATAACAGAGCTGCCCTCTGCTCGTCTTGTTACCTGTTTCTTTGTGGCATCAAGTGAAGCATTTTTTTTTAGTCAGACAATGTTTTTAAAGGCTGAAAAACATGCTGATGTTCTAGAGATGACCAATTCACTGCAACAGACGATGTCAGTTCAACTCAATGCAACTCAAATAATAAATGATAGACAGTGATAAAATAAGATTTGATTGACACTAGAGAAAAATAGGTACTAGATGTAACTGTATTGGCGATATCGCGATAGCAAAAGTCTCTTGATATCGTTGTGGTCTCGTTACAGTATCAAACAGTCTTCTCCCCGAAGCGAAAATGCATAGTTTTGTTGCGGCGGCGTGATAAAAAGCAGAGAGAACTACATAGACCATGATCCTTTGCTCCTGAGCTTGTGCACAGCCTCCAACATAGAGGTGTTTTCAGTAGCTTTATCAAGATAAATCAGCGAATATCAAGACTTACGGCTGTTTTTTTGTAGCGGAGGATTCAAAAGTTAGTAAATAATACACTGAAAAGTTACTAAATAAACTTTTTACGTTCTCCCACAGCACCGCGATGCTTTGCTCGGATTGGACTCGCGCTGAAAACTATAAACTAACTCCAGTGTCCAGCAGAGGGAGGCTGTGAGCAGGAGTTTGTGGATAAATGAACTCTTGCCCCTGTGCTGACCCCAGATCAGTGATGTCTTTGTTTACAAGAGCCTCGTGTCCTTTGATGTATAAGAAGGGGAAGTTCCTTATATGGTCATTGCACATGGCACCTGTTTAAAGCTTTTTGTTGTCCAAACTAATGTGATCCAGAGGAAAACTTAGTCACACTTTAGAGCAGATAAAACATGAAATATGACAATAATTATTGCACCGAGGGCTTGGCAGGGCATTTTTATAAATGTTGTTATCGTGATTTCCACAATATCGCAATAAATATCGTATTGTGAGGTTAATGTCGTGATAATATTGTACCGTGAGATTTGGATATCGTTACATCCCTAATAGGTACAGGATATAAACTGGAACCTTGAACTTCCTACTTCCTGAATGAGAACATGGCTCAGAGTAAGGTTTAGGCCACCAACTATGGGCCTTAGGCGGGGTACACCTCGGACACTCGCTCCTTCTTACACTATGGGACATTTAGAGTCTCCAGTTCATCTGCACATGGACTGTGTTTGGACAGAGGGAGGAAGAGGGGAGACCCCACTCCTGGGAATCAGACCCACAAAGGCTAACCACTCTGCCACCTCATACAGCTACATCAAATCCAGTTCCTCCATACACAACAAACATTACATAAGAGGAAACCATAGCCTTTTATAACAAGCAGCTGTATTCAAATCAGACTTAGCACTTTAAAGAAGCATTTCCATTAGTCAACCATTTTCATCTTTGTTTCTAATCAGATGTGACCTAACCTTTTTATTTGTGCACAGTCTCAAATATGTATCATTGCATTATTTTAAGAAGCAATAGAAAACTTTTTAAATAAGTATATTTTACATTAAAAAAGTCTGACTCCAAACATACGTCTCTGTCTCAAAAAAAAACTAAAAAACAGTAATTGCAAAACAAGATCGCGGACATAAATTACAAAGCGATAACCTTGTGTAATGATCCTCCGCATATGTATTTGGATGTAAACAAAAGCAGGACCAGAAGCCCAAATCTGAAAGTAATGAAGAGTAAATCCCTTGAATTATGTGACGGCATGAAGGCGACTGAAGCGTAACCGGCGTCTCTGCAAGCAAAGCATTCCTTATCTTATTCACAAATCACAAAAGAGGAGACTTGTTTGTCTAAATGCGCTTGTCATTAACTTTGGGGACAGGAAACTCAATGAAGAAGTGTCAGGAAAAGGGAAAAAAATAAGATTGGAGACTTTGTGACAACTTTGTGGAAAGGAAATGACTTTTTTTTCCTTTTTTTTTCTGAGACAACAAAGATGTCATCTGCTTAACGAAGTGAATTAGCGACGCCTGATAGAGTTGTCACTGTCAGGAGCAGGTTTGTACTTTTTAATAGGGCTTCAGTCACAGTAATATGTGGGCTCTGGTCAAATAAGTTCAGCCGAGTGTGGGACTGGAGGACATTAGTGAAGTTAAATACACTTATCGTTCTCATTATTAGGTTGTGTTTAAACATGGACCAAACCTTTAGACCGGTCAGCCATTCTAATTATTTTCTCTTTTTGTTTTACAGAGAATTAGTCCTTGTCCACACAGAGACGGGCTTGGGTGAATCTGCAAAGTTTCCGCATTTAGGGAGCCTGAATACGTTAAACCGCATTCGCTTACTAATACTTTCTAGTCAATTTTACTCAAGTTAAATGACTTAAGACTTCAGAATATTAAGGTTGCTTTGAGTAATTTTGACTAGATCGGATTCATGTACTTATTAGTCTAGATTATTTGAGTTTTTTCTATTTCAAGCTAAATTTTCTGCCAGTGGAGTAAGTATTTTCTTATCTCAAATGCATTTTTGTTTTACTCCTTTGGCAGATTTAGCTTGAAATAAGCCAACAATATTATGAAATAAGTCAAATAATCTTGCCTAAAAAGTAAATAAATCCAAACAAGATTAATATTCTGGACTAAAGTAAGTTTTAACTAATGCACATATCCACCTTTTTTTTGCAGTGTTAACAGTACTTTTTAAAGTAACAGCACTTGACAGATTTTGAATACCGTATTTTCCAGACTATAATTCGCTCCGGAGTATAAGTCGCACTAGCCAAAAAATGCATAATGAAGAAGGAAAAAACGTATATAAGTCACACTGGACTATAAGTCGCATTTTTTGGGGGGAAATTTATTTTAAAAAATCCAACACCAAGAACAGACATTTCATGTTGAAAGGCAAGTTATAGTAATAATAGAATAGAGAACAACAGCTGAATAGGTGTGCGCTATGCTAACGTAACACATTGATGGTTATTCAGCTACATGAAGCATAAACAACGAACTGAATAGGTGTCTCGTATGTTAACGTAATATATTAACAGTTATTCACATAACTATAGCATAAAGAACATAATATAACAAGTTCACCAAACTCACCATCTCACTCCTAATCGCTAAATCCTTTAAATTCTTCATCCTCGGTGTCGCTTCTGAACAACTCCGCCAACTCCGGAGGTAGACGAAGCGCCGCTTCCTCCTCTGCGTGGCTGTCGTCAGACTCAGCATCAGTTCCATTTCCAATTATTCCACTCTTTCTCAGTTGTCTTTATAGCCTAAGTTGTTAGTGGTAATGTTAAATTTTTTCTTTAACCAACACCTGAAATATTTTAATATATAAGTCGCACCTGAGTATACGTCGCACCCCTAGCCAGACTATGAAAAAAAGTGCCACTAATAGTCCAGGAAAATACGATACTTTTCTGGTCATTTTAATTCTACTTGCACTATTTTTAGTTAAGTATTAGTTAAGTGCTTTAGCTTGAAACTTTTACTTTAGTGCTTACCGCTTGATAGCATTCATTCTTTTTCCATATTCTATTTATGGATCATGTTTGTCCCTCTGTCCCAAACCTGAGTGTTCACCTTTACCTGTTAGTCTGTCTCACCTGTACAACATCCAGAGGTCAGAGGTCAGCCTGGCTAACGCTTTACCTTGATTCCCGTTGCCTCCGTCTCTCTGTTGTGCCTAAATAACGCCTCTCTCCTCTCCGCCGTCATAGATCATTATTTAGGGCCTCACCCTCCGTTAACCTGACATTTTCCGTTCTGACCGGTTAAGTCCCGACACGTCCGGTGATGATAGCATTTAGCCGGTGGCCTGTCACACGCCCGGACCTCCCACCTGTGATTAAGCTCCGGCTCCAGCACCTGATCCTGGCATTTTTACACATCAGTTAAAAATAGATACACCACCGAGGGCTACACGTTTCCATAGAGCGGCTGATGTCGGTGTCAAACCATTCAGATTTGTTTCTATCAGGTCAAATAACCAAGGAATAGCAAACCTAATAGAATACAAACTGAACAATGACAAAGCACATTTATGTTTCCTTATAAACACTCAACCTTTATGCTTTATCATTTTATTTCTTATGTCCTCGCAAACTGAAGGCTTGTGGGAAGATCTTGCGATTTTTGCAGGAAGAAGACACCACCATCAACAATGCAAAAATATATATATAAGCTATTAGTACAGACCTAAAAGCCAAAACTGCTATAATGTATTTTCTATGTCTGTTCTTATGCTTTAATTTATATTTTTAAACCAATCTTGGTCATCTCAAGAACAGCAGCACATTTTACAAACCTTTAAAAACATTATGTAACTAAAAGAAAAAATAAATAAATAGTGGATAATACTTGGTGCCGTAAAGAGACCAGCAGAGGGCAGACTGTTGAGGTCTTTTTTAACTTAATTTAAAGAATAAAAGAAACTTCACTTCCTTAAACTTTATGTATGCTGCCATTTTACTCCAAAATGAAAAATGTCTGTGAGGAATCAGTGGAATCACAGCTGTACACAGGTTTATGGATAAATGAATGAGAGCAGACTGGATGCAGGGGGCTTGTTGTTGATTGGACAGTGCTTCCTGGAGTGGGCGGGGCTTTGTGGAACCAATTGTTTTGAGGCCTCAGAAACTCAGCGCCATAGAATAGAGGATCACTCAAACAGGCGTGAATGAAACAAAACAAAACACAACTCCAGGTATGTTTTTAATTTAATTTGGTTGTTTTTTGTTTGTTTTTGGTTTTGTTTTTTTGTTTTGTTTTGTTTTTTTTACTTGGGAACATGGTTGAAATATGGTAGAAAGCCCAGAAAAGTAGATTTTGCAGAATATATCCCTTTTAAACTTTAAAGCAAGCCTAGTCCTGGCTTGAGGCTTTTTTTTCCCCCCTCTCTGATTTCCTGTCTAACTACTTTTCTTCCAATCTCTATAGCAAACCGCCAAAATATAAATCATAAATAAATAAAATAAAATAAATAAAAATAAATAAAAAGGTGGCCCTTGCATGGAATTCCTGCCGAGTGTCCCTTTAAAGTGGGATTTACTGTAGCCTTTTTATTTATTTATCTTGTGACAGTGACAGCACTACGACCTCTCAACACTGTATTGAACTGAGTTTGTTGTAAATCCTGGCATTTTTCACATAGCGTTTTTATTTTAGCCGCAGAGAAAGAAAGGGCTTTCGCCAGGCCTCACTTGTGCACCTTATCAACATCATTTGTCATTTCTCCTTTCTTTAATAACTCGCTCAATATTAGCAAATTAAATGAGCTTTTTTTTTTTCCTCACTTGGCCGCAAACTTTTCTAAGAAATTATAGGTTTCTATGCTTGACAAGACAAAGCAGGACAAATAAATCAATACAAAGCAAATGAAAGCAAATTGAATCTATTAAAGCAAAATTACTGGGAGAAAAAAAAAAAAAAAGGCGCCCGCAGCGACACGGCCCACGGAGTCACAGCCGAACACAATTAATGACAGGGAGGCAGAGAGGGGCTGCGTCATTAAACCGGGACGGGCCCAGGCTGCAGCAGGATAGGCCTCTGTAATGTCCCGGTTTAAGGGACATAGAGTTAGATTTCTGAAGACCCAGCGAGGATTGGACTTAAGCTCCTGTCCCGAACCATGAAACCCTCTGACATCAAGAATATCAGCTACTGACGTCAGTGTGTGGACAGCTGTAGTTGTTGTTCCCTCATTAAAAACAGACCCGGAGTTGTGTTTTGTTTTATTTACACCCATTTCCTGCATTCTGTGCCGCTCCCACAAAGCCCCGCCCACTCCAGGAAGCACTGACCAATCAACAAGCCCTCTACATCCAGTCTGCTCTCATTCATTTATCCAAAAATCAGTGTATAACTCTGTTTCCACTGATTTCTCACAGATATTTTTTTCATTTTGTAGTAAAATAGCTGCTTGCTTAGCATACAGTGTGGTTGGATCTGACCAATGGCCACAATGGCAGGCTAGAGCGGTGAGTCACAAACGATAAGATTATTTTTTTAGCCAAATTAAAGATTTTTAATAGAGAAAATGTTCATGGCGTGAAAATAGAAAATAAACACTATAGAATCTTATTATGTTCTCAGCTGTAGGTGCCCCGTCAGCCGAACACTTTCTTTTTACATTGCGCTCTGTGAGAAAAATACTTTCTGGGCTTTTTACTTAATATATTTATTTGCATTCAACACCATTGTTGCCTCTGTCATTCACAAACAAGCTTCATAAAGAACCAAGTCTTCTGAGTCCATCATTTCCCATTGCAAAATAAGCTTAGCCCAAAAAAAAAAAGGAAAAAAAAAAAGGTTATACTGGCTTGAATATGAACCAGCCCAACTCCAAACAGCAGTATTCACACACATGCTTCTGCTGTTTACAAATTTTAATCCACTTGCTTAAAATGTAATGAGAAAATGATCCAAACCACATGAAAAAAACAAAGTATGCATTCGATCCGGACCAAAGGAGTGAACCGATAGACCGTTAGCAGCCAAACTAACACACATCGACGGACAATCATTCAGTCTCACATTCTCACAAGTTTACACAAGTATACAGCAATTTTCAAATGAATATTTACCCACAAAACGTTCAAAACTCGCGAAAGGATATTAATTCTTCAATGAAGGATGCTTGGATTATGAAGTGAGTGCTTTGTTATGTAGCTAGATAGCGTTAGCAACATGGCCAAGTGATAGAGCTGCGCTATAAAACAGTGTTAGATCATGTCATGATCTGAGTTTATCTGAATATTTGACAATCTGCTTATCAGGAAATACCACTGGATAGTACTACAGTATATTTTCATTTAGTAAAGCTCTGTGCTCGAACACTGACTCTGCTGTAGTGATCAGTCTGTGACAAAATTATAGACTTTTCACATCTACTGCCAAAACTACAAACTGATCTTTACTTTAATTCATCAGCAAATCTCTGTACATCATGTAGCCTTATATTTGGCAAATTTTTAAGACTCCGAGTAAATTCCATACTGGCGAGCAGCAGCACCGGAAATGAAGATACATCCCATCGTCTCAAAACGGAAGTTGTCTGACGTCATCGTGAAAAGGGCCTATTAACCATGGAGGTCTGACGCTTAGAGGAAGGAGAAGAGAAGCCACAGTAACACGTGGAGGATTGCACCCACAACCTTCTTGCAGAGAGGTAGTAGTGCTTTATGCCATTACACTCTCCATTCACAAACATCTGCAGTGAGTTTAAAAAGCACGGTGTTTAATGTCGAAGCTCCCTCCTAATGATCGCATTTTTCATATACGTTTGACATTTGAAAAAGTTCACTGTAAAGTCACTGCGGTATGGAATCTGGCTTCACCTTTACATCACTTTGAATGATGTTTTTGTGCAAATGACTCTGTGAACCCAAGGCAAACTATTACAAATCCAACCTGGACCTATTAGAGAGCCACCATCCCCCCCTTCCCTCTCCCCGCCTCCCTCCCTCCTGACTCCAACGGCCCCCGAAGCCACTGCTCTTCCTGCTTTATAGTCTGCACTTACCTGCCTCCTGCCACCGGAGGGCCAGCGCTGGGGATTAGCTCGAAATGTTAGCCTATAAAAAGCAGACCGGGATGAGCTAATGCTTGGTACCTGGGCCACGGAGGACCTTCACGCCAGCAGGGGGGAGGTGTGGAAAGGGGGGACGGGGAAGGATAGGAGGGGGGTGGGTCTCCCGGGCAAGCCATGAGTAATTAGCACTAATTAGTGGCAGTGATTAAGCGTACGGGGTAAAACGTTTCGGGCCGGAAGGGAACAGATTGATAGAGCCAGCCCTCGCTAACCCGTGGAGACTGTGTTGCATCTTAAACAGAGAAGTGTGGGACAGAAGCCAGATGCGGCCGTAAATAAAAAGGTGCTACAAGTCGGGTGGGGGCAAAAAAAAAAGAAAATAGTCTAATTCAAAAGCTGTCGATGGCCAAGCCCCGAGGTGGCGTTATTCAAATGGTGGGATGTGGGTCGAAACGTGGCCCGGGAGTCGGTTCAGAAGGGTCCTTTGAGTGGTTTCGGAGCAGCTAATTGAAAACAGTATTGACTGAGTGTATTCGATCAAATGTGTCGTGCACTGACACAGGAATGCAGAATGAGTTATTAGACTTGTGAAGTGTTGACATGCAGCAGGACGCAAGGAGGCGCTAGAGGGGGAATCAGGGTTATACATACTGTACATCGAAATGTGTGGTTAACCTTCAATTTATGAGGGTTTAAAGAGGCAGATTTTAGTCACTAGAGGGATCTCCAGCTAAGTACAATGTGTATTTATGTGGATAACATACAACAAACTTGCTTTTTTGGTTTAAGAGGTGCTATATACTTCGATATCATGCAGAAACAAGCACAGGGACCAATCACAAGCCACCATTTGACTGCTGGGAACCAATCAGAGAGCAGAAATAACCTCACCTGACAAGTCTGTGGCTGTATTTCCTGTTCTTCTATCTGTTTACTGGGTCTTTGTGCAGTATTCTATCACCAATAACCACTAAACAGAATGCATAAACGTGATTATAGTGGTGTTTAAAAGCAATTCTTGATTAGCATTCTTCATTGGGGATTTCCAGCTTAAAAGTCAAAGGCACAAAACTTTTATTTAGTGAATTCGCCTTTCTTGGACAAACAGATTCCACCTTGTTGCGGTGTCCTCCTGTCAGCGGTGAACGGACAGGTGATGGGATCTGAGTTTAGTGCTGATCAGAAACGTAACGCACGACACTTCACTGCCCTCCTCTCCTACTTCCCTCGCCTCTTTTTAAAAAAATACAGACTAAAGTTAGAGTTTTGACCTGGATAAACCAACACACGCGAGAAGTGGATTTGGGGCGTGATGGTGCGTGATCTGAGCCACAAACTGTCCGACTTCAGTACAGGCGTATTTCCCCTCCTCTCATTGTGGCCGTGCACTCTCGTTCACAATCCAGGCGAGGCGCAGTTCATCTGGAACGAGCCTAATGCAACAAGTGAACGAGCTAAAGCAACATGAGTGACCAAAAAGACACATTGCTAAATGGACAATTCTGCTTCAAATCGTCACCAGACAGCAATATAGACAAAACAAAAGTTATGTGCAGTCTATGCAAGGATGAGTTCAATTACCACTGGAGTAACACAGTTCATAGTATTTACACTGTTGTGAACCACAACAATTGTTATTAATTGAAGAATTAAACTTATTTTTGTTAAAGTTCTAAAAGAGATTACACATGCTTTTTTAGGTACGTTTTGTATTTGTTGGTTGTACCTTATTTAGGCAAACTTTGTCTGAGTTGCAGCTCTCAAAGAGACTATTCATTTATTTTCTTTGCAAGTTTTGTTTGCATTGCACAAGTTTACAGTAAAGTATGTGAAGGTTAATTCAAAATAAATGTTCTAAATTTACAATTTTGTGTATGTGAATTCATAATTTTTTTTTTTCAGATTTGCGATTAATTAGTTATATTTTTAAAATCGATTCCTATATATATTTAAAATGCAAACAAAACACTACAAAGTCTTTCACACAAATGTGAGAAAAGATAATATCAAAGGCTAATTGATCTGAACACTACATTATGATGTCTGAAAACAACTGTTTTACTGCAATAAAGAAATAAATTTAAATCAGCTGAGCTACAATTGCAATCTACGAGGCTTTTATGTCTCAAACGTTCATATTTCCTCAAGTAACTGTCAGTAATTTCTGTGTAAGTATACTGAATTTTATCTAAAACTTTATAAGTGGCTCCAGAGAAACACACAATCTCAAAGTAGTGAAAGTTGTCACTATGATTTCTTGTGCTGTTTACTCACTGTATGGAGTAGAGCACTTGCACAACACCGAGCACCCATTCACACCCATTGGCGTTTTCTTTACACCCGAGTCATCAGACGGCATGACTGTTGAGTTTTCCTGGCCAGCATTGCCGTGTAAACAGTTCCTAGGTGTTATCAATTCAAGGGGGCGGGGCTTCACACCTGTCATCACTACATGAGTGTTATCAGGCAGATTGAGAGGATTGAAGAACGAGGCCGAGGTAGAAAAAGATTCAGGCAGGTTCTGAGCTCAGGTTCGGACAATCATCTCACAAGCAAGAGACAGCTTTCCGACCACGCAGGGTCGGCTCACAAAGGTTTAAATACCTTACATTGCTAAGTAAAGCATAGTTATGAACCAAGCACCACAAAAGAGAACATCTTTACTAAAAAGGCGTTGGAGCAGTGCCAAGAGCCAATCGTTTTGAGGAGATAACTTTAGAACTAACAAAACCAAGTTGGAGAGTTACTAAAAAGGCAAGGTTGGAGCCAGGAGTCAATCACAAGCAACAGGTTAACTATAGTTTGAAATGGGACCTCAAGGTAAACAAGAGAGGAGTCCACTAATAGCTCTACATGATGGGCTCCTAGCTGTCTTCAAGCTTCAAATTATCGTTCAAACAACATGGAGTAAGTGTGAGCCTTACAAGCATTAAATGATATCAATTAGCAAGAAGAATACAGCAGGTCTTAGCTCATTTTGTCCAATATCAGCAGTTATCCTTGTACAGCAATACATTCCTTCATCTTCTGCTAATTCCTGTTATGGGTTGTGGGTGGCTGGAGTCTATCAAAGCAACTTACCCTGACCAGTTAATCACAGGGACAGTCACAAACAACTATTAACTTACATTTTTAGATTCCCTTTGGATGATTCCCTTGCTGAGAGTATTACATCAGTACAATGCACCAGTATGCTATAGCTCAAATATATTGCTTTTCTATCTCTTCAGGCCTAAATGTTGCTAGATATTGTTCTAAATTTGAGCTGAGAGTATGACTTTATAATTATGGGAAATTGGCTGCACAGCAATAACAACCTCTCTCTGCTGTATCATTTTCCCCTGGAATAATGAAAAAACCTGGATGGAAAGAGGAGCTGCTTCATAAAAACGCTCCCTTTTATTGTTTTTGCACATTAAAACAAATAAAATCTTGATTAAATTTGGACTCGGTGAGCTTCAGTATCGCATTACCACGAGCTAATGACTGCCTGTGCTAAAATTAAAACTCGCTAGCTGTTGAAACCGAGCTTCTTTACACTGAGCCGGGATGACTTCAGGTGTGCAGTGTTTTAATGTTAGCGTTTACACGTGGCTTACAAACAAATGACATGATAAGTACGCCCGGTTAGAGCCGCTACCGGAGCCTATTTGTGCCAAAACAAGCGAGACGTGCGGTTCTTGATTTTAAACATCAATGACTTTAATTAGTGTCATTCCACAATAGCGGAGAGAGAAGGGAGAGTGGAGGAGGCGAGGAGCTGTGGCGGTGACAGGGGGAAAAACGCAGGGGGCTTTTAACAAGATAAGGCTGGAATCAGAGAGGAGAAACTGTACCTGAACAAGAGCGCTGATGAAGATGACGGGGAGATGTGTGTTCATGTGTAGAGGCAAGAAAAAAATGAACCAACAACAAGATGACAACAACAGCGGTGGCTTAGGCCTAGAGCAGACTGGAGGAGAGCTTTGTCTGGAAATGATACTGACTGAATGGGTTTAGGTTTGAAGGAAATGTAATCTGAGCCCTAAAAATCATTTGTACCTGGAGTTAAAATGTTCCCTGGGAATCTAGGGTGGGTTTTTTACTGCCTAAAGCCAGGTATACACTGCACAATTATGGCCATCTCAGACGAAAGATTTCTAATCATGGGAAAAATCGTCCATCACAGATCAAAACCGGTGGTCGTACGTTGTATAGTGAGATAGGGATAAAAATCACAAACAGAGCTGCTACGGATGTCAGGCAGTGTCAGACATTTTGGAAGATTCATTGCAGAGTGTCAGCGTCTCACTGCACCTACGATATCTGTCAGACGTGTGACCTATGATCTCTGTCAGACTGTGTGACCTACGATCTCTGTCAGACGTGTGACCTACGATCTCTGTCAGACGTGTGACCTACGATCTCTGTCAGACGTGTGACCAAACCTACGATCTCTGTCAGACGTGTGACCAAACCTACGATCTCTGTCAGACGTGTGACCTACGATCTCTGTCAGACGTGTGACCTACGATCTCTGTCAGACGTGTGACCGAACCTACGATCTCTGTCAGACGTGTGACCAAACCTATGATCTCTGACAGACATGTGACCAAACCTACGATCTCTGACAGACGTGTGACCTACGATCTCTGGCAGACGTGTGACCTATGATCTCTGACAGACGTGTGACCTACGATCTCTGTCAGACGTGTGACCTACGATCTCTGACAGATGTGTGACCTACGATCTCTGTCAGACGTGTGACCTATGATCTCTGTCAGACGTGTGACCTACGATCTCTGGCAGACGTGTGACCGAACCTACGATCTCTGTCAGACATGTGACCAAACCTACGATCTCTGTCAGACGTGTGACCAAACCTACGATCTCTGTCAGACGTGTGACCAAACCTACGATCTGTCAGACGTGTGACCTACGATCTCTGACAGACGTGTGACCAAACCTACGATCTCTGTCAGACGTGTGAGCTATGATCTCTGTCAGACGTGTGACCTATGATCTCTGTCAGACGTGTGACCAAACCTACGATCTCTGTCAGACGTGTGACCTACGATCTCTGTCAGACGTGTGACTGAACCTACGATCTCTGTCAGACGTGTGACCAAACCTACGATCTCTGTCAGACGTGTGACCAAATCTACGATCTCTGTCAGACATATGACCAATGCAATTTTGAATATATCTGAAAATGTCATGGTTTTTTTCTGGTGTGTTATGGCTTTGTAAGCAGAGGCTACAGCTCCAACTGCTCACCTAAAATGCTTACTACAGATTTTTCACACCTACTGAAGTGTTTTTTGCGAACAGCGACGACACGGCTGTTGTGTTTTTCTGACCAACTTTCTTCAGTAAACGACCCTTGTATGTCTACTACATCTAGAGAACAGTAAAAAATAACATGCCAGTAATAATACATAGACTAGAGCTACAAAAAAATCCATTTGCTTGAAAATTAGTGTGTTGTTGAAGTGTTTATGCTCCTGAAACAATAAAGTTTTACACATTGTTGCAGCACAATGCTCTTTACAAATTAGTGAGCCCGGACTCCCTCCCAAAAGTCTAATTCTTCCACACAGAGGCTAAACGATCTGAAACTCACCGCGACTCATTAGCTTTAATCACTGAGAGCCGTTAAACCTGATCCAGATTTTTATGGAAAAAGTTTTGGGCACTTTTTACGATGTCACTGGGGGTTATCAGGATTTATGGGCCCCTCAGTGTAACTCTGTGGACGATCCGTAATGGAAATACTTAACACTTCTCTCAGCTCTCACTTCTGGATTTTATATGATTACCAGGAATATCTACTGAATAGTTTATACATGAAAAACGACACTTGTCCAGTTCTGTGGTTCCTTTAACAGATAGTCACAAAATGCTTTACAGATTTTAGAAAAAGTACCAAACGTGGAAGTACTCAACATCTGTATTCATGTAAAAGTACTCTTAAAATTCTGAATTATAAGTACTTAACAAAACTGTTAAATGAGAACTAGTAAGAAGGATTAAGCATAAAGTTTACCTGAGTAGATAGTACTATGTAGTAATACCAAAAACATCAATACTTACCAGTGGATTTAATGGTGGTATCAATACTTTAGTGTTAATGACAATGTTATTACTCTAACACAAATTTTAAAGAAACAATTTTTTTCCTTTTGTTGTGCACTAAAGCTATGAGATTTTGGCAGGTCCAATTCAATTCAACCTGATCTGCTGCACCAGGGGCAAAAAGAAGTCATTATTTGCAACAGTGTGTGCATATCTAGATAGATAGATAGATAGATAGATAGATAGATAGATAGTGTTTATTCAGACGTACTCAGACATATTTAACAGACATATAACAAAATTTGTCATTGTATAAATCAAACCGTTTCAATTGTTAACAAGTTATTACCAAAATAAATAAATAAATGATTAAATATATATATATATATATTGTTTTGAAAATAAATAACTTCTTTGTATTTTACATGTCTGAATAGGAGCGGGCAGAAGTAAAAAACTTAGAACTTAATATCAATAAAGCTGGGATTGCACATCACTACTACTACCAACTGCCAAGATCAAAAATACTTTTACTCATTTAGACTTAAAAATGTGCTTGAGTAACAGTAACTTTTCCCACTAGATTAAAAGTTTAAGAAAAAGTATGCAGAAAGTACATTTTCTTAAGTAAAACCTAACCTAAATCTTCTTAATTTCCACCTCTAAAATGTACAGTATGTAGCTATATTATATTTATTATCATACTAAACATTAAAAATATTAAGCTGTGAAATGTATTATCGCCCAGTTGACCTAAATTGTGTCGTAGCTGCCTGTTATGGTGACCGCCTGCCTCATCTGCAGCCCCATACACAACAAACTGCTCTGCCCTGTGCAGTCTGACACCTTTCTATCAGAACCAGCATTAAGTCCTTCAGCAGTTTGAGCTCCAGCAGCTCGTCTGTTGGATGGGACCACACAGGGGCCTCGGCCTTCGCTCCCGACGTCCATCACCTGTCTCCGGTTCATCTCTGTTCCTTTCTTGGACCACTTTTGATAGATCCTGACCACTGCAGACGGGGAACACCCCACAGCTCTGAGCCAGTCTTCTAGTGCAATAACCATTTGTCCGCTTGTCAAACTCGCTCCAATGCCATTTTTCCTGCTTCTAATGCATCAAATTTGAGGACAAAATGTTTACTTGTGGCCTATTGTATCACTAACAGGAGCCATTAGGAAAAGATAATCTGTGTTATTTACCTGTCAGTGGTCATATTGTTTTGCCTGACTGGTGTAGCATCTTCATTAGAGACAATGCCGCCTTTAGATCCATCGTCCTCTTTTGAAGGATCCATTCAAAGCCTGTTGTTTTCTGAGTGAATTGTTGACAGAGTGTGATTTGAATAGTGGATGTGACCTTGGAGGGGCCCACTTTTCGGCGTTTGAAGCACAATTCATACATCTCTATACGTTTGTGTTTATGCCTTCGGAGACAGCAGATAGCCTTGTTGTCTTCACAATGGAGCTGATATTGGCTGGTTTCACTTTTCCTCTGTGTGCGTGACGGGCCCCCGTCTCATCCACGGCTCTGAATAATAAAGACAGCTTTTGTACGGGCTTCACTGTAAACATCCGCTTCCCGATCAAATGTCCCACAACGTAAACCTGACACAAATGGAAACACAGAGAGAAAACGTATGGGGAAATAGAGGCCAGCTTCAGGCCTGGGATTAAAATGCTGGAAGATAAGATTATTACATTTTTTGGCGTGTTAATTTGCGTAGTAGATAGGTTTCTGCATGTCCTCAACTTGAAGCAACACTACACAGACCAAACTACTGCTAAGAATGTGGCCAGTAAAAAATTTTTTGTAACATTTTACTTTAAAAAAACACTGATCATTCCTAAAGTTCATTTTACTTTGCGCTCCATAGAGTATATTTTTACTTGCTGCAGGGAAATGTCCATAATTTATATGTAACACAGACTTGCACTGAAAGGAGTTTTTGAAGTTGCAGAAGCTGTGGTTAGCTGCACACGCGCATTAAATTCTCTTCTCTGCTCCACTTTAACACATTTTAATCTCTGAACATATAACATTAGTTTAACTTTTGTTTAATCCAGTTAAAACTATAGACGTCATGTTTAGATTCTCAAAGTGAGAGCTGTACTTTGTTAAACTGGAAACAGCTGTTGCTAATATACGCTAGCCTTATTTTTGGAAAAAGTCACCTCAATATTAGCTCATCCTCTTATGACATACATTTGATTAAAAATAAGATTTCAGTTCTTTGGCTTCTTGTTTTTGCCCGAGTGAGGATTCTCTCTCGTCCAATCAGCTCGCAGGAGTGCCCACCTCTTACTGTTCCAGACGCTTAACGGTGCTGGACCCCATCGGGTAGGAGTGACAAAAGTAGAACCGTTTAGAACGCTTTCTGTGTACACCTTGGAACACTTTGGGAAGTGGAAACACCCCCAAATCGCGCCGTCCCGCCCCATTCCATCCTAGTGGAAACCAGGAAGTCCTGATGTTCCCTAACTCTAATTTCCTTAACCATAATCTTAATCTAAATGAGAACATAGCTGCTGGAGAACTAAATTTACCTCCAACACTGTCTAATTGTTACATAAATAATCAATTTCCAAGTATTTAAATTTGTCCAGTGCCTTATCTATTGTCTTTTTTATTGTTAGATGTAATCATTTTCCTTTTTCTTATGTCCTTGCAAACCTTTTTTTTTTTTTACCTCAAATATAATAAAGAAAATAAAAATTATATTTTGTAAAGTATATGTCTCAGACGGACACTAGATGAACAAAGACGAACTGAGACGCGGAGTCTGAACGGGACCGGCACGGCCCGTTTAATCAGGCCCAAAGTGAAATTGTGCAGCATGTGAAGGAGATGAAAACCGGTACAAGAATGACGCTCATTGAATTACATGTTGACAGCTCGGTGTTGGTGAAGAGACGGCGGCAAAATGAGATTTTCAGAAGTGAATATGGGAGATGATGGTGTGGCTTTCTCCTCATTGTCAGTGCTGACAGAGCTATTACCGTCCCATAACTTCAGCTGTCTGCGAACGGCTTCAGTTAGCCAGGACCTGCCCCGCTCGTGTGAATATTGATTACAACACAAAAGAGGAAACAGGTAGAGAGATGGAAATTACGGAAATCTGAGTAAGAGCAGGAGAAAAGTGGTGAGTGATGGCGGTAATTGGACGACTTGTTAACAGGCCGCTCTGATGATTAATGCCATTACAGAAGGATCCTTAAATGTTAATGCAGCGCCGAGCGGAGAGGAGCACGGCTGCTGAAATATTAGCATAAAACTGAATCAACGGCGCTGAATATTTCATGTAACATTTGATATAAAGACACGCGTTCACTCACAGAGACAGACGACTTATGAATACATTAATTTAATTTATAGAAGAGCGCTGTAAATGTCTCCTTAACTAAATGTATGGTTTCACACGTAAATATTCAAGTAGTTCTGTCGGCAGGATAAGAGTTTTATCATGAAAACGCAGATGAGATAATGTCGTAAGAGAGGAAAAAAGCCTGACATTTTGAATTTAATTAAAGGGTATTTAATGGTATTTATGTGAGATAAGGTAAGGTTTACTTTTATTGTCTCTGTAGGAAAACTTGTCCTCCGCATTTGACCCATCCTTCAATGCCGCTGGGACGATCTGTCAGGAGCAGTGGGGGGACAGCAGCGCCCTGGGACCCTTCTCAAAATCTGAGCCAGGATCCTGGTCAGAAGCTCCCAGCTGGAGAATTACTGTGCATGTTTTAGGGTGGATGGGGGAAACAGGAACATCTGCTGAAAACTCCACACACAAAGGCCCCACACGGTGGCTTCTGGCTGTGATACATTTAATCTACGAAAATCTGTTTGGTCAACTTTACTGCTTTTTATCAATCTTAATACTGACAGCTTTGAACTTCATAAACCAAAGCAACATTTGGAAATTAAAATGAAGCCATTACGACTCGCTCAACACGCAAAAAGTAGCCACAGCCCTGCAACTTTAGAAAAACTGACAGCAACTTTAATGCATATTTAGTCAAGTCTCTAAATGAGTAAACATGTGTTATATGAAAATGCACGCCCAGCAGTCAAAGGCTCCTGTGTTAGAGCCAGGTTTGGGTGAACATAATACACTCGAGGAAAAAAGAAACGCACCACTTTCATTTTCTCAATTTGTCAAAAAATATTACAGCCAGTGAAAAATTACAGACTACAATGAGTTTAGTGCTATTCTGAGTCAAAATGAAATGACTGTTTTCCTGGTTCCGGTTGATTGATTTTGATGAGCAATAACAACTGTATTAATGGTAAATGGTAAATGGTCACATTTTTATACTAGCGCTTTTCCACCTCCATGGGCACTCAAAGCGCTTTATATCAAGGAACCGTTCACCCATTCACACTCACATTCATACACCAGTGTGCGCAGACACCGGAGGCAAGGTGGGTTAAGTGTTGCCCACACAACGACAGCATGCAACGGTGGGAGTGGGGTTTGAACCGCCAACCTTCTGGTTATTGGACAAGCGGCTCTACCAACTGAGCTACTGCCGCCCCATTATTAATCACCTATGTCTGGGTCATGAGTAAAACTCAGAGATGAATTGGACCTGTCCTCAATTGTGCACAACCATTCCCTATAAAAAGACACCAAAATGGAAAAAAAAGCACATTTGTTCACAATGCCACGACTCCTGCAACCAGAGAGAGACTGGCAGCCATTGGCCTGCTTCAAGCTGAAGGAGCACACGGCTGTAGCCAGGAGTTTGGAGTCCATCACTCTACTGTTGTACGCCTCGCTGAGCGTTTCCACACCACTGGATCCTCCAATGACCGTCCCAGATCTGGTCGACCACATGTCACAAGCTGCTGCATTATTATTGTTTGGTCATGTTATTGTTATTGAAACTGTCATAAGCATTGATTAATTGGGTCTGAATATCAGGGACGGGTATATGGTTGATGTGCACATGGAATATTTCCATCAAAAATAAGTAACCAAACAAAAATGTGGTAAAAAAGCAGTGGTGCGTTTCTTTTTTCCTTGAGTGTAGCTTTTACTATGCACATGAAAAACAAAATTACTTTTTTCCTAACACTGTTCGTGAGCACTTCTTCCCCTTTGAAAGAAACAAACAAAGCTCGTCCAGTCTCATAAATCCTTTTTAAATGCAGTATTTTTTGTTGTTTTTCCATTCTTGCAAGTGATTTTTTATGACTTTATTGTTGAGGTGGTCTTGACCTTCATTGTTTGCTGTGTAACATCAGTTTAAATGGTGTAAATGTGTTTATCACTTTTTTCCCCTGAAGCTATTAGTGGCTGTGATGTTTTACTTTTGAAGGTGTTCATAATACATTAATATGTTTTACATTTGACAACTTAGTTTAATATAATACAATAAAAGCTACAGCAGACAAACTCCCAAGCACTATGCAATAATTTGAGAGTCAAAATAAGCTGAAAATAAACTGATATAAATATTGTTTATTTATTAATTGTACTACAAAAGATGAGTATCTATTTACTGTTTTTGTTTTTTTATGCATGTAATTTTGTGCAGCTTCGGAAACTTTTGTCCATACTGTATTCATTTATTTTTTCATCATTTCTGGCTGCTCCCCTTTTCATCAGGGCTCAGCACAGCAAACTAGTCGCATTGTGATTTGGAAAGTTTTTACACTGGATGCCCTTCCTGTTGCAACCAGCCTCATACTGCGATAATAGAATAGAATAGAATAGAAAGTGACAGAAATTCTTCTTTGATAAGGCTCTGTGCAGTTAAGACAAAATGTTCAAAACAAACATAATGCAAAAGAGCAGTAGAAAAGGTTTATTTGTGGCTGAGGGGTTTCAGTAATTTAACTGTCCTGACTGATAATTTGGAGAGTTTGGCTGTCAGAAATTTGAACCATGTTGTGTTGTTAAAAGTGATGATGGACTCGTAATTTGTGACTTGTAAACCATTGTTAAAATTTCTTTCTTGACATTAAAAGACCTCAATGTCCTCAGCAGGTGGAGGCGCTGTTGTGCTCTTTTATACACTGAGGGCCAGATTTATCAAAGGTTTGCGTGCACGCTAACTGAATAAGATGCGCTAAAATTGGAGCAAACCCAGACGCAGTTGAGATTTGCGTGTCTTACAGGAGCAGAGCGAACGCAATGCAGATTTTGCTCCTATGACCTAATGAATCTGTAAACTGAGGCGTTCTTCCCAGAGTGCGCAAAATGGAAGGCGGAGAAAATGCAAATTCATTCATTTACCGCCCGCAATATTATTTATCAAGGCTCACCATGACTTTGCGTGCGAAAATAGCGTATAAATTTAGCACGTTGGAGAAGGACGTGCTAATCTTTTGCACAGATGGCTGCTGTGATTCGTGTGAGACGAAGGAGAAGAAATGAACAAATACGTAGGGTTAGAGAGTTTGCCACATGTGCAGATCTATTTGCCATGACGGATGAAAAAATTATTCACCAGCACTTTCAGCTCTTCTTGGTTAAATTTTTGCTTCCGTTTGTGTTCCACTTCCGCACTTTCCATGACGCAAAACAATACACGCAATGATGCCGTTTAAATAGTTCCACCCCATCTGTTTGCACTGTCACCGGCCACGCAGTTTGTCTTAGTAATTCACGCGCAACACAAACATTAATAGCGGCCGCATATTTTCTCACTGCACTCGCACTTTAGCACCCATCTTAGTAAATATGGCCCTGAGTCAGCATGAAAGACAGACAGAATGTGCTTCGGGCCACGGGTTATTGGGCAAATGCTTAACTTAATTGCGCAACTGTCGCCCATTTTTTGACAACTTTACATGACTTTGTAGAGCTTAAATTAGCTTTTTTCCCCTGTTCTATTCAAAAAATTCATGTGGTTTGTGTGGACTTGAATAAGATTTCCAGGGAACAAAACATTTAGACGCACAAGTCACTTGGTAAACATTTTCCCCCATTTTAAATAAATACATTTGACCTAAATGTGATTGAAATAGTGGAGAATGTAAGTGACTCTAGACCTAATTCACTTAGCAGAGTCAGTAGTTACTGCTGACTATGCAATTCATTCATTCATCTATTCATCTTTTCTGCTTGTTAAAGTTAAAGGACACAGGTGACTAAAGCCCATCCCAGCAACCATGGACCTGAGCCAGATAGTTGCAGCACTGACACAAAAAATGCATGTTCAACCATTCACACTAATTCATTCGCAAGCCATCAGACACCTGTAGGATTCAACTCAGGCTGAATTTTGTTACTTTTACATCATTTGAACTGAAAAATATACAGCCATTTTCGGACACATGTTTTCTGTGACAGGAGGAAAAAGCCTTGCATCACCTTAGATAAAGTCCCGGTCTTAAGGAGGTCCACTTTCCCAGGATTTGGCCTGGTATCTAGCTTTTATGCAGCTAGCTAAATGCCTTATTACAAACTATGAATGCTTCCTAATCTAATCACATAGAGCCCTCTCCCTTTGGACCCAAAATTATAAAGTTTTTTACCGTCTGCAAAGTGGGAAAAGATTAAACTTCGCCACGCTTATATCCCTGTAAGAGAAATAGGTGATATTTTATATGCAAATATGGAATCAAAAAACAAGAGCTTGGAGCTTAATGACAGAATAATGATTTGAAAATATAAAAAAGGCATCATCATCAGCGAAAATAAATGGAGGCAAATGAACTTAATGTGCCTTTAAATGGATTAATCTTCTACGGCTAAATGAAAACCCAGGGAAAGGCACTTTATCACAGGCCATGTTCGGAATAGCAACCAGAAACTTATCAGAAGTTACATTAAAACTTGACTAAAAGCCGCGGAGAGTGGAAGGAGTGGAGGCCCTCGGGACGGAGAGACAAATGACGGGGAAAATTTCGACTGTTTCCGAGCGGTGATACATCACGTCTGCGGAAAAAAACATCTGTGTAAGAGCTGGGGTCTGAACTGAAGGAGACGTCATGGCGGCGAGGGGAGGAGTGTGAATGGAGACAGTTCTAAAGTCTGAAAGGTAGAGGGCGCTGTGGTTACTTCTCCATGATTTATTATAGATGGGTATACAGCATATCCCTTTACTCTCACATAGGGCCTGTCAAATATGAAGAGGCTATGCCAGGTTTTTTATCATCTTGAATTGTAGCAATAGTAGTAGTAGTAGTAGTAGTAGTAGTAGTAGTAGTAGTAGTAGTAGCAGTAATTATGGGGCAGACTAATGGAGACGTGGCTGCCAATCTGCGCCCACAGTCTCTCCGACCACCACCAAACACACAATCACGCTGAAACATTCATACAGGCAAGATGGGTGAGTGTCTTGCCCATGGACACAACGGCAGCAGGAACTGGGGAGAGTGGGAATCTAACCACCAACCTTCTGGTTATAGGACGACCGCTCTACCTCCTGAGCCCAAATGGATCAATATGATTCTATGCTATATTTACAGCCGTAAGGGTTCACTAATCAGTGAACTGTATTATTTGTGTCGGTCCCAAGCCCAGTGTAATGGCATCAGGAAGGGCATCTGGAGAAAAAACTATGGCAAATGGAAATAAATGAATAAATAAAGTGGCAAAAGTTACATTTATTCATTAAAGCATGTAAGTATTTGTAGATAAATATAGGAATAAGTTATATTCTTCATGTCTTGACCCTTTCTGTTTAAGAACTACAGTTGTTTTGTACACAGTCTCCGCCTCTAGTTTGGGTGTCCCTTATTTTGTCCTGGTCTTAATTAGTGTCATCTTCACTCATCTTGACTTCATCAGTTTGTGACATGGTGAAGCCCCCTCAGCATCCGTTGGTTTCACCATGTCACAAACGATAACATGTCTATTACAAGAGTGGTCTGCACCGCCTCTATCTCCACTCTCATTAAAGCTCCCATATTCTGCCAAATCGACTTTTTTGAGCTTTAGCCATAATGTTGTTTGCAGCTCAAGTAGTATTTTGTTTCATTCACACTGTTTGAGTAATGCATTCTGTGGCCTGACTCCTTCTCAAGAGCTAAAAATGCTCAGTCTCACAGCTCTATACATGAAACCAGGAAGTGCTCCTGCACGTTTCTAAAGCCCATACACCGTCACCGGACTCATTCTGATCATTTCGTCACTACGAAGCAGTCATGTTGCTTTTAGTTGTGCTAATGAGCCATTTTTTTCTCTGTCCAGTCCCCACCGTTGCCAGCAGGGGGTGACAGACAGACGACTAATCCAAGCCTTCTCTACTTGGTCAAAATATCTCCAAAAGAAGGTATTTTCCACACATTTACATTATATTTAGTTATAAAACATGAAATACAAAGGCACAGGTGTCCAAGGCTATTTCGAAAAAGCATAATATAGAACTACAACAAAAGATTTAAGAAGAAGTCATCTAGACTTGGTTTTCAAAGTTCAATTCAATTCAGTTTTATTTATAAGAATAAGAATAAGAAAACCTTTATTAGTCCCTCAGTGGGGAAATTGCATTGTTGCAACAGCATAAGTACAGTTAGCAGTAGCACACAGTGGTATCACACAAGAGCACAAAGTGTATCAGAGACCAGTCTGGCCAAAGATAATTAAGTAAAACAACTAAACTACAAGCAGAGCTAAATAAACTAAATTAGAATATAAGCAATTAAATACACTATAATAAATATATAGCCCAGTATCATGACAAAAGTCGCCTCAAAGGGCTTCACAAAAAGTTGATCAAACATAAACCAGACTTAACACACAATCAACACAAACAATAACTACACTAAACTAAACAGAGCCTCCTTAGACCCTCCTTCTCGGTAAGGAAAAACTCCTAAAAAAAACCAGCAGTGGGAAAAAAGAAGAAACCTTATGGAGCCCATACTGAAGGAGAGATCCTCCAACATGTGTCTAGGACTGTCCTGTAGCTCATCTAAAGTATCAGAGATCAGCTCTGTAAGGATGCAGCAGGTGGGCTTCATCCAGAACCAGAGTGAGTTGAAGTTGAAGGCATTTCACCTTCATCCAGGAGGCTTTGTCAATTCTGATCATTGTTTTCAGAGAGGGAGGCTGTGATTCATGTGCCCCCAGGGGTTGGCACCACCCTCTGAGTCGCCCCAGACAGCTGTGGACGACCCAGGTAGCATCAACGAGAGACTGGCCAGGCGAGGATGAAGTAAGTGACTCATAGTTCCTACCAATAATTTATGTTCCAGTGGCTCCCGATGGTATTATCAGTGTCAGAAACAGAGTAAAACTGTTCCAGTGTACGGTTTACTGTTCATAAAATCTGCTAAAAGTCTACAGCAACGTGTCCCTGCTCTGACAAAGCGACTCCCGGTGTTATGAGAAGTGATACCTCGTCTCTATTAACCATCTGTGTTGCCGCTGCTCTAATTACTCGTCATGCGAGCGCCGCGGGGAGCCGTGTCTCTCTGAGGTGGATCTGTCAGCAGCATCCTGGCGTCAGCAGCAGCAGCAGCAGCAGAGTCTGACGGCCCGTTCACTCTGACATCTCTCTCTCTCCTCTCTCCGTCTGCGGTCGCTGTCCGTGTTTACGAGCCTGACAGGTATCACGCCGGCTCGGCCAATCAGAACGCGGCAGCCTTTTCCTGTCATTGTGCGGGAAAGCAGCATAGAGAACATGTTCACGACTGCAGAAAACAGAGAAACAGAGAGAGACAGAGTGTACTTCCACTTCATCGACCAAGCACTGCGTGTTTTCAGAGCAGCTCTGGCATCTCGCTCTTTTTTCAACGCTTCCTGTCCAGCTCTGGCTTCTTTCAACATTTCTTTATTTTTTTAGCCCTAGATTTTTGTGTAAGGTCTGTTTTTGAGTTTTTGGATTGAAGTAAATCACAGAAGAGTGAAGCCCATTTATCCTAAAGATTTACTTAAGATAATAAAGAACTTAAATGATTACTTAAATATATGTAAAAAGGGATGTTCAACAAAAAAATATTAAAATACTTCTTCCCACTCCTTTTTGAGCAGATCGCTTCCGTATGGTTTATCCATCCATCATCTTCTGCTTTATCTGGGGCCGGGTCGCGGAGGCAGCAGTCTAAGCAGGGACACCCAGACATCCCTCTCCCCGGACACTTCCTCCAGCTCCTCAGGAGGAACCCCAAGGCGTTCCCAGGCCGAGAGACAGTAGTCCCTCCAGCGTGTCCTAGGTCTTCCCCGGGGCCTCCTCCCAGTGGGACATGAACACCTCCCCATGGAGGCGTACCAGGAGGCATCCAGAACAGATGCCCAAGCCACCTCAGCTGACTCCTTTCGAATGTGGAGGAGCAGCGGCTCTACTCCTGAGCTCCTCCCGGGTAACCGAGCTCCTCACCTTATCTCTAAGGGAGCGCCCAGCCGCCCTGCGGAGGAAACTCATTTCGGCCGCTTGTATCCGGGATCTTGTCCTTTCAGTCATGACCCAAAGCTCATGACCATAGTATGGTTTATTATGATAACTTATTGTTTTGCTAAAATGAATGTTATGAATATTATTACACAATAATTTATTATTTTTATGTTGTTGTTTTTTTTCTCAGCCTTGTGTTTTGTTGTTAATTGCACACCATGAACTATTCACTTGCTCAAAATAAATAAATAATACAAAATCAAAATGGTTTTGTCATTGTTACTACTACTGCCCACCATGTTAATGCAGTGTAACACCCACCAAAGTGAAAAAACTCTTAATTTACTACAAAACACTGAGGAAAGTTGAAGAATGAAAAGTTATTTTTTCCAGTTTTACATTTTAACAGATAAATCCTCAAATGAAGTATTTTACAGTATATTCCAGGTAAAGGATATAGTAAACAAGGACTGATCATAATGTTGTTTGGCAGCTCAGCGACTCATGAACGAGCTGCCAACCTCTCAACGTCTCATTGTTAATATATGCATTAAATATTTCTGCCAACTCCACATAAACCCATCCATCAGGCTGCACTAATTAAACTGTTGGCAACATGGAGAACGACAGCTACGGCTTTAAATTAGAAGATATGGTTAAATAAAGCTGAAAAATTTATTTATAACTAACAGCGGAGGAGGAATCCGAGCCAATGGGATGTCAGCTATTGTTTTGTTGGCAGCCATTTTGAAATGTTGAAGTTATTTTAAATTGCGTACTTCAGTCTTTACATATTTAATGCCGAACCCTACTTAATGATCTTAGACATTAACAAAGACAGTGTTGGAATGAAAATTTAATTTTGGTCTAACCTTGAGCAGCGTCCTGGGACTCTTCTGCAGGGCTGAGTCAGGATCCTGGTCAGGAGAATCTAGTGGACCCCTCTACAGGGCCCTGTGCAAAGTTTTGTTGTATATGTGCAATGCCAATAAAGATCCATCTATCCATCCATCCATCCATCCATCCATCCATCCATCCATCCATCTATCCATCTATCTATCTATCTATCTATCTATCTATCTATCTATCTATCTATCTATCTATCTATCTATCTATCTATCTATCTACTGCAAAGCTGGATTAGAGAGTTAGCAAGGTAACTTTGGGGCTAACCGTGGGTTTTGGTGCACAGCTGGTTCACTTTTAATCAAGGTAGATCTCTATGGAAACATTCCCTGAACAGGCTAAACTAGTTCGGAGCAGGTTAAGTTCCTATGTAAGATAAGACGACAGCTTTTTGACCTAATCACTGATGAGAAACAAGCTGCCGATGTGAAGGAGGAGAGCAAAATGGTCATAAGTCTTCTCAGGAGCTAAAAATGCTCGGTCCTCACAGCTCTACATAGACACATGAAACCAGGAAGTGCCCCTGCGCGTTTCTAAAGCCCATACACCGTCACCGGACTCATTCTGATCATTTCAGCCTTAAACCTTCAGTCACTACGAAGCAGTCATGTTGCTTTTAGTTGTGCTAATGAGCCATTTTTTTCTCTGTCCAGTCCCCACCGTTGCCAGCAGGGGGTGACAGACAACTAATCCAAGCCTTCTCTACTTGGTCAAAATATCTCCAAAAGAAGATGTTTTCTACTCATTTACATTATATTTAGTTTTAAAACATGAAATACAAAGGCACAGGTGTTCAAGGCTATTTCAAAAAGCAGAATATAGAACTACAATAAAAGATTTAAAAAGAAGTCATCTAGACTTGGTTTTCAAAGTTCAATTCAATTCAGTTTTATTTGTACAACCCAGTATCACAACAAAAGTCACCTCAAAGGGCTTCACACACAGTTGATCAAACATAAACACACAATCAGACTTAACACACAATCAACACAAACAATAACTACACTAAACTAAACAGAGCCAGGACACTCCTTCTCGGTAAGGAAAAACTCCTAAAAAACCCAGCTGTGGGGAAAAAAAAGTTCCCATGTAAGGTAAGACGACGGCTTTTTGACCAATCACTGATCAGAAACAAGCTGCCGATGTGAAGGAGGAGAAAACTGCAGCAAAATGGTCATAAGTATAAAATATTTGTGATATTTTTATGTTAAACTATTGAAACTTGTAAAAGACAAGGTCTAGGGTCTCATTGACGACTGATTTAAAATTATTAATTCAAAAGATATCTCTGTCAAAATAACCTATTTACCTCCACACAAGTGACTCTTTCCAAAGATAGACATGGGAATGGAACCAGCAACTCTTCTTTAATGCATTACACATTATTTTTACCTAAAACCAATGCTTTAGAAATCTGTACTGTATAGTGCTCCATAAATAACACAGATTAATAAGGAAGACTAACTATTTGGCATCAGTATTGTAGTCATTATGGATGTTACTGTCATTGTTTTTTGTTTTGTTTTTGCTGCGGTGATAACTATCGACTTCTATCCTGAATAAAATGCAATGAGAAAAGCAAAATCCTCCACGAGAACTCAAAAATTCAACTTCTCCTATTATTTTCTGGCAGTCCACAGTCAGACCTCATGAATGGCCCTCAGTGCGAGGCAGAAATTGGGGATGGCCGCCTCTCTGCGCGCGCCCCTCCCGCCTGATCATATCGCGGGAGAGTCCAAAGCGCGGATTAGAGTCTGGAGATAAGGCCTATCCAGTGTAATTAAACCCTATCTCGGTACAGCAGCGGAGAAAATAAATCACCCTCCGTCCCGCCACTGTCCAAACGCACGAACAATTACTCAATAATTAACCGTCACAAGCGCCTCCGATCACTAATAGGACATATTTTAAGCACGGCATTAGCGAAGTGCTCAATTAAATTAGGTCTGAATGCATTTAAGATCAATGTAATAGATCACCTGTTTAACCTTTTTTAATCACCTCGCCGTAATTGTATTAGCTCCTTATCGCCTTTATGATGTGCCACTGTGTTCACTCCTGTCCCAGTCAGCTTGAATTGACAATGGAGATGTACAAGGTGTGCCACGGACTTCTATTCAGAGCATTAAGGGGGGTTTGAGAGTTAGAAACTGCGGTGATTAGCGTTGAAGTATTCAAGTGCAAAGGTTTTTTTCACAATCTTCCAAAGCGCTACGGATAAACTGACCAAGAAGAACCATTAAAAGGATATTTACTGCAGTCTTATGGAGTCATGGGCCAAGTATTTGTTTACAAAGAGGCTTTTTATGGAGCTTCTACACCGGCCCAGTCCAAAGTCAAGAGTGCTGTGCCTTCTGTTAAGCCCACTCAATCTTAAATCTTCACACAAAGCAAAATGCAAGACTAAATGAAATAAAATGTTAGTCATAAATAACTTGAAGCAGCCATTCCTGGCCCCCTTAAATTTCCAAAAATCCCTCACGGACCCCCAACGATAAAACT
Organism: Bostrychus sinensis; assembly: GCA_020698575.1. Classification (NCBI taxonomy): domain Eukaryota; kingdom Metazoa; phylum Chordata; class Actinopteri; order Gobiiformes; family Eleotridae; genus Bostrychus; species Bostrychus sinensis. Next base: position 4,693,787 of record CM036253.1, on the reverse strand, counting down.
TCCCTCTATTGAAAAGACTCTGCCATGTTTTTCTCCATATGTTTTTTAATAATAACATTACAAAAACACTGATTATTGACTAAAAGTTATTTTAAAGTAATATTTTAAAACAACAATAATTTCAAATGTTTTTTATGTACTTAATGTTTTTAGGTACTTAATATTTGTATTGACTTTTTATATTTTATTTTTTTATTTATTTTATTTATATTTTTATTTTATTTTATTTATATTTTATATGTTTTATTTGTTTTTATGAACCAAATCCATGTGTCTGAAATAATAATAATAATAATAATAATAATAATAACAATAACAATAATAACAATAATAACAATAATAATAATAATAATAATAATAATAAATTGAAATTGAAATATAAACAGCCTCTGGGGGCCCCCCTGTAGTACCTTCGCGGACCCCACTTTGGGAACCACTGGCTTGAAGGGTCTATAATCTGCAAAACTGACTTTTTTTTCGGAGCTTTCTCCCAAGTTGCAACGTTGTTCCTTCATCCAAAACAGACCTGGTTTCATTCACGTCTGTTTGAGTCATCCTGTGTTCACTGGCACTGAGTTTCTCAGGCCTCAAAACACTCGAGAAAGCACTGACCAATCATCAACAAGCCCTCTACAACCAGTCTGCTCTCATTCATTTATCCAAAAAACAAACAAAAAGGCGTACAGCTCTGTTTTCACTCACAGACGTTTTTTTGGGTTTTTTGTAGTAAAATTATATTATACAAAATAGACAGCAACAGTCTGCTTTCTGCTGCCCTCTGCTGGTCCTCCTCATCTGTTTATTAATGGCACCAGTGGAGTGCTTATTAAAAATGTTTTCTTTTGGTCACATGGTTTGTAAAATGCGCTGCTGTCTTAGAGATGAACAAGATTGGTTTAAAAATATAAATAAATATAATATAGCCCCTTTAAAAAAATGATAATATGGAACCTACTGACGTCATACAAAGAAAAAGAAATCAGGTAGCGCAGCTTTAAGGATGTTAATCAGTGGTGGAATGTAACGAAGTAAAAGTACTTTGTTAATTTACCCATTTACAGTACTCAAGGGGTACTATTTTAGAGCAAGTATCTGTACTTTTTACTGCACTACATTTAAAGTAGTTTGAGTTTTGGCTTAAAAATCCTGTGTTTTTGTCACGGCCTCATTGTAGACGCACAGTACTTCAATACAACAGATGCAGTAAAGTAGTACTCCTTAAAAACATCCAATTAATAACGAGAGAAGACCTCAGCGACAGAATCTTTTCTTCTGCTTTTCTGTTGTTTGTTTCATCTGGAATCAGCCAAATTTTCCCACAAAATTCCTCACAATTAACACATTCATGAGTCCGTCGAGTCTTTGTGAAACTCTTTTACTTCTTTTTTTGCTCATAAGTATATTTAAATGTGAGTACTTTTATACTTTTACTTAAGCGGAAATTTGAATGTGATACTTTTGGGAGGAAGAGGAGCGATCATGAGTACAAGAAGTTTGTTGGAGTAAAACATTTTCCCGTCATCTTTTGTCCCAACATTCCTGTACTTCAATAATGGACGAGTTATTTAAACAGAAGGCTTTTGGAAAATGAGAACAGCAGTCGTCCAAAAGTTTTGCTCTGGATGCCAAAAGCCGCTGCCAAACGCATTACACAACGACTCATTTTATTATCTCTAATTTATTTAATTGAATTTAAGTTCCCAGCATTGCTCTAAAGTGAGACTGAGGAAACGGTAATTAGCCTCGGCGCTTCGGTGCGGCACAAACGCGGAATCATAAAAATAAAATAAAATATCAGAAAAGGTCAGTTAATTACAGCCATTTGTTCTTAAAGAAAAACAATCCATATGCATTTAGATGAATATAAACGGATAATTTATTAAAAGCAGGGTAGAAATTACAGTTTGGACCAAAGGGAAATGTGTAGAAAGGAAAAATGGAAGTCACATGACATGAATAATAAGGGACTGGAAATAAAGATAAAAGATATTAAAGAGTATCAAAGTTTTTCTAACCACCAGGGCTTTATATTACAGTTCCATATAATGTTTGTTTTTTTTAGATTTGGACACCTTTGCATTAGTATTTCAGGTTTTATAACTTAAAATAATGTACATGTATGGAAAATGTTGCGGAAAATGTATTGGATTAGATGTATGTCGCCCCCTGCTGGCAACGCAACATGATGCTAACAGATAGATAAATGAACTGACTGCTTTGTAGTGACGGAGGTTTAAGATTGAAATAATAATAATCATTTTTTTAAAGCTGCACTACCTGATTTATTTTTCCTTGTATTTTGGTAAAGATAATTATTTAGTTAGTTTAGTTTTCTCTTAGTTAGTGCAGCATAAGGAAGGAAAAAAAGAGACTTTGAGGTCACCTGTGGGCTGTGTTATAAGGGTTTTTGTTTTAGAGCGAGGGAAGGAACAGTTTAACCAATCACACGCTTTCATAGGACAGGAGCGCTCTGATTGGTTCGATACATTCCTTTATCTATCCACAACTAGAATCTATCAGGAATAATGTGAATTACTATTGTTTTATTTCAACATTCATAGCTTATTCACAGTATTTTTATTTTTCAGACTCTTAGAAGAGGACGGGCTGAAAAGGAAGAAGAAAAATAATATTGGATTTGAATTTTATTGTGCTTTTCATTCTTACAGGCAAGGTGGGTGAAGTTTCTTGCCCAAGGACACAACGGAAGTATACAATGCCAGTAGTAGGGATGGAACCATCAACCTTTTGGTAAATGGGTGAACGCCTCTAGCTACCTGTATACATGGGAATAGTTTTGATAGAAAACAATGTCAGGATCTTTTTAATAAAAGTATTTCTTGGCAAAAATAAGAGAATCTCCAACTTTTCCTGTTTTAGAATCAAAAATGTTTGTCAGTGGTTTTCATCTCTGATTATTTTATTTTTATTCACTTTTTTGCCATGACTTAGGGACACACTTTTTGTCTCACATCTCAAGTAAACTGATCAGGATCTGGTACAACTTTGAACCATCAACCTTTTAGTGAGGAAAAAAGAGCCACAACAACAACAAACATGGCGGCACTGGAGGAGTTGAATACATTTATTCAAAAAGAAGCAAGAAAATAAAGCAAAAATAGTGGTCGGTCTTGGAATACTATACCACAAACTATTTGCTCTAGTCCTTCCTCCATTACGGTCTACTGCTTTGATTGTTGCTCACTAGCGCCCCCATTGGCCCACGCATGTACTGCTCCATTCACTGTATCCAAAAACTTCAACGCACAGACAGAGTGAACGCAGAAGACGAACACAATGCTTTATCCTTATCTGAAAGTGTATTTAAAAAGTATCAGTGAGCCTTTATGCAACATTACGGTATTTTGTTAAATAGAGCCATATTTTTTAGATGAACTGCCCCTTTACGTGGCAATTTCTTATGAATATATTTCAGAATTATAGCTCCATATTAAATAAATGAATAATTAACTCTCTAAATGTTAAAATTTCCATAGGCATAAATGTGATTGGTTGTTTCCCGCTGCTAATGCTCCTCATGTGTCTGTATTAGTCCTGCAGGAAGTTAAAGGCACATTATCTGTGAATAAAACAGTGGTTCTCTTTGAAAAAAAAAAAAAAAAAAACGCCTGACATTTCCAGTATCGAGCGAATGAAAACATGGAGCTGGCCTTGATGTGCGAGCGAGCCGGATCCAGGAAGTGAGATACGGACGCGGTTTTGATGTGGACGGTCGCACAAACAGGAAGCGTCCAAATACGGTCGTGGAGTTCAGAGACATAAAGAGTATCAGGGTTTATCTGAGGCCTGGGTAAATGTACGGATTTTAACAGATCTGAGGGAAATTATGCGTGCGCTTGCTACATTAACTTCAAACGAAGGCTCGTGCAAATAAAAATAAAAAGCATTTATAGCGTTTAAGTTTTACAGTTTACTATTTTCCCATGAGCTGTATGAAGTCAGTAAGAATGAGTTTACATTTTAACAACTTCATATTAGATACATACGTTATGATAAATTTCCTTTGTTAAATGGGATGTTTGTCCAAAAACCTGAGATGTTCTAGAGCTCTGATGGTGAGAAGATGAAATTGTTTCATTTTAATGTGTATAAATTGGGTACATTTGTTTGTAAAGCCTGGAGAAAATGGCAGTCGTGTTTATTTAGATGAAATTGTTTGGATTGTATATTTTTGTGTACCGTATTTTCCGCACTATAAGGCGCACCTAAAAGCCTTTAATTTTCTCAAAAACCGACAGTGCGCCTTATAATCCGATGCGCCTTATATATGGATCAGTGTTGGTTAATTATGGCTACCGTATTCAGGGGGCGTCGCCGAAGTGACAGCGGTAAAAACGGTAAAGGGGAATTCCAGTCCCAGCTGTTCATGTGTGCCATAGGCGTGTTTATGAATCCTGCCGCAAAAGAACAAGGAGGCGCGGCCTTTGCTCCATCTCAGTAGAAGAGTTGCGACATTGAGGGGACAGAAAACTGAGCGCTCGAACGCTGTTCATGTAGCTTTGAACTGTGACAAATGGAGTTGGAAATACATTGTTTTCAACGAGGGAGTTGTAAGAACGGTTTGTATTCTATTAATAAAGTTTGACTGACTGACTTATCTGACTGTTTTATTGACATTCCCTTTAGCGCAGCGCCATCTAGTGGATGCGCCTTATAATGCGGTGCGCCCTATATATGAAAACAGTTTTAAAATAGGCCATTCATTGAAGGTGCGCCTTATAATCCGATGCGCCTTATAGTGCGGAAAATACGGTCTATATATTGTGCCTTTCTGGCAACTAGTCTTTTGTTTAGGTGATGGTGTCTTATAAGCCCAAGTAAAGGGCTGTTTGCATGCAAGACACAATAACAAATTCATTCATTCATTCATTCATAACATTCTGAAAGGTTAGAGCAAATAATCTCGCATTCAGGAATCAAAATAAACCTCTACATCTGTTTATTCTACATTTTGCTTGACTTTTTTTTTAAATTTGGTGATCATTTTGTGATTTAAATGTTTATTAGGAGCTGTAATTTATTAGGCATGCTTCCATTTCTACATCCCTTGCTCCACCCATAAAGACCAGCCCTCCAGAAGCCAAACTCCCAAACACAACCCAACAAATACACAAGCAGACAAAAACCAACACAGGCAGACAAAAAAAAAAAAAAAAAAAAGTTACATCCCCTTCCCTCAGACATCACCCATTGATTCAAACAGATTTGCTTCAATAAACGGTAGCCATATCTTTTCAAAAGCTATTAGCTTAGTGAAGTATCTCAGAAATTTCTTGCACCCATAATTTTAAAGATGGAGCTTCTTCCTTTTTCCAGAATCTCAGTATTAAAGTGTTTGCTACAATGAGGCAATATGAGATTAACTGTTGTTGGAAGAAGTTTAATTTTGTAACTTTTTCTGATGTTTTTTCTGGATCTGGGTCGAATAGAGTTAGAATAGTATCGTCTACGTAATATTTTAAAGTGAATTAAGCAATGTCTAATATTTACTGAACAACTATGAGCCAGTTGCAAGCTTCTAACCCAGTTGTCTTCCGAAATTTGCAACTCTTCTTCCCATGTACGTCTGTAGACTTCGGATGAGGGGACTTTGAGTTTTTGAATTGTATTGAAAATATGGGAGATTCAGCTTCTCTGAGATCGCTTCTTTTCTCAGGCAGTCATCAAGTTTGTCCAGGGATGCCATGGTGATCATTTTTGGCTGTGTTCTTTTTAGGTAAATCTTTGAAATCCAATGTTTTTTACTCCCACATGTCATGTAAAGTCTATTTATGAATTTTGCACCTTTTCGTGTCCCTCGTGTAAAATGTACGAGCTCAAAACTGCTGTAAAACATCATACGTCAATATTTTTTCATACATTTTTCATTAATTTCTTAAACTACCTCCTCAAAACTAACAAACATTAAAGCATTTTACAACTATTAAACATTTAAATGCCAGTTTCATTATATGATTATGAAAAATGATACAGAATTACACAAAAACAGAATTATTTTTCAATGAAATAAACAGTAGAGGGATGGGAGTCTTGGATGTGTTAAATATGAACGGCAAAATAGATTTGACTGCATTCGTAATTATTTTTTTTTTTTTTTTATGTAGTGGCAGATGCTTTCTATACTTTTTTTTTCCACAAATGGCCCCATTGACTTCCATTAAAAATGTTTTTTTTTTTTTTTACCCCAGTAGCATTGCAGTATAAAATAAATATTTCTACAATGTCAGCATTTTATATGATTATAGTGCTATATAAGACCAACATATTATTATTATTATTATTATTATTATTATTATTATTATTATTATTATTATTATTATCATGGGGCCATGCAATTATCAAGAAACACATTTTTGTATCTCACAGCCATTGAAGGCAAAAATCACTCATTCTGTGATGTCAGCATTAAATTTTGAAGACAAATTTTGAAATCTTACTTTTTTTTTTTTTGCCAGATTCAACCTTTTTCCATTGTAGGCGGAGGCATAATTCATTCTTGTATTGTTGTCATATTAAATTATAGAGCCCTGCGATTACCAGGGCGGTCTACAATGGGAAAAAACCTGAAGGTTAAAGTACCCAGTTATTATGCAAATGTGTGCGATACAGTACTTATTACTGCTAAACTCATGTCAAGTTCACAAGAAAACTACAGAATAAATTCTTCCTGTTCCAAATACAAGTACTGGTCCTAAAACGTATTAATTAAGCTCTTCCAAATCATCTATTCTTAAGATTTTAAAGATCCCACTGTTTGATTAGAGAAGTTGTGATGGCAAATGCAAACCAGGCAAAGAGGGATGGCTCCATGTCAGGGAATTGAACCCTAACCTGCTAAACCAAAGCCATTTATTTATTAACAAGGAGCCTTAAAAGTTCACATGACAAATGATTGCATTTATTTAAAAACATTACTACTACCATAAGCCTCAAAGGGATTTGTCTCTATTCACGCATTCTCTCACAGACTTCTTGCTCAAGAGCACTTTTGCAATGGAATTGTCCAACCCTCTGGTAATTGAAGTCTGCCTCCTGAGCTACTGTCGCCCCAATTTTAAAATGAATTCATGCTAATGAACAAGATACTGTGACCCTCAGACTTTTTACGCCTAGTTCCACTTTATCCAGGACTTATCCAGGACTTATCCAGGACTTATCCAGGACTTATCCAGGACTAAACCAGAACTAAACCAGGACTAAACCAGAACTAAACCAGGACTAACAGGACAAAACACAAGGACTGAAGATATGACTAAACTGAGACGAATCTATAACTAAACTAGGTCCACATCAGGACTAAACCAGTTCAAAATTAGAACCAAGAATTAGTATCGACTTCAATTTTAAAATGTATTCAGGCTAAAAAAACTTTTACGCCAAGTTTCACCTCAGAAAACTTTGACTTGAGCAGGACTCAACCAGGACTAAACCAGAGCGAAACCAGATCTACAAAACAAGAACTAATGAACTAGATACTGTGATACTCAGACTTTTTACCAGAGCCCGACCGATATGGATTTTTTGAGGCCAATGCCGATACCGATATCAGGTAACCAAAAAATATCGATGTCCAATACATCGGCCGATACAGTTATATTTTAGGAAAAAGTATTTTAAAGCATTTTTCTTTCTGCTCTTGTTTACATGAATATGGCGTGTACTCCCCAGGCCGCTTTATTAGACTGAACATCTTTTTAAAACGTTGTAGAAAGCTGCTTATTGTTCTTTATGCTGATTGTTATGTAGGTTGTAGTGATCATTTGTGTGGGGAGTATTAATATGTATTTTATTGATTTATTTTATTTAGCTTTAACTAAATTTATTTAACTTAAATTTCATTTAAACTTGCTCTGCAGGTAGAGCGTGGGGAGAACTACAAAATGCATTTTAAATTTTTGTTCTATGAGGTTGTATTGCAGAAAAATGACCAAATTATTTTTATTGCCTTTTTGAGCTTTTCAGGCCATGAGAAGGCAATTTGGGTTTGTTTCCTATGAACTGCAGAGTAAAAGCCCAACTGTTAGGAAACACCAGCGCCCTCTGCTGGACAAATAGCAAAAGACTGTCATTTGCAAGTAAACAGGTCTTATCCCAGCACTCCGGCACACAGTAAAAATAATACAGTTTATATCGGTGGATATCAGCCAGATTTCAGCCGATAACCCATCATTTTCAAATTGGCTATATCGGCCAGTAATATCGGTCCGGCTCAACTTTTTACACCAAGTTCCACCTTAGAAAACATTGGCTAGAACAGGAATCATCCAGAACTAAACCAGAACAAAACACAAGGACTAAAGACGTGACTAAACCAGGACAAATCTTTAACTAAATCAGCCCCACACCAGGTCCAAACCAGGACTAAACCAGTTCCAAATCAGAACCAAGAAGTGGTACAGACTACAAAAGACTACAAGCTTAAACCAAATGAGTGCAGGACTAAAAACGGACTCTAAATGAAACCATGTCAGGATTTGAGAAGCCAGTAGAAGCCCGTGTACCACAGTTTGACGACCACTGAAATAAAGCATGTATTTTCCTTTAAACCTATGCTTAAATATTGGTGGCCCCTGAGAACCTCCCGCTTTGGGCCCCGGTCTCCTCCACCACCTCAGTATGTAAGCCACACACAGAACAGAAAATGCAGGACAGATTGGGCCATGTCTCCACAGAACGGCAGCGGCGATGGCGGTGACTTCGAGGTTTTCTCCTTTTCCACATTCATACATTTTAATGCCGCCTCTTAACTCCTCACTGGTCCCGTCCCGTCGTATTTTATTCATATTTGACAGAGAAGGCCACGGAGCTGCTTTTCTTTTTCTTTTTTTTTTTTTGGAGGTTAAACTCCGAGAGGTCACACCTAACTTTGACTGGTTTTCAAGCGCCGAACATGTGTGTCTAACCAGCCGACAGATTGATTACATTCACAAACCATCGCAAGCCTTTTTTTCTCTCTCTTTTTTTTTCAAAGTTTGCGTTCACCTTGTTTCCACCTTACCCCGGGGCGATGCTGAGTTGGGTGGAAAAAGGGACAGACGTGCATTTTGCCAGGAGCATGAAAATCAGTGCGTTTTAGCTCGACTTCTCTGGAGGATGACAAGCTGCGGGAAACAAAGGCGTCGCGTCCGATTGACTGACAGCCCTTTTCATGTCTCTTCACTACAAGGTCAGATGTTCCCCCTCCAAAAAAAAAAGAAACTAAACTAAATAAATGCCGAGTGATCCAGGATTTCTTCAAGAACGCCCTTCATGTAGCATTCAAGACTGTATGTTTTGGTAAAAATGAGGGTTTGTTGAATTGTAAGTGTCAGTAAAAAGGACTTAGATCTGACGCAGGTGGAAATCCGTACTTTTAACGGTGCAAACTTTAAGTCTTTTTGGCAGGCTATAACTTAAAAAATATAATATTAACAAACACATTCATTTAGGATTTAAAACATGATATTGAGAAGAACAATGTCAGGAAATTACATTTGTCTGGAAGCCCAATATCAAAAGTTATGGCCAGAGGAAGTTGTCATCTCAAATATACAAATTCTAACTTGTGCACATGCCATATTGCTGAATTGAACGATGTTTGAGGGAAATCCAAAATGGCTTCCGTTGATTATTTTACACACTGTAAAATGACAACAAACTAAACTATAATTACAACCATTTTCAGAAAACTTCTGATTGATCCTGACGACTGCAGAGCAGGAACATCCCACAAGACCTGCAGTTTTGGTCATCTATAGCCGTCACAGTTTGTCCTTCTTCAAATTCTCAATGTTCCCTTTTTTTTTCCGCTTTTAACACATTAAACCTTAACTCCCTGATCCATTTTGCAATAAATTCCACGGATGCAATTTTTTGAGTCATCAGGACAGCCTATATGAACCCAATTGTGAAAATAAAAAAACCTGATATAACTTATTCGGGCCGAATGCTACAGCGGGGGAATTTTGCCAAGGGACACGAGCTCGGAAAAAAAGTCAAGTTCCTCCAACTCGGATCAGGGACACATTTACAGGAAGAGCCCAAGCGCGTGCACAGTTGTATATGGAAGTCAATGGAGTCAAAATATAGCTATTCCAGCCCTAGCTAATAATAATAATAATAATACATCAATTTTATATAGCGGTTTTCACACAACTCAAAGTTGCTTTACAATTTTTGATCTATTATTCATTCACTCCTCAGTCACACTCGGTGGTGGTGAGCTACTTCTATAGCCACAGCTGCCCTGGGGCAGACTGACGGAATAATAAAGCTTACACAGCAAAAAGGCCCAAAAAAAGAAAACTGGAGACAAAGAAAACAGAAGTAAATCGTTGCATTGGTCTAAACCTGGATGCAGAGCTAGCTTTTTTACTTCTTGACAGGTAAGAAATGGTAAAATCTTGATAGAATATAGTAGCTAGTAATTGGTTTATGTGCGTTATATACACAGAGCGTGCATGAGAAGTGTGGGAGGAGTCAGGGAAGAAAAACTGGAAAGTTGCAGTACTTTATTCTCGCCACTTGGATGCAAGAGCAGGTAGTTTAGCTTTAACTATGAGGACAAATGTTCAAGGGGAAAAGAGCAATGAGAAAAAGTGAGGCTCAAACCACAGAAGCTTTCGGTAACTGAATGGCCCTTTCCCTGCTGAGCGACAGTCAAGTTTAAAATGTCTTTATGAAAAAGAACTAAAGCATTTATTCTTAAACATTTCATGCTAAGGGCCACCTTAAAAAAAATGTACTAAGCCAGGTCTAGAATGGACTAAACCAGATATAAAACAGATCTAAAGTTGGAAAAAAAACAAAAGCAAAAAAACAAAAAACAATCATGACTAAAGATATGGCTAAACAGAGGTTAAACTCTACCTAAACCAGGTCCAAACCAGTTCTAAACCAGAACCAAGAAGAGGCATATGATCGATGTAAAGTCTGTTTGTGCCCTGACTTTTTTTCTTTAAATCTGTTTAGAATTACATATTAAACATAGGTCTGGGTAGAACATTAGACGATTCACTGATTCATTGATTCACTGTTATGGGGTTTTCCTCAGCCTCTCCATCACCTCCTATGAAACACACGCAACAAAGTGTCCCTGTGACCCCCAACGGGACAAGATGAAGGGTTGTTCAGATTCAGATTTATTTCCAAGTAAGTGAAGGTTTTCATATTACCAGGAATTTGTCTTGGGTTTTGGTGCATACTTAAAACAAAACTTAACAAATACATCACAAGATGAGTGGCGTACAGTTAATGACAAACAGCAGAACATTAAACTACAGTTAGTTTTGTTTTTGGGTTAACGATAAGTTGTTTTTCATATTTTTATCTTCTTCAAAATGGTAGCCCTCTAGGTTTACACATGCAGGGATTACTTTTGTTACTGCCTAAATTCTTGCTCTTCTTTTCCAGGAATTACTGCTGAATGGCTGGAAGCAACGCAAGCTTAAAAACCTCTCTGTTTTTTGGCCTAATCAAACCAAAAGCCAAGATTTTCCCCGATGTAAACCCAAATTGCAGCAGGTGTGGTGCTGCTCCTGCCAGTCACATCCATATGTTTTGGCCCTGTCCTAGACTTAATCAATTTTGGCATAATATTTTTCACACATATTAGTAGAGCGCAAGGTAAATCGGTCCAAACATGTCCCCTATTTTTGGAGTTCCTTCCTCTGCTTTGGAATGATCCCAAACTGAATCTGACTGGTTTGCCGCTCTCTTGGCCCGTCGTATTATTCTCTTTAAGTGGAAATTCACCCACCTTTGTGCAATGGGTACATGATTTACTTTTATTTTTAAAGCTGGAAAAGATTAAGTTCTCTTTGCCAGGACATACCAGCTGCTGTAAAGGAAACTGTCCTGCTGGTTTGTAACGTTGCTTCGAATGAGAATGAATGCTATCTTAAGATTTTCAACAGTATTCTCCGTTTTGTTTTATGCAGTGTTTTAGAGGCCAGTTGGATTTTATGCATGTATCCTAACTTCAGAAGTCCCCAGTTCCTGTTATGTTTGAGTGAAAACCCAATTTAGTGTAGAGTAATTCATCATTAACAGTGAAAATATAAAAACGTATAAAGATAAACCACATGCCAACCAAGTTCTACATTTATTTAACCCTATTGTTTGCTATAAAATTAATACAAATACATTCAAACTAATACATTTTTGGCTAATGAAAACACTATTTGGCTATTTACTTTTAAAATGACTTGCCACAGTGGCCAGTGAGAAAGAAAGTTAATGTTTGTTGTTTTATTTGTTTATTTTCTCTTCTTTTTTCTTTCCTCTTTTTTGTTTGTCATTGGTAGGTACTGCATGTAGTCTGTTTACCTCTGTGTTTATTGTAATTAGATAAAAAGTCACAAAAAAAGCCAGAGTCAAAGTGTTTGCATGGTAATTCCACCACTGTTATGAATTTTTGGCCTACTAACTTCTTTATAGACCCTTTTACTGAGCGTCTGCGTTCTAGAGACTGGTAAGAAGAAGGAAGAAGAAGAAGGAGGAAGAAGAAGAAGAAGGAAGAAGGAAGAAGAAGGAAGAAGAAGAAAGAAGAAGAAGGAAGAAGGAAGAAGAAGGAAGAAGAAGAAGAAGAAGGAGGAAGAAGGAAGAAGAAGGAAGAAGAAGAAGGAAGAAGAAGAAGGAAGAAGGAAGAAGAAGGAAGAAGGAAGAAGAAGGAAGAAGAAGGAGGAGGAAGAAGGAAGAAGAAGGAAGAAGAAGAAGGAAGAAGAAGGAAGAAGAAGAAGGAAGAAGAAGAAGGAAGAAGGAAGAAGAAGGAAGAAGGAAGAAGAAGGAAGAAGAAGGAGGAGGAAGGAAGAAGAAGGAAGAAGAAAGAAGAAGGAAGAAGAAGGAAGAAGAAGAAGGAAGAAGAAGAATGAAGTAGAAGAAGGAAGAAGAAGAAGGAAGAAGAAGGAAGAAGAAGGAAGAAGGAAGAAGAAGAAAACATAAACAACCATGGCAAACACCGAAGAAAGTTGAGCGCTACCCAAGTGAAACTGGATACATAGTTGTTTTTTTTCTTTTTTCCAAACAGATAGCTGCTGCACACAACTGGCAACAGCGACCCAGGTAGCTCCATGTTTGTTTACCATTTAGTTCCCGCCAGAGTTTGCTGCAACAACAGATCTTGCAGTGATATCTTCACTCCTAAAAAATTCTCTCCCCCTCTCATTTCCGTCAACAGAACCAACGTGACCTGCAGTGGTAGAAGAGAGCTCTCTGATATCACTGCGCTGACGCCGAAGTGCTCCTAAAGTTTTATTACGCCTTACATTATAGTACCCATTTTTATCCACTTAGAAAATTACCACTTTTCATTTTTGTGTAACTGTACTTGGGTCATGTAACTACTCACGTAACCATATTTAAATCGGAAAAACGTGGAAGAGCTTGGTTGCTTCTAACTTGAGCTGTGTTTGGTTCCATAGGGATAAGCTTGGCAAAGCTAAATGCTAACAAATTAGCGTCACTCCCCAGGCAAAGGGCACACACAAAAACCAGAGAGCTACGCATCATCTCAGCTAAGATCAGGGCAGAACATAGTTTAGTCTGGAAAAACGGTGGACTGTTCCTTTAAGGGATTAAATTTCATAAACAGAATTACTTTTTGCTATGTATGATGAGGACTGAAGTTAATCATTGTAACCATGAAAAAAAAAAAAATGGAATTATTGACTATTAGAATTTTTTTCTATGGCAGTCTTTATTGGTGATTTTTAAAAAAAAAAAATTATTTTTTATATGTGTGTGTGTGACCAAAAATTACATATTTAATAATTTAATAACTTTTTTTACTGCTTAACAGTGAAAAGTGTAACCAACTTTAGAAAATGGACCTGACAGAGCTGGGTCATTACAATACAGAGCAATTTTTAATAAACATATAAACAACATCAATTCGTTTCTGCTCCAAAAACGCCAAAATTATTGTTTTTATTTTGCTCGCTTGACGAAATCAAAAGGGACAGAACGCTAATCTCGGCACCAAGCTGCGTGTGCAATTTTCCCAAATACATCACCCCTGGAAGAGTCGGTAACGCTACAGCACGAGCAGGACCAGGACACTGCCGTGAGTCACAAAAGTCAAAAGGACGTCCCACCAAACATCTCTCTTTTACAGCTGATAATCTCCGAATGCAATTGTGGCCAACTTTCAACCTTGCCCCGCGAAGCGCCATAAGGAACAAACGTACTCCCAGATTTGCTCGGGTCATATTATCAGGAGAATTACGGCAATTACCGGCAAACGACAGCGCGGCCCATTCACATCCGGCCGCCGTGTCCTCCTGGCGGGTGCTTATCCATAATACAGCGGGGGCGATGAACATGAATTATTTCCTACCTGTCAATCACTCGCTCGCTCGGCGGTCCGGCCCCGTCCCGTTGATGGTAGTCCCGTAGGTTTTTTTCCTTTTTTTTTGAGCTCTGACACCTCGGCGGGAGGCTTGGCTGACCTTCTCTCAGGGTTTTTCCTTTTTTAAGCAATTAGGATCTGTGTGCAGGAAGAAACAGAGGAAGAAGAAGAGGAAACGAGGTAAATATCTGAGAGGGAATCCTGGTAACAAAGACCAAAACAGTGAATAATGAAAGATGTAGGAAGAGTTTAGGGATGTTAAAAATGCATTGTGCCAAATGGATGTTGACTTGCATTAAAAATGTCAAAATTTGCAACTAGAATAAATTTAAATATTGTGAAAATAGTAAATTATTTCATTCCTTCAGCCCTAACCTTATTTTTAAGTTCACACACAAGTAGAATTTCCAGCATTTACTGATTGTAATTGTGAGGATTATGGTTTACAGATAATAAAATAATAAAAAAGGGACTATATTATGCTTTTTTGTGATATTTTTAAACCAGTCTAGCATGTTTGACAACCTTTAAAACATTATGTGACTAAAAGCGAATGTTTTTAACAAAGTACACTACTGGTGCCTTAAAGATACAGGTGAAGAGACCAGCAGAGGGCAGCAGAGTGCAGAGCTGCGTTGTGCTTTTGAACAGAATCAGAGAGAGAGGGGGAAAAAAGCTTTTTTACTTCCTTAAACTTTTTGTATGATGCCATTTTACTACAAAAGGAAAAATGTATGTGAAGAATCAATGGAAACAGAGATGTACACTGTTTTTTTTTTGGATAAATGACTGAGAGGAGAGTGGATGTAGAGGGTTTGTTGATGATTGGAGAGGAACCGAGCATTTTGAGGCCTCAGAAACTCAGTGCCAGAGAATACAGTATTACTCAAACAGAATACAGCTCCAGGTCGGTTTTTGATGACGGAACAACTTTATAACATGGGAGAAAACTCAAAAAAGTCCATTTTGCTGAATACAGCCCCTTTAAAATATCGTTTTCTGTTTTTTCCTTAATACAACTACTTAAACAATTTAATTTAATGTATACAGTGTTTTAATTTAGTGCCATACACCTGTTTATACTATTTAAATTATATTTCTGTTGCAACCATTCTCCCTGGAGGCCAAACTGAGCACAGCTGGAGAAAGAAGCACATTATTTTTTAACAATCCAGCTTCAAATCTATTAATTTTTTATGCAAAAATAGAAAGGATATTAAATCTAAATTGCATCTCAAAATAAAAGGAAGTGTGCTTAAATAGGTTATAGCTCCACCTTGTGTTATGGAGAAGTATTACAGGCTCCTCTTTCATTTTTGGGCATAAAACATCAGCAACATCTCACTAAGTTATTCAAAAATATAAGCCTTTTTTCATACAAATCTTAAATTAACGTTGCATACAGTAGCTGTGACATGTATTTTGTACCAGCCCCAAGCCCAGATAAATAAATAAGACTCTGGCCGTTAGATTTGGGAGCCTGTTTGAGAAAACACTGCCCCCGCACTTGGATCCCCGCTGCAGTGAGAGTTGTCCGACACTGAACTGGAGCCATTACATTTCTCTCCGCTCTGAGCTCAAGGCCAACGCACAAAAACCTCATTTAGGCCGAGCGAGCGGCATCTGTCTGTCTCCGGCTCTCCCCAAACGTGCTCCTGGGTCACTTTGGGGATTTCACACAAACGCCACAACAACCGTTAGCTCCTGTGACCCGCTAATGCGCATAACCCCACACAGAGTTTCATCCGTCTGACCTGAAATCTGTTTTACGAGCACTTATGCCCCGTTTAGACATCTGTTCTATCAAAACTTTATCGATAAAACACCTTACCACAGTCGTAACTAATGCTTTGTTTGAATTGAATTTAATTAAACAGTTGTTTGGTAATGGTTTCATTTAAATCTGCCCTTAGAAAACCGACTCTAGAGTTCTGTACTGGATCAGGAACCAAATGTGAGAGACAGAGGTTGAATAAAAGGTTGAATAAAGTTTTTACATTTAAGACCTGGCTTGATGGCTCAGGAAAACAGAAAAAAATAAGATATGACAGAGCTTTTTGGGCCATTTTTGTGTTGTTCTCCCATTCGTCTCCTCTTTGAAATCAGTTTAGCGGTTTCTGGCTGTTTGCTTGAGGGTTTTCTGTGTAATTTAATCCATTTTTCGACAATACCCTCTGGGAAATTGTTAGTGAGAGACAAGTTGTCTGCTGGTTTGGTAATATGTTTGTCCTCGTATGAAAATGGCGGATCACGTTCAGTAAACAGCACGCTGACGTCATAAAAGAGAACAGAAGTAAAACTCTGGAAGACTTGTTTCTCAAAGCCTAGGTGCCTTGCCTTGCACTGCAGCTTTTTTAAAATGGCTTTAGTTTTAAAAGCTTATTTAGCAAGTTTGAGAAAAAATGTTGCCTCCCTCCCTAGGTGACAAAAAGAACAGGAAGTGAAGCGACCTGAAACGGACCACAAGGTGAGTTTCAAACTAAAACGGGAAGGAGTCCAAAAAAAAAAAAAAAAACAGACATGACCTCAGGAACACCGAACAAGAGCTGCAGTTTTTGGAGACGCTCTGTCGTCTGTGGTGGTTCCTGACCTTTTTGTGGAGCGTACGCGCTGGGCTTTTGGGCTTTTACTATATTTCTCAACTAAAAAAACTAAAACTCATAATAAATTGAAGAAAAATAACCATTTAAACAACTCTCCTTTGAAACAAGCTTAGGGTTAGGGCTTAACAATAGGCCTATTCACAGTATTTCTAGTAGTTTCACTTAATTTTAGTCATTTTTAATCAATGATACACTCAAGCTTGTCTTTCCCAAGTTTCAATAATTTAACATATTTCAAAATTTTATAGGAAAATATTTGCCTAATTCCAAGTACCCCCTGTAAAGAGCTCGAGTCCCCGCACCCCTGGTTGGGAAACACTGGTCTACAGCCATCACAATTTTGTTTCCCTCATCAAACTCACTCAAATCTTTACAAAATGTTACATCCTAAACACTAACAGGAGCCATGATTAAGACACTTTACCTGTCAGTGGTCGTAATGTTATGCCTGATCGGTGTATATATAATGTAAAATATTATATAAAAAAGAGAAAAGAGTTAGGTATAAGTGTTTTCACCTTTCAGTCAGTTTTTGTTATTTAGAAATTTCATCAACATTTCCCGAAAGCAGTGTTTTCGATGACCTTCCACATCCTGACTTTCACTAAAGCACATGTTGGCTCAGAGAAAACCCACACACATTTTTCTTAATCTGTTTGCGAATGACGCCTGTAACAGTGGCACTTCTGCTTATTCAATACTCAGGGCCCTGAAAGCAGCGGGACCTCGTTTTGCATTTGAACGTTTTCTCCCAAAAGGAAAAAAAAAACACAAAACAAAACACAAAAAAATATTTAAAAAAAAACACTTGCATTGACAGAAAAACGTCGAGGAGTTGAGTAACGGCGCAGGGTCATTCGGCGCCGGTGAAGTCGTGGGTAAAAATTAGTTTCCATGGAGACTAATGTGAATAAAGACAACATGGAGTGGCATTTCGGCGCGAGGGGAAGCAGATAACAAGCTTAGACACAAAAAAAACAGGCGGCTCGGAGCACACGTTTAACCTGCAATCAGCCGGGACGCCACAAACCCGGGTTCAAGAGAGTAACGGCGTTAAAAAGATGAATGAGGCAGAGATACAAAGAGACTCAGGGAGCGGCTTTTAATAGAGAAATCCTGTTGAGGCCTAATTCCAGTACAATACAATGGTGCTTGAGGGTAAAAATGTTGTTAAAATAGAGCACAGAATTCAAAATACACATTTAAACTACCATAGAGCTATGGGAGAAGACATACAAGTGCCCAGAGAAAACAAACTGAGCACTACTGGTGGAGAAGCACACTTTCTCTTCCGACATTCTGCACATTTTTGCTGGTTTACGGCATTAATGAGCCACATTTATTTTGTATTACTTACAAGTGCTGAATGAGGACAAAGTGAGCACTGCGGAAGATGAAGCACACTGTTTTTGGACTTATTTTTGTTGTTGCTGTACATTTTTTAACAGAGTTTTGGGCATTTCTGGGCCTCATTAATTTTGTTTTAAGTTTACTCTGCACAGGTGAAAAATGAAGACAAACTGAGCACTGCGGAAGATGAAGCACACTTTGTTTTCAAACATACTGTAATTTTTGTGCTAAAATTAAGGAATTTGTGAGCCTCATTTAAGTTTTATATTTACTTTTCACAAGTGATAATGAAGACAAACTGAGCACTATTGGAGGAGAAGCACACTTTCTCTTCTGACATACTGCACATTTTTGCTGGTTTACGGCATTTATGAGCCACATTTATTTTGTATCAAATAACTTACAAGTGCTGAATGAGGACAAAGTGAGCACTGCGGAAGATGAAGCACACTGTTTTTGGACATATTTTTGTTGTTGCTGTACATTTTTTAACAGAGTTTCGGG
Organism: Bostrychus sinensis; assembly: GCA_020698575.1. Taxonomy (NCBI): domain Eukaryota; kingdom Metazoa; phylum Chordata; class Actinopteri; order Gobiiformes; family Eleotridae; genus Bostrychus; species Bostrychus sinensis. The sequence continues at coordinate 4,674,983 of CM036253.1, read as the reverse complement.
CATTTCTGGGCCTCATTAATTTTGTTTTAAGTTTACTCTGCACAGGTGAAAAATGACGACAAACTGAACACTGCAGGAGATGAAGCACACTTTGTTTTCAAACATACTGTAATTTTTGTGCTAAAATTAAGGAATTTGTGAGCCTCATTTAAGTTTTATATTTACTTTTCACAAGTGATAATGAAGACAAACTGAGCACTATTGGAGGAGAAGCACACTTTCTCTTCTGACATACTGCACATTTTTGCTGGTTTACGGCATTTATGAGCCACATTTATTTTGTATTACTTACAAGTGCTGAATGAGGACAAAGTGAGCACTGAGGAAGATGAAGCACACTTTGTTTTTGGACATATTTTTGTTGTTGCTGTACATTTTTTAACAGAGTTTTGGGCATTTCTGGGCCTCATTAATTTTGTTTTAAGTTTACTCTGCACAGGTGAAAAATGAAGATAAACTGAGCACTGCAGGAGATGAAGCACACTTTGTTTTCAAACATACTGTAATTTTTGTGCTAAAATTAAGGAATTTGTGAGCCTCATTTAAGTTTTATATTTACTTTTCACGAGTGATAATGAAGATAAACTGAGCACTATTGAAGGAGAAGCACACTTTCTCTTCCGACATACTGCACATTTTTGCTGGTTTACGGCATTTATAAGCCACATTTATGTGGTATTACTTAAAAGTGCTGAATGAGGACAAAGTGAGCACTGCGGAAGATGAAACACATTTTGTTTTTTGAACATATTTTTGTTTTTACGGTACATTTTTTAAGTTTTAAGTTTACTCTGAACAGGTGAAAAATGAAGAGAAAACTGAGCACTACAGGAGGCGAAGCACACTGTTTTTGAACATACTGTATTTTTTGTGCTAAAATTAGGACTTGGTGAGCCTCATTTAAATTTTACATTTATTTACTCTTCACAGGTGACAATGAGGACAAACTGAGCACGATTGGAGAAGCAGCATACTTTTTTTTTCAAACATACTGTAAATTTTTTGCTAAATATTAGAGCATTCATGAGCCATATTTTATTGTTTTAAATGTGTTTTTTACAAGACCCAAATGAGGACAAACTGAGCACTATTGGAGAAGAAGCATACTTTTTTTTCATACTGTAAATTTTTTGCTAAATATTAGAGCATTCATGAGACATATTTTATTGTTTTAAATGTGTTTTTTACAAGACCCAAATGAGGACAAACTGAGCACTATTGGAGAAGAAGCATACTTTTTTTTTTCAAACATACTGTAAATTTTTTGCCAAATATTAGAGCATTCATGAGCCATATTTTATTGTTTTAAATGTGTTTTTTACAAGACCCAAATGAGGACAAACTGAACACTATTGGAGAAGAAGCATACTTTGTTTTCAAACATACTGTAGATTTTTTGCTAAATATTAGAGCTATCATGAACCATATTTTATTGTTTTAAATGTGTTTTTTACAAGACCCAAATGAGGACAAACTGAGCACTATTGGAGAAGAAGCATACTTTTTTTTCATACTGTAAATTTTTTGCTAAATATTAGAGCATTCATGAGACATATTTTATTGTTTTAAATGTGTTTTTTACAAGACCCAAATGAGGACAAACTGAGCACTATTGGAGAAGAAGCATACTTTTTTTTTTCAAACATACTGTAAATTTTTTGCCAAATATTAGAGCATTCATGAGCCATATTTTATTGTTTTAAATGTGTTTTTTACAAGACCCAAATGAGGACAAACTGAGCACTATTGGAGAAGAAGCATACTTTTTTTTTTCAAACATACTGTAAATTTTTTGCTAAATATTAGAGCATTCATGAGACATATTTTATTGTTTTAAATGTGTTTTTTACAAGACCCAAATGAGGACAAACTGAGCACTATTGGAGAAGCATACTTTTTTTTTTCAAACATACTGTAAATTTTTTGCTAAATATTAGAGCATTCATGAGCCATATTTTATTGTTTTAAATGTGTTTTTTACAAGACCCAAATGAGGACAAACTGAACACTATTGGAGAAGAAGCATACTTTGTTTTCAAACATACTGTAGATTTTTTGCTAAATATTAGAGCTATCATGAACCATATTTTATTGTTTTAAATGTTTTTTTACAACACCCAAATGAGGACAAACTGAGCACTATTGGAGAAGAAGCACACTTTCTTTTCTGACTGCACTGATCTTAAGCTTTATGGAGTACTGGAGCATTATTAGGGAATAGTACAACAAAAATCTTATTAAGATCATAATTCATGTCCAACAATTTCCCTACTTCCTACTAATGAGCAGTTAGTTATGCTATGCTAATGTTAGTTATTGCTAATTAGTTGTAGAATTTGGTCACACAGAACAAGTGCTTTATAATGACCAATTATGGGCTAATTAACCACTAACTAGAATGCTAATTAGCGCTTAGCTAATGGTTAATAGGTGGACCTTAAAATAAAATGTTAGCCTAATAACATTTGAACGCACCAACTAAATTGAAAATACACAGCACGGAGTCGTAGATAAGATGCACAAATTTACACACAAAGCGATGGAAACACTGTATGAAAGAGCTGGAATGTATTTTGCCATAGAAGCTGAGGGCCAAATGAAATCTCACTCAGGTCTGAGTAGAGAATGAATTTATTGACAGTAGACCCTGTGTGCAAACAAGTTGACAACTCTAGTAAGTCAAAATAAAATTGGTATAATGATCTACCAATGTGCATGACGGTAAAACATTCGTCACAATGTCCCGGTTGGTGCTACTCCAGTGGTTCCCAAATGAGAAAAGTGGCCAAAAATCGAGTCTAAAAGTGAACTCAACTTTGATCAAACTGGGTCTAAACAAAGTCTAAACCTTGACTAAAACAGATCTAAACCAGATCTAAACCAGGACTATATCAGGTCCAGGACATGACTAAACCAGGAATAAACCAGGTTTAAACTGTGCCTAAACCAGGACTAAGGATTCATTCTCAATCAGAGCAGGTTTAAACCAGGACTAAATCAGAACTAAAACAGTGCACTAAAACTTGACCAAACTTGACCAAACTGAGTCTAAACCTGGACTAAACCTGGACTAAACCAGGTCTAAAAACCTTGAACAAACGGGGTCTAAGCCAAGTCTAAACCTGGACTAAACCTTGACCAACATGGGTCTAAAACTTGACTAAATCCACACTAAACCAGCTCTAACCAGGTCTAAAACTGGACTAATCCTTGACCAAACTGAGTCTAAACCTGGACTGAACCTGGACTAAACCAGGTCCAAAAACCTCAATCAAATGGGCTCTCAACCAAATCTAAAACTGGACTAAATCTTGACTAAACCTAAACTAAAGAAGGACAAATCAGGTCTCAGACAGGGCTAAACCAGGTCTAAATCGAGACTAAAAGTGAACTAAACATTGATCAAACTGGGTCTAAACAAAATCTAAACCTTGACTAAAACAGATCTAAACCAGGACTATATCAGGTCCAGGACATGACTAAACCAGGAATAAACCAGGTCTAAACTGTGCCTAAACCAGGACTAAGGATTAATTCTCAATCAGAGCAGGTTTAACCCAGGACTAAATCAGAACTAAAACAGTGGACTAAAACTTGACCAAACTGGGCCTAAACCAAGTCTAAACCTGAACTAATCCTAGAATAATCCAGGTCTAAACCAAGTCTAAAAGAGGGAAAAACCTTGACCAAATTTGGTCTAAATCAAGTCTACACCTGAACTAAACCCTCACCAAACCTGATCTAAACCAAGTTTCAACCTGGACTAAACCAGGACAATCAGGACCAAACCATGTCTAAGTGAGGACTAAACTGTGCCTAGACCAGGACTAAGAAGTAAATTCTCAATCAGAGCAGGATTAAAAATAAAAAAGAAGTGGCCAAAAAGTGACCTCAGTGATGTTTTAATGACATAAAATGGTGGACCAGATCTCAAAAAATACATGTTCTAGAAATCCATTTAAGTTCCTAAATTATTTTATCTACATTTATCTATGTAACCATAAACCACAACACATTTCTTGATGACATTAAAATCTACACACTTCGCTCTACACACTTCTCCGATACCGAGACAAGGCTTTGATTGTCTCCATATCAGGGTTAGATAGATACCGCCGCGGACTTCTGATAAAAAAAAAAGTGCAAGGTGACTCGATATTGCGGCGATAAGCGAAAAATCCCGACTCGATGGCATCAATACGGCGCTGCGTCACCTTGCAACCAATGACATATCAGACATCAGCCCCGGCCCATTGTCATACAGTTATTGCTCTGTGTGCACTGTCTGTTTTCACACAATCGTTGAGCGCGTGTTGACTTAGAGGTCAACCAGCGCAGAGACATAAATTTCTGGAGCGCTCATGTTGGTTAATTCACGGCGTGTCGGCTCTGGAAAAAAAAGAAGAAAAAGGTCACCTCTGGAGGCTCTTTTACGGCTTCGTGGCGTGGTTTATAGGCCGGCCGGAGCCAGCGTCGCCGAACAATATCAGAATGTGAATGACTTCTTTACATTCACGGGGACGAGGCTATAGGGAGAGCGGCGCGAGAGAGCGGAGGGGCCGTTCTGTGGCATTTCTCTTGATTAGATTTGGGTCTGAGCCGGTGATGACAGTGGAGAGCTGGATACAATACTGAAGAAGTGAAGAATAAAGAGCGTTCTCTGGTCCTGGTGGGGAACAGTGGACGGGACGTCAGAAAATAGCTGCTAAAAAAGTTTGTCAAAGAAGTTTTGTTGGAGCCTCGTTGTTGGTCCAAGGCTCGACCGGAAAAGGGTGGCTTGCCTTTTCCAGGTTGGGGGGGAAGGGGGGTTTCTGCCTCAAGTGGAGGAGTTCAAGTATCTTGGGGTCTTGTTCACGAGTGAGGGAAGGATGGAGCGTGAGATCGACAGACGGATCGGTGCGGCGTCTGCAGTAATGCGGTCGTTGTATCGGTCTGTTGTGGTGAAGAAGAAGCTGAGTCGAAAGGCAAAGCTCTCGATTTACCGTCGATCTACGTTCCTACTCTCACCTATGGTCATGAGCTTTGGGTCATGACCGAAAGGACAAGATCCTGGATACAGGCGGCCGAAATGAGTTTCCTCCGCAGGGTGGCTGGGCGCTCCCTTAGAGAGAGGGTGAGGAGCTCTGTCACCCGGGAGGAGCTCGGAGTAGAGCTGCTTCTCCTCCACATCGAGAGGAGTCAGCTGAGGTGGCTCGGGCATCTGTTCCTGATGCCTCCTGGACGTCTCCCTGGGGAGGTGTTCCGGGCATGTCCCACCGGGAGGACACGCTGGAGGGACTATGTCTCTCGGCTGGCCTGGGAACGCCTTGGGGTCCCCCCGGTAGAGCTGGAGGAAGTGTCTGTGGAGAGGGAAGTCTGGGCATCTTTGCTTAGACTGCTGCCTCCGCGACCCGGTCCCGGATAAAGCGGAAGAAGATGGATGGATGGATGGATGGATGGATGGTCCAAAGCTCAGATAAATGAAGCAGGGTGGGTCAGGAAGTGAATCTGGAGTAAAAAACGTATGCCTGATTAAATAATGTAAAATATTAGATGATTTTCTGTGGCGTCTGAAAGCCTATAAATCTTAAAAAGCCCATAAGCGTAATACACAAACACTTATTGTTATGCATGTTATTTACTATTATTCAATCTGTTTCCTGATCGCAACTAAAAGTCAGTTTTGTTACTAATGCCAGGTCATGTTCTCGCCCCCATTCTGCCTTTTTTAAACAAATTTGTTCATCCATACATTACAACATGTCCTGATTTGGCGTCATGTCATTTGTGCTATTTCATGCCATCTTTCCACATTCATTTCTAATGGCACTTCTGCCAAACAATGTTTTTTTTTCTGCCAGCTTCCGCTCCTTCGAGTACAAGTAGAGGTCAGTTTTGTGACTTCTGCCCTTAAATTAAATTGTGACACCTGCCAAATTATGTTCTTCTGCCCTACTCTGCCTTTTTAAAATAAGGTCATCAAACGTGTCCGAAATCTGGGATATTGTTGCGTTTACTTTTGGTAATTCTGCCTTTGTAGTGCCATTTTGTGCCATCTTTTCCCTATTGATACATCTGCCAATTTATTTATTTTTCTGCCAGCTGCTCTGCTTCTGCTCCTTCTATTACAACTAGAAGTCGTTTTTGTGACTTGTGTCATTTCAGGTCATGTTCTCTCCATTCAATTCTCTTGTGACACCTGCCAAATTATGTTCTTCTGGCCTACTCTGCCCTTTTTTAATTATTATTTTGGTTATCAAACATGTCTGAAATTTGGGACATTATTGCTATTCGTTCTGGTAATACTGTGTTTTATAGTTTTGTGATTTGTGTTATTCTATGCCACCTTTTCCCCATTTATTTTTAATGGGACTCCTTCCAAATAATGTTATTTTTCTGCCCATCTTTTTTTAGGTTTCTTCAGGAGGTTTTCTCTTTTAGCTAATTTGTTCTGTCTTCTTCTTAAAAAAAAAGCTTTATGCAACCACCACCAGTAATTCTAATATCATTGACATTACTCTCTGTATATTTTTAAGCGAGCCCTAAACTGAAACGGTGACCTGGCTGCTGGTTCAGAGTCTACAGCCGCGCAGATTTGAGCCTGACTCTGTGTTTTATCTCCGGATTGTGGCAGAAGGTGAAGGTATTGACACATGGAGGTAGCACTAAGCCACTTCACATCCAGATCGATCCAGGGCCACTCCAGCACAAGAGCCGTTCAGCGGAGGACTCCCGGACTGCTGCGACTTCACCAAACTCAGATCAGCGTGAGATCATTACAGAGGAAAACGTGGCTCTTATTTATTACAATGAAAAAGCAGGAGTTGAAAAGATAAGGCAGTAAGAGAAAGCAGAAGAATGGATTTGTATTTATGTTGCATTTTCCTAGACGCAAACTTTTTACTCGAGTTTATTAAAGTGGCAGAGATGTGGCAGCCCTCTGTGCCACACACTGGAGGCAAGGCCCAAGGACACAGTGGCAGGACAGCTTATACTGCTGTAGCGGGGATAGAGCCACCAACCTTCCAGGTAATGGGCGACCTGTGATGACCAGCCACAGCCATAATGGTCATCTACCTCAAAACCCTAACCAAGAGACTGAAACTGGTCTAAAACTGGACTAAATTAGGTCTAAGATAGGACTAAACCTGGAATAAAACTGGACTAAACCCTGATTAAACCAGGTCTAAAAACCTTGAACAAACTCAATCAAATCTAAAACTGGACTAAATGTTGACTAGAGACCAACAGTGAACTAAACTTTGACCAAACTGGGTCTAAACAAAGTCTAAACCTGGACTAAACCTTGACTAAAACAGATCTAAACCAGATCTAAACCAGGACTATATCAGTTCCAGGACATGACTAAACCAGGAATAAACCAGGTCTAAACTGTGCCTAAACCAGGACTAAGCATTCATTCTTAATCAGAGCAGGTTTAACCCAGGACTAAATCAGAACTAAAACAGTGGACTAAAACTTTACCAAACTGAGTCTAAACCTGAAATAAACCTAGACTAAACCAGGTCTAAAAACCTTGAACAAACAGGGTCTAAGCCAAGTCTAAACCTGGACTGAACCTGGAGTAAACCTGGACTAAACCAGGTCCAAAAACCTCAACCAAATGGGCTCTCAACCAAATCTAAAACTGGACTAAATCTTGACGAAACCTAGACTAAAGAAGGACAAATTAGGTCTCAGACAGGGCTAAACCAGGTCTAAATCGAGACTAACAGTGAACTAAACTTTGATCAAACTGGGTCTAAACAAAGTCTAAACCTTGACTAAAACAGATCTAAACCAGATCTAAACCAGGACTATATCAGGTCCAGGACATGACTAAACCAGGAATAAACCAGGTCTAAACTGTGCCTAAACCAGGACTAAGGATTAATTCTCAATCAGAGCAGGTTTAAACCAGGACTAAATCAGAACTAAAACAGTGGACTAAAACTTGACCAAACTGGGCCTAAACCAAGTCTAAACCTGAACTAAACCTGGACTAAACCAGGTCTAAACACCTTGAACAAACGGGGTCTAAGCCAAGTCTAAACCTGGACTAAACCTAGAATAATCTAGGTCTAAACCAAGTCTAAAAGAGGGAAAAACCTTGACCAAATTTGGTCTAAATCAAGTCTACACCTGAACTAAACCCTCACCAAACCTGATCTAAACCAAGTTTCAAAAAGACCCCTGAATACCACAGTTTGAAAACCACTGGACTAAAAGAACCATTCCCCTTTTGGGACAGACAGTGATTTACAGATCTGGCTTAGGTTTTTTTCGCTCTTCCCCACACAACAATCTTCATTTATCTGGGGCTGGGTCTGGCAGAAAGAGTACTTCTTCTACTGCCTTATGCAAGATTTAAACAGTGTTGATTTAATATTTGTAATGTCTCTGTGTACAGTACAGTGTCCTCTGACTCTTTCGCGTATATTTACTCTCACTAACAGCTCCGACGCCCTCCCCCCTGCGCTGTCCCGTCCGTCTGTAACCCCTTTCACTCTGTCACTCCCGTTATTCATGTCTCTAATGTAATGAGCCCTCGTGTTAATACGATCGGGCCTTTAGACATCGAGGGGCGCGCTCTCTCCCTCTCTCTCTCAGCCCTCCGTCCCCGCTGCAGACCGGGACCTCTGCGCCCTCCATAACAAAGATGGGACGTGTCGGGGCTGATTTATGGTGCCCTTGAACCCGGCAGTGATAGCACCTTATGGGATAGCCTTTAACGGCGGCAGTGGCGGAGTCGGCGGCTGTGGCAGATGAATTGAATGCTGCGTTTCCCGGTGCTGAGAGACGTGCGCGGTGCGTCTGAGGGCTTTTACGGTGCGGCGGTGTAATGGGAAAATGTGCTATTTCTCACACGTCTCCGGGACAAACGCGGAGATGAATCCGGAGTGACCTGAGAGGACTGGAGTCGCCGCCCCCATGACGGGAATGTGCAATGCATCCGGATCGAGACAGGGATTCAGGCTGAGGTTTGCTGCAGGTAACTTCAGAAAGTTGCTAATAAAACTTGACCAAACTGGGCCTAAACCAAGTGTAAACCTGAACTAAACCTGGACTAAACCAGGTCTAAAAACCTTGAACAAACAGGGTCTAAGCCAAGTCTAAACCTGGACTAAACCTTGACCAACGTGGGTCTAAAACTTGACTAAATCCACACTAAACCAGCTCTAACCAGGTCTAAAACTGGACTAATCCTTGACCAAACTGAGTCTAAACCTGGACTAAACCAGGTCCAAAAACCTCAACCAAATGGCGTCTCAACCAAATCTAAAACTGGACTAAATCTTGACTAAACCTAGACTAAAGAAGGACAAATCAGGTCTCAGACAGGGCTAAACCAGGTCTAAATCGAGACTAACGGTGAACTAAACTTTGATCAAACTGGGTCTAAACAAAGTCTAAACCTGGACTAAACCTTGACTAAAACAGATCTAAACCAGGACTATATCAGGTCCAGGACATGACTAAACCAGGAATAAACTGCCTAAACCAGGACTAAGGATTAATTCTCAATCAGAGCAGGTTTAAACCAGGACTAAATCAGAACTAAAACTGTACTAAAACTTGACCAAACTGAGTTTAAACCTGAAATAAACCTGGACTAAACCAGGTCTAAAAACCTTGAACAAACGGGGTCTAAGCCAAGTCTAAACCTGGACTAAACCTTGACCAACGTGGGTCTAAAACTTGACTAAATCCACACTAAACCAGCTTTAAGCAGGTCTAAAACTGGACTAATCCTTGACCAAACTGAGTCTAAACCTGGACTGAACCTGGACTAAACCAGGTCCAAAAACCTCAACCAAATGGCGTCTCAACCAAATCTAAAACTGGACTAAATCTTGACTAAACCTAGACTAAAGAAGGACAAATCAGGTCTCAGACAGGGCTAAACCAGGTCTAAATCGAGACTAACGGTGAACTAAACTTTGATCAAACTGGGTCTAAACAAAGTCTAAACCTGGACTAAACCTTGACTAAAACAGATCTAAACCAGGACTATATCAGGTCCAGGACATGACTAAACCAGGAATAAACCAGGAATAAACCAGGTCTAAACTGTGCCTAAACCAGGACTAAGGATTAATTCTCAATCAGAGCAGGTTTAAACCAGGACTAAATCAGAACTAAAACAGTGGACTAAAACTTGACCAAACTGGGCCTAAACCAAGTAATTTTGTCGTGAAGAAAGTTTATGTAATTTGTCCCACCAACACTCAATTTCAGTCTGAGAACTATCTGCCTTTTAACCATCGACAGCTATCATTTTGTTAAGAAAAATCCATTACTATGCATTTAATTCTGAGCCTCTTCCAGCAACTATGGGCCTGAGGTAGGTAGACAAACTCTTTCCTATTCTATACAACAAAATTAGTCCCATACACCTTTGCTTACAGTTCATTTCCAGAAAAGTGACAGATGGAGTAACCAATCAGAGAAACAAAGGACGGGACAGTGCACGGCTGACCCAAACAAACATTTTTTGCTGTTTTTTTTTCTTCATAAAACAACAGAATACGGCAAATTATAAGCAGCTTCTTTGTGAAAGGACAGCCAGTTTTACAAAAACTTGTGGAGAAAGTGGGTTTGTTTGAATGTGGTGGTTACGTGGGACGTCAGAGGGACTTTACTGTTGTTAAAATGGAAACAGGACGAAAGACAAAAATCCCACAGACAACTGGACAACAACGAGGACTTCAGCAGAACCAACAGGCGACGAAGGAAAGCACTAAACTTTATTAATCCTCCTACACCCGTAAGACATTTTTTGATGTTTTGCTCCTGTTTTTTGTGGATAACCTTTGCTGTGTTGATTCAAATGGCATAGATTTTGCCTCAGGTGTGTATTTATGGAAGAATTTTCAGATTTCAGGATGTTTTTTTTTTTGGTTTTTTTTTTTAAATCCTCTTAAAAATGTGTCTAAAAAAATAGTCCCACCTTTACCCCTAAGACATTTTTGTGTGTCATTGACTCCCATTAAAACAACATTTTTATTATACACTGTCACTGCAATATAATTTCACATTTTTATCAAGTATTTCATGGATTCATGACAGTGAGGGATTGGAATTTTTGTTTTTCACTAGGTGGCGCCATTTCCCCCATATATGGTAGACAGAGGTATAAATGTGGAGATGGCCACATTAGTGTTTGTATAAATGATCAAGCCTACAAGGCAAATAAAACACATTTTTGAACTAAAATGATTTGGGTGTGTTTTAGGGTTGTCATAAATTGGTGTGAAAGTGTTTGTTGAGAAATGAGTTTGTTTGTGTTTGCGTGAGCACAAATCCAAAATGTAGTTCTTACAGAGATGTGCACATCAGGGCAAAGTAGAAAAAGGTCCCAGACTGAGCAGAGGCAGAGGTTTGTGCTGGATGTGTGTGCACCACATAAACTGGAATTTAAGGGGTTACATTTCATAAACAGAATAAATTTTTGCTGTGTATGATGAGAACTGAAGTTAATCATTGTAAACATGAAAAATAAAATTGAAATTATTGACCATTAGAATTTTTTTTCAATGGCAGCCTTTATTGGTGAATTTTTTGTGCTTAGGGTGAAAGGTGTGACTAAAAAGTTAGGGAAGTTATAAATTAGCTCGGTAGCCAGCGCTAGCTTGGTTAGCTTCCGCATTCATAAGACACGCTGCAGATAAACGGCTGTGATAGCGGATTGTCCCTTTTAAAAAAGTCTTAACAAAACTACTTAAACTAAAATGTGCTCAGCGGACTTAACTTGAAACTGGTGACCCCACTTTGCCACTGCCTGCTCGCTCAGTTTTATTAATAACTTGCATATTTGAAGACATAACCAATTTTACGTCTTAATGGACTCGGCGAAGATAAGAATCAACTCAAACTCCAGCTGAGTGGACTGAAGTTTGAAAACACTCTCCTAAACTAACACTTGTCATATTTTGTAATAAATAGATAAGGTTTAATGTAATTTTAAACTGTCAGCTCTCGTCAGACGTCTCCGGGCTTATCACCGCGCCGTGATTTTATTTACAACATAAACACCTGCTCCATGGAAACTGCCGATGTTTAATTCAGGCCGGTCTTTTGTGTAATTAATGTCTGTGAAAGCCGCGGCTCATACCCGGAGTGTAACAGGAGGACACACAGTAATTATCCTGCAGACTGAGTGACACGCATCAGGACGGCAAACAGAGCTGTGGCCCCGGTTAATGGAGATACTCCGGGGAGGGATTAACCACAAATTTAGGAGAGAAGAAGACGACGGGCAAAGGTAAGGAATCAATGGATGTAGGTGCTAAATAAAAGTGGGTTTATTAGCAAGAGAAGTGACTGATAATGGCTAAAAGTGACAATTAGAACATGAAGCAAAGCTAAGTATTGTATTTGGATCTTAAAATAATGTTTAGAAAATTATTTCAACTCTCAATGGAATAAACTGCTCTTTCCCCGACCCCTGAACGCTTCTTCATTATGGAACTGAGGGGAGCGGTTTGAGTAAGGACTGACAGAAGTATCTCAGACAGCTGTGGAAATGTCCAGCCTCAAGCCCAATTCACACTGAATCCGTTGCGTGTCCTGGACAACTCCCGCAAGAAATAGATGCAATGCAAGTCAAAGTTCACACCGGCTGCGTTGCAGTACGTCTCTGTGTCCGGTGCTCTGTCAGAAATACGAATCAAGTCTATTTTTGCCGGATCCGTCAGGTATAAAGTTGAGCCAGACAGGAAGTCAGACCTGGGTCCAGTGAAGAGGATTCAGTAAATTTCAAAATAAAATCGCTTGTGCAGCCTCTCACATCGCTGTAAACATTACGTCTTAACTGAGGACACAGGTCACAGACGACATCAGACAGCGTTAAACCTGAGTAAAATTAAAGTATTTATATACATAGCGTCCTTACCCAGGGTTGAAGTTTATATTTCTGTGACTTTTGGGCTTCAACTGTGGTTAAATCGCCAAATAATCTCTAACTGAACAAGAGATCGTGGTCAGAGGCAAACGTGGCTTTTTACCTGCAGTTCTCTGTATACATGTTTTTTATCGCATGAACTCATAACTTCCAGCATAAACTCCTCTCCTGTGAACTCGCGGTCTCCCAGCTGGATCTGGTCGGAGACGCAACACACTCGGTGCGAACCTGGCTTTATACTTTACTTTGCCCGTCGTTCCCAAATTTAGGAGTCACAGACCCCTTAAAAGTCAGCAACGGCCACGTGGAGCACTGACAGTAAAACATTTTTTAATCTAAATATAAGACAATGTCAAGTTTTCCCCATATGTTTCAAGAAAAGAAGCATTACAAAAAACAGACAGTTGGCTAAAAATTGCTTCAAAGTAATATATTTAAAAAGAAAAAAAATTGTGATTCATTTCAAATTCCTTTTTTTTTTTGTAGACAACCTTTGGCACCACTAACCTCTTACCTTGCACAGCAGATGGATTGTTGTGAAATTTGTGAGTTCACAAACTCATGAAATCCATCTTGTCAGGCTCTCACTGATCTGTTTGGGTCTGGATCTGTGGCGGCCCGGGCCAAGGGTGCGGCAGTGCTGCTGTGAGTGGGCGGATACTTGTTATCAACATGGAGACACACAAAAACATTACTTTTTATTGTGTTGTTTTACTATTGTAGCAGTTTGTTGTTGGACTTGGATTTATTTCTTAATTTGATGTGAAAATATTTGCAATCTTTTCATATTAAACTACTGAAACCTGTGAAAGACAAGCTCAAGTGTCTCGATGATTAAAAATCATTGATTAAAAAGAGGTGAAACTACTAGAAATATTATTTTAATAGGCCTCTTATAAAGCTTGTTTCAAAGGAGTTATTTAAATGATTTTTCATACCATTTTCTTCTTGATTTAGTATGAGTTTTACTTTAAGTGGAAAAATATAGTCAAATAAGGAAATGTAAAGCTTAGAGTTTTATTTTTATCACTTTTTTATATAGTATTGTTATTTTAAAGGGATTTTTTTTTTGTATCTTTAATTTAACTTTCAAAGCAAAAAATGCAGGAGAATCAGCTTTTACAATAAAGTACAAAATGTCTTTTTATTAATAAACACAGATGACTGACCACACTATGAGCACTTTCTGAAAAATTAACACTAGCTGCATTTCTATTACACATATGCGCAAAATTTTATCGATATTCTAGAAATGTCGAAAAAACACAATTTCGCAATTACACCGTTTCCATTGAATCATAAGCGAATAAAAACAAACCTACTCTCGCGAATAAGTCATTCAAAAACCATGGCGACGGATGTAAACATTACTTTGATTTACAGCAGATATATCCATGTTTCAGCCACGGCACTCAGCGCTCATCATCAGCCGTCAAAGGAGACGTCGGCGTCTTATTCAGGCCATGGAGCGACCGGCCCCTTATACATGGGAGTGGCTACGTATGAAGCGTTTTTGGGAAATTGTAGTAGGCGATTTTACAGAAGAGCTGTGGATTCAACATTTCCGAATGACACGCTCAACTTTTGATGAGCTGTGCGATGCTGATGGGACCTCTTGTGGCAGCCAGTATCCGGTTGTTGGTCACGTGACTCGTTTAATTCGACAAAAGTGTTTCCATTGCAGTTTTGCGAAATATGTCAATTTGGATACGCCTGAAAAACCACCTCATCCAAGTGCAAGAACTTTTTTTCGATAAATGCGAGTTTTTTCGAAATTGTCGTGTTTCCATTAGGCAAATTTATATTCGCAAATCCAATTTGCGCAATTTGATGGTCAATGGAAACGCAGCTAGTGAGGGGGTGCTCACGGTTTGACAAAAACCTCAGGGGGTACTCAAGACACAAAGTTTGGGAACCACTGGTTTAGTTAACCTCTAAGTATTCTACTGAAAGTCCTGTCATTTTACAAACTGTTTTCAACAGGAGGCATTCCAGATTGATACCATTTTAGCAACTCTGTGCTAACGTTACCTAAATCTGGCTTTTGTTAAACAAACCTCCCCCTTTCCCATGAACCCTTAACCAGGTGAAGGTTTGTAAAGGTTTTAGAACAGTGCTGCTGTTCCAGAGGTGACCAAGATTGGTTTAAAAAGATAAATAAAAGCAAAATATAGCACCTTTTAAAACACGAAACCACTTTGTTGGCAACAGGATAAAGTTCTCATGATTGTATAGTTTGCCTTATTACTGTGTGTTAATCCAAATTAGGACAGTAGATCACTTAGGCAGAATGTAAACAGCCTAAATAAACTGTGAGCCTCGGCTGTCTAATGTGGTGCATACATATTTTTGTCAAACTTTCAGTAAAAGGCTTGAATTCTGCATCAAACATCAAATGAATGGTTTGAACGATCGGGACATCCCATGACAACTTTATGTCCACAGTCATTATTTCCAATACAAGCCTATAGGTGATCCTAAACTTTCATTATATGGCCATGAATCCACTCTGATAAAGTCAAATGCATAAAAGCGTCCATTTTCTCGGGTCATTTCCACGTCGTGCGTGTCCAAATCTTTCTGAAGTTCCCAGAGCAGGGATAAAGCCTCTCAGATCCTGTGGAAGAACACTCCATTTGAGCTGGACACTTCTGAAGTAGGTCCCAGAAATAACCAGCCATCTGCTTCCTGCTCCGCGCCGACAGCCAAACTCCGCATCGGGAACAAAAACCGGAGATACCAAACAAACCAGAGCTCCAAAACAAACCGGAGGAGAAGAGAGGAGAGGGTCAGGAGATTTGTAAGAGGAGATACTTAAATCTAGGTGTGTGTGTGGAGGCAGTTCTTTTAACGCTGTGAGAAATGTGGCTACTATTTTGCGTTTACATTATTCCTCACAGAAGTAAAGGACAAATTTCTTGCCAAAAAAAAAAAAAAAAACCTTTCCACTGAAGAAAAGAGTCAAGAAAAACATTGGCAGCAAAGTTCTAAAGTTATTAATGTCTGTAATGGTTTTCACTTTCATCACAGTCCTTTCCACAGCGGTCGAGAGGATTTGAGTCGAGAGGAGTTTGTGTTTGGAGATGTAACACCTTTTTTTTTTTTTGTCCTGCAGTGTGCCACAACTTTGAAGTTGAATAGAAAGAATATTGATCAGTACTTTAAATATAAAGCAGTTGAATTAAAAGTGTAAAGAAAGCTTTTCATAAGCAATTTATAATTTTAAGCATACCGTATTTTCCGGACTGTAAGTCGCTCCGGAGTATGTTGCACTTTTCAAAAAATGCATAATGAAGAAGAAAAAAACGTATATAAGTCGCACTGGACTATAAGTCGCATTTTTTGGGGGAAATATATTTTACAAAATCTG
Organism: Bostrychus sinensis; assembly: GCA_020698575.1. NCBI lineage: Eukaryota > Metazoa > Chordata > Actinopteri > Gobiiformes > Eleotridae > Bostrychus > Bostrychus sinensis. Next base: position 4,658,730 of record CM036253.1, on the reverse strand, counting down.
ACGCCAAGAGCAGACATTTCATGTTGAAAGGCAAGTTATAGTAATAATAGAATAGAGAACAACAGGCTGAATAGGTGTGTGGCTTGCTAACGTAACACATTGATGGTTATTCAGCTACATGAAGCATAAAAAACGAACTGAACAGGTGTCTCGTATGTTAACGTAATATATTAACAGTTATTCACATAACTATAGCATAAAGAACATAATATAACAAGTTCACCAAACTCACCATCTCACTCCTAATCGCTAAATCCTTTAAATTCTTCATCCTCGGTGTCGCTTCTGAACAACTCCGCCAACTCCGGAGGTAGACGAAGCGCCGCTTCCTCCTCTGCGTGGCTGTCGTCAGACTCAGCATCAGTTCCATTTCCAATTATTCCGCTCTTTCTCAGTTGTCTTTATAGCCTAAGTTGTTAGTGCTAATGTTTACATTTTAAATTGTCAGTGGTACAGGTGCAGCAGATGCTGGGACACAAGCCTAGAGCGCCCTCTAACCAACACGTGTGACTAACCAAAGTGTGACTTATGGTCCGGAAAATACGGTAACTCTGTTATTTCCATGTTTTCACATTGCTCTGTGGTGTGACAGGTACAGCAGGACATGATCACAAATTATTGGCCACTGTGCTGACGTGATACAAGGCACGGTGGCTTAGAGGTTAGCACTCTCGCCTCACAGCAAGAAGGTCCTGGGTCCAATTCCTGGACTGTGTGGGTCCTTTCTGTGTGGAGTTTGCATGTTCTCCCTGTGTCTGAGTGGGTTTCCTCTGGGTGCACTGTTTTCCCCATCAACCTAAAACATGCACAGTTGGTTAATCCTCCAGCTGGGTTCTCCTGACCAAGATCTGGAGAAGGTTCCCTCTGCTCCTGACAGGTTCCCAGAGGCACTGAAGGATGGATCAAATACAGAGAACAAACTTCCCCACAGGGACAATAAAGTCTACCTTAACCTTTCATATATCATTTTGTGAAAGATACAGCTGTCACACTGCAGGACACCAAACAGACACACGTTAACAGATTTGGAGAAAATGAGAATTTTACTAAAATAATTATTAAATAACATTTCCCTTTGACCTTTAGCTCACAGCCTTAACTCCAGAGTCTGTCTGCTCTGTAAATGACAGATGGCTCCTGTAGGTTTTGTTGATTAAAATCCTGATTTTTCATGTCACACTACAGGACACCATTCTGATTACAAAATTAAACTTATTTTAATTTATATTGTAGGATTCAGGTGCAATTAGGTGTTGTTTTAGTAAAGTACAGATACCTGACATTATGCCAAAAATGTTAGGAACTGTCACTGACACTGGTGACTTATTTTGGAAATGTTTATGTTTAATTCTAAAACTTCCACGGTTGTAGACAAACGCTGATAGAATTTGAGGAGGAAAAACATTATTTGGGCGTCATATCACTTAAAAATATCCTTATACATGTAACGAAGGGTGTTATGTGTAAACACCACAAAACGCATGTGTCCTATTATTAAACATAATCCATAAGCAGAACTCTCAGAGGGGCCTGAGCCACTGTAGAGGTTCACGTGGCTCCATTAGCGGTGAAAGAGATAAGACAGAGTTCAGATTTAAGTGAAAGACTGATGGTAAATACACAGAGATACGATCTGGAGACTTCCTGGAGATCCGGTGTCCAAGACTGGACTCACTCACGTTTACTCTGCTGTCATGTAACGCACTGTTCTCTAGCAACGTCCCACCGTCCTGAAATGTTCCATAGGCCCAAAGTTTCAGGAATAAGTGGAACAAGATGAATAAATGTTCCAATGATGACAAATGTATGGGCTTTTTTGAGCTTTAAACCATGTTATAATGATGCTTGCTCCTCAAAACATAGCTGGAGTAGCAGTATGTTTTTTTCATTTTTGTTTATTTGCGCAGATTATAGGCACGTCACAAACATAAATTAGAAAGATGAAGTGAAAGCTTGTGTTTTTCTAACCCTGTTTCCGAATGCAAACAGTTGACTGCTGCACATACATATTTATCTCTCTAGTTACAAAGCAAACAGTTGTCACATTTGATTATTCAAAAGTCTTACCATGCACACACATCGATGAGCACTGAACACCTGCATGTGCAAGTATTTACAACTTGAAGCAGGAAAGGTAACCAAATTTCACAGTCATCCAGTGAAAAGATGCATTTCTTTATGCAATAATCCAGCCATTCCCAAACTCAGGAGCGTCACAGCCCTCCTTAAATTTACCAAAATCCCACGCGGACCCCCAACAATACAACTTCCCTCAATCCCAAATTTTATTTTCATGTTTTTCTTCATATATTTCTATAAAAACATTACAAAAGACACTGACTATTGGCGAAAAAAGTGTTTTAAAGTTATATTTTAAAACAAATACACTGTAAAAACATATAAAATGCTGCAAAAACTCAGTAACTCAAGGCAAAGGATCCCTCAAAATTTTTGGGGCCACCTCAAAATCTCAAGTTTTCCACACTGTCACTTAATTTGATGTTCATACGTCTAAAAACTTCTCTAATTTTTAAGTTTTTCTCTCTAAAGTTATTCTTTTATTAAATGTAGTATATTTAGTTTTTATTATTATCAATAATACTTTTTCTGAACAGTGGAGTCAGTTTGCTGTAAGATGAGTTGGAAAAATTAAAAATAGTGAGTAAAACTTAAAATTTCAGGTTTTTATACTTATAAACGTTAAATTTGGTGAGTAAAAAAAATATTATGAAAATATGTTAAAAACGTTTTTTTTTTTTTTGAGTTGATCACCAAAACTCAAAATCTTGAGGGATCCTGTTGCCTTGAGTTTTTGCAGCATTGTTTTTTTTTACAGTGCATTTCAAACTCAATTTCTTTTTATGTACTTAATATAGACAGCCTCTGGGGGGGCCCCCTGCAGTACCTTCGCGGACCCCCAGGGGGAGCTGCAGTAATCAATAAAATCAAACATAACACCTGTGTAAGGTAATATCACCAGTACAACACAACTATGACCTCTGTGTCAGGAATACTCGCACAGACACAAACTCATACCACAAAAAATACGATAGATTTAACTTTCATTCACACATGTTTGAGTCATCCTGTATGCTGAGGCGCTGCCCTTCTCCAGAGCTGATAACGCTCGGTCTCACAGCTTCTACATAGACACGAGAAACCAGGAAGTGCTCCTTCGCGTTTCTAAAGCTCATACACTGTCACCGGACTCGTTCTGAGCAGTTCAGCCTTAAACCTCCGTCACTACGAAGCTCATTTATCTATCTGTTAGCCTCATGTTGCTAACAGACGTGCTAATTTGCCATTTAAATCCAAATCCATTTTAATTGTATAGCACATTTTACAAACAAAACAGTTTCCAAAGTGCTGCACATAGAACAATAAATAACAATTACTCCATTCAGCCCCCATTAAATAATAAGAACCAGTAAAACCAAATAAAAGTAATGCAATAAAACAACAATAAATAAATGCCAAGAATTAAATAATAAAAACAAAACAATAAAAGACAACAGGGGACCACACAATTCACGTCGAGTTAAAAGCCAGAGAATAAAAATGAGACTTAAAATATTCCGTTTTAAGCTCTGTCCAGTCCCCACGGTTTCCAGCAGGAGGCGACAGACACCTAATCCAAGCAATCGCTGCAAAGTCAAACTATTACCTCCCCAAAAGAAGAGGTTTTCCACATATACATTATTTTAAGTTATAAAACCTGAAATACTAATGCAAAAGTGCCCGGCACCTTTTAAAAAGCCTGGAAAAAGCATAATATGGGACATTTAATGATTTTACAAAGAAAGCTTAAGCTAAAAATTGTGTCTGTTAGGGGAAAAATAACAAATCAACGGTAATAACTGGCTCTTTTGATGACTCGTAAAAAAGTCCACAAAGCAATGAAACGGCTACTTTTTGTCGTGTCTAAATGATATCAAAGTGGAAAGTTAGACAAGTCATCCATCATATTTCTTCCAATCTGAGCATGACCAGGACTGAGAATAACAAGGAATAATTAATTAAAAAAATACCACCTAAACCAGACTCAAGTCCAAGTCCACAGTTCACTCAGAACTGGTTGAAATTCCACTTAAATCCTAACCAAATCATGTTATACGTAGCTCAAATTGAATCAAACCTAGCATCTAACTAAACCCACTTACAACCCATCCAAATGTGGTAACCAGCACTAATTTATTATAGCTAAAATATAAATGAACAAAAAAAGACAAACCCCAGCGATGCATTTCACAAATCATAAATTTTAAGGGGGGGTAACTATGTTTTTCACATGATTAAATACAAGTTTACCCATGACTCAACTCAAATGTGCACGGCTTCTGGGGTCTGTCTGTCTGTATAATCTAAAGAGGACCATTCCTGGGCTAATTACATGGGCAGACTCCACTGACTTCAAATAATTAATTCCTTTTATAACAGGTAATAACAGGCATAAAACAATAAAATGTTAAAATAAACTATGTCTGGGGAAAAGAGCTGGAAAGATTAAAATAATAAAATGCTTCATTTCAGTCGATATTGATAATTATTACAGATTTTATGTCTTCTTTTCTCACAGACTGTAAAAAGAATTGAGTGCCAGCAGCCTATTTCAGTAAAATCAATAATGTGTCAGAGTCAAGGTAAGCCATAGAAAACGTACATTAAGCAGTGCTATGAAAGAAATACTGTACATTTAAAATTATGTAAGATCTCAAACTTTTAACCTCAGAAAATATTTGTCTTTTCAAGTACCATCTTAAAATGAGAGCTCATCAAGGACTAAACAAGCACCTAACCAGGTCTAATGTAAGACTAGCGCAGGAGTAATCTAGGTCTAGGTCTAAACCGGGTTTTAGGGAAGCTAGAAAAGCTAAACGAAGCTAGGGCTAATCTGATACTAAACCAGTGTAACCGCGCTGAACTTGGCCATGCTATGCTCCAGCTTGGTTCAGATTCAACCCGTTTGTGTGTTCGTCCTTTCACTCGTACACTCCGTCTGCGTTGTGTTTGAATAAATGCCAGAGACAGTGGTCTTTGAGTGCTGTTTAATCTGCAAGGAACAAATAAGTCCTGGTCAGAAACCATGGGCTCATCACAAGCGGGTACAGCACACTACGGGGAATAGCATTTTACATTAGCGTACAGCTAGCAAGCTATTCCGTATGTGTATAAGTCCATTACTTGTTATTAAGCTCATTCATTGTACAGTAATTAAACACATAAATGCTCCAAATGACATGAGTACCCTGTAGAGTTAGCCAGAAGTCAAGGTTTATTTGTACAGCCCAGTATCACAACAAAAGTCGCCTTCAAAGGGCTTCACAAACAGTTGATCAAACATAAACACACAATCAGACTTAACACACAATCAGCACAAACAATAACTACACTAAACTAAACAGACCCAGGACACTCCTGTCCTTAGACCCTCCTTCTCAGTAAGGAAAAACTCCTAAAAAAAAACCCAGACAATAATGCACGATATTTGAACACAATGCTAATATCTGTGACCCACCTCATGCTCGTCTTACTTGAACTTACCACTACCGGCCACCAGGAGAGGGCGCCAAATCACTCAAGATGTTTATGCCCAAGTAAGAGAATCATAAACAACATAAACCCTGTTACACCAGGAGCAAACCAGTTCATAACCAGGACTAATCCAAGACTAAACTGTGGCCTACGCTTCAAATTTAACCAGAGCCAGACTGGGCCTACATTAAACTCTAGTTAAGTACCACCAGAAGAAGCCTGCGTACCACCGGTGGTACCAGTGCCACAGTTTGAGAACCACTGGTTTAGGTAATATTCACATGTGAGGATGTGTACAGAAACTACTCAGCATTCTCCGCTGGGTGGTTTTGGGCATGTCCATAGCAGAAAGTGGAGTGAGTTTATATTTGATATATTATGTGACACATAACTTAGGTTCTGATGACGTTGTATGTATTTAATTCAATTCAATTCAATTCAAGTTTATTTGTACAGCCCAATATCACAACAAAAGTCGCCTCAAAGGGCTTCACAAACAGTTGATCAAACATAAACACACAATCAGACTTAACACACAATCAGCACTTCTCGGTAAGGAAAAACTCCTAAAACAAACCCATTTAAAAGATGTAAAAAATGTAAAAAGTGTTTCAATGAAATGAGAAGGGAACTCTTTGGATTGCAAGACAACACCAGTTGAGATCGGCTGGTCTATAAAACACATTTATTTACTGTGTGTCCTTGGACAAGACACTTCAACCATGAATGAATGAGTGAATAAGTGTGTGATTGATTGTGGTCGGGAAGGCCATAGGCACAGAATGGCTGCCACGTCTCTGTCAGTCTGTCCCAGGGCAGCTGTGGCCACCGAGTGTGACTGAGGAGTGGAAGAATAATGCAATTGTAAAACGACTTGTCCACAAAAAGCACTATGTAAGACCGATGCGCTCACACAAATGAACAAAAAGCAATAAATCTTAATATGGGGCGACTAGTATTTTTGCTTTCCTCTTTAGATTTGACCCATCTCACTGAACTTGAAGTGGAACGTTTCTCATTTCTTCGCTGTTTTGCCTCATTTTCTCATTTTCCTCTACATTTGGAAGTAAAGCACTATCATAAATGCTCGTCTAGTTGACTCCAGTTTAGTTTTTTATGCCATGTAGTAACTCTGCCAGTGACAAAAATCAAAAAATAAAGCCATCACTAGCTTGTCGTTTGGCTCTAACTGCGATGTGCCGCTTTCTTGCGAGACTTCTGTGACAGCGCAGAGCTCATGCCAGTGTGGTTTTTGGCCCAGAGACACCAGAGGGAGACGCTGGACACTTCATTCACCCCACAACAACTCATTTAACCATCACACAGACTCCCAAAAAGTTTAAGATAGAAAGGTTACTGAGTTCTGCTTTAAATGTACTACAGTATTAGTAGTTAGCCACTAAGAAGTCAGTGAGAAAAAGTCAAGTACCGTATTTTTCGCACTATAAGGCGCACCTAAAAGTCTTTAATTTTCTCAAAAACCAACAGTGCGCCTTATAATCCGATGCGCCTTATATATGGATCAATGTTGGTTAATTATGGCTACCGTATTCAGGGGGCGTCGCTGAAGTGACAGCGGTAAAAACGATAAAGGGGAATTCCAGTCCCAGCTGTTCATGTGTGCCATAGGCGTGTTTATGGATCCTGCCGCAAAAGAACAAGGAGGCGTGGACTTTGCTCCATCTCAGTAGAAGAGTTGCGACATTGAGGGGACAGAAAACTGAGCACTCGAACGCTGTTCATGTAGCTTTGAACTGCGACAAATGGAGTTGGAAATACATTGTTTTCAACGAGGGAGTTGTAAGAACGCTGGTTTGTATTCTATTAATAAAGTTTGACTGACTGACTTATGACTGTTTTATTGACATTCCCTTTAGCGCAGCGCCATCTAGTGGATGCGCCTTATAATGCGGTGCGCCCTATATATGAAAACAGTTTTAAAATAGGCCATTCATTGAAGGTGAGCCTTATAATCCGATGCACCTTATAGTGCGGAAAATACAGTAATTCCTTTGAACTTCATTCATTCATCTTTGTTTGTTCCCATTAGCGGTCGCAGAAACTATGAGTCTTAGTTGGGTCATTAAGATTCACCACGGATGGTAAATTTTGGACAAGCAAGAGAAGCCAGAGAGAACCCACAGCAACACAGGGAGGACATGGAGACTCCACTCAAAGAGATCAAGGATCAAACCCACAACCTAAGACCAACCTGAGAGCAGGAGGGAAACTGGGAAATGCATTCTGCTCAACCAAAATCAAGCAAACCAGAGAGTTGTTTCAAAAATAGCCTTGTTTAGATGTAGAACACTGTCACCAAACTGAAATATGGCTTTTGTTAACACATCTGTCCAACGTCTATTCTGCTGTCAAATAAAATGACACAAATATAATCCCTGTGAGGAGAGTGGGCCGCAGCTCTAACCTTCACTCCTTATGAATCACACTTCCCTCGCCGCAGCTCCACAACATCAGCACTATTTGTTTTTTTTTTTAAAAAGCTCTTGAAAAGCAGAATGTGGCGCTGTAACCTTGGCACACCTTTTCTTCCCCCGCCTCACCGTTTCACCGTGGGATCCGTCACAAATCAACCGCGGGAAGGTCAATATCGGCGAGCGCGGGCAGACGGACACATCCCTGGGCAGCGCCGACACGCCGCCTCCGCTGCCTCCGACCAATTTGCGCCGGTCCCGGGGGGGAGCGGGCCTAATCCATGGCTCTGAGAGTGGGCCTAATGAACCTCTGATTAGGAGAGAGCGGGTCCAGCAGCGTCTACGGGACCGGGGGCCTAACGTGACTCAGGACGCTCCAGGAAACAGGCAGGTGATGGTAAACGCGCGGTTAGCACTGCAGAGGCTGGAGACGCAATAAAGCACGATCTGCAGGAGCGGCTTTGTTACTTTGCAGAACTTAAACTCTTAAATAAGACTGTGAACATAACAGAAAGGAGAAGGAATTTTCTTAGTAATAGATGTGAAAAGCAGAAGTGGAAAGTACATTTACATAAACATTTACTTTACATTCTTTTTTTACTCTATAGCTGATAATGCGGCTGCTGTAATGCCACTAGGGGGCAGCAGCTGCAGAGGTCACACTGGTCAAAGAAAAGGTGAACGCTTTTGATGCAGTACTGAATAAAGACTACTTGGGCCAAAAAAAAACATGCTCCATGGCCCATTTTAGCCGCAAAGTAAATGTAGCTCCAATAGTGCAGATATCAATGGGGCTGGGTCTCACGTCTGTCAATCACTACAATGGTTGGCACGGTGGCAGAGTGGTTAGCACTCCTACCTCACAGCAAGAAGGTCCTGAGTTTGATTCCTGGACCGGGGGAGGCCTTTCTGTGTCTGCGTAGGTTTCCCCCACCACCAAAAACATTTACAGTAGGTCGCCTATATAACAACAATGAGCCAAAACAATATAACATTAAAATCACATAAGAGATTATTAAAAGTTATATTTACTATAACAACATTTGTCTTTTTATATGACAGGGAGGGCCACCCAATCCTCTGATACCAGCTGTCTGAGTACAAATGCTGTAATAGTAGAAGTAATATACTTTTTTTTTTTTTTTTTTTTTTATTTACAGGTGCAGACATACCTACATGTAATACATAAGACATGAGACAAACAAAACAATATTATGACTTACAAGGAACAAACAACATATAACAGATGTATATAATAATATGAATATGAATGCGGATATGAATATGTACTGATGTAAAAATAATAATAAAAATAATAATTTCCTGATCTTCTATCTTAATAATAATAATAATAATAATACTATTAATAATAAGATAGATCAGGAAGTTATTATTTTATTATTATATTTTATTTATTTATTATTATTTTTATTATTATTATGATTATTATTATTATTATTATTATTATTAAATGCTATTAAGTATTATTATTATTATTTTCATTATTGGCGTCATTATTTCTAACTCTTCATGGAATTTATTTACCCACATAGAAGTAATATACTTTCAAGTGTACTGTGTGTATACAGTATGTAAACGTTCCTTTGTTAGTTTGGAGGTTGCTATATTTGGTCATATGACCCTCCAACACAAACAGTCATTGGTTCATATGCATATAGCTGTTGAGACAATAACAATGCATTAATTTTTGTATTATCATCTATTTTAATAAAGAGAAGGAAGATGTAATTTCTTATTATCAATTATGCCAACAAATTAACTAAACCACAAGTTAACAAAACCATACCTAACACTTTAGAATAACACATTAAGCATTAGTTTAGTTTTAGTAACCAGTTTATTGGTTATTTACAAAATATTACTTCAACATTTTTATATACCATTGCGTTATAAACATTGTTATTAATGTTTAATACTTCAGTAATAGGCTCAAGCAAATCAATGCAACTGTAAACATCTAGCTACACAGAATTTATAAAATAAAATATGTTTACTTAGGTGTTAATGAATGTTTTGATACTACTAAATAGTGCAAATGCAAGAAATGAAGACGAATAGTTGTTATGTGATTGGTAAGATAATCATACTGCAGTCTGGGAGTAAATTAGAGTGTATTAAGACCAGCGTATTGTGGGCCAAAAGATTTCTCAAATCTCAGCTTGTTCTTGTCCTCTCTGTGGTCGTTTCATTCCTTTCACATCCACAGCTGCGAAACACAAAGCAAACATTTAGTTCCCTTTAATTTCTCCTCTCGTCTCTCTCCGTCTCTTTGTCTTTTCCTCTGTGCTGCCGCTGTTGTTGTGTGGGTCCCGCGGGGCTGTCCCAGGATGAATTAAACATCGGTGCAGAGAAGGACACGGGACGATTGAATGCTCCCCGTTCGCGGCGGAGGTGACAGAGAGGCCGGAGCGGGACGCCATCGGGGAACCACCGTGACCTCCGAGCGCCTGATGCATAGTCATGTCCCACCTCCGCCAGCCCAAAGTAATCGGGGTTTTCCTTCGATTCAGAAATAGGACGGCGTGTTTAGCATTTGTTTACTCTGCAGCTGCTGCCAGAATGAGGAGCATGCATAAATTTGGGAATTAAGGCGGCTGGACGCTGTTGTGTCTGTAAATGAAGGAGAGTTGAAAATTTGGAGGTCAAATGTGGGTAGCAATGAGTTACACTTGCTCTTTTACATTCGATTGAGTAACTATTGGAATAAATTGTACTTTTCGCAACATACTTTGTACTTCTACTTGAGTAATCTTTTTTTTTTTTTAAGTAACAACATTCTTGAGTGCAGTTTTTGGCTCCTCTGCCCGTCTCTGTTGTGTTTGCAGTGATTGTTCACCAGGGGCATCAAATGCAACTGCACTGGGGCCCAGGAGGTTTAGGGGCCCATTAGAGGGGGCCCTTGTTCATCTATGGGCAAGTCTGTGTTTAAATATTTATAATAATTAGGAAGCAGCACATAACTCTGTGACTAGAGCTGGCTACTGCTCAGATTTTTATCGATACCAGGTTCTGATGCCTGGTTTTTGATACCAGCGTCTACCAATACTTTTTCTGATGCCTGTGGTGAGCGAATTCATCTTTTACAATCATAAAACACAATAAAACTGAATAAAAGACCAATTTTTGGGGCATAATTCTTAGCTGTAAATTAAAACCAGTAGTTTGTATTTATTTATTATTTATTCTGTGTGATTTATTTTTTTCATTCATGCAAAGGAACATTAAAGTTACACTGTGTAAGATTCCCGGTCTTGCACCTCTAGAGGCCACAGGTGCCACTGCACTGTCGCAAAACGTAAACACTAGGGCCCCTCCGCCTTCTGAAACTAACAATGGGACTAGAGAGTGCATTCATATTTACTGTATAAACTTCTGTAACCACTTGTGTGGCCGCAGATTGGATCTTCTATAGAGTTAGCGCTAGCGTTAGCTTATCGCGCAATGGTCGCATTAAAACAACTAATAACTGTATGAAAAAGCACGTTCTAAAGAAAAAATAAAGAGGCTAATTTACCTGCCCAACAATAAAGAAGCAAAAACGTGATCTGATTTGCAGCCTTCTCTGTCTCTCATCTGACGCCAGCGAGCAAAAGTCTGTCCGATGTTGACTCTTGTCTGCGATCTGGTGCGGTCCCTTTCCCGTTTTCTTTTTCTTGACTCGTCCGACATTGTCTTCATCTTCTTGTGTCCTTCGGCCCTGACGAAAATAACAACGCTAAAAGTAGCTTCCTGGTTATACTGCGCCTCAGGTATAAGAGCTGAAGGGAATGCCGTAAAGCAAGTCGTTCCCTGTCACGTGACTTTTCCTGAACAGCGGAGCGCTCCCGGCCAAGTTGCGAGGGTGGTTTCTCAGTACAGAAGCCCCGCTCGGAGCAACAGATCGCGCCTCAGGCCTTATAATCGCTCAAAAAATCACAAAAACAAGTCAGTATGCCCCACATATTTAGGAGAAAAGTTACACAGTGTAACTTTAAAGTTCCCATATTGAAACTTGGTATCGAATCAAAGTAGTATCCAAACTTTTCTTTCGATGTCGTTTAACAGTACCCAGCTCTATCTCTAACATGAATTCAATTTTAAATGCTGTTAAATTTGTAAAATCATGTTTTTTATTAAGATAAATACACAAATTGTAACATTCTAACTGTTTTTTTGTATGAAACTCCAGTAAAAACAGCTAAGAGCAACATTTTTAAATTAAAAAGTTTAATGCATCAACCTGAATACTTCAGGGGCCATTCTGAAATCCCGCACTGGGGCCCCACGTTACCAAGTTACACCACTGTTGTTCACACATTCAGGTTTGTAGATACAGAAATATTTTGAGGTTTTTGAAGAAAAGCCATCTTTAGAAGGAGAAAGTAGTTGTTTTATGAGCACCAGCAGTCAGGGCCATACACTGGATTTTAGAAATACTGAGGTCTATCATGTCGAGCCTTGTTTAGACTTGGTTTAAGTCCTGGTTTAGTTCTTGTTTAGTCCTGGTATAGTCCTTGTTTAGTCCTGGTTTGGTCCTGGAAAAAGAGTCAAGAAAATGAGACGAAAGTAGCAGTGGCCTGTTCAGTTTTTGAATACGCCGTGACTTAAACGGTAAAACGTACGACCGACTGAACGCAGAAGATGGACAGAGTCTGTATCCACATGCATATCCAACATAGAGTATAAATAAGTCTTAAGAGGAGTCAAGTCCAAGTCCAAGAGTCCAAGAACACTTTGAATGGTGATTTCCTACAACAGGGCTTAAGTACTACAAATGGCTCACACACAAATGCTAAAATGAGGCACACACATGGAGTAAGCTTTTTTTTGTGCAGGCACTTATTAAAGCCAAAAAATTTAACTTTTCACCCTTAATTAAACTGCTTTAAAGTCAGTGTGATGGCTAAATAAGTTGTTATAGAGCGAATAAAGTTCTCTATCTTGGTGGAGAACAAGCCTTGTAAGAATGGGAGCACTGACCTGGTGTCCTTCAAGTTTTGGGTTCAGCCATAACAAGCCATGAGATGGATTTATTTCTCAGATGTTAGTCATGGCAGAGTGGGGAAAAGGCAGAAGAAACCTTTGTATGGGTACAAGGAGGAGAAAAGGAGGAGTCAAACAGAGAAAGGAGTCACACCGTCAACCAAACCTGTGAGTCTTCTACTGTAGTGCTTTACTCCCAAATGTAGGGGGAGCTCTGATGAGAAACATGCAACCAAACAGCGAAGAAACAAGCAAAATTACACGGTTCCCCATTAATATAAAGCCTTTTAGACAAAGTAATCTGACAGAAATCATTATAATTTCTTCTTTTTAGAGAACTTCATCAACAGTTGCTGTCTATTTTTATAGTTTTGTAACTTACTGTGTTCTGGACTCTCAGAGCACGGACCTCAAACATTCACACAAGGCATTATGCATTACTGATTGTTTTTTGTACACTGCAGCAATAACATATTGGATTTTGACTACACAGCATCTTTCTGCCTCTCTCATAGAGGGACAAGAAGTTGGAGCTGTCATTCACGCACTTATACTTTTCTATTTAAAAGTTTAGTATTAGATAAGACAAAACAGTATCACTGAGCAGGTATTTATGGCGACACCTCAAGAAGTCAACACAGACTATTACTGTCATGAATAAATGTAGCAGTAAACTTAGACAGATGCTGAAAACAACAGAAAATGGTACGATCTGTGCAAAGGTCAGTGAAAGACAAGGACATAATGCGAGGAGTTTGTTGTTTTCCATCTGCCGCTGCTAAAATCAGCCCAACTTTAATTAGTTTGACATATGATGCAGATTTATTCCACTGGCTGACATTTACACCGCTGTGGACACGTGAAGCCGCAATCACCGCTTTTTATTTTCATTTGTTTGTTGAGTGGATTTTTAGGAGGGAGAAGCATGACGAGTATGAAATACCAGCGGGCAGACGGCAGCCAGGCGTTTCAAGGTGAAATATCGGATTTTTTTTTTTTTTTTTTTACTCCGAAGTTGATTATCCAGGAAAGAGAAATGAGTCCCATATTTCAAGGCAGAGATCAGTGAACTGTGGTCATGTGATTAATGCCTCTGTCGGAGACTTTGCCAAAGCGCTAATGCCCAGTTCACAACAACAGCAGCAGCAGCAGCAGCAACAAGAACGACGACAAACAACAGATTTGAGCAAACAGCAACACAAAGTCACACGGTTTATCCAGTCAGAGACAAGACGGGAGAAAATCCTGCATATACTGTTACCTGTAGTGGAGTGTAGATGGAAATAAATGCAATACGATACTGGGTCAGTTTGATAACCACTGTATTTGTGCTAATTTGTCATTTTCTCTTCCTCTCCATTTGCTTTTATGTACCTTTTTACAACTACAGCTCGGACCAAATACTTCCAAAGCCAGAGGTGCATTATACAAAAATGTATTTCACAGTTGGAAGGGGTACTTCAAATATGTACTGTCAAAGTTTTTCTTCTCAAAATTACCTGACAAAGTAAAAATGTTTAAAGGTTGTTTTGTGTTGCACAGAAAAATGTTCTACTACTAATGCTACTACTGCTGCTGCTAATACTACTATTGCAAAGTAGTGTGACTAGGTTTTTTTTTTTAATCACTGCGCATTTGAACTCAACAAGAAAGAAAAATGCTTCCAAAATCTATAAAATTGTCTATCATGTAATTAAAGTACATAACACTTAGGGCATTAACTTCTGAATATGATGATAATTTATTGATAAAAATAATGATGTAGTAAAAAATGTAATGGCAAAAGTCTTTAGATCAATGATTTTTTGTTTCTTGTGCATTTCTTTTGGTTAAAATGGGGACAACTGGGACATATGTTTTTTACAGATATGTGTTAGGACAGACATGTCCAAAGTGTGGCCCTGGGGCCATTTGTGGCACGGGTCAAGGTCACATACGGCCCTCAGCCTCCATGACAAAACATATTACTTATTACTGTCCATGGCTTTATCTGTACATTTGTGCACCTCATCCACTATTCTTCCATTGTGTTTTCTATGTTTAGCCCGTTTTTAGGTTTTACAAATTACTCTATTACACATAACTTATACTAATTAAAATCATCCCGAGCTAAATATATATTACCAAGAGGATGCTTTTTATGTTGAACAATGTTATTTTGTGGGGTCTTGTTATAGATTCAAAACAAAACACTAAAACAGTATACTTTATGTGGTTTCAGTTCCTAAAAACATGGTGGGACTGTCGGCCCTTGGACTGTTGCACATATTCAAATTCGGCCTTCTTTGGAAAAAGTTTGGACACCCCTGTGTTAGGACATGGGACAAGGAGCCTAAAACTGGGACTGTCCCGGTTAAATAGGGACATCTGGTCACACCACTACTGCTGAAACTGAGCTACTGATACTACTACTTCTACGACATAACCAAACCCAGGACCATCTGGTGTTAGGGTAAAATATATTTTACTTGTTTGGAAAACCTTTTCCAGATCAGAGTCAGGATCCTGGTCAGGAGTATTTAGCTGGACCCCTCTACAGATTTGACCTTTATTTACCATGAAAATCCCACTGTTGTACATGTTTTTAGTGGAGCACCTGGTGGAAATCTACTGCAGACACAGGGAGAACATGCAAACTCCACACAGAAAGGCCCCACTGGTCAGGAGTACCTCGCTGGACCTTTCTCCAGATTTAAGCCAGGATTTTGGTTAGGTGTACCTATCTGGACTGTTCTCCAAATCTGAGCCAGCGTCCTGCAGGAGCACCTCGCTGACCCATCTCCAGATCTGAGCCAGGATCAGAGCTTCCTGATTGTGGTTTAGATCAGGATGGGGCTCTCTAGATCGGAGTCAGGACCCTGGTCAGGAGTACCTAGCTAGAGCATTAGCCTAAAAACCATGGCTGTGTCCGAACGTCATCCCTAGCCCCTATATAGTCCCGCACTATATAGCGGACTATATAGTGCCCTCATTTTATGAACGATTCAGGCACTCGCTCACTATTTTTAACTCGTCGTTGATCACCTGACTCTGGTGTCTGTGAAAAAAAAAAAAAAAAAAAAAAGTTTGGCGAGCTACACTGATAATGGTTTAAAGCCCAACCAGACTTTAGCCAAATTTTAGTTAGTTATAGATAAATAATAATTGTACGTGTGCATTTAACATTAATTATCACTTTAATTAAAAAAAAAACAGTGGATTATTGCAGCTCTGTGCCTTCCGAGGGGAAGCTGTCACCTGTACAGGCTGAGGTAAGCTAACGTTAGCATTTTAAGAGCTATTTATTCATAAACACAACCTGACAGAAGTAAAAACAGCGTTTCTAACTGGTTTCATTCAGACGTGTTGTGTACAGTTTAAAGTCCTGTCACGGTCCCGCTGTTCTCCTCCGAAACTAACAAAGCATTCTGGTCTATACTGACCTCTAGTGATCATCGCTGTCCACTACTTCTCAAAATGCATTGTGGGAAATTTTGAGTGCACTATTTTTTATCCACTAGACCAGCCATTCCCAAAATTAAGACTGTCGTGGCCCCCTTAAATTTCCGAAAACCCCTCGCGGACCCCCAACGATAAAAGTTCCCTTTGTTCAAAAGACTCTGCCATGTTTTTCTCCATATGTTTTTTATAAAAACATTACAAAAACACTGATTATTGACTAAAAGTTGTTTTAAAGTAATATTTTAAAACAAGTATACAACTGTAATTAGTTTCTGTATGTTCTACTTGTTTTTATGAACCAAAACCATGTGTCTGAAATAATAATAAATAATAAACTCAAATTGAAATTAAAATATAGACAGCCTCTGGGGGCCTCCCTGTAGTACCTTCGTGGACCCCGGACCCCACTTTGGGATCCACTGCACTAGACATTCGGACACCACTACAAAATGGCGCGACCACTACAGAGTGCACTACAGAGGGATTAGGAAGGACGTCCGGACACAGCCCATAAATATAAGCAACACTCTCCGTGCTAATGCTAATGCTAATAAAAAAAGACAGCAAATAATTAGCTTTGATTGAAAAAAAGACCTTGTAAATTGAAATGATCAACAATAAAAACCTCCTCCACCCGCCTCAGTCTGAGTCCATCTGAGCACACAGCCCATAACCAGGCTGCAGTGACTCAGGAGCAGTGTGGGTTCCAGCTCTGGCCCGTATGTGTGTGTGTATGAGGCGGTCCTCCTCGAAAATCTGCCTTTTCACAGAGACTTTGATCAACAAAGTCCTGTTCTGATCCACGGATACGCCCACATAACACCGCCTTGTGTAATCTCGCTTTTTTGCATTACATATAACCGGCTCCAGCTACTTCCAGCACTTAGCAACAGAGAAACCCGCTGCCGACGCTGACCCGCTCTAAGGAAGAAAAAAACTATTTGTGGGACTTATTACTCAGAAATCTATGTCTTGTAAAGTGATTTCAGGTCAACCCAGATCTGAGTAAATTTAGTGATTTGAAATAAAGTGTAAGGAGAGGTTGCTGAGTTCAGTTCGCCAACGCAAAAAAACAAAAAAAAATGGGTAATTGTTAAAATATCAAACTCCGAAATGTGGGAGGAGGAAGTGTTTTCTGCAGATTCTAATGTAGTGTAAACAAACAGTGTCTCTAATAACGAGGGGATGATCAGAGAAGTTTGTGGTTGGTTCAAAGACTGCTCTAAAGCCTGGATAATGCCATCAAACAGAAAAGATTAAAGAAAAGAAGACGGTCTTTGTAAAGCGTGCGGAATACTAGACTGAGATGGTTTGGACAGAGGAGGGGGAGTCAGTATGAGTAGAAAGTCTCCGGTGACTGGAGTAGTTGGAGCTAATGCATCAACAGTGGCACGGGGTTGACACAGAGACGCACACTGACAGACAACCACGCACTACGGGACGTTTACATTCCCACTTCTCCTGTGGGAAATTGGCAAAAAGCGGAGAGAACCCGCAGTAACACAAGGAAGACATGCTAACTCCTCTAGCCTGCCAGTCTGAGGATCAAACCCACAACCTCTTGCTAGGATATGGTTCCTCCCTGACTTCTTTAACCCTAAGCACAGCAGTACAGTGCTATAAAACATTTAAATCCGTACATGTTACAGTCAAAAGTTTGTTTCGGTGCTGTAAGTTTACTGCAATACATTTTCAATGGATAATTTAGCAAACCCCGCCATATATCTGCTCTTTAATTAACATCCATAACTCCAGCCGCACTCTACTTACTAATAGCTTTAGCTCGCACATCTTTTGGTCGCTCCTCGTTTCATTTTTCTGCTCAGCTCATTTATACCACTCTCATCTTTTAAAAACTGAATCAAAGCAATAATTCATGATCAGTGGACTTGTTTTTAACTCACGTATTTGAAGAGATATTGAGTGTCATTTTGAAGATTGTCATGAGTGACTTGATGTTATGTTTGTTGTAAATGTTTTCCCTCTTTGTTCTGTCAGTGTCCTGCTTCTTGGCCAGGTTAAATATAGGATAAAACATTAGCTATGAATCTCCAAGATGCTTTTGCGTACAACTGTTTAATGCTAGTTCCTGGGTAAAAGAACATTAGCATTAGTGTGCAATTAGCACTACATAAGCTAAAGGCTATATGCTAACCATGCCAAACCACCTAAGTTTTCTTTCTTCTTTTTCCAGTAGATTATTTTATGATTTTTGAATGTCAAAAGTTTAGAACAGTAACCTTCCAGATCCAAAGAGCCAATTATTGCCAAAAATACCAAATTTGCATCCGTAAAGAGCCGCAACCAATGCTAATGCACACAAGTCATCTGAGTCCATAGCTGAAATGTAGCATATGGATAAGAGAGAACTGTGTTAAATACTCACTGCTCTAATGATCTTTTAAAAACAGCGGTGCACACACTCTGAGAACTGGAGTTATATCCGAGTGACGGATTATGATGAATTTAGAATCCCTTTGTTAAATGGGATGTTTGTCCAAAAACCTGCGATGTTCTGGAGCTCTGGTGATGAGAAAATGAAATGTTTGTTTAATTTTAATGTGTATAAATTGGGTACATTTGTTTGTAAAGCCTGGAGAAAACAGCAGTCATGTTTATTTTAGATGAAATTGTTTGGATTGTATATTTTTGTGTGTATATATTGTGCCTACTGTCTGGAATCTAGTCTTTTGTTTAGTTGATGGTGTCTTATAGGCCAAAGTAAAGGGCTGGAGCTTGTTTGAATGCAAGACACAATAATAAATTCATTCATTCATACATCCAGTAACTATTTCTTGGTGCTGTTGGTTAAATGTATTCTGTATGTGCTTAGATGCAAGAGCCATTAAAGGTCCAAACAGTGGTTTATTTTAAGTCTGGAGCATATTCTGGCAAACAAGGAGAAAGTTTTTTTGTTGTTGTTGTTGTTTTTAATTGACAATATGATGCACATGCATGCAGTCGTCTATTTCTGTCCTTTATTGACTTTACCTAACCAGATGGCAGATGCCCCAAACGCCGCATCTGGCTCTAAAACCATAGTTTGCAGATGTATGGTTTTAGATCGGCCATTCCCAAAGTCAAGACGGTCGTGACCCTCTTAAATTTCCAAAAATCCCTCGCGGACCCCCAACGATAAAACTCCCCTCTGTTCAAAAGACTGCCATGTTTTTCTCCATGTTTTTTTTAATAAAAACATGACAAAAACACTGATTATTGACTAAAAGTTGTTTTAAAGTAATATTTTAAAACAAGTATACAACTGTAATTAATTTCAAATGTTTATGTACTTAATGTTTTTAGGTACTTAATATTTTCATTGATTTTTTAAATATTTTTGTATGTTGTATTTGTTTTTATGAACCAAAACCATGTGTCTGAAATAAAATAAAAATAAAAATAAAATAAATAAAATAAAAAAATAAATAAATAAATAAATGCAAATTGAAATTAAAATATAGACAGCCTCTGGGGGCCCCCCTGTAGTACCTTCACGGACCACACTTTGGGAACCACTGGTTTAGAATAATCTCATCCTTTTGCTGCACGATGTCAGAGAATTTAGCCTCACAGCAAGAAGGCCCTGGGTTTGATCCCTGGACTGTGTAAAACCTTTCTGTGCTGAGTTTTTATGTCCTTCCTGTGTCCGAGTGGGTTTCCTTCGGGTGCTCCGGTTCCGGTTCCAACCTTAAACATGCACCCGAGCCTAATCCTCCAGCTGGGTCCTCCTTCTGACCAGGATCCTGGCTCAAGATCTGGAGAAGGGTCCCTGTTGCGGCTTTGAAGTTTGGGTCAAATGCAGAGAACAAAACCTACCCTAACCTTAGAACAACATTCATTTCTGTGCTTCTGCTGAGTCCCGCTGCCCTACTTTCCTCCTCTTACTTAACACTAATCGTGCCTTATGCAATGTTAAATAAAACTGGCGTAGGCTTTGGACAACACCTCCCACATTAGCTCGTCCCGCACACGTTTTACATATGTTCTTCCCTTGTATCAATTCGTTTTTTTTTCTTTTCCCCCCACACACAAACACGTTCCTCCGCCTTGTCTCAACTTTGAGCTCTGATTTATTACAACACTGGCCGCGACAGCCTCTCTACCTCTTTATCTCCAACGGGATGCCCTTTCGTTCAGCCAATGGGGATGAAGGTTGCAGCCGGGGTTACTTTGTCAAAAAAGAAAAGAAGGAGCAAAACCATTACAGTCGTACACTATCCATCCTCTTCTCTACAAGACGTCGGCCTGCAGAAGAACTCCTTCAAAAAAAAAAAAAAAGATGTCTGTCTATCTCCAAGAGCAAGCCTCACCGCGGGGCTGTTATCGCAACGGGACAATTTGTTACCGCCCTTCCAACACCATTTTTTGAGCTTTTTATCTATCTAGCAAAACGTTAATGTGAACCAGAAAGTGTGTACTCTGTCATTATGCCACTGGGTTTATTGACTTGACACTAGCGCGGGAAAAAAAACAAAAAAACCAAGCAATTACTCAGAGAACCGAGTGGATTGACAGAAGATGCGGCGGACTACCTTGAACTCTTAAGTTGCGTCCCGTCTGAGGAGCCACGGCCAGTGCTTGTGTTAATATTTTGTTGATCCCTGTGCTAATATTTCGAGGGCTAATTGCAGGGAGCTCTTTGATAGAGTTGGGTTGATCTGAACAAACAAACGATCACCGACAGCCCTGAAGCCACTGCAGACTGTGTGTTTCTCATCGACGAGCTCTGGAATATGAAGCACTTTTATTTGTATTATTATTATTATTATTATTTTTATTTTTATTATTTTTATTATTATTATTATTATTATTATTTTTATTATTATTATTATTATTATTATTATTATTATTATTATTATTATTATTTTTATTATTATTATTATTATTATTATTGTCACACATTGGTCGGCTGTCGTAGACGTGAGAAAACTGACCGCTCAGAAACAGATGCAAAAACTAAATCTTAATTTCAGCTTTTGTTTTCTGGGTCACCTCAGCAAATTTTCTGTAAGTTTTATGCCTCATGCCCTTCCTGATGCCAGTAAAGTAAAAGTACTTCAAGGGGTACTTTTACTTCACTACATTTTAGAGCAAGTATCTGGACTTTTTACTCCTCTGCATTTCAGAGTTGGTTAGAAGCACAAAGTATTTTGAGTTTTAGTTTAAAATCATGTTTTTGTCGTACCCTCGTTGTAGACACACAGTACTTAAATATAACAGATGCAGTAAAGTCATGTACTTCTTTAGAATAATATCTGGAATCAGCAAAATCCCTCACATTTAACACATTCATGAGCCGAGTCTGTTAAATACTTTTACTTTTTTACTTGCGAGTACATTTAAACGTGAGTACTTTCATACTTTTTCTCAAGTAGAAATTTTAAGGTAACACATTTACTTCAGTAAAAGTACAGATAAAGGGAGCAAAAATTTACTCAAGTAAAAAAAATAAAAATAAAATCTTCTGTCATCACTGCCTGACACAAACCCTCTCCATTTATCCTGGCTTGGGACTGGCACAAAGAGTACCCACCTGTGCCTGGATTAATGTATATTGATATATATATATTTCTTTTTTACCTTATTTTTTATGGCATTTCTATTTCTATTGTATACACTAGTCATGCCATAAGCAATTAAATATCTGTTATATATATTTTCTATACAAAAAAAACAACAAAAAACGGTGCAATTCACAGAATTTTGGAAACACTGAAGTCCTAAAAAAAGTTTTGTCAGGGCAGTGGATAAGACAAAAATCAATAAATCCAAGTGTTTATGAGATCATGTTGGCTCGCATTTCTTGAGAGTAAAAATAAAAACAATTTCAAGATGTTGTAGTCTTTGCCCAAATGTAATTATTATAAAAAATGGTTCTTGTATTACATTTATGAATAAACAAACCTCTGTGACCTGCAGAGAAGTGGTCTGGTCGGACATCCAGAGACAGAACAACTACAAACTGATTAAACTACCTCAAAGTGAGCTGGACAAACATTTGACCAATCAGAGAGACAAAACAAAAAGCCCACACTGATTTAGGTTAATGGCCACAACAGAAATTCCCACTGCTTCTGAGTCTGAGAGGTACCGCAGGTGTTAATGTCAGGGTTCATAGTCTCTTTCCTTTTAGCTTTTGTCTTCATTGCCACAGAAAACCAGCAGTGATAATCCTACTGATTAAGACGTTTGTGGCTGACCCTCTCCATTTATCTGGGCTTGGAACTGGCACAAACTGTACACTGGCTTGTGACCCCTTGTGACTGAATTGGAACATACAATTGTCTTCACCATAGTTTAATAGTTAGGTCTTATTGAGGTAGTAGAGAGATTGTTAAATTAATTTTGCAGTTACTCATTAGCCACGAGCTAAGGCTAACCCTTATACTACAGTTTTATGAAGTTATGTAGTTAGTGTTAAGTGACTTTTCTTTTTTTTTTTTTTTGCTAAAATCTTTTAATCAGCTTGAGCCCTGACCATAAATACCAAATATTACACTGTTTTTAGAATCTACCCCTTTTTATGCCAGTGTATCAAAGGGGGATTACTACAGCCTTGGGTCTGTCAAAGATCACCAACATTTATTTTAGGGATAATTTCTTTTCCTGTGCTATTTACAATCTAAAAAAAAAAAAAAAAAAAAAAAAACTCCTATTGAAATCTATTATAACTGGTTATTTTTTGTTACTGCAAAAAAAAACCCAATTCCATTTAAAGCAATGTTATTGGTAATCTTTGACAGACCCAAGGCTGTAATAAAAAATAAAAAAATGAATAAAATCTATATAAAAAATACTACTTTGCATTGATAATATAAAATATTTACATTTTTCTATGTGCTTTTTACTAAATTGTTTGGGATGCCATTACATACACTGCATAAAAAGGGTTAATATTGTGAAAATAATTAAATATTTGGTATTTATGAAGGTGAATAAAAGATTTATGCAAATAAAGTATAAGAAATATGAATGTATAGATTTTTTATGATTTTTATTTTTAATTTTTTTGGGAATGTGGACATTTTTGTCAATGAACTAAATAAAGTAAGATTAGATTTGTGTTTAGAAAATCAACATTAGTGATAAAATACACACCTGAGGCACATTTCAGTTATCAAAAAATAAATAAAATCTGAAAATGACGCTTTTGTCCTCATTGGGCCAGAAAGGTTAAAATAAAAACAATGGATTATGGGAGTTTGGTCCTGCAAGGAGATCCAGACGCTACTAAAGATACAAATGGTGCAGGTCTGTAGTAAACTTCAGACAGCACTGCACTCGGTCAGCCTCAGGAAACACCTCACCCGTCCGCGCCTAATCACTTTTTATGCTAATATTTTGGGTGCTAATTGCGGTTAGCCCCTGATGGAGTGGGCTCTTCCACTGTGGGCGGACCGTACCATTAGTCACGGGACAGAAACTCGAGGTGAGCCCGGCACGTCCGGCGCACCTGCCCGACGGCCGCGATATTTCATAAAAACTGAGCGCTAAGCCGTGATTTATCACCGCAGCTTATTACCTCCGACACTTCAAATGATCGATCGGTTTATGCGTCGAGTCGAAGCTATGTAGATGTAGCAGATCAGTGTGGAGACGAAGGAAGAAAAAGAAAAAAAAAGAGTGGGCGGATGTGTGCAGAGAGTTCACGCCACAGCCTCCTGATCTGTGAGGCTCCGTCATTAACAGCACCGCAGCTATTTATACGAGCAACAGGCCAAAGTCATCTCTTCTTTATTATCATCCACTTCTGAAACACAGCGCAGTAAATGCAACGGGATCAAAGTTGGCAGAAAAATCTTTTATAGAAAACATTAAAATAGCAGAGAGATGATCCATTTGTTCCTGTTAGGGGTCACTGATGTCTGGAGGTGGACCAGAAACTATGGGCCTCAGGGGAAGTTCACCCTGGACCTGAGATGGACAGTAACTGGATACTTTTACTCAAGTAATTTACTCAATTTTGTGAAGAAAAATTACTTGGAGTACATTTTGTAGATCATATTTTTATTTTTACTTGAGTAAATTTGACATGATTTTATTTTGAATTTTACTTGAGTAAAATTTTAAATTGTCTAAGGAGTTAGAAGTAGTTTTGTCCTCTGTGAGACAGGACATCTGACCTGGAGGAGGAGAAGGAGGAGAAGAAGAGGAGAAAGAGGAGGAGGAGAAGGAGGAGAAGAAAGAGGAGGAGAAAGAGGAGGAGAAGAAGAAGAAGAAGAAGAAGAAGAAGAAGAAGAAGAAGAAGAAGAAGAAGAAGAGGAGGAGGAGAAGGAGAAGAAGGAGAAAGAGGAGGAGGAGAAGAAGGAGAAAGAGGAGGAGGAGAAGAAGAAGAAGAAGAAAGAGGAGGAGGAGAAGAAGGAGAAGAAGAAGAAGGAGGAGAAGGAGAAAGAGAAGAAGGAGAAGAAGAAGAAGAAGGAGAAAGAGAAGAAGGAGGAGGAGGAGAAGAAGACGAAAGATGTAGAAGAAGGAGAAGGAGAAAGAGGAGGAGGAGAAAGAGAAGAAAGAGGAGGAGAAGAAGAAGAAGGAGAACAAGGAGAAGATTTTGCAAAAAAAAAAGACATTCAATTGTATCGTCTACTAATTTAATTTTATACACAATACTTTTTTTGTCGGGTACTTTTACTTCTACTCGAGTAAAATTATTTTTGAAGTAATAGTACTTTTATTTGAGTACAACTTTGGAGTACTTTGTCCACCTCTGCCCTGGACAATGGGCGGTTCGTCGCGGGGCTGACACAGAGACATGCGCTCACAGACAACCATTCACTCTCACAACAGTCATCTGGCCCAGGAATCTAACTCACAACCTCTTTGCTGAGAGACAGGAGTGCTGCTAACAACTCCGCACCAGATTCTTCTCTTTTTCATAACTTTGCAAAGCAGCCACGCAGTGATGTGTCAGGTTTGCCGGATGCCCTTCCTGCCACACGTTGGCAATGTGGGTGGAGTGTCTTGCTCAGGGACACTACAACAAAAGTATGAGCTTGGACGGAGGTTTGAACCGCGATCCTCCAAATAAATTTACATATATTTTTTTAACAAGACAAGGAGATGAAGTAAAAGTGTTATTTTGATGGGATTAGATGGTTCAGAAGTGTGTGCTCTATAAGGTTTCTTCTTTTTTTTAGGAGTTTTTACCGAGAAGGACAGGAGTCTGCAAAATAAACTTTTTTTTAGCTTTCTCCCGTTGTAATGTTGTTCCCTTATCAAAAACATACCTCGTATCAGTGTATTCTCTGATGGTGAGTCTCTGAGGCCTCAGAACGCTCTGTTCCACAAAGCCCCGCCCACTCCAGGAAGCACTGACCAATCAACAACAACCCCTCTACATCCAGTCTGCTCTCATTCATGTATCCCAAATAAAAACGCGTACAGCTCCGTTCCTACCGATTCCTCACACATTTTTCATTTTGTCGTAAATATAGCATCGGACAAAAAGTTTAAGGAAGTGAAGTGCTCTTTTTCTTTGATTTTGTTCAAAAGGCCATCACAGTTCTTCTTAAAACTTTGTCTTTTATTCAGATAAAGGCTGTAAAATGTGAAATTCTGTTCTAGACTGATTTTAAAATATGAAAAAAAAGCACAATACAGCTCCTTTAACATATCAATGTACACAAACAGAGCAAGTATAAGCAGCCCAGGAGTTGAACCCACAACCTCCTTGCTGACACAGAGGAGCTGTCACTGTTTAATTCCAATGTATTTGTTTTTTTTCACCACTAAACCAGGGCCAGGTCTTATAAAAAGCTTTGTTACTGTCGGATAATGATATAAAACTCTCTGGATCTTGTGTTAAATTGCTGTTTCTCATTGATTTAAACAGAAGCGCGTCCAAACAGAAGCAGGTTAAACGGCGCTAGCGCAGGTGATTCTGTAACGGCGGCTCGCGGCGATGTCCGTAAACGCCTCCTGACATTTCCTGCGCGGTTGATTAAGAAGAAAAACGCATTTGTTTATGATCGGACGCTGTACAAACACAGGCGACAACAGTTTCCCTTCATGCCGCAGCTCATAATTGGCTTCGTTGACATTTTAATCTTAGCATTTTATTTTTATCCAAGAGTTGTTTCCACAGATTTACCTGAGAAGCTTCCACTGCCCACTCGTTCAAAACATATTACTGTCGCTCTGACATTTGTTCTTAATGTTTTTCTTCATAGATTTTTTGTCTACGGAGCGTTTATGACTTAAAACATCTTAAACTTTATCCATTACCTCAGCCAGGTTATGTTTTTGCCACTATTTGTTTACTTGTTTTTTGGCCACTGGGTTTTTTGGCCCATCCTGAGCACCCCCTCCACTCATACATGCTAATAATTCTTTAAAATTGTAATAAAAAAAATGTCTGTATTTATTAGTACAGCCATTCCCAAAGTCAAGACTGTTGTGGCCCCTTAAATTTCCCAAAATCCCTCGCGGACCCCCAACGATAAAACTTCCCTCTGTTCAAAAGACTCTGCCATGTTTTTTTTTAATAAAAACATTACAAAAACACTGATTATTGACTAAAAGTTGTTTTAAAGTAATATTTTAAAACAAGTATACAACTGTAATTAATTTCCAATGTTTTTAGCTACTTAATATTTTCATTGACTTTTTATATTTTTGTATGTTTTATTTGTTTTTATGAACCAAAACCATGTGTCTGAAATAATATTAATAATAATAATAATAATAATAATAATAATAATAAAAATAAATTGAAATTGAACTATAGACAGCCTCTGGGGGCCCCCCTGTAGTACCTTCGCGGAGCCCCAGGGGGCCCCAGACCCCACTTTGGGAACCACTGTATTAGTATATAGACATTTTTTAACTCAAATTCAAAAGTATGCCTTTAAAATAAAATATAAAATAAAAATATAACAATTGAAACTCCATTATATTTATTTTAATATATAGTTTAATGTTTAAAATAAAAATAAAAAAATCTCACAACAAATTTACTACAAAGAAAAATTTAAATAATTTCAATTAAATCACAAAACATGTAACAAAGCGTAATATTCTATTAATCTAATAGTCAATCTCTTAAAACTAATAAACAGTTTCACTTCCTTTTTATCAATGAGATGCTTGAGCTTGTCTTAGGCTTCAGTAGTTCAATATAAATAGATTGCAAATATTTTTCATCTTGGACATAAACTTGTGAAATAACTCCATGTACCCCCAGGGGTCCCTGTACCCCTGCTTGGGAAACACTGATTTAAAGGGTTGTACAAATATTTTTCAATTTAAAAAAAAAATTATAGTTAAAAAAGCACATTTTGGTGACTGCTGCTGCACTTTCTTGACTTAGAAATATTTAACCATGTAAATGTAGAAAAGTGGAGTTAAACATGGATACAACCAACTCGTTTCAACTCGTTTCAACTCGTTTCAACTCGTTTCAAGATTAAAATATGTCCGTGCCAGTTTCTTGACAAAGCCAATTACAAGCTACAGCATAAAGAAAGATGTTGTTATGTTGTGTAAGGCTCTGCAGGTTCAGGGTTGGATCATAAACAAAAGCATTTCTCTTCTTAATGAAACAAATGTCAGGAGGCGTTCACGGACATCGCCGTTCCAGGATCATCTGCACAGGAGCGGTTTAACCTGCTCCCGCTCCGACACCAAAACCGGAATGAAACTAAAATCTGCCTTTTCCCACAACACTGCCATTTACTTTGAGACACTTCCAGACTGTTTGTCTCATGAGAGAAAGTTGCAATAAAATAATGTGGTTTTGTCAGACAGAACTGCCATCATTAGGCGTCATTTCACAAAACGCTAAAAATAAGAAAGAGAATAATAAAGTAATAATATTCCATTGGAGTGCAGCAGCTGTAACATAAAGTTTTTAAATAAAATCGAGATTAAAAAGCAGTTTTCTGGATGCGTTCAAGTCGTTTTCTGTCTCATCCAAGACCCACATGAACCTGTGATGGTCCCATGACTGCTAACGACTCTGCCACTGACTCCAGAGGACGCATGACTGCTAACGACTCTGCCACTGACTCCAGAGGACACATGACTGCTAACGACTCTGCCACTGACTCCAGAGGACGCATGACTGCTAACAACTCTGCCACTGACTCCAGCAGAGGACACATGACTGCTAACGACTCTGACACTGACTCCAGCAGAGGACACATGACTGCTAACGACTCTGACACTGACTCCAGAGTTCACATGACTGCTAACGACTCTGCCACTGATTCCAGCAGAGGACACATGACTGCTAACGACTCTGCCACTGACTCCAGAGTTCACATGACTGCTAACGACTCTGCCACTGACTCCAGAGGACACGACTGCTAACGACTCTGCCACTGACTCCAGAGTTCACATGACTGCTAACGACTCTGCCACTGATTCCAGCAGAGGACACATGACTGCTAACGACTCTGCCACTGACTCCAGAGGACACATGACTGCTAACGACTCTGCCACTGACTCCAGAGGACACGACTGCTAACGACTCTGCCACTGACTCCAGCAGAGGACACATGACTGCTAACGACTCTGACACTGACTCCAGCAGAGGACACATGACTGCTAACGACTCTGCCACTGACTCCAGCAGAGGAGTTGTCCAGTTCAATTCAGAATTACATTGGTGAATTATGTTTTTGTTTGTTTGTTTTTTTGTTTGTTTGTGTTTTTGTTTGTTTGTGTTTTTGTTTGTGTTTTTGTTTGTTTGTGTTTGTGTTTTTGTTTGTTTGTGTTTGTGTTTTTGTTTGTTTGTGTTTGTGTTTTTGTTTGTGTTTTTGTTTGTGTTTTTTAGCGACATGATTCCATAAGAACTGGTCATTTTTATTACATTTCCAGGTAAGGTTTGCCTGGGTAAGAGTCATTTTTACCATTGCAAGATAGGGCCACCATTACTAATTTGAGGAACAAGGGGTCAGTAAAGTAACAAACGACTGTGTTATCATAGAAATAACAGTTTTGGAACAAATGGATAAAACATTTACAAGAAAATCCCTGATGAGAGTCCAGGTCTGGGCGTTAGCTTTAGCATTGTTTTGGTTTTTAACTGTGACATTAATATTCTGTATTATTTTGTATGAGATTGTATAATTGTGTATTTGTTGTGGATGTTTTCCTTCATCTCTCTTCTCGGCCAGATCAGCATTGCAAATAAGAACTGGTTCCCAATGGTCTTACCTGCTTAAAAAAACGTTAAATTAAAAATAAATAAAAAAGTGTAGGATAGGGACACTAGGGTCAGAGGTCGGAAAGTCGTACAATTTTATTTTATTTATTTGACTTAACCAGGAAAGTCCCACTGAGATTCACACTCTTTTGCTCTGGAGGACCAATTGTACATATTCAGTTAGTAGTACATATAGTAGTACCTATTGTTGGGAGGGAATTGAACCCCCGACCAAGCGGATTCCCCCGACAAATATCTCACAGAAGCCAAAAGTAATTAATGAACTCCACAGATTTCAGATCTAAGCTGCTGCTTCCCGTTTGTTGTTCCTATTTTTTTCCTGCCAAAATGGCGGCGAGGAGTCAGTTTTGTTTCATTTTTTTGTTTTTTTTTCCATGATAGATTTAAAACAAATAGCTACAGATCCTTTTTTTTGCTTTTTTTGACATCTGAACCTCAAAATCTTTCCACAACCACAACAAAAACATCCCATTCTCGTGTCACTCAGCTCCCGACACAATTCTCCAAATGCCACTGCAAACTTTCACTCAACATAATCCGATTCCGTGGAAACAATGAAGCGCTCCCAGCCTTTTCCCCGTGCGTTCTTTTCGGCTCGACGACACGCGAACCCCTCCAGCCTCATCACGGCTCATCACCGCGCCACAAGCTGTCAAATTAAAACTTTTTAAACCGCGCCAACGCCTCCCCGTCCTCTTTTTTTCCCTTCTTCTTCTTCCCGGGAACATATTGCCGAGATAATTGCGGATATTAGGAGGCAGACGGTTTTAGCGGGGAGAGAGATGAAAGGTGCAGAGGGACTCGGCGGATGACAGGTTGTCCCAGGCAGGAACAAGGGGACTGTTTATCTGGGATCATCTGGGGAGGGATTTAAGAAAAATAAAAAAAAAACTTCACTGGAGCATCCTTTACGTCCTTTATCCGCGGTGATTTACGGAGCGCCGAGGCCCAGCGTGGCCGTGATGAATGGGGGGGGTCTTCAAACGGTGTCAGGGCCAGGCGGCGGCGGCGGCGGCGGCGGCGGCGGCGGCGGCGGCGGCGGCGGCGGCGGCGGCGGCGGGACGTAACCGCAGACGAACGACCAATGCACAGGCGCTGACTTTTTTTTCCTAAAGAGATCACTTCCTTTGTCTTGTCTTTAGCGTCGTTTAATTTACAAAGTGGGTTGATGAGGTTTGTTGCAGGGAATGTGAGATTTGTTAATGCTGTTTCCCAAATGCACACTGCAAAAAATCAATATCTAGCATTAGTTAAAATGACTTGAATTCAGATTATTAACCTTGATTTGAGTAATGTTTTATGTTGTGGGCTCTCTCCGAAAAAACAATGGCCAAGTCGGGAATTCAGTTTAAGGTGGTTTATTTGACCAAACTTCCCGAAAGAAAAAAATGCAACCAGTGTGAAATTCAAAAAACAGTGCTATTTACAAAGTGTGACGAGACATGTTTAAATTCCAATTCAGCAAACGCACAATCGAGCCTGATGTTGCCCTCAATGCAACCAGGCACAGACTGCCAGGAGGCCAGAATGGTCCCGCTTATAAACTCTTAAGCCCCTCCCACGAGCATTACATAACATTAAAAAAAGACATTTTCATAAACAGGTTAATTTTATACCATTCAACATAATATTATCATTCCTAAAAAAAATATTCCTCTTTCATTCTACCATTCCTTCACTGAACAGGTTCCTTTTTTTTTATCTAATCACACAAAACATGAAAAATGAACATTTCTGGTCACATGACACATCATACCGCGCGCAGACGTGGTATATCAATACGCTCCCTTACATTTGCTTCTGTTTGGCGGTCACCGGGAGCTACGCATGCGGAAGCGGACGCAAGTGAGTACGACGGGCGCGAAGCAGTAGCACTGTGGGAAACAGACCATTTTATGTATTAAGGGATAAAACAGAGGGAAAATAAGTTAGACCGAATGCCAGGCAGTAATGTTTGGTGGGGCCTGAGGTAACGATGCCATATGTGTGTGTGTGTGTGTGTGTGTGTGTGTGTGTGTGTGTGTGTGTGTGTGTCGCACTCTGACCACGTCCACGCGGTGCCAACGGTATGCGCGCGTGGCCCGCGCTGCTAGAGCGGAGGAAGGGAAAGCGCGCAGCACGATGCGGTGCTCTTAGGGACAGGGAGAATGCCATGACTCCGTCACATAAAATTAGATTTATTTACTAATATGTCTAGATGATTTGACTTGTTTCAAATTATTTCTGTCTTAATTTTAAACCATTTTTACTTATTTCAAGCAAAATTATCTGCCAATGGGGTAGGAAAATTCCACTTACCACATTGGCAGATAATTTTGCTTGAAATAAGTAAAAATGGCTTAAAATTAACACAGAAATAATTTGAAACAAGTCAAATAATCCTAGCCTAGTAAGTAAATAAATCTAATCTAGTAAAAAAATACTCAAATCAAGGTTAATAATCTGAATTCAAGTCATTTTAACTAATGCTAGATATAGATTTTTTGCAGTGCAATGTTTCTCTTTGTTGGTTTAGTTTACAGCAGGGCTTAACAACAATGTAAACTCTGATTCATTCAGATTTCAATTCAATTCAGATTTATTTGTACAGCCCAGTATCACAACAAAACAGCTGATCAAACATAAACTACAATCAGACAACACAAACAGTAACTACACTAAACTAAACAGAGCCAGGACACTCCTGTCCTTAGTACCCTCCTTCTCAGTAAGGAAAAACTCCTAAAAAAACCCAGCTGCAGGAAAAAAGAAGAAACCTTATGGAGCCCAAACTGAAGGAGAGATCCTCTCCCAGGACGGACAGGCAATGCGTCTAGGAGTTAGTTCATTAGCTCATTTATAGGATCATAGATCAGCTCTAAAATATATTAATTAAATTATATAATTAAAATATATTAATATTAATTATTTTGTATTATTTGTTAATAATATAATAATAATAATAATAATAATAATAATAATAATAAGATATTAAAATAATTTTATTGATTAATAAAGTTTACTTGAAAAAAAAACAAAAAAAAACATTTTTTTCCCAGTTATTTTAACTCAGGGGTCTCTTTTCTTTTTTTTTTATATTGCACTTTTCAAGCTTGACAAGTTTCTCAAAGCGCTTTTACAATTGATCAATTATTCATTCACTCCTCAGTCACACTCGGTGGTGGTGAGCTACTTCTGTAGCCACAGCTGCCCTGGGGCTGCCATTCTGTGCCAACGGCCCCTCCGACCACCACCAAACACAGCCACACATTCATACATACATGCAAGGTGGGTTAAGTGTCTTGCCCAAGGACACGACGACAGTATGCGCTTCAGATGGGATTCGAACCGGCTACCCTCCGGTTGCTGGGCGAATGCTTAACCCACTGCAGCCACCGTCGCCCCAAGGTCTGCAACCTTCTGGATCTAAAGAGCCAGTTGTTTCCAAAAAAACATTAACCTTACCTCTGTAAAGAGCCTGCAGTGAGTTTCAGTGCACATGAGTCGCCTGTAACTAAAATACAGTTTATGGATGGTCATTAATTATTGCAAACTAACAAAGAACTGTGTTAAATACTGCACTGATTATCTTTTAATAGGCCACTAAGCAGCAGTAAAACAGGAGCCAAGCACACTCTGAGAACCGGAGTTACATCCAGTAACATTTCTTGGTTTTATTAACTTGTGTGTGTTCAGATCAGTCTGTGTGTGTGCACTGTGCAGCCAATAAAGGCTACAAACACTGGCAATAAGTCCAGGTCATATTCTAGAAAACAAGGATAAAGTCTTATTTTAAACAGAGAAGGGGCTGCAGATGGAGGTTGTTTCAAAGTCGTCTATGTATTGCCTTTACTGACTATTGCAGTAAAGAGATCTCTCACTTTTAAGGCTCTACTGCTCTTATTACATGAGATAATAAGCGATTATCAGTGCATATAGTAAGGCTGAGAAGTTCTGAAGAAGTCCTGGTGAGTTTCAGGTCTGGGGTCAAAGGTCACACGTCCACAGGTGTTTATTTACAAGTTCCACCTGGAGAGGAGCTCAGTCTCAAACAGAAGCTTATTAAAGTATGTAAACATGAAGCTAGGAGGATGATTTTTGGTACACACCATCTTTCAGGTCTCTAGTGTTCAGATCTGTAGTAATACTTCATCTGCTTTGTTTGGTTTGGGCGCAGGATGAGTGGAAACAACAATTGTTGCTGCTGGGAACACACACTGTCTGTAGTCCTATATTAAAGTTACACTGTGTAACTTTTCTCCTAAATATGTGGGGCATACTGACTTGTTTTTGTGATTTTTTGAGCGATTATAAGGCCTGAGGCGCGATCTGTTGCTCCGAGCGGGGCTTCTGTACTGAGAAATCGCCCTCGCAACTTGGCCGGGAGCGCTCCGCTGTTCAGGAAAAGTCACGTGACAGGGAACGACTTGCTTTACGGCATTCCCTTCTGCTCTTATACCTGAGGCGCAGTATAACCAGGAAGCTACTTTTAGCAGTTGTTATTTTCGCCAGTTCGTCAGGGCCGAAGGACACAAGAAGATGAAGACAATGTCGGACGAGGCAAGAAAAAGAAAATGTGAAAGGGACCGCACCAGATCACAGACAAGAGTCAACATCGGACAGACTTTTGCTCGCTGGCGTCAGATGAGAGACAGAGAAGGCTGCAAATCGGATCACGTTTTTGCTTCTTTATTGTTGGGCAGGTAAATTAGCCTCTTTATTTTTTCTTTAGAGCGTGCTTTTTCATACAGTTATTAGTTGTTTTAATGCGACCATTGCGCGATAAGCTAACGCTAGCGCTAACTCTATAGAAGATCCAATCTGCGGCCACACAAGTGGTTACAGAAGTTTATACAGTAAATATGAATGCACTCTCTGGTCCCATTGTTAGTTTGACTGTAACGCACGCTCGCACAGTTTCAGAAGGAGGAGGGGCCCTTGTGTTTACAGTTTTGCGACAGTGCAGTGGCACCTGTGGCCTCTAGAGGCGCAAGACCGGGAATCTTACACAGTGTAACTTTAAAGTATAGGGCCATGTATTGTTTTCTATGCAGTGTTCAACTCTCTGTAGGAGTTTAACCCTGAGTCAGATTGGGAACATGTTTGGTGACGGTGACATCGTGCTCCAGACTGTAATTCTGCATATTTTATTACAAACCATAAACTATATGTTGATCATTTTTATTGCCAAGTGTCAGACGTTCCCATTGACTCAGCTCTAAACTCTTCACCTGCTCATGTCCTCAGTCTGCAGACTACAGCTGTGTGGAATAAACACAGTCACCACAGTTTATCCTGGAAACAAAGTCCAGTGAAGGTTAGAGACAAGGACATATCCAAAAAAATATCACTAAAATTCTAAATCCTCACTAAATTCCCACAAAATCTTCAATACAGACAGTTACAGAATGAGTCCAGAACTTATTTTGTGACATTACAAACTGAAAACTAAAATATTATTTATAATCTGAACATGTGGAACTAAAATGCTTTAATTTATGGAAGTTAGTACATGATTTAGAAAAAAAAAAAGGTTTATATACGTGACGTGCTATTGTTATAGAAATACACTTTATAGCTTTTACTGCTTAAAGTAATTATTTTACACCTTTTAGGACAACTAAAGACTGTAATATATTATGCTGCATTATATTTAGTAAAAGCTGACTGTTATCCCAAAACACAGCTTTTCACCCACTTTTCCATTAAAATTGCTAAAAAAAATCACATCAGAGCACTGATAACACATGAATTTACTATTTTTATGTCTGCGAAAAATTTGGGATTAAACGGGTTAATAGCAAAGTTAAGTTAGTACTCTACTGTAATTAAATAAAACCAACTTTTCTTTAGTAAGATAACTGAAATACCAAGTATGTTTAATATTCTCTTCTGTGTTTGGAAATGTTATTTAAACTTATGCAGTAAAAATACTATATTATTCTAATTAATGAACTTATTTTGAACTTTATTTATTACTACAACCAGTAAATGCTAGTAGTCTTAATGCAATGCTAATCTTCCAATTTAAGGTATGCCAGCGTAAAATAATATGTGCAATCGGTTTCCAATGATTTCTTAAGTAAAGTGAACAATGTTTTTAACTACAAATGAAGTACAGAAGGCACCGTACACAACATCCCTGTTCTCTGCTGCCCTCTGCTGGTCTCTTCACCTGTTTCTTTATGGCACCTTTAAAGTGTTTATCGAAAATGCTTTCTTTTAGTGAGATAATGTTTTGAAATGTGCAATGAGATTAAAAAAAAAAAATGCTTTACAGCTGCAGAAACAATCCAGTATATGGATGACTCATTTAAACTGCGCTAAGATTAAAATATCTACAGGTTTCTAGACAAAGCCAATTATGAGCCACAGTTGTCTCTGCAGGTTCAGTGTTAGGTCACAAACAAAAGCAGTGTTTTTTCTTCTTCTTAATAAAACACAGAAAATGTCAGGAGACGTTTACCACGAGACGCCGTTACAGAATCATCTGCACACGAGCTGTTTAACCTGCTTCTGCTCAGGCACAAAAACACAAATGAAACTAACATCTGCCTGTTTTCACAACACACTACGGTTGCCAAGTCCACATTTTTTTTCACATGGAATTGAGCTTTTTTTTCTGTAAATGTTATTTTGAACGGCAAATCCAATCACAGTGAATTGGCGCGAACTACGGTCGCACAGTTGCGTTTTCATTCACTGTTCTGCGGGTTTTGGGCGGTTTTTAAGTTGCCATTGGGCAGATTTTGACTTTCAGACCTGGCAACCCTGCAACATACACTCAGGAAGTAACACACTGATGCCTAATTCATGCAGAACATGTATCTGGCAGCAATTCCTGGAAGAGAAGTGAGTTTATGCTGGAATCCATGAGTTCACGCGATAACAACCCTGTATACTTTGTAAACAAAAGCCAGGTTTGCCTCTGACCATGATCTCCTGTTCATTTGGAGATTATTTCTCTGACTTTTGTGCTTCTGCCCTGGGTAAGGACGAGGGTGACCACCTGTCCCACTTTTGGTTGTACTGTGCAGACATTTAGACATCTGTCCCTCCATCCCACTTTTTATAAAAAGTGAAATTCAAGATAAAAACAACACGGTGAGGTCAGTATTTCTTATGGTTGATGTGTTGCTGTCCCTGTGTTTTAGGAAATTCCTCTCCATGGAGCTGTGAGCTGCTGTTGGAGCTGGATTATTTTGAGAAAATGCAGTTACTGATTTTTTTCTATTTTTTTTTTCCAATGAAGAAGTCTCAGTAAATAAAAACAGCACATCATATGTTTTATTGGCCCTACACTGAGGATGTCCCACCTTATCGCACAACTTGTCCCGCTTTTTGTACTTTTTGAGGTGGTCATCCTAGTAAGGAAGCTATGTATATAAATACTTTTTTATTCAGGTTTGACAGTGCCCGATCTCATTGTGACCCTGTGTCCCAGGTTAAGACGTAATGTTTACAGAGACGTGAGCAAGAGTCTGCACATAGTTTTATTTTGAAATTTACCAGAACCTCTTCACTTGGTCTGACTTTCTGTCTATCTCGAGACTTCCAGCCACTTCATCAACGTGATAAAATGTTCTAAAAGGTGACCAAGACTGGTTTAAAAAGACACAAAAAAGCATAAGACCCTTCAGATTCAATCAGGATGGACCCGGACACAAAAGCATCGACCTTAAAACTCCTACATCTGGTCCAATCTCATACTCTCCACTGTCCCGAGTCAGTACGTCATCTCTCTTTGGACTCACTGTCAATCAGAACTCACCGTGCATGACAAAAGTTATCTTGGACATGGTTTTTTTTACGTCTTCTGGCCAACATTAGACAGACTTCATTAATGTAATGCATGGAGTTAGAGATCAGGTTTTTTAAAGGAGCCGTGGGCCATGACGCACAGACCATGCACAATGTTATAGGCAGAACAAAGTTTAACCTCTGTGGCAGCCATCTTTGCATTTTTTTTTTGTCTTTTAAACCCCACCTGTCAATCATCCCATGTCTCCCAGAATCCCCCGCTGCGATGCGAGGCTGCTGGTCCTGAGCTCCTCCATTTGTCTTCCTCCTTTGATGTACTTTTAAACATAAACGGGCAACTACGGCGAGCTCTCAAAGCAGAAAGTGTACGACTCTGAGGCATCGTCAATATTTAATGCCTAACTGACTTTAAGGAAGAGGCGATTCGTGTAACATTCAAATCCTTTTCTGCCAAATCTTTTGAAGTTTCCTCCCCGATAGACTCAGGTAGAGGAGCTTATTTAGGAGATGTCTGCTTTTGGCTCGCTCCGTTCTTCCAATTTGTACAAGTTTGTCTGACATTAGTTAAGACAAGAGGCGCACGGTGAACGACCGATGGTTGCGTATCTCTGGATTGAAATTACCTCGAAGTTATACGCCTGCAACAGGGAATATATTTTGTGATCCTGCCCACTTTTATCCAGTGGTTATAAATAACAGCTTTATGAGACAGTGTGCACTCATGAATATTGTTAAATGGTAACGCTGGTTTGAGGAATTGTGCTAAAAAGATTGTTTAGTTTACTTTAGTTCTGTGAAAAGTGGGTCACAACAAAATGACTCGGTGTAAGATTAGAGCCGGTACTTTTCCTCTGCTCTGTTTGTCCACTTCATGTCCTCTTTCGCTGCATCCATCGGTCTCCTCTCTGGTTTTCCTTCAGGCATCTTTCCACCTTTAGGCTCGCTGTCCCTCCTCTGTACATGTCCAGACTTTATCTCCAAATTAGCTTTGCTATAAGAAGTACTGTTTGTTGTTGTACTGTTGTTTCTTTCCACCGAGAATTGCTCCAAAAAAAGAAGTTTCAGTGGTGCAATAATTTAAGCCGATACATTTTCAATCAGCGTTTGCCATCAAATATTGCAACATGGGATTTAGCAACTGGCTAATTGGAGGACATTAGCAAAAATATATTGATATGTAGCCAGTATAATTAGCATTCTTTAAACTAAAGGCTAAACACTTGAAGGCTCTGAATTTTAGTAGTGGAAATGATTTGATAAGGTTCAATCTACCAAAATCACAACCCTACTACTTTAATTTTAAGGTAAACTTACTGAGTCCTGATATGTCTGCTATTATTTGAAAGATTTTTTGAAAGATTTATGAAAAGATAACAAATCAGACGATATTCTTGGCTAAAAACGTCAAACTGTGGCTTATGTCTGGTTTAAATGAAATGTTTCTGAGTTTAATCCTGGTTTTATTGCCGTAACGGAGCTCAACAGTGACCGCCTACTTCCTGGTTACAGAAGTACTGTATATTTTTGATTCACTTTACCCATTGAACAATCTCTATATTAAGATTTTAAAGGTTTGAGCGACACTAAACAGCTCTGACACATTTCTTTTCAATCAAAAGATATCTCAAACATGAAAAAAATTAAAATAAGTTTGTAGCTTTTGCCTTTTTTTACCCCCAAGTTTCAGATTTTTTTTTTATCAAAATAAAATGTGCTATGGTCGTGAGTTAGCCCATAGCTAATTAGCCTCCAATGGGCTTTTAATTTGTTAATATATGGATTTTTAAAAAGTCAATGGGGAAAATAAATGGGAAATTCACTTCCGGAACCAGAGGTGGGCGCTTACTGTTGAGCTCCATAATCCTGCTCTAGTTGGGGCTTAAATTTGATAAACAGACGCCTGTGTAATCCAGGTTTAGGCCCAGTTTAGTCCCAGGTTTAACAGAAGTCCTTATTTACTTGTTACAGTCCTGGTTTAGTCAGGCTTTTGTTTAAATTCAGTATGCTCCTGGGTTTATATTGCTGTAGTCCATGTTCTGTCCTTATTTAATGATGCATTTTTTATGGATTATTCACAATTCTCATTTTTTAATCTGGATTACTGTGGTCAAGTGCCTCAGGAAAGGACACTGAAAAACTGCAGTTAATGCAGAATAAGGCAGCATGCATAGAGCGTTCGGTTGGCCATTGGTGAAAAATACAATTAATATTGCCCTTCTTTGCTTTTTTTTTAGAAATATTGCTGTTTCAAAAATACTAAAGGTTTTATAATAAGCTTTCATTTAGCTGTTCATAAATTTAATACAAGACATGCGGTTTATGTTTTTTAACTCTTCCATTATGTAATACGACTCCCTGACCTCATGTATTTTAAACACAACACATAAAAAAATAAAAAACTCTGAAAATTTTAATGAATTAAAGTAAAGTTGTATTTTTATATATATTTATAATTACGTAATTTTAAAAAAATTCTAAAAGTGAGGTTTTTTTTTTTTTTTTTTTTTTACCTTTGATTTAATTATATTGTATTAAATGTTTAATTTTTTTTATGATGATTACCCCATGGAAGAGTAGGCATTGTCAAGGCAATGGCTAATCGGGATTCTAATAAACAAACAACTCCTGATTTAGTTAAAAATGAAACTCCGAGAGCCACATATCGTCTACGGTGGTACTCGGTGCAACAGGTCTGGTCTAAAAATACTAAAATAAGAGCTCCAGTCCTGGTTCACGGAGCAGGTGAGCAGCAGGAGCTGGACCTGACTCCGGACTTTGACACTTGGACCAATATCGTGGACTTTTAGATGGACAGTTGGTTTGATAGTGTTCTCTCGGAGGAAATAAGTGCGGCTGCGGGCTCATATCGGCCGCACTCCGAACAGTAATAATAACTGTGGAAGAGTTTGAACCCCGGGCCTTTTCTCAGAGATGTAATAAAAGTCAGGACGCCTTGTATCAGGATCATAGTCTGTTTATAAAAATGGACAAGGCCACGACCTCAGACCTGCAATCTTTACAGAGCCTTACACTAAAAGAATGCAATTTTTCTCTCTGTATTTGGGGAAGACTGTTTAATCACCTGCTATTATACGCAGAAAGGAATCGTCTATGAAAAAACAAGACGTTAACCTGATTCTGCTCACACTTAATCAGCTCAGAGACATTGGTCTTTACTGTGCGAAAGGAAAGAGACAGACAATATTATGCATAGTACTTAGCATTAGCAATATTTCTAGCAGATATTCAGCAAATTTTACTTATTAAAGCTCAGAGTGAACAACAGATTATGTTCTACAATGGTTCTGTGAGACTGCAGTAACCTTTAGCTTGTAGCCTTTAGCTTATGAGTGACTCTGAGTTAAATACAGAGGGCCTCGCAA
Source organism: Bostrychus sinensis (assembly GCA_020698575.1). NCBI lineage: Eukaryota > Metazoa > Chordata > Actinopteri > Gobiiformes > Eleotridae > Bostrychus > Bostrychus sinensis. Next base: position 4,618,057 of record CM036253.1, on the reverse strand, counting down.
ATGTTTTCCACCCAGGCACTGACATTACACAGATGTGGTCGAGTGGTTGCCATTTGCCAAAACTTGTAGTTTTTCCACTGCAAATTTTGTTGGCTAAAGCTAATTTGTCCACTCAAAAGGCATTGCTTAACTTACACCAGTGGTTCCCAACCTTTTGGGTTTTGTGTGCCCCCAGGACCTGGATTAGTTCTGGCCTGGACCCAGCTTTGTCCTGGTTTGGTCTTCCTGGGTTGACCTGGTTTAGTTCAGGTTTTAGACCTGGTTTAGTTCAACTTAAGCCCCTGTTTTGTCTTTAGTGTTGCATTTTTCTGTTTCTATCCTCAGCATAGTCCAGAGTTAGTCCAGATTTAGGTTCATTTTAGTCTTTGACAGCCAAATATTTTCCAAAAAGTTACTATCAATGATCAAATAACTCCACGTACCCCCTGCAATATTAGCTCACATACCGCTGGTTGGGAAACACTGACTTATACCATCGTGACTTACAAAGTTTTAGAAAAAGCACAGAGATATTTTACAAATCCTGCAACAGAGATTAATGTTTACATTGTTAGCTAAACTTGTTAAAGCAGAACTATTTTAACTCTGCCATCCTGGGTACTGTAACAATGAAGTACTGTACATTCCCTATAGCAGACATGTCCAAAGTGCAGCCCGGGGGCCATTTGTGGCACAGGTTGAGGTTTCATATGGCCCTCAGCCACAATGACACTTTCCTACAGTGTTTCCATTTGTGCATCTCATCTACTTCTCTCTGCCTTGTGTTTTCAATGTGTAGCATGTTTTGAAGTATTACAAATTCTGTCATTAATCATGGTAAGCGTGGAAATGACCCTGACCTGCCCTCTGCTGGTCTCTTCACCTGTTTCTCTATGAAAGTTGTAGAGTAATTATAAATAAGATTGTTTTATTTTAGTCTGATTATGTTTTTAAAGGTTGTAAAACGCACTGCTGCTCTAGAAAAGTCCAAGATTGGTTTCAAAAGATCAATAAAAGCAGAAAAGTAGCTTTGGTGTTGGAGAGCGGTGGGGTTAGAAATGCCATAGAGCAGGGGCCTCCAAACTTTTTTCCTTGGGGGCCACATACTGAAAAATGTATGTGCAGGGGGGCCACTCAGTCGAGGCGCCATATTTTGCAAGATATCACTTTCCTTGAGGGATCTTCACATTGAATCATTCTTATGGATATTTTTATTGATTTGTTTTACTCTTGACCCCCTTCGACAACCTCACATTTAACCGAGCTTAGTATGCCTTTTTTTTTGGCGCCACCAACCGCTAATTTCCTTTTTTTTTATTCTTAATGCCAGGTACATCTCACACAAATCAAGTTTTTTACCTGCGCTTCAAACCTTGCAGTGAACAGTGCTACCTGCGGCAATTTGGGCCAGTTGTGAGTTAGTTTGGGCACCACTGCTATAGAGGATATTTTTCTATGTCCAGATATGTTATTTTGTTGGCACCTTAACTAATCTTTAACTAATGCTTCATAGTGTGAGTTATTCTAAAGTGTTACCCAAAAAACGTATAAAACAGTGTGCATTTAGTTTATACTTTATGTAGTTACTAAAAACATCAGGACGGACTGTTGGCCCTCTTTGGAAAAAGTTTGGAGGCCCCTGCTCTATGGCATTTCTAACCCCACCACTCTCCAACACCAAAGCTACTTTTCTGCTTTTATTGATCTTTTGAAACCAATCTTGGACTTTTCTAGAGCAGCAGCGCGTTTTACAACCTTTAAAAACATAATCAGACTAAAATAAAACAATCTTATTAATAATTACTCTACAACTTTCATAGAGAAACAGGTGAAGAGACCAGCAGAGGGCAGCTCTGTTACACTCTTTTTTGAACAGAAACATAGAAAAAGAGCGCTTCACTTCCTCAAACGTTTTGTATGATCCCAATTTTCCGCCAAAAGTAAAAATGTTTGAGAGGAAGCAGTGGGAACAGAGCTGTACACTGTAGAGGGCTCGTTAGTGATTGGTCAGTGCGTCCTGGAGTGGGCGGAGATTTGTGGAACCAAGCGTTCTGAGGCAAAAAAGACTCAGCACCGGAGGATACAGGATTACTCAAACAGGTGTGAATGAAGCAAAACACAACTGCAGGTCTGTTTTTGATGAGGAAATGGTAGAGAGCTCAAAAAAGTCATTAAGAATTGAATGATTCTATGAGTTTTCTCCCAAAAAAAAAGGTAATCCTCATTGAAAACAACTCCATTATTAGCCATCTGAGGTTAAAGCTTTCTGAATTTGCATTCTGAAGCAAACTATTCCCCAACTGTTTCCTCCAACTCTTTATCGGCATCTTTCAAACTTTTATGCCACGCAGCTGTCAATAAAAAAAGAGAAGAATTTTACATATTAATGCTAACCTGCCTGTGGCTCTGCCCTCTTCAGCTCCGACAAACGCTTAAACAACTCCATCAAGGCGCACACACTTCTCCTGCATTTGCATTTCGCCCGTTCATACATTTTAATTTGTTTTAGGGCAAGCTGTCAGGCTGATTGGAGAACACTGTCACCCGAACGCAACGCTAAGAAGAGGGGCTGCCACTGAAGAAAATACACTGACATTGTTATGCTGACATGTTGCGATTAGGTTTTTTTTTTTCCGTTTTTTTTTAAGGGAGGGGAAAATCCTGGCTCAGATCCTCGGGGAGCGCCTACGTGACTTTGCATAAACACAAAGTAATTAGCATTCAAGGGCGAAAAGTGGATTCTCGCTGACACGTCACGGCTCGATCATTTTGCAAACAGCGGGGTCCTTTGGCAGGTGAGTCTATTAAGAGGAGAGAGGCGCTCACACGAAACGCAGGGGGAAAAAAAAAACGAACAGGAGAGGAGAGGCCCGCGAACGCAGCGTGGAGAAGTGAAGCAGACGAAAATCAAGGTTCCACATTTTCACATCGGTTTCACATCAGCTTTCCAAACCGGGTGCTGTTGGGTTCAATTTACATGATTTTAAATGGCTCCTGAACGCTATCCCACTCTCTGTGTGCGTCTCCGCGGGGAGTGGGGGGAGTGTTTTGACAGAAGAAAAACTTTAACGCCGACTAAGTGCAAGACTGGAGCTTTAAGACACGTTTTAAGACGTTCATCCGTTGAATAATCTGGAATTAATTTGGGGTTTTCACATCCGCAGTCAATTAAGAGTCAACTTTATGCTCGGATCTCTGTCAGCAAAGTTATGAAAACAAAATTACTCCATCCCAATCAACATTTTAAATGCCTTTGTATTTCTACAACAAAATTTAGCTCTAAGAAAAGGTGTCTGAATTTTTCTCTCCTTAATTTGACTCACTGAAATTCCAGTATCTCATTTTCAGTTTACTTTTTTAATGATAAAAGTTTGTTGCTTGTATTTTCAAATAAAATTGACATGAAACATCCGTGTTATTTGCCTCACAGGCATCAGAAGCACTAGATGTAAAAATATCCTGCCTACATAGATCAATTTAGAAAGATGCACAAAAAAATCATTAGTTAAATACTTCATGGATAGGTAAAACTTTTCTGCTGCTTTCGGACATTAAATCTTTTTTTTCCCCTTTTTTAAATATGAATAATTTTATATCTGTTATCTGTATAATGACTAACTTTTGGGGATTTTTTGTTTATGGAAGTTATATTTACAGTGAAGCCCGAAATTATTCATACCCCTGGCAAATTCTGACTTAAAGTTTGTTTTTTTTTGACCGGAAATGACACAGGCTTCTCCCAAAAGATAATATGATGTACAAGAGGTATCATTGTGGAAAAAAAATATATTTTGCAGCTTTTTTTTTTACATTTGAACAGAAAATGTCATGTTGGTTGAATGAAAGTAACTTAAAGTCAGAATTTGCCAGAGGTATGAATAATTTCAGGCTTCACTGTACTACTACTTAATGCATAGTCAGGAATGTGTTTTCCAGCTTTGGAGTAGTATTTTGTTTCATTCAGGCATGTTTAAGTAATCGTGTATGGTGAGGCACTGCCCTTCTCAAGAGCTGAAAACGCTCAGTCTCTCAGTTCTATGTAGACACGAGAAACCCCGCCTTCTCCGGGAAGCGCTCCTGTACATTTCTAAATCCCACACACCGTCACCGGACTCCCTCAGCTCCTAAAACGTGGCCACTGTGAAGCTATGTTAGCTTCATTTTGCTAGGTAGCCACGCTAATTAGCCATTATATCATGCTCGGTCTGTCCCCAAGCACTCAAACATTTCCTCTCTCTTCCTCCCAACTTATTTCAACTGTGAACTCAAAAGAGACAAAGACGAAGCACTCGTGTCTGTAGAGGGTTTTAGTTAAAGTTACACTGTGTAACTTTTCTCCTAAATATGTGGGGCATACTGACTTGTTTTTGTGATTTTTTTGAGCGATTATAAGGCCTGAGGCGCGATCTGTTGCTCCGAGCGGGGCTTCTGTACTGAGAGACCGCCCTCGCAACTTGGCCGGGAGCGCTCCGCTGTTCAGGAAAAGTCACGTGACAGGGAACGACTTGCTTTACGGCATTCCCTTCTGCTCTTATACCTGAGGTGCAGTATAACCATGAAGCTACTTTTAGCGTTGTTATTTTCGCCAGTTCGTCAGGGCCGAAGGACACAAGAAGATGAAGACAATGTCGGACGAGGCAAGAAAAAGAAAATGTGAAAGGGACCGCACCAGATCACAGACAAGAGTCAACATCGGACAGACTTTTGCTCGCTGGCGTCAGATGAGAGACAGAGAAGGCTGCAAATCAGATCACGTTTTTGCTTCTTTACTGTTGGGCAGGTAAATTAGCCTCTTTATTTTTTCTTTAGAACGTGCTTTTTCATACAGTTATTAGTTGTTTTTACTGCGACCATTGCGCGATATTTGTTGATAAGCTAACGCTAGCGCTAACTCTATAGAAGATCCAGTCCAAACTTCCAAAGGTAGCAGCAGGTCAACTAAAGTTGAAACAATGATGGAAATAGACGCACGCTCGCACAGTTTCAGAAGGAGGAGGGGCCCTAGTGTTTACGTTTTGCGACGGTGCAGTGGCACCTGTGGCCTCTAGAGGCGCAAGACCGGGAATCTTACACAGTGTAACTTTAAAGGAAGATCTCAGCTCTGCAGTAGTTTTCTGCAACAGCTCCACAAAAGATGACATTTTCAAAACATACAAGTTATTTGAAATTATAAAATGTAAATTAATGACGCAAAGGTTCACATTTCAAAAAGCTTGAAAAAAAGCATAATATGTTCCCTTTAACCAACCATTGCACCAATCCATTACACTTCTCCATGGGACATCCTATTTATGATCCTAACACGTTCGATAAAACAATCTCCAAAATAAGCGATCTGTTATCTTAACAGATGTACGTTTGTATCTTCATTTGTCTTGGAGATTAATTGGCCCATGGCTTCCTGTGGTGCCCACGTCGTCGTATTATGATAAATGGCAGCGTTTCTTGCCTTTTACAAACCTGTAGCACACTTAACACAATCCCTCTGCTCGAGGCTTATGCTAAAGAAGAAATATCGGACTAATTTACGTCAGAAAATTAAAAAAATATATATAGTATTTAAATGCTAGGTTCAAAGCCGTTCAGTGTGGGATTATGTTTTTGCTGTAATGTGGCGTTGTCTGAATTTGCACTTGAATTGTGAGGTTAAACCCAGACACAAATACACCTCAGATTAATTCATGTGGTAGAAAAAATAAAAACTATGTATAAAAATAGAGAGAAAGAGAGAGAGAGAAGCGAGGTGAACTGGAGCAGAGAGGAGGGAGCAGTTGGCCGACAGACTGTGACCTGACGCTTGAGCGGAACCGAGGTCCAAGCTGGAGGCAGAACGAGACACCGAGACACGGAGAGGTGAGGCGGACATGTTTGTGAGATTAGGGGGGAATAAAACCGCTTTTAACAAGGCTAAGGCAGGACGGTTAACAGTGATAGGCCACAAGAGCACTATTAAACTTAAAAAAAACTATTTAGATTCAAAAGTTCACCTATACATGCATCGTTTTTACCTTGCACAGCAGCTGGGTTGTTGTGAAATTTGTGAGTTGTGGCAGCTGCGAGCTGGCGAGTTTTAGGTTTTTCGACAGCAAGCTCTTTTAGCAATACTTGCTAACAACATGCGACGCAGAAAAACCTAAGTGTAGCCCAGGTTAAAATCTGCCATTATATAAATCTCTCACTCTGGGCCGTCCCTGAAGGCACCCTGCTACGTCGTCTTGCGTATGTCACGTGAACAAGGTCAATTGCGTGCTCAGGAGTGAGTATACAAGCTGCCTCGTCTCTGTCCCAAATTAGAAGCGTGGGGGAAGCAGAGTGGCAGCAGCAGCAGGTTTGTTTTTCAAACAAATTATTACGCTCTTTGACTTGCTATTGTACTTGTAAGTTAAGCCTGTCCATTTAACTTTAGACCATGCCAGACGTTGGGTTTGGAGCCGTCGATCTCCGTAGGCGTTGAGGGAAACAATAGAATTGGTGAGTTTTGAGTGTCGCCAATGTTAGCATGCTAATGCTAGCGGGCTAGCGCTAGCATTAGCATCAGCAGGCCTTACACTATTATTTGCCGCTTTGAATTTGTTTGTACTGGTTGGGTATGGGGTTTAGGCTGTGGAATTTATATATATATATATATATATACACACACCATTTAACTGCCTTTGTAAAGCCTGTACCTTGACTAGTTATGTGAATGTGATTTATTCTGTTCTGCACATTAGCCAATTAGTGCTAATACTACAAGTATATTTTCATTGGTTGTAATTTTATTTTTTCTATGTCTACATATGAACTATGCATTAACAATTGAATATTTAACAATTTTATGAACAAGTTAAGCTAAAGTTTAGTTATGGTTAAGTATCTGAACTAATTAGTTCTATGAGAAAACTCATAAGTCCTGTCTATTCAATTTAGGCCAGGTGCCCTTCATTGGGTGAAAAGGATGGCGAGCTACTGAACTAGGCTGGGAGCCTGAAGTTTTTTGTCTACGGTCACCATCTCACTATTCTGATTCATACTCGCACTCACAATTCCCTCTGTTTATGGACATGTGGTTCTGGACATTATAAACTCTTACCCCCTCCTGTGCGAGTAGTTAATCAGTTTGGAGGAAATAAGGACTATCTTGACATCTTTCCTCTGGTTGGGGACAGTTTAGATACATTTTGGTTTGTTGTTTTGCACTTGCTGCAACTTAGTTGTTCAGACAATTATCCTTGCTTGTTCGAACAAACGACTGTTAAATAAATGTGCACTTAATCCATCTTTTTACTGCAGTGTGTAAATAGTAAATGTTGGGGTTGTTTTGGTTGTATTTAAATTTTTGTTTTCACTTAATACATGGTACCATCACCAACTAGATCCAGTGTCTTTTGATTATTTCACAACCAGCTCCGGCAGCCGAACCTGGTCTTTCTGTTACATTAGCCTACTACCCTGGTCTGTTTGTAGTATAATAAATTATTATAACAGCTATTGGATAAACACATGCTACATAAGGGATGCTGCTCTACATTTACAACAACAGCAAAAATCTTCTAACAGCGTCTTTATCGTGTTGTTTTACTGTCGTAGAGGTTTGTTGTTTAGCTGTGGAACTGGCGCTTTATCCAATCACCTCCAAGTATTCTCCTCAAAGTCCCGCCCCTTCACAAACGTTTTCAATGGGAGCTATTCCAGACTGAAATAACATTAGCAACTCATAGTGACGCGGATTCTGTGAGCAACACTGTAAAAAATATCTGGCAGCTGAGGTTACCCAAATGTTACTGTAAAAAGTCTGGTTACAGTATAAAATGTTATTGTAATTTTTTTTTTTTTTTTTTTTTTGAGCATGAGAGAAAGAAAAAATACAAATGAAAAAATATATGCATGATCTACATATTATACATAAACAAAATGATGTACATTTACTTTACTTTTTATCACAGTATAATAATACAATAGGCACATTCATACAATTACATACATTTCTTTACTTATCTACACAATCATTTAATTAATAGTTACTATCAATAATAAGTTCATAGTTATATTTAAATAATAGTTAATTATTAACTTCATATAAAATCTGCTGGAAACCTCATGTAAGCTACATTAAAACTAAAATAGCAAAGAGCATAGCAGTACTGGGGAAAACAAAGCATACACTGTAAAAAAAAGTCTGTAAATTTTACGGTAAAAAATTGGCAGCTGTGGTTGCCAGAATTCTACCGTAAAAACTACAAGAGGCCTGTATTTCATTTTACAGTATAATTTTATCACAAATGTTGTTTTTACAGTTTTTGACTTGAGTTTTTATTATTATTTACTGCAAAATAGTTATCTTTAAAAAAAAATAGGTTAATGTATATTTTAGTTTGTGACTTATGTTTTAATCAACATTTACTGTAAAATTTAAAGTTATTATCTTTTGAAAAGGTGTTAAACTGTAATAAACACAGGACTCAATTTTTTTAACAGTGCTATATTGTATACATTACAAAAAATAAAACAAAAAAATACAATTTTGCCTTATTTTTAATATTACAGTTAATTACCGTAACCAAAACAGTATTTTACCGATATATCAACTACGGTGTTTTACTGTTGAGATTTTACAGATTTTTACAATAAAATCTACAGATATTTTTTACAGTGTATTTTGGATTATAAGTCTTTGTTACTTTTATACTCTTTCCATATTTATCTTACTGTGTGGAAATATGGGGAAACGCATACAAAACCACCCTCCAGCCACTATGTATACTGCAAAAAAAAGTACTTAGGATAGTTTTTAATGTAGGATTTAGAGAACACACAAATGTCTTATTTTTAAGGTCAAAAGTACTGAAATTTATGGATTTAATAAAGTTTAAAACTGCTCAAATAATGTACAAAGTAAGAAATTGTTTGCTTCCAGGAAACAAAGAGAAGGGGGTACGTTCTGAGGGGTGAGGTAAACTTTAAAAAAGTAAAAGTACGCACAACAGTAAGACAAATGAGTACAGCCATATGTGGAGTAAATTTGTGGAATAGTCTTGAAGAGACGTTTAAACAATCCAAAAACATATTTCAATTTAGAATGATTTATAAAAAAAATATTAGAGAAATACCTGTGTTAAAACTTTTATTGATATCATTACAGTGTGGTTTGTTTGTTTGTGACTCTGTGTAGGCAGATTTAATAGATTTTGTTTGTACATATTGCTGATTATGATCATGGATAACTAAAATTGTATAAAAGGGGTAGAAATAAATAAGCTTAGCTTCATTCTGCTCCTTTTGAACATTAAATACTTTTTCCTCTTTAAAAATATGAACTGTATATCTGTTTTCTGTATTCCTTAAACTAATGACTCTAATATTGGGGGATATTTTTGTTAATGTATATTGTATTTATGTTCAATAAATTCATTCATTTATTCAACTTAATTTTTGTGTACAGTACCATAAAACAACACTTTTTTTATGATTATCAAAGACAGTGAGTCAAATGGCAAGAAAAGGGATGCAGTGTTATTTTGTCACCAGATTTTTTTATGGTAAAATTCTGGTAACCACAGCTGCCAATGTTTTACTGTAAATATTATACTTTTTTCACACTGTAGATTTAGTTTTTTTTTTTTTTTTAAAGGAGTTAAATTCTTTAAAATATATTTAGAGATATTTATTTTTCTCTCTTTCTCCAGTGTTATGTTGTTACTTCATCAAAAACAAACCTGGAGTTGTGTTTTATTTCATTCACGCCTGTTTGAGTGATCCTGTATTCGCCGGCACTGAGTTTTTGAGGCCTCAGAACGCTTGGTTCCATGAATCCCCGCCCACTCCAGGAAGCACTGACCAATCAACAGCAAGCCCTCTACATCCAGTCTTCTCTCATTTATTTATTAAAAAAACAGTGTACAGCTCTGTTTACACTGATTCCTCACAGATATTTTTTTTACTTTTTAAGTCAAAAGGAATCATACAGAAAGTTTAAGGAAGTAAAAAGTTATTTTCCTATAACATATCTGCACTCTACTGCCCTCTGCTGGTGTCTTCACCTGTTTCTTTATGGCAGTAGTAAAGCCATTTTTAGAAACGCTTTCTTTCAGTAGAGGCTGTAAAAAGTGCTGCGGCCAAGATTGGTTTAAAAATATAAATAAAAGCATTTAACGAGTATTTTTTTATTGTTATGGTAAAAAAACACATGCTTGGATCTAGCGTCTTTGTGTTCAGGTAGATCCCAAGAACCCCCAACATAATTGTAATGATTGGACACTAATTTTTAAAGGTGTACCAATACGTTTTTACATTGATACAATACGTATTGATTGACATTGTTTTTTGATCCAATTCAAGAACGATATTGGCTCATTTAGAATGATACAATTCAACTCCATGTCGACACAATCAAGGCATGAGTTTTTGCTAAAAATCAAAAAAGTTTCCTCTCAAATCCAGCATTGCGCCTGGAATTGATTATGTCCAGGAGACAGAGAAAAAAAAAGTCAAATATAACATTTAATTTAATTAAAAAAGACTGGTTTTATTTTAACAGGCAAATTTCTAATAGCAGTATTTCCAATATTATAGATTTTAACATGACTTTTGATATACACCATTTATAAAAAGATACAACTGATACAAGGTAATGTGTATCAATAAAGTTTAATCAATATATTTACTGTATCATTACACACAATTTACATTTAAGGCTTTCAGTTTTGCCATTTAAGAATTTAAAGCTTTCTTTGGATATTGCTTCTTCAAATGGATAAAGGGGCATTCCTGTTTTGGTCTGCGTCAGAGGGATTGTGGACGACAGAGGTGACAGCGGTCGCTCTGAGGCCATACCTCAGCGCTAACATCTGGGTCTCAGAGGACACTCCCGGGACGGCCCGTTGTTATGGGCAGTGACAGAGGCGCGTCCCGGCTCTGGTTTGATTTAACAGAGCCAAGTGTGGGAGCTGAGTTCATCCTCTCAAGTCTTCACTTCCAATGTTCGCCGACAGGACGCTCGGGGAAAAACAGGAGAGGGATGTCCCTGTAACGCCGTAAACGCTGGGACGTCCAACACAGAGAGGAGGTGTGATCAGGCTAAAGGCTGAGACACACCGGGACAATAATCGTCCGTCTGGTGTGGTCGGACAGTTTGACGCAAGTCTATTTAATGAGCTCTGCTCCATCAGACGTAGTGGGACACAGTTGGACCTAGTTCTGTGCGATTGAACTGATGTCAAATCGACGTCAGGCATCGTACTCAAACTGAGCTCTGATTGGCTGTGTCCCATTCACAATCAGTCAAACAGCTCACATTTAATATTAAAATATAAGGAACTTTTGTTCTAACAACTACTTCATTATTTCCCACATCTGTGATGCTAATGTGCTGCAGTTAGCTTACCTTAGCTTTAGCCTTGTGCTAATGTGCTACAGTTAGCTTACCTTAGCTTTAGCCTTGTGCTGATGTGCTGCAGTTCTGGAGTTAGTTTACCTTAGCTTTAGCCTTGTGCTGATGTGCTGCAGTTAGCTTACCTTAGCTTTAGCCTTGTGCTAATGTGCTGCAGTTAGCTTGCCTTAGCTTTAGCCTTGTGCTAATGTGCTGCAGTTAGTTTACCTTAGCTTTAGCCTTGTGCTAATGTGCTGCAGTTAGTTTACCTTAGCTTTAGCCTTGTGCTGATGTGCTGCAGTTCTGGAGTTAGTTTACCTTAGCTTTAGCCTTGTGCTGATGTGCTGCAGTTAGCTTACCTTAGCTTTAGCCTTGTGCTAATGTGCTGCAGTTAGCTTACGTTAGCTTTAGCCTTGTGCTAATGTGCTGCAGTTAGTTTACCTTAGCTTTAGCCTTGTGCTGATGTGCTGCAGTTCTGGAGTTAGTTTACCTTAGATTTAGCCTTGTGCTAATGTGCTGCAGTTAGCTTACCTTAGCTTTAGCCTTGTGCTAATGTGCTGCAGTTAGTTTACCTTAGCTTTAGCCTTGTGCTGATGTGCTGCAGTTCTGCAGTTAGCTTACCTTAGATTTAGCCTTGTGCTAATGTGCTGCAGTTAGCTTACCTTAGCTTTAGCCTTGTGCTAATGTGCTGCAGTTAGCTTACCTTAGCTTTCACCTTGTGCAGATGAAAACATAATCCAGTCCCTTTTATCCATTACTGTGATAAGACGAGTTTAATGTAGCGTATGATTATTATTCACAGATAAATACTGGAGTTAAAGTGTTAAAGTTAGAGTGTTGCAAAGGTTTGTTTACAGGAGTCCCATATATCCGCGGAGTTTAGTGACTAGCGCCTCCTGCTGATGTAAATAGTTATGTCTTGAACAGAACTAACACACTCCTCTGTTGTGGGTCTGAATGGCTCTGGTGTCTGTAGCTACTTTTATAGGAGACAAGAGGAGACGCGAGCAGACAAAGTCGCCTCTGCTGACGGTGGTCGGGCGTTGGGTTGGCGAGTCCTAGGCTTAAACACTGGGACTTCTAACAAGCCCTTTAGAAACAGTGCCTCCGGACCGTCTTGGCGTCCCGATCTTCTCCTGATGCGTGCGAACATACTGGAGGATGAAGTCGGTAGGCTATCGGAGCGGGGCTGCTGGCAACACAAAGCTAAAAGAAAAATGAGCTAAGTGCTTCGCAGTGACACCGGTTTAAGCATGGATATTATCAGCACGTTTACTCGATCTAATGCACGACAGAGAAACACAAACAAGAGGAGCACACAAACAGCTGATCACTGCGGACACAGAACTAGGTCCGTCCAAGGATCACCTCCGGGTGTTATGTACAAACAGCAGGCGCTCTTAAAGATTTCAGGAGAGCGTCCGGGTGGTGGCCCGTGTTCATAAAGGGGAACAGTACAAGTCTCTCCATGGCTTAGCACCACAGTACATCTCTGACCTGTTGGTCCCATATGAACCATCTGGGACTCTGAGGACCTCAGGGACAGGTCTCTGCTGGTCCCAGAGTCAGGACTAAACTCAGTGAAGCAGTGTTTCAGTTTTCTGCAGCTAAACTCTGGAACAGTCTCCCTGTCAATGTTAGACCTCTGCTCTGACAATGTTCAGACTTAAAACTGTTCTTTTTAGCTGTGCATATGACAACTGAAAGTGTTTTATCTGCACTCTTCTCTTTTAATTTCATTTTAAATTGATTCTTAATTCTAATTTTTAAATTTGATTTTATTGTTTTAATTGTAATTCTTGTCTTTGTACTTATAAACTTGCCTTTTTTTCTGTAAAGCACTTTGACTCTGTGTATGAATTGCGCTGTACAAATAAACTTGCCTTGCCTTAAATGCCGAGACAATTTACAGAAAAGAGGAGCGGGATGGGTTTAAACACTGGAATGTCCAACACAGAGAAAAAGAGGGACTGGTCTAAACGCTGGGACATCCAACACAGGAGAAAAAGAGCTTTTTTTTCCCTTCTCATTCTCAAAAACTTGGATAGTTGGCCTTTCCTGGATTAATAAAGTTGAATTCTCTGTAAACATGACACACCTTACTTTGTCCAGCACAGGATGGTGAGGATAAACAGCAGGTCGCTATCTGGGGACGAGTGTCTTTGATCTGTTGTTAGTCATATCCTTAATAACACAGCAGATGGTTAAAGCCACAAGCGTCTTTGCTCTGGCAGACAAACACTTCCTCCCCAAAACTGTAAACACACTCAACGGGACGTCATGGTTTCAACTGCGCTAAGAATCGGCGTCCCATTCAAAAATATGCAAAGAGTCCATTTAGAGACTCATAAACCCTGGCCTTGAGTGGTTAGCCCTGATGCTAAATAGTTTAAATGCAGCCTGCTCCTCGTGTGTTGTCTTTTTGTTTTTTTCTGTAGAATAATCATGCTTTAGCGCCGCAGTATAGTGCATTAAGATAAAAGCGCTAAAACGTGTCGGCGGCGGCGTCCCAAATGGAGCGGCTAAGTGGAGAGTTGCTGTTGTGATGCTAGCACGAGTGGCTCTCAGAGTGGAGCACTTCACACGGCAGGGGTTGCACTGATGCCTCGGAATAAATCTGTCATATCCCTCTCTCTCGGTGTGTGTTTTTTACTGCGCTCACCCCCAGCAGCTCTGAACGGACGCAGCTCACATTTGTCACGTTTGCTCATTTAGGCAGTTTTTTTTTTTTTAAACGAGAGCCGCATTAGTATTCATCACAGGGTTGAGTGTTGGAGAAACTCGGCTCATTATGGACGCACACATTTATATAATTTTTCCAAGAGGCTGTGAGGAGGGGGGAAAAAAAATGTTTACTTAGAATGCCAAATGTTATTAATATACTGTATCACTATTTCAATATGGCACATTAGTATGGAATTTTCACTTAATCCTCAGGCCCAGCTTTAAAAATAATCAGGTTTTTCCTTTCTAAGCCCTTTTAAGTCACTGGGTCACATTTAAAAATATAAAACATGAACATTTTTTTGTTGTTTTTAGGATCATTAACCCCTGTCCCCTAGCATAGAGAGCGAAAGTGAATTAATTTTCATATTTTTAACTCTAAGTGCAGTTTGTTTACATAATTCCCACACATTCTAATAAAACATGAATTATTTACCTTTTAAAGATGCAAAATGTTTTTGTTTGTGCAGGGATTACCAGTCCTGATAGGTCTCTGATTAGTCCTAACAATGATTTAATGCATTTTTATTTTCAGTGCTATTAGAATAAAAAAATAAAAAAAATAAAAAAAGAGCTGAAACAGGTTCTTCCTCTTAAAGTCCTAAAAGGTCTGGGCTACACTCACTGTTATCTAATGGAATTATTTCCCACAATGCAATGAGAAAGTTTTGTTTGTGTATTTTACAGCCTCTGACTGACAGAGTTACAGAGGAATTAACATGATTTAACATTTCTGTATTGTAACGACAGCAGAGTGGAAATAAGTGATGCGAGTCAATGGGACTTAAAAGCCTCAAGAGGAAGAGTGCAAGTTCTTATTTTATTTTTTATCTAGACAGTAGAAAATGTATTTTTTTTTTTTTTTCAGTTGTGATGCTTAAATTCAGAATCAGAAGATTTTTATTGCCATTGTCAGTGAACAACAATTCACAGACTAGGAACTTGTTTCGGTGCTAATGTGCAACATATAACACTAATTATAATAATAAAAATATCACTATGATAAAAAAGAAACTTTAAAAATATAAAATACAAAGTATAAGGGCATGCAAAGGAAGAAGTATACAGGAATAAATATTCTAAAATGCATTTATTAATGAACATCTTTGTCAAATTCAATTCAGTTTTATTTGTACAGCCCAATATCACAACAAAACTCACCTCAAAGGCTTCACAAACAGTTAATCAAACACACAATCAACACAAACAATAACTACACTAAACTAAACAGAGCCAGGACACTCCTGTCCTTAGACCCTCCTTCTCGGTAAGGAAAAACTCCTAAAAAAAACCAGATATCATCACCCTAGCATAAGAAATGCCAAAATGAGAGAAAAAATTTATTTGAAAAACTAAAAGAGCCAGGGGCCTTATGATTAAGTACATCATTTCAAAATACACTAAGAATACACTTTATTTTATTATAATTATTAGTTATTTTATTCTTGGGAGAAAGAAATCCACTTTTATACAATTTGATAAAATGTGTAGATTTATATAAAACCCTGCTCTGTTGAATGTAGTTGTGTACGGTTTCAGAGTTGACCACCACTGCTCGCTGAGTATCGTCCAGATCAATACGTGCCATAACAGTGGTATGTGGTACACAGTACTGAGTATGCATTACATTACACTTCCTCTCATGACACTTTATCAAGGGCTGGGGTTATTATGGTATGGACAGTGTACCAGGAGATTTCTATTGGAAATAATGAAAGATTTTAAAAGATTCCCTTTGTTTGGTTTATGCTGTTTTTGTTTTATGTTGGCTTTTAAAACCATTGTTATGAAGTTCAACATGAGTACTTTTTCCCTTTGATGAGATTAAAAGGTGTTTACACTTAGACCTTGGAAATTTCATCTAAAGTTATTTGTACAGTACAGTTTACGATCAATACTTTAACTCAAGTAAAGCTTTTCTTTACCTTTTACCAAGGTCAGAGGATCACACCCACAGCCTACTTTCTGAGAAGCAGAAGTGAAAAATCGCTCTTCCATTGTGCCTATATTGATTGTAAACAGTCACATTTACTAAAGTAATTCTACATTAAATGCTCTTCAGGTTTACCACAGAGCACTTAGAGTAAAGTTGAGTTTATGACTGACCTCAGTGCCTGTGTTTATCCAGGAGCTGCCATTTAGCACCCAGCTAATTTAACCCTTATACCCCAGTTTTAAAGTCATAACATTTATACTTTTTTTTTTTTTTTTTGTGGCATAAATCTTTTAAGCAACTTGTGCTCTGACCATTACGGAAGAGGATTAGGGCCATTGTAAAAAAAAAATATTTTTGAGGGTTAAGTTCTGAGAAAAAAGTCAGACTTCTGAGAAAAAAGTCAAATTTCTGAGATTAAAGTCAGAATTCTGAGAAAAAAGTCAGAATTTCTGAGATTAAAGTCAGAATTCTGAGAAAAAAGTCAGAATTCTGAGAAAAAAGTCAAATTTCTGAGATTAAAGTCAGAATTCTGAGAATAAAGTCAGAATTCTGAGAAAAAAGTCAAATTTCTGAGATTAAAGTCAGAATTCTGAGAAAAAAGTCAGAATTCTTCCACTTTGTCTGCACATGTGGTTCCCGCCTGCGCTGCACAAATGAACATGACTCAGGTTTGATCCTTCCAGGCACTTGTAGTGAAACTACGGTAGCCTGTAAGGAAGGCTTCTGCTATGAAATATTACGTATTGTATGTAAAAATTAAACATTTTTACCCACAGAAACATACAAGAATGCACTTAAACACTTATTGGGGAAGTAGTCACCTTTTCTGTTTATTGTTGCCACAGCGACGGCCCGTCCATTACTGTCGCTGAGGCAACAGCGCAAGAGAAAGTGCTCTAGAACGTATAAAAAATGTATTTTCTGAAACAAACAAAGAGAACATCACAACCTCATCAATAATAATGCATTTATATAGTTTATTGTATGGATTTTGCACTCTTTTTCTTGCACAACGTCAGTCCTTACAGGCACCCATACTTCTGACTTTAATCTCAGAATTCTGACTTTAATCTCAGAACTTAACCCTAAAAAAAAAAATTGTTTTTACAATGGCCCTAATCCTCTTCCGTAGACCATAAATACCAAATATTCAATTATTTTCACAACTGTAACCCTTTTTATGCCAGTGTATGTAATAACATCTCATTTTCTTAGTAAGAAAAAAAAAAAAAAAAAAATTACATATATATATTTTATTCTCAATGCAAAATAGATTTTTTAGGGGGTTTATTACAACCTTGGGTCTGTCAAACATCACCAACAACATTTATTTTTAGGGATCATTTTCTGGGCTATGTAAAAAACAAAACAAAAACCAAAAAAAAAAAAAAAAACTCTTCCCATTGGTTGTAACGTTTTGTGCTATAAAAAAAATCCCAAATCCATCTAAATAAATGTTGGTAATCTCTGACATACCCAAGGCTTTAATAACCCTCACTAAAAATCTATTTTGCATTGGGAATATTGAAAATATAATATGCTAATATAATATGCTAAACTCAGGTCTAACAGGAAAGTTAATTGTTAGAAGTACTGCAGTAGCTAGCTGTTGATTTGGACAACCCCAAACCCTGTGCAGTTTTAGGAAATGTCTCGTAACGAGCTCCTCCCTGAATCAAAAATGACCGCTTCACGCTCAACTCTTGCCCATTGGTCCTGTTCTGTTCTTGGTACACTCTGACTACACCTTTTCATCCCTACGTTTTTTTTCTCCCCCCAATAAACGAAAGTAGAAGTCGTGACTCAAAGACATGCCCCAACTCCAGAAGAAGAAAATCACAGTCTGAACAAGTCGATTCAGAAATATTAGGAATATAAAAGGCGCATCAGGCAACTTAAAGTGTTCAGAGGAGAAACTACTGTTGCTCTAATCCGGTAAGTCACACCCACAAACGATCGGCTTTCCACTCTAATTCACCTTTTTTTTTTTCAACCGGGAGCTTAAAATGGATTAGGCTCGTAGTGCTCGGTGAGATGAGAAATATCGGAGAGGTGCATTTCGCCACATCGCCATCAATCTGCCTCATGTTAAACGACGGAGCTAATCACCCCGAGAGCTTGTTTTCGGCCGGCTCCCGAAGATAAATGCAGCTCCGGGACAAAGATGCACTCTGCACTAAGTTAGATTTGGGAGAGATGTGGAGAAGTGAGGCTCTAAGACGAGACTAAGGACGTCAAGGCTCAAAAACTGCTCGATGGAAGAAGAGCTCTAACTGTGCACTCAGGAAAAGTACTGTTAACTAAAATATTGTGTTATACAAAGTAACTGGAGTTCAGATGAAAGTAGTCACAGTTATTATGAACTGGTCTTCTTCATGTGCCCAGCGTAAAACAATATCTGGGCTCATTCTTTCAAACTCTCTCTTAACAAGGAAATCTGGAAGCCACAGTTGCTGATCTATGGACACTCGGCACTAGGCCCTTTTCACGATGACGTCAGACAACTTCCGTTTTGAGACGATAGGACGTATCTTCATTTCCAGTGCTGCTGCTCGCCAGTATGGAATTTACTCGGAGTCTTAAAAAATTGCCAAATATAAGGCTACATGATGTACAGAAACTCGAAAAGGGATATACATTTTTCATTGAGGGTTACTTATTTGATTATGAAGGTAAGTGTTTTGTCTTGTAGCTAAAGCTAGTAGTTGTTAATGCTGTAGCGTTAGCAATATGTCTAACGGGGAGTGCGATAAAACAATATTAGATTATGTTACGATCTAAATGAATGACAGTCTGCTCGTCTGAAAGGCTCACTGCATAGTACTGCAATGAACTTCTAATTAGACCTGAAAAGTCTATTATTTTGTCACAGATTGATCACTACAGCAGAGTCAGTGTTCGAGCACAGAGCTTTACTAAATGAAAATATACTGTAGTACTATCCAGTGGTATTTCCTGATAAGCAGATTGTCAAATATTCAGATAAACTCAGATCATGACATGATCTAACACTGTTTTATAGCGCAGCTCTATCACTTAGCCATGTTGCTAACGCTATCTAGCTACATAACAAAGCACTCACTTCATAATCCAAGTATCCTTCGTTGAAGAATTAATATCCTTTTGCAAGTTTTGAACGTTTTGTGGGTAAATATTCATTTGAAAATCGCTGTGTATTGTGTAAACTTGTAAACGGCAATTTAAAAAAAGTCTGGGTGAATTTCTTATGGGAGAAGCGCGGCACCGGAACTGAAGATACATCCCATCGTCTCAAAACGGAAGTTGTCTGACGTCACGTGAAAAGGGTCTATTTGTTGAACCCAAAGAACAAACTGAACTGTGCAAGAAAGCACCTGATGCTTGGAATAAACTACAGTCTCAGTTTCTGGTGAAATCCTTGCAGTACCTTGCCTCTGTGTTTCATGCAAGCTTTAAGTGAATGTTAATTGTTGCTGTTTATTGGTTTAAAGCAGAACCCAGTAAATTTTCGCCTCATTTTCCTCCATAGAGCTCCCCCTACAGTTCGGAGTAAAGCACTATCGTAAACACTCACAAGCCCAGGTGACTCCTGTGTGACCCCTCACTCGACTTTACTTTCATTTTCCCCTCCTCGTATCTGCACAAAGTTTATTTTCTTCCATTTGGGCGCTCTGGCACCAAGAAAAAAAGCTTTTTCTTGCTTGTTTTACTCATTGGGATGTGCCGCTTTCTTGTGCGACTCGAGACTTTTGTGACTCCCAATCGATGTTGCTCACTGTTGTAAATGTCTCTTTCGGTCCAGAGACACCAGGGGGCGCTGCCGGACGCTTAATTTGCCCCACAACAACAATTTAACCATCACACGACCTCCGAAACTATTTAAAGGTAAAAAGTTACTGAGTTCTGCTTTAAATGTAGCTATGCTGCTGCTGTCTTGGCCAGGTCTGTCTTGCAAAATACATCTTGATCTCAGTGGGACAAACCTGATTAAATACAGAAAAAAAATTAAAATACTTGAGTAAAAAAAAAAAAAAGGGCACAACTCCTGCTACTACTACTATTACTACTCACTATGCTGCTAAAGTAATAAAAAAACATTTTTTCCTTCCATTTTCTTCAGCAAAATTACTTGAGTGAAGTTAACATTTTTCCTCAAAACTTTACTCAAGTAAGGTTTAGAAAAGCCATAAAATGAAAAAGAAAGATCAGATTGAAACCTGCTGGAAAATAAACCTGTGCTAAAGGTAATTAAAGGTCCTAAATTATTAGTATTTCACATTCTTAACTTAATATTTATTTGTGTGGAAAACATCTTCTTTTGGAGAGCGTCTTCTGTTAACTTTACCCTGCTGACAACAATGAGGAATGGCTCAGCTGTTAGCAACATGATGCTAACAGATCGATAAATGAAATGAGGTTTTAGGCTGAAATGATCAGAACGAGTCCGGTGACGGTGTATGGGCTTTAGAAACGCTCAGGAGCACTTCCGGGTTTCATGAGTTGACGTAGAGCTATGAGACCGAGCGTTTTCAGCTCTGGAGAAGGGCGGCGCCTCAGCATACAGGGTTACTCAAACGTGTGAATGAAACAAAAGTTAAGGTGCAAACAATGTTATACAAAATACAAAATACTGGGCGGCAGTAGCTCATTTGGAAGAGCTGCTTGGCCACTAACCAGAGGGTTGGCGGTTCAAACCCTGCTCCCACCATTGCATCCTTGGGCAAGACACTTAACCCACCTTGCCTCTGGTGTCTGTGCACACTGGTGTCTGTGCACACTGGTGTCTGTGCACACTGGTGTATGAATGTGTGTGTCATTGGGTGAAGGGTTCCTTGATGTAAAGCGCTTTGAGTAGAGGTAGAAAAGCGCTGTATAAATGTGACCATTTACCATTTTACACAGTTAAAAGCTTAAAAAGTCGATTTAGCAGAATAGGAAACTTTTAAAGATTAGTTATGTCTTACAACAGTGGTTCCCAAAGTGGGGTCCGCGGAGGTGCTACAGGGGCCCCCCCAGAGGCTGTCTATATTATATATTTTTTAATTATTATTATTTCAGACACATGGTTTTGATTCATAAAAACAAATAAACATACAAAAATATAAAAAGTCAATGAAAATATTTAGTACCTAAAACATTAAGTACATAAAAAAACATTTGTAATTAATTACAGTTGAATACTTGTTTTAAAATATTACTTTAAAACAACTTTTAGTCAATAATCAGTGTTTTTGTAATGTTTTTATATAAAAAAAATAGAGAGAAAAACATGGCAGAGTCTTTTGAGCAGAGGAAAGTTTTATCGTTGGGGGTCCATGAGAGATTTTCGGAAATTTAAGGGGGCCACGAATGGCTGTCTTACAAAACCGGTGGACAGATTATGAAAACACAAAAATAAACTTTTCATTGAGAATTCAGACTCTGCCCAGTGTAAACTCCTTTGTCGACGTCCTCCTCTAAGATATTGTCAGACTATAAGTGTTGAGAGCATATCCCTCCCTGGGGTCCCACATTAGAGCCATCACAGGGCGGGCTCCTGAACGCACCGCGGCTCTGCTCCGTCTTTACCAGTCCCCCCTCACCGGGACCTTTCCTGTATAAAACTGTACGGTAAGAGATGAGGCAAATAAATCCGTTGTGATGTTTACGAGTTTCACGCCGAGGCTTAAAGTCAAACCCAGAGGACGCCCGGGGAGAGGGAGGACCTTGGCCCCTGGCTCTTTCCCACACACGCCGCCATAATGAGAATCCACCTCACCAAATCTTTCAATTCAAGGACTTGCTTTAGATTGAGTGTAATGCCTAAGTAATCAGCCTGTTCTGACCCACCTTGTCCTCGGCTAGGATTTATAGCACCCAATTACTGATCTCCATTACCCAGGATGCCAAGGGGATGGAAATCAAAGCGCGGCGGACAGACGGGCAAGCCCATGCTCTGTCTGTCTGCCTCTTTGGGTGAATCGGTGATAACAAGTCGCCAGGTCCACCCCCCCACACAGCCCCATCTCTCGCTCTCCCAAAGCTTTTCCGACCATCTTTCATTTCACATTACGGGCCAGGAGACAGCCGGAGAAATTTTAATATTCTCCCGAGTGTCAAAACACGCTCCCACGCCGCCGCAGGTTGGGCAGATATTGTGATAAATGTCTCACTTTTCATTTGTTTCAGTGCGTTTGTTCCCGGATACACTACATCTTCATCCGCGGCTTAATTGTCTTGAGAAAAAGAAGGAGGAAAAAAAAAAAAAAGTTTGAGAAATTAACAGCAGTCAGTCAATGGAGTGAGGAAGGATTCATCAAAAAGTTCGCTTTCAAGTTATTTTTGAGGCGCAGACTAACTCCTCTCTCCACATTTCCACTTCAAATAAACTTTTAGTCGGTGCCAGTGAAGAGAGGGTGCAGGGCTGAGGAGTTAATGTGGAGCTCTAAGCAGAACTAGTGCTGCCCACGAGTTGTTTTTACTCTGAAAAATGAGTTGCTGAAGCTAATGACAAACACTAAACGGTACACGGCACCATCTTTTTTATCCAAGTACCACTGCTTCAAAATAATGCTGGAAAATAAAAATAAAAACAGAAGCGATTGAGTTTTACTGCTGTGTTGTAGTCAGGAGCATACAAAACAAGAAAAAGACAAGGCCAAGATTTGGGTTTTGGAGCCAAAAGAGAGACTTAAGAAGTGAAAATGAGTCAACATCGACACCGAGGCAAACCAAGACCAGGTCAAAACCAAAACCTTGTGAACTAAAACTAAATTAAAAGGAAAAAAGTGGTTCAAATACGTTATTATTTTAATGACTTGATGCCAAGAGATATTTTCCTGTTTTTTCTTACGGAGAAAACAAATTACTTAAAAAAATATAGATATTTAAAAGTATAGCATTATCTTATAAAGTTTGGTTTAAAAAAAAAAAAAAAAAAAGGACAAAATTGAGTAAAAGTGGATTTGAGACCAAGACTGTAAAAAATTGTCTCAGTCCAGTCTCGGGCGCTACAACACTACTGCTACTGGTACTACTACTGGTACTGCTACTACTAATGCTACTACTACTGCTAATGCTACTACTACTATTGCTACTGCTACTGCTACTACTAATGCTAATGCTAATGCTACTGGTACTACTACTGCTACTGGTACTGGTACTGCTACTGCTACTGCTACTACTACTGCTACTGCTACTACTAATGCTACTGGTACTGGTACTGCTACTGCTACTGCTACTGGTACTACTACTGCTACTGCTAATGCTACTACTACTGCTAATGCTACTACTACTATTGCTACTGCTACTGCTACTACTAATGCTAATGCTAATGCTACTGGTACTACTACTGCTACTGGTACTGGTACTGCTACTGCTACTGCTACTACTACTGCTACTGCTACTACTAATGCTACTGGTACTGGTACTGCTACTGCTACTGCTACTGGTACTACTACTGCTACTGCTAATGCTACTACTACTGCTAATGCTACTACTACTATTGCTACTGCTACTGCTACTACTAATGCTAATGCTAATGCTACTGGTACTACTACTGCTACTGCTACTGGTACTACTACTGCTACTGCTAATGCTACTACTACTGCTAATGCTACTACTACTATTGCTACTGCTACTACTAATGCTAATGCTAATGCTACTGGTACTACTACTGCTACTGCTACTGGTACTGCTACTGCTACTGGTACTGCTACTGCTACTGGTACTGCTACTGCTACTACTAATGCTAATGCTTCTGGTACTACTACTGCTACTGGTACTGGTACTGCTACTGCTACTACTAATGCTACTGGTACTGGTACTGCTACTGCTAATGCTACTGGTACTACTACTGCTACTACTACTGCTACTGCTACTACTAATGCTACTGCTACTACTACTCGTGTCATTACTAAAAAATTACCACCATACAAATTTTTAATATCTTCATTAGATAAAATTACTTAAACTCAGATTATTAATCTTGATTTGAGCATTTTTCACTAGATTAGATTTATTAGGTAACTTATTACCAGATTATTTGCCTTGTTTCAAAGTATTTTTTCTCTGTTTCAAGCTATTTTTACTTCTTTCAATCAAAATTATCTGTCCATGGGGTAAAATTTTGCTTGAAATAAGTAAAAATAGCTTGAAACAGGTAAAAATAATTTGAAACAAGGCAAATAATCTAGAAAAGTTACCTAATAACTAAATAAATCTAACCTACTAATTTTATCTGATGTAGATATAGATTTTTTGCAGTGCACACAAGTTAATGTTGTAGAGACCTGAGCTTAGCGTTATATACAAGGCATTTTTTATTCTGAAAAATTGGCATCATTTCATCTTCGAAGAGTTAAAGCTCATGACAAACTCTTAAAAGATTCACTGCCTAAACTTTTAACTCTAGCTTTTTAATCAAGTAAAAAGATGTACAGTATAGTACAAGTAATGTAGACCAGGGGAGTCCAGACCATGGCTCTGATTGTCGCTCTGGCTTCTTCTCAATTGGCGCAATGACTTCAAAATCTCCATAATAAACATTTTTGTGTGGAAAAAAATGATTAACTCTGGAGATTTCTGAAAGAAAGGGAGCAGCTCAGTGAGACTTTCTTTTATGGTGAAGTGGAATCTGTCATCTCTGCTGAGTTTTGCATATATTTTTCAGCATGTGGCCCTCAATAAAAAAAGAAATTTGGACTCCCTTGACGTAGACCAATCAATGTGAGCTTGATGACAAAGTATAGATGGCGTATTAAGGTCCAATCATAAGAAAAAATGCATACTTTTTGCAGCGCTGCTTTTAGATGAGCAGCATAAGATACTCTCATACCCACAAACCTTGTCAGAAGTAGGTTTTTAGAGTACGAACAGGAATTTTTATGGACTAGTAATCCATGCAAATAATAAAGGAAAAAGCATTCATGTTGAACTTCACAACAATGGTTTTATAAGGCAACAAATGTGTATAAAAGTAACAGCATAAACAAAATAAACGTCATAAACTATCAATATTTTCAATAGGAAGCCTGTGGTACGCTGTCCATACCATAATAACCCCAGCCCTTGATAAAGTGTCATGAGAGGAAGTGTAATGTAATGCATACTCAGTACTGTGTACCACATACCACTGTTATGGCACGTATTGATCTGGACGATACTCAGCGAGCAGTGGTGGTCAACTCTGAAACCGTACACAACTACATTCAACAGAGCAGGGTCAAGAACAGTACGGTGGCCCTGAAGGTCATGTCAGAGCAAACCAAACAGCATTATACAAGAGGCCAAGGCATCCTGTTGGTGCAGGTGGTGGATTATGGTCATGAACAGAAAGAATCATAAACAGGGAGTCTTAAAAATCGGAATTTAATGTATTTTCCGCACTATAAGGCGCACCTTCAATGAATGGCCTATTTTAAAACAGTTTTCATATATAGAGCGCACCGCATTATAAGGCGCATCCACTAGATGGCGCTGCGCTAAAGGGAATGTCAATAAAACAGTCAGATAAGTCAGTCAGTCAAACTTTATTAATAGAATACAAACCAGCGTTCTTACAACTCCCTCGTTGAAAACAATGTATTTCCAACTCCATTTGTCACAGTTCAAAGCTACATGAACAGCGTTCGAGCGCTCAGTTTTCTGTCCCCTCAATGTCGCAACTCTTCTACTGAGATGGAGCAAAGGCTGCGCCTCCTTGTTCTTTTGCGGCAGGATCCATAAACACGCCTATGGCACACATGAACAGCTGGGACTGGAATTCCCCTTTACCGTTTTTACCGCTGTCACTTCGGCGACGCCCCCTGAATACGGTAGCCATAATTAACCAACATTGATCCATATATAAGGCACATCGGATTATAAGGCGCACTGTCGGTTTTTGAGAAAATTAAAGGCTTTTAGGTGCGCCTTATAGTGCGGAAAATACGTTAAGTCGCACTGGACTATAAGTCGCATTTTTGGGGGGAAATTTATTTTACAAAATCCGACACCAAGAACAGACATTTCATGTTGAAAGGCAAGTTATAGTAATAATAGAATAGAGAACAACAGCTGAATAGGTGTGCGCTATGCTAACGTAACACATTGATGGTTATTCAGCGACATGAAGCATAAACAACGAACTGAATAGGTGTCTCGTATGTTAACGTAATATATTAACAGTTATTCACATAACTATAGCATAAAGAACATAATATAACAAGTTCACCAAACTCACCATCTCACTCCTAATCGCTAAATCCTTTAAATTCTTCATCCTCGGTGTCGCGTCTGAACAACTCCGCCAACTCCGGAGGTAGACGAAGCGCCGCTTCCTCCTCTGCGTGGCTGTCGTCAGACTCAGCATCAGTTCCATTTCCAATTATTCCGCTCTTTCTCAGTTGTCTTTATAGCCTAAGTTGTTAGTGGTAATGTTTACATTTTAAATTGTCAGTGGTACAGGTGCAGCAGATGCGACTTAGTCTGGAAAATACAGCAGTTTTAAAAAGGTCTTAAATTTAAAAAAGGGCAGTCTTAAATTGGTGTTCAACTCTACAGAAACCCTGAAAAAATGAGGTACAAGGGGAAAGAACAATATTTTGCCGTATTGTACAGAATTCAGCAAAACTATGCATTGCTGTATTCCACTCAGTTTTCATTGTAATAACTTTGTTCCTCACAATTTTATAGGGGAAAAAGAACATTTTATCTACTAGAGAATACTGTGCTAAATGAAAGGCTAGAAGACCTCTGCTAAATGTTTTGACAGTGGGCTTAAATTGATCTAATTTAGTTTTCAGAAAGCGCACACTTCATTTTAAATCCAATTCCACTCAGGCCCATTTTCAGATCTTCAAAGCCAGTATCATTATGCACTTCATTAGGAAACTTTTTCAGTAAAATCGACGACACCTCGCTTAAAATCCTACACCACTAATCATCTAACACTGCAAAAGTCAAAGTGATTTAACAGTAGCTAACAGTATATCCATATGAAATTTCTCCTGTTGAAAGCGTTTGTAAAGGAGAGGAACTTTTTGTGGTATATTTGATTGGTTAAAGCAGTGGTTCCCAAAGTGGGGTCCGGGTCCCCCTGGTGGGCCGCGGAGGCGCTGCAGGGGGGCCCCGAGAGTTCATCTACATTAAAAAAAAATTGTTTAAATGAATTACATTTAAGTACTTATTTAAATTTTGAAGCAATTTTTAGCCGTAAGTCTGTGATTTTGGTAGTATTATTTGTAGTTGTATTCAAAGTATTTTTGTACTATTATTTCTAGTATCTATAGTAGTGTTTGTAATATTTTTATAGTACTTTTGTTGTTTGTATTTGAAGCATTTGTACTATTATTTGTAGTTGTATTCAAAGTAATCCTGTACTATTATTTCTAGCAGTTGTAATAGTGTTTGTAGTATTTTTGTATTATTACCTGAATTAATTTTGTAGTATTATTTGTAGTATTTTAGTAGTATTATATTTGTAATTTTATTCACAGTATTTTTTATTATTTTTAGTATTTTTTTAAGTATTTTTAAGTATTTTTGAAGTTGTATTTGAAGCAGTGGAGTCTTCATACCTGTAAAGTTTTTTATAAAAATCTTTGAGGGAAAACATGACACAGACTTTTGAATATAGTAAAGTTTTATTGTTGGGTGTCTGCGTGGATTTGTCTGATTTTTAAGGGGCCCTTAATGCTTTTGACTTTGGGAAAGGCTGGGTTAAAGCCTCAATTACGGATTTTCTACTGTGATGTTTTAACCAATCATAGAAACGACTCGTATGACGCAGCTAAACAACAAACTGCTACAAAAGTAAATCAATCTATAGACCCTTCTCACACAGCGTCATCTGATCACGTGATTTCCACGGAGCCGCCATGTTGGATGGCAGAAGCCGGTTGTCACGGCCCGATTTGGATCAGTCCTGCTGTCTGTTAGCCTAACAAATTAAATTTGTTTTACTCATCAAAAATAGTTTAATGTGTCCTATATCTGTGATAGCATCTGCCAGCTGTGTTTTGAAGTAAAAAAGTTAATGTTGCACTGTTTGACAAAGTTTATTCTTTAAAAAAAGTCACATAAAAGATTGCTCCTGCTGTAATCGTCAAATAAAGTAAAAACCGATCTGAGGTCAGTTCTTACTGTCTGCTCAGGTGTATTAGCAGGGTAAACACGTTTTCACGGACATTTAGCAAACTGGGGAGAAAAAGAAAATACAATGTTCAGGACGGCTTGGTATTTGTTCATTTCTGCGTGAGGATATGGCGATTACAGGATTATTTTCACAACATGGAATACTTTTATGGAAATATATCCCGATATTTTCTTGTGGATTTATACGAACTGATTGAGGGTTACTAATCCTGGATTGGACTGGTTTTGGACAGAACCAGTGTTCAAGGTAAAAAGTCTTTTTTCAGTTTGGGCACTGAGGAATCATCATTAATTACACATATGTCCTATTTTAAGCATAAAGTTAACTTAATTCTCATTTTGTACAGAACATAAACTTTCTAACGATGTATATCATGCCTGTATTGACAAAATAATAACCGTGCAAATTATGTTTTCGCGGAGTTTGTTTCTGAATCTGGTCGCTGCTAGATTGAATGAGATTAAACAAATGTAAATCTTAATACTCCGTATCTCAGCAAATTTGCCACTTTTTAAGGCCTTAAAATTTGATTTATAATTTTAGACTTGTAAACCTCCGCGGAAAGCCTACTTTATTGAAGTATTTATATTGCCTTTTCACTAATCTGCGTCTCTCATCTGCCTACTCACATGGACAACAGTTGTTTAGGGCACTTTCCATACTAAAGCTCTGTCACCATCCTGCCACTAAATATTGTTAGGCCTCTAAGGACATTGTCGATTGATTGACTAAATAATTGTAAATGTTGTGGTATTCCAAAGCGGATTGTGTATTGAAGGCTGGTAACCCGTAATTTTGACATCATATGGGTCTTAAGCATCGACAAGTGAACATTTCTCTAAATATCGCTGTCTGACCTGAACACTTAACGTTAAGTATTGAACTGGTGTAGAAAGTGGTAATCGCTAGCCAGCTACACCGGCTTTTTGCATCCAAAATCAACCAAAACCAAAACCAAAACCAAGTCACGTAACTGAGAACGGTCTATAGCAGTTATGTTGATTGCAAGTGCATTGTGGGTGCTTTGAGTGTCTAGAAAAGCACTATTTAGGACCAATGCATTACACTGCAAATGTTCAATATCTACATCAGATAAAATTACTTGCATTCAGATTTCAGATCACTTACTTTTATATCTTGTTAATAAATTACATGCACGGTGCTGAAAGTGTTGGTTTACCTGGGATGGGTAGAGTTTTAGTATTGTCATAGTGTATTTGTTTGTATGTGCTCTGTACGTTTGTATACTTGTTGTTTGTCCCTTGTCCTTAAATATTGACATCAACCTGCTGAGGGACTAGAGATGGACATTAGCCTTAAGCTATAATCTCACATATTTACATGTCAAATGTTCATTAATATGTATTGTCCCTTTATAAGTTAATAAAAATATAAATATATAAATAAATATTTAAAAAAATATTTAAAAAATAAAAAAATAAAATAAAAAATAAAATAAAAAATAAAAAAATATTAATCTTGATTTGAGCAATTTTCATTACATTAGGTTTATTTATTAGGTAACTTATTACTAGATTTGCCTTGTTTCAAAGTATTTTTTCCCCATTTCAAGCATTTTTTTTTACTTATTTCAAGCAAAATTATCTGTCAATAGGGTAAGATAATTTAGCTTGAAATAAGTAAAAAATAGCTTGAAACAAGGGAAATATCTAAATAATAATATCTAAATAAATAAATAAATAAATCAAACCTAGTTATTTTTTGCCTAAGTTTATTTATTGGGAGCACCATTAGCTTTCACCGTAGCGGTCGCTAGTCTTCCTGGGGTCCAGATTAAAAATATGCAATAAATTAGATACAAAATACATTACAATATGATGATACAGTTACAATTCATGCAGAGAAACGTAGAAAAGCAGACGAATGGCTTGTCATACACTTGTCAAAACTCCTAAAAAAATACATTTACAGTCAAAAAACAAGACAGGTAAGATCTCAGAGCTCGTTTAAAAACAGTTTACAACTAAATTAGGGTTACAAGCCAATCGAGTATAATGTGAATGTATCTGATCAGAGTATTTGAGCTTTTTGTAAAATGAATGTGGTTGACCCATTAGAATTACTTTCTTTAAGAATATTAGCAAGTTATACTGTATTTTAATATAAAGCAAAGGCCAGGACAATACCTGGTGCATTTCAGAGACACTGGTCGAGTATGGACATCTTAAAACTAAGATTGATGATCTGAATTATTGCTCAAATCAAGATTAATAATCTGAATTCAAGTAATTTTATCTAACGTAGATAGATTTTTTGCAGTGTATTATTATTATTATTATTATTATTATTATTATTATTATTATTATTAATGAGCTTGTTGCTGTTGGCAAACCTAAATCTTGCTCACAGATGACAGTGCTGCCACACCACTCGTCTGCACGGCCAGCGATTTGGAACAACAACAAATCATTTGGAGCATGACAATGAATTAATTTGTGAACTCATATCTCTAAGATGATAGGATGATGATGATTGATTTATTTTATTTTATAATATAGAATAAAATATAGTGGGGGTTTATATTTTAATAAAAAAAAGCCTAGATTAATTGTATTTCCTTTTTTTTTACTTGAATTTGATAAAGAAATAAAAGAAAATGCATGAATGTAAAGATTTAATACAGTAGAGTCAATATAAAATCATTTGTACTAATAAAATACATCCATTGTCATACCTTTGACCACTATTTGAAGAATCCTAAAGATATGAGTGAGGGGGGTAAGGCACGATATGACAAAGGCCCAGGGGGTACGCAGGAGAAAAAGGCTGGGGCCCACTGATCTACAGTATGAGTATACATTACTTCTATTGCTCAGTGGTCAAAAAATGCAACAAATGTCCTGAAACTGGACTCGATTCATTTAAAAGCCTTGTGAAAACCTCGTTCCTCTCCCCCGTGTGCAGTCCTCGAGCCCAGACATGGCTCTCGTATGGCAAACAGACTGAACGACTCACACACAGATCATTTAAAAAGACACAAATGCACCAAACATACATTACAGAGGGACTGTTGTGCTGTGGAAAATACATCACTCCAGCGGTTTTCCCATAAAGCGCCCACCATCTCCGCTTGCGACGAGATAATGATGCGTTGGAGACTAACTGTGGGAACCCTGCGCTAAGTTAATGGGAATATATGAGGAGCTTTTAGACGTATACCGGATCATTTGTGAGATGGCGGCGGTGGTGTAATGGTTTAAATTGATGTAATGTTTGGGAGATAAAAACGCGCCGCATTCTCTGTACTTTCAATTTTAAATGGTGGGGTTTTTCAGTCGCAAATGGGAAACACTTACATAAATGCATAAATATGTATTGGGAAATAAATCATGCAATAATGGAATCTGCGTGTTACAAATTCGCAGTGAACTGGCAGCGGAAGGTAAAGTGAATGAGGTAAAAGGAAGAGTTTAAACGGTCCTGGTTCTGGGGAAGATTTGGGCACAGCTTTAGATCTGTCACTGCTTTATAAGAGTAGGAAAAAAAGGTGCCTAGTTTGTCCTCTTTGGGCACTTGTAGTGACAGAAACCGAAGCAATAAAACCTCTACAGCAGCTATTTCCAAACTCAAGAGAGTCGTGGCCCCCTCCAAAAATCCCATACGGACCCCCAACTTTACAACTTCCCTCTATTCAAAAGATTGTCATATTTTTCCGATATAATTCTATAAAAACATTACAAAAAGCATTGACTGTTGGCTAGAAATAGTTTTAGAGTAAGATTTTTAAACTCTTTTTCAAACATTTCAAACTATTTCTTTTTATGTACTTAATATAGACAACCTCCTGCAGTACCTTTGGGGTTTTTATTCTACAGGATTTTATTTAAAGTCCATTATTCCTCAGACCACCACTAAACACCATCATACATAGACAAGGTGGGTGAAGTGTCTTGCCCAAGGACACAATGGCCGTCAACCGTCAGGATAGTGGGTGAACATCTCTACCCACTGAGCTACTGCCGACAGAATTCATTTTATAAGTCAAGATCGACCAACCTCACTAGAAAACTGCAAAGAAATGACAACTGTGCCAAAATTCACACGTCAAATTACAAATTCATCTCAAACCAAGCTTTTTTTTGGGATATTAGGTCAAGATCGAGCCCTGCCTTAAAGGGGAAAACGTTTTTACCCTAAATTTACCATTTCAGAATTCATGTGATGGCTAAATGAGTCGTTGCAGGGTGAATAAAGCCCCCCTGCTGTGCCCCTCGGAGTATCTTGGTGGAAAAATAAGTAATGTAACAAATGAAATCTAGCTATTGTGCTAATTCTGGCATATTACATTCATGCTCACTGCTGATTTGTTGATGAACGTGCACGGCCCTAATTCAAATAAAATTCAATTCAAATTTAAATTCAAAAACTACCTTGGAAGAATGGGAGCACCGACCTGGCGTTCCCGAAGTCTCAGGTGTTGCGAGAAAGCGACACGTCCCAGTTAGCCATATTTCTTAGATATTCGTCATGGCAGAGCGGCCAAAAGGCAGACTCATGAGATTTACTCCCAAATGTAACAGGAGCTCCAGAGAGAAAAATGTGACCAAAACAGTAAAGAAACAAGCAAAGTTACATTGTTCTCCTTTAATATTTTCTAGTATTAGTTTTATGGTGTTCACAGTGACAAATATAAAGTGTCAATGACCCTGACTAAACATTGGTCTACGGTTCTTTTCTAGATCTTGAATAAGACAAGGGCAGCAGTAGCTTAGGAGGTACTACAGGCCGTCCACTAACCAAAAGGTTGGCAGTTCGATCCCCGCTCCCTTCGGTTCATAGTCTGTGTACGCTGGTGTACATTTAAGTTTTTATTTAGTTGGTTTAATATCTAATGTAAAGTCTTTCCTACAGAAGAGAAGTGTAGAAGCAATTTGTAACAATGCAGACTTCTCTACGCCAAAAACGCTCTGTAAAATATGTGTGTAAATGGTTTCAAATGCAGTTAATAACCAGCGCTGAACTCCTGCTCCAGCCTCGACAGTGTGTAAAGGCTCTGTCGGAGGAAGTGGAGGGGCTGCCGCAGTGTGATTGATAGTTCCCACTGATCCGTCTTTGGCTCGATCGCGCAGACAAACACACACCTCTGCATTAACATCAATGAGTCGATTCTGTTCTCTTTTATTTAAACACACCACAGGAGCCACACACTGCACTTTTAAAGCTCTGCCCCATAAAAGAAAAACTGGGAAAGAGCTGGGATATTCAGGTTTTAGACCCCTCAGATACTAAGTGGGACAAGAGCTTGTTATGACAAGACTTCATAGAGATTGTGATGTTGCTATAGCCCACAATTTAGTTTATAATATTTAACAGTCCACAGTGGATAAGATGAGCTAAGTAAAACCAAAAATATTGGGATTACAAGTCCAAAGACTACATAGATCTTCATGGAACAACCTGCTTCTGGTTCTGGTGTATGGTTGTACATCGTTTTTGACTTCTGAGTGTTTGTGAAACTTGGCTTTGGAACTTTTTCTTTGCTGTTTAATGACACTGGTTATGGACTAAGGACAACAAACAAGGATTCTGAACATTGGCTTAAGGGACTGTCACGTTTAAACAGAAAGTTCTCTTTCCCCGTGAGGCTCTAGGTGAGAGCCAGTGGTTAGCTGCTAAGCTAGTAGCATCACAAGCCAGCAAACAGCACACTGTTGTGGCTGAGTGTTCCACTTTCCAACAGAATGGGACCAAAGAAAACACCAGCAGTGGATGAGGTGGATGAAATTAGTCACAGACTTTCTATCGGAGAACTTGAGAAGACGCAACAAAAACAACTTCTACTCCTACTGAAGGAAATAAAGATGCTTCGGATTCAAAACACAGAAAAGGATAAATGTATGCAGACCCGGAGAGAAGAGTGGAGCTTTTAGAACTCCAGAATTAATGACGTGGTCATTACTGGGTTAAAGCTCGAACCCAGGTCATATGTCCATTTTCAATTAATCAATCAACCAAGAGAACATGAAGATTATGTCAGAGGAAGTCAACATTAAGACTAATACGTATCCATTTAAGTTCACTCTCCATTCAGGCTTTTATCTATTTATCATTACACATTTTCCTGTTACAAAAAGATTTAGGCCAAACTAGGGCAACAACAACTAATCAAATATAATTGATTATTAAAATAACTGTCAATTAATTTAGTCATCA
This sequence comes from Bostrychus sinensis, assembly GCA_020698575.1. Lineage (NCBI taxonomy): Eukaryota > Metazoa > Chordata > Actinopteri > Gobiiformes > Eleotridae > Bostrychus > Bostrychus sinensis. The sequence goes on along the minus strand of CM036253.1, from coordinate 4,583,803 downwards.
ATTAATCGCTGTCTGGGTTATTCATAGTCTTTGTGCTCAGAGAAGAGGTTTTATTACTAAGAAAGCAGTGAAGCCACAAAAACACAAATAAAATGTCCATTTGTTGTTGAAAAGAAAACATCCTGAAGTAACACTTGTAGCTTTTTCTTGTTCAAATTTAGTAAAGATTCAGTTTCACTATCTGATTTTTAATCAAAAAAGCAATGGAAGGATGAATTGATTATCATAATAATTGTTAGTCGCAGCCCTAAACCAAGCGTTGAAGTGTCGATGCATCTGGTGGAGGCCCTTCATCAGCTAAGTTGGCCCTATTATGGAAAACATGAAAATTCAAACAGCAACCAAATAAGACACTACTTTTAACAATCCCCTTTACATTCACTTCTTTATTTTTCCAATAGGAGATGCCACAGTTGCACCAATCCAATCAATTTCTACAGCACATTTTATAAACAAGGTCAGTTTCCAAAGTACTGTGCACAGAGCATTATAAAACAAGCCTCAGCCCTACTCGTCCCTATTAAAAAATAAAAACCAGTAAAACCAAATAAGAGCAATGCAGTAAAATAACAATAAATAAGTAAAGACTATAAGACAGATCCATAAAAAAAACAACAGAGGACCAGAGTTAAAGGCCAGAATTTAAAAGTGAGTCTTAAAATGAGACTTAAAACTGTCCACTGTAGGGGGCGACCACAAACCCTCTGGTTTTAGGGCCTGTTTACACAACAACGCTGGAACAGTCATGCCACCTCCGATTCACGTTTACACGAAAATGCTGAGGTGTGAAAAAAATAAACTGTTGGTACTACAGTTTACTTTAGTTTTACCAGCAAACGACTCTGTGGGCTCTGCAAATGCTCTCCACCACACAGTGAGTCAACAGCAGAGGAAGTCATAGCTCCGGTCTGAAATTTTCCAACTACTTTAGGATTTTGTGGTTTTCTGGAGCCATTCTCATAAAGTCTCTCCTAAAAGTAAGAACTTCTACAGATTTTACTGACTAAATATGAACGTATGAGATATAAAAGCCTTGTATTTTGCACTGACATACGCCTGGCAGACAGTCAATCACTGTGCCTACGCCTCCTCCAGCGTTTTCAAAAGATTGCGGATTCAGAAAACGGAAAGCCCGTCTTCATGTAAACAAAAGGCCAAACCACAATCCAACCTTTGCAGATTCGGCAAAATGCGTTGTCGTCTAAATGGCCCCCAAGTCTGGTCTTTCAGGAACCACGAACTAGAACTGGCCCTCGGACTTCAGTGATTTGGCAGGTTTTACGCAACCAGCCACACCCTGTGATTGGAGTAGGCCTCTGCATCCTCTTCTCTCACACTACATCCATAAAACTACTCTCTAGTCTTCCTCTAGGCCTCTAACTCTAACCTCAGCCTCATCCTTCTACCCATACAGTGCTGAAAGTGCAGACTCTCAGCTGTAATTTTTGAGTATTTACGTCCAAATCAGATGAACCATTTAGGAGTTACAGCTCTTTAAAATGTAGGAGCCTCTTTTTCAGGAGCTCAAAAGTAATTGGACAGTTGCTTCAAAAGCTATTTCTTGAGCTGCCTGGGGAATTTCCCTCAGTAATCCATCATAAACTGAGCAGGAAAAACGTCTGGACTTGATTCCAGGTGTTACATTTGCATTTGAAAGCTGTTTCTGTAAAATCCCAACATACAGTAACTCAATAGAAGTGAACCAGACCATCCTTAGACTGGAGAAAAAAAATGGTAAAAAAAAAATCCCTTCACAACAGCCACCTTAGAGTAGAACACTCTCCAGGAAGTAGGTCCATCAGTGTCTAGGTCCACTGTAATGAGAAGTGTTCATGAGAGAAAATAAAGACTGTTCACCACAAGGTGCAAACCTCAACAACAGAAAGGCCACACTGGAATTGGCCAAAAACACCTAAAGAAGCCAGCCCAGGTCTGGAACAGCATTCTGTGTGAGACTCAGACCTGTGCCAGACTCAGGCCTGTGCCAGACTCAGGCCTGTGCCAGACTCAGGCCTGTGCCAGACTCAGACTCAGACCTGTGCCAGACTCAGACCTGTACCAGACTCAGACTCAGACCTGTGCCAGACTCAGACCTGTACCAGACTCAGACCTGTACCAGACTCAGACCAGATTCAGACCTGTACCAGACTCAGACCAGACTCAGACCTGTGCCAGACTCAGACCTGTACCAGACTCAGACTCAGGCCTGTGCCAGACTCAGACCTGTACCAGACTCAGACCTGTACCAGACTCAGACCAGATTCAGACCTGTACCAGACTCAGACCAGACTCAGACCTGTGCCAGACTCAGACCTGTACCAGACTCAGACCTGTACCAGACTCAGACCTGTGCCAGACTCAGACCTGTGCCAGACTCAGACCTGTGCCAGACTCAGACCTGTGCCAGACTCAGACCTGTACCAGACTCAGACCTGTACCAGACTCAGACCTGTACCAGACTCAGACCTGTGCCAGACTCAGACCTGTACCAGACTCAGACCTGTACCAGACTCAGACCTGTACCAGACTCAGACCTGTACCAGACTCAGACCTGTACCAGACTCAGACCTGTACCAGACTCAGACCTGTACCAGACTCAGACCTGTACCAGAATGATGGGCAGAGAAAGTCCTGAAAAGACCAAGTCTAATGTGGCCCAACAGAAACATCTTTAGCATCTTCATCTTCTCTAAACTGTACAACATTGCTGCTTTCACCACATCTTTCCATTCATGCTTCCTTAACCAACCCCAGTGCATGCTGGGATTGCCTTTTTTCCCACTTCAAGCAGACCTCTTAAGAAAGTGTTGAGGATTTAGAGCTGTGTTCGGCAGACGGCTTCCTCACGCCTCGACATTGTTTTGATTGGAAACATCAAAGCGCCATTAAGACCAGTTAATGCCGCCAAATTAGAGCGGATTGTATGGAGAGAAACGCACGCTGCTTTTCAGCGATTTAAACTCATATCTTGCCATTTTATTCCACGGCCAGCATTTCGCTTCAATTTCCAAGATTTTGAAGTTATGAAAAAAAAAAAACATTGGCGATATGAGAGGCCTGTGTGAAGCATTGTCAGTCATTTGGGAGGGAGAGAGAGAGAGCGGCGGAGATAATTCAGAGGTAAAGCCGTGCGAGGCGGAGATAAAGTCAGAAATATTATAGGAGTTGTGGAAATGTGTGTCACAGAGAGTTATTGTCTCTTTGCGTAACTTCACACGGTTCACAAAACTGTCACTCAACCAGCCACCACAACAACAGACCGGGAAAATGAAAACACTCTGGAGACTTTTTAGTAATCGCTTCACAAAAATAACAGGGACTCCAACCACAACAAAGGCAGACTGTGGTTTTCCTGAACTTAACTAGGTCTAATTCTGAACAAAATCAAACAAATTTTTATACTGTAGAGTCATAATTTCTTATCTTTACAACAGACTGGCATACAGAGTTAAGGTCATAACATTTGGAGAGAAGCAAAAGTGTACAGCAGCAGCTAAATAATGTTGCAGTGGAAAGAAAAACCTTAGAAATCCCTGCCTCCAGCGTCTGTGGAGCTTGTGTATGAACGTGTGAGTGTGACTGTGTGTTTGGTGTTGGTCAGAGAGGTCGCAGGCATAGAAAGGCTGCCACTTCTCTGTCAGTTTGCCCCAAGGCAGCTGTGGCTACAAAAGTGGCTCACCACCTCCGAGAGTGACTGAGGAAGTGGACGAAGTACCCAAAATCTGTACTCAAGGGAAAGTACTGTTACTTCAAAAATATTAAATGGTAAATAAATGATCACATTTATACAGCGCTTTTCTACCTCCATGGGTACTCAAAGTGCTTTACATCAAGGAACCATTCACCCATTCACTCACACATTCATACACCAGTGTGCACAGACACCAGAGGCAAGATGAGTTAAGTGTCTTGCCCAAGGACACAACGACAGCATGCAACAGTGGGAGCGGGGTTTGACCCACTAACCTTCTGGTTAAGTGGACAAGCGGCTCTACCAACTGAGCTACTGCCATTAGCTATTATTACTCAAGTAGAAATACAAGTACCTAACACAAATTTTACTTCAGTAAAAGTAAAAAATTAAAATTAACTTGAGTAGAAAATATATATTCAAATGTTCAAGTCAGATGTGTTACCCACTACACCACAGAGGACATAAACTATCCAAAACTGACTCAAGTAGAAGTAAAAGTTTGTAAATAGATGCTAATAGTATCTTATTGTCTATATTGGTTCTATTAGATAACAATGTAGACATGAGCATCTCCTTGTCTGTGTAAGCACAGTAAATGAGTGTGGGCGTGGCCACTTTGGTCCCTCCCTATATAAGGAAGTACTCACCTGTTACCTGTGTTTGTCCTTGCACCCTGAGGAAGGCCATGTTGAGCCGAAACGCGTTGGTGGTAATGTTTTTATCTTAAAAAGCCATGCTACAATAAAGGATTTTTAATTATACAAGAGACAGAGTGCCTTGGATTCTATTATCTGTGAAAACATGTGGATAATGCTCAGAGATATTTTACCCAGCAGACATTAGCCTGTTCCATTCTCCAGTTAAGAAGTAAAAGTATGTTCTACATGTACCGTATTTTCCGCACTATAAGGCGCACCTTCAATGAATGGCCTATTTTAAAACTGTTTTCATATATAGGGCGCACCGCATTATAAGGCGCATCCACTAGATGGCGCTGCGCTAAAGGGAATGTCAATAAAACAGTCAGATAAGTCAGTCAGTCAAACTTTATTAATAGAATACAAACCAGCGTTCTTACAACTCCCTCGTTGAAAACAATGTATTTCCAACTCCATTTGTCACAGTTCAAAGCTACATGAACAGCGTTCGAGCGCTCAGTTTTCTGTCCCCTCAATGTCGCAACTCTTCTACTGAGATGGAGCAAAGGCCGCGCCTCCTTGTTCTTTTGCGGCAGGATCCATAAACACGCCTATGGCACACATGAACAGCTGGGACTGGAATTACCCTTTACCGTTTTTACCGCTGTCACTTTGGCGACGCCCCCTGAATACGGTAGCCATAATTAACCAACACTGATCCATATATAAGGCGCATCGGATTATAAGGCGCACTGTCAGTTTTTGAGAAAATTAAAGGCTTTTAGGTGCGCCTTATAGTGCGGAAAATACGGTACTCAGAAAGTACATTTGAGTGTCTAAGAGTGTGATACTGAATAAGACCAGTGCATTATTTATAAATTCTGGGGCTTTATTGCTGTGACTACAACTTCCCAGGACAAACAGAGCGCTAGTGCAAATCAATACCAAAAGAATTTATATTTTTAATACCAGTGGATTTAATTGTGGCGTCAATACCAATCTGAAAGTATCAATACTTAATAGTAATGACAAAGAGTGTAGTTATTCTGATAAACCACTTCCTCCTTCATGTGTGCACTACGAAAATGTGACAATGGCAGGTCCAACCCATTTCAATCTGTTCTGCTGCTCCAGTGGCATAAAAAAAAAGTCATTATTCATAACATGTATGCATAGAGGCTTTTATAATGCACGGAAATTAAATTAATAATGAAAAAAAAAAAGTTTAGACTATAAAAGGTGGTATCAGAATCAGTATTGAATCAAAGGTAAGAAAGCTAGAAGCACATTTATTGTTGTATGTGAAAGAATGCACTTTAACATTGACATTAACAATGTAATTGTATATTTTAGTATATGTACGTTTTATTTTCTGTGTAAACAAGGACTACAGATCGAAATTAGCTTGAAAGCTAATCTGATACAAGCATATTTGCCCTGTGCATAATGTAATTTGTATATTGTCCTAATAAATAAAAAAAAAATAATAATAATTAAATTATTTTTGGACACATTTTGGTGCACGGTGGCAGAGCAGTTAGCGTTCTCGCCTCCCAGCAAGGAGGTCGTGGGTTCGAGCCCCGGGCCGACCAATACACCATCACACGAACTTTCTGGGTGGAGTCTGCAGGTCCTCCCCGTGTTACCGTGAGTTCTCTCCAGCTTCCTCCCACCGTCCAAAGACATGCATGTGTTGGTGAATTGGTGACTCTAAATGTCCCCTAGTGAATGAATGTGAGAGTGAATGGTTGTCTGTCTGAGTTCGTCTCTGTGTCAGCCCTGCGACAAGCTGGCCCCTGTCCAGGGTGTACCCCGCCTACGGCCCAAAGTTACTGGAATAGGCTCCAGTCACCCGCGACCCCTAACGGGAATAAGCGGTAGAAAATGAATGAATGAATAAAAAAAAAAATTAATGAATGGACACATTTTACACAAATATTTTTTCCTAGTTTTCTGTTTTTTACACAACAGCAATTTATAAAAAAACAAATTCCACCTTACCATAGCTGAAAACCACACTCCACTTTAAAAAAATTCATATAGACTTGCATAGACATGCATAGACATGCATAAGTTAAAGCGCAACAAGTAATTACTTCAGATCAAATGAGTTGGAGAGGTTTTACTTTTGCCCCTCTCAGGAAACCCATTCTATATATTCAGTGCTGCTGGGGCAACGTACACGAACAAAGACACGTCAGTCAGTAAATTATGTGAATAGGGTGCAATGGTTGTGTTTCTAAGAAAAAAAAATAGTAATACCATAGATAAAAGAACCCATGTGTTTCTCCGACTGCCTATAGAAGACAACACATGTAAAGGTACGTTATACATTTGTTTACATCACCTTCAAGCTGATCAAAACAAAAGCAGCTCATGTTTAAAGCATACTGTGATCATTAATACCATCTGTTTTACATCTTTTTTACGCTAAATTTAGCTTTTTTGTCAAACTAAATGCTGCTGAACATCTAACATACAACCCATGAACATCCTTTCACATAAAACCTTCATAACACTTTACTGGGAAGTTACTGAACCTGATGTGAAAGATAGGGCTGGAAAGTATCACTGCTAACCCTTGAACAAATGGAAATGCCTCAAGTGTCGGAAGTTTCCACCGCAGAGGTTTTCATGGACACATTTCTAACATTTTTCAATCAAAACCTTCCTAAGAAGTCATGCGGAATAAAAAAGCTCGTACAAAGTGTCCGTGTGTGAAGTGAGAAATGCCACAAAAAGTGTTTTTGTGCGTCCGTTTGCTGCTCAAGATCTGAAGCTCATGTCTGGATCTCACAAAACTGTCTCACCCTGACCCATTCATGTCATTGTGCTGCGGTCACCTTTTCTAAAATATCCGACACAACGCAAGCAAATAAAGAGTTTTACATAAAGATGCCGTTTTACGGAGTTTTAGTTCTGCCTTAAGATTAGAAGTTAGTGCTTGTTCTCAGCTGCAGTTGAAAGCACAGAGTTATGAAGAAATGACAACAAAACGCTCACGGCCTTGGACGCCGGCGTTACAGTCATCATTTCAGCAGACAGTGACTGAATTGTGAATATTGCATTCACACAACGGAAAGTTTTGAAACGGAAGATGAAGTGTTTAAAATTTTTACTCCAAAAGGCACGACTTCTTTTTTCTGCCGCGAGGAGGACAGAAGCATAAACACTAGCTTTCTGAAAGAATCTGAGAGGGAATGGTTGTCTGTCAGAGTTTGTCTGTAAAGATGTGAGATTTTTTTAGTCTTAAAAGATTTGTGGAAGTCACTAGGGCTGGGTACCTTTAAATGTACCTTTGCAGTGTCGAAAGAAAAGTTACTACGACTACTACTGTACTGGCATCCTAAAAAAACAAGGCTCAATACCTATTGGGACCTCTAATGTTCCTTTGTATGGATGAATCAAATCAATAACACAGAATAAATCATACAAACTACTGGTTTTAACTTACAGCTAAGAATTTTGCTCAAAAATTGGTCTTTTATTCAATATTATTGTGTTTTAAGATTGTAGAAGATGAATTAGCTCACCATAGGTATCAGAAAAAGTATCGCTCAGGCACCGTTATTGAAAACTGGGTATCGTTTAAGTAATGGTATCGAAAACATCTGAACAATACCCAGCACTAGAAGTCACATTACATGACGTGGAATGCATACATTGTAAACTAGAGCTTATTCACACTGTGCAGGGAGGCTCCTGACACAGTGTATTTGTGTCATGGTAATGTTGATGATCCAGAAGATAGCGCCGCTTGCTATAGCGGTGTATGTATGCGTAGAAAAGTAACTAAATCAAAAGGGAAAATGTGGTCACATTCGTGGCTCCAAATAGAAACTGTTGTTACTATGACGATGCACTCATGTTTTACTATTAGTCAGAGATCATAGTGACGAATCCTCCAAAATATCTGACACTGCCTGATATCTGTCGCAGTTTGTTTTTGGTCATAAGATGGCTCCAACTGTGATCTTTGTCCCTGTTGGCGCACGCCGGGTGGATTATCAGTTTGGCGCGGTCGGTGACGTGAGTCTGTTTGTGGTGTTCTGCTCCACTGGACGTAGTGGGACACAGCTGGACCTAGTTCTGACTGATTGAACATTTTGAATCTGCGTCAGGCATGGTGCTCAAACTGAGCTCTGATTGGCTGCGTCCCATTCTCCGTTTGTCAAACAGCTCACGTTTAACATAAAAAAATAAGGAACTTTTGTTCTAACAATTACTTCATTATGTTCCCACATCTGTGACACTAATGTGCTGCAGTTAGCTTTAGCCTTGTGCTAATGTACTGCAGGAAGCTTACCTTAACTTTAGCCTTGTGCTAAAGCGCTGCAGTTAGCTTACCTTTGCTTTAGCCTTGTGCTAAAGTGCTGCAGTTAGCTTACCTTTGCTTTAGCCTTGTGCTAATGTGCTGCAGGATGCTTACCTTAACTTTAGCCTTGTGCTAAAGTGCTGCAGTTAGCTTACCTTTGCTTTAGCCTTGTGCTAATGTACTGCAGTTAGCTTACCTTAACTTTAGCCTTGTGCTAAAGTGCTGCAGTTAGCTTACCTTTGCTTTAGCCTTGTGCTAATGTGCTGCAGTTAGCTTTAACCTTGTGCTAATGTGCTGCAGGACGCTTCCTTAACTTTAGCCTTGTGCTAATGTACTGCAGTTAGCTTACACCTTGTGCAGATAAAAATATAATCTTCCGCTGAGGCAAACAGCTGCAATAATCCAGTCCCTTTTATTCATTACTGTGATCAGAGCAGTTTAATGCAGTGTATGATTATTATTCACAAATACTTGAGTTAAACACTTGCAGGTTTGTTTTATATATCTGCAGAATTTAATGACTAGCGCCACCTGCTGATGTAAATAGTTATCTGAATCGCTTTGGTGTGTCTGCAGCAACTTTTAGTGGAGACACGGGGGGACGTGAGGAGATAAAGCAGTCTCCCTGCCTCTGCTGATGACGGTTGGGCGTTGGGTTGGTGAGTCCCAGCCTTGAGATATATGACCATCATATTTGAGCTACGATGAACAATGGAATCTTTCGTTTGCCAAAATCATGCAGTGCATACCCTGCTTTACTGTCAGCCCTGCAGCTACTACCTCTAGTTACTGGGATAGGCTCCAGCTACCGTGAGTCCTAACAGGAATCAGTGAAAGATGAATACATGAACGTCAAAATTATGTTTGCAGCAGCGCATCTCCTCCATGACTGCCATTCACGTTAGTTTCCTTTGGAGATAAAGTTGTAAGTACTAGTAAGATTTCTAAATGACTAAAAGTATTTCTGACCTCTGTACTAGTAGCAAACCCAAGTGTACTTTTCTACTAAGTGAAGTAAATTAATTACTTCAGAAACTGTGTAGAGTACTTTTAGACTGAGTCATTAGCTCTATAAGATCGTCCACAGTTTCTCTATGAAAGTACTGCATGAATGTCTCGGGTAATGACCTTCAGAGCTGCTGCATAACTTCACTGAAAGTTTATATCCAAGAACTGAAAGTGAACTGTAATGAACTGTTGGATTTGCATGAATTTAGCCTTAAATATCGATCAATTATTGAAATTGTTTACAGCAGCTACTGTATATGCATCTCCACACTCCACTCCTGCAGAAACTCTACAGGGCACATTTATTATTAAGAGACAGGATTTCTGAAAACACTATGTCAGTAATGTTAATGCACCGAGCCGCGTTAAGTTATACCAAAGTCCCGTGCAAATCTGCTATGACCAGAAGGTAAGCATGTTCTGTACAATAATATGTGCTCCAATACAGCTTTTTTTACATGGCTCCCTGTTGGAGAAGTACGTAGATAAACTGCCTTTAGCGCAAGATGTCAAGGGTTTAATGGGGAACCAAAATTGTCAGCTACATTATCTGTAGGATGACCAGATGTCCCGATTTAACCAGGACAGTCCCATTTTTAGGCTTCTTGTCCCAGTTTTCAACAAACCATGTCCCAGTTTTCCACATTTTAACCAACAGAAAAGCTTTAAATCATTACTCTAAAGACTTTTGTCATTAAATTTATTTACAATGTCGATATTTTTATCAATAAAATCCCATCAAATTCAAAACTTAAGCCGTGGGGTCATGTACTTTGAATGACATGAAACTGAATGGATTTCTGAAGCTTTTTTGTCTCTTGGTGAGTTCAAATGCACCCTAACTATGGTTGGATGCTGGTCCCAAGCCTAAATAAATAGAGTAGGTTGTCTGAGGAAGGGCACAAAATATAAAACATCACACCACTGTGAAGGATTAGCTGTGGTAACAACTGAACAGGGAGCAGCTGAACGAGACAATACAACGTCTTAACATAAAACCTGTTAATGTTTTCCAAATTTAAAAGCCACTGACTGAATGTAAAATTGTATTTCTATGTTGGAGTATGCATGTATAATAAAGGTATGAATACATATTTATTTGAAGAAATCTCAATCTACTTTAATAGGAGTGGATTTGAATACAAGGTTGCACTAAAACAAACGATTGTTGGTTTGACTTCCACACTTATTCCAAGCAGCCTTAGTGAAAGACTGTCGTTGTCTGTCAGTGTAGTAGGTCCCTGAACGTTAGCCCTGTGAGTGACTCAAGATGACTTTGGTCCCCCCACAATTATATTCCAGGGATCTTAGTTAGGGAGTAAAATCTCTATATCAATAATAATAATAGTTGTGGGATTGTGCGCCTCTGACTGCACCACCAAACACAAAATCACACTAGCATATTCATACATAGGCAAGGTGGGTGAAATATCTTGCCCAAGGACAAAGCAGCAGTATGAACTGGGGAGAGCGGGATTCAAACTACCAACCTTGACCATAATACTGATGGGTCGGTCGCGAACGAGCCGGTACAAAGAGACGGCTCTTTCAAGTGAACGGTGAGAGCCGGCTCGCAGATGGGAAGGATCTTTTCAAAAACAGGGCAGATAAAAACAGAGAAGAAACTGGATCAACCTCTGAGCTGAGGCAGTTCCTCCACACCTGCCCTGAAAAATAAAAGTTAAACATTACATTACATATTTATTTATTTTTTATTAGGTTGTATATTTATGACAAAGTGTTTTGAGGTCAGCTGTTGCTTTTACTTTTTACTACTGAATAAAGCCCTGCTTTTTGTTAGAGGTGTGTGTTTAAATAAAAAAAAGTAAAAATGTGTCCTTTTTTATGCTTAACTATAGTTGTGTTTATCTGCTGTGTGTAGTAGAGTGGTTCTGTGAGTGAGTCAGTTCATTGGGGAGTTTCAAAGCATCGGAAATTTTGAATTCTTCATTACAATCCATGTATTTATATGAGTACACAATACAACTCATTTGTCAAAACTACGCTAAATTTGGCTGAAATATAAAAGATATAGGAGGTAAAATAAAGAGCTATTTGGGAGCCTTTTGGGTGAACCGAACCAAATGATCCACTTCCTGAAATGACGAAATTCCCATCACTACACTGTAAAAAATATCTGTAGATTTCATGGTAAAAATCTGTAAAATCTCAACAGTAAAACACCATAGTTGATATATCGGTAAAATACTGTTTTGGTTACGATAATTAACTGTAATATTAAAAATAAGGCAAAATTGTATTTTTTTGTTTTATTTTTTGTAATGTATACAGTATAGCACTGTTAAAAAAAAATCGAGTCCTGTGTTTATTACAGTTTAACACCTTTTCAAAAGATAATAACTTTAAATTTTACAGTAAATGTTGATTAAAACATAAGTCACAAACTAAAATATACATCTATTTTTTGAAAGATAACTTTAAATGTTACAGTAAATGTTGATTAAAAGTTAAGTCACAAACTAAAATATACATTAATCTATTTTTTTTGAAAGATAATAACTTTATTTTACAGTAAGTAATAATAAAAACTCAAGTCAAAAACTGTAAAAACAACATTTGTGATAAAATTATACTGTAAAATGAAATGCAGGCCTCTTGTAGTTTTTACGGTAGAATTCTGGCAACCACAGCTGCCAATTTTTTACTGTAAAATTTACAGATTTTTTTTTACAGTGTAGACCATAATCCAAAAAGGCTCATATGATCGTCTGCTAATATTAATACATGGATTTCTTATAGACAGACCAATGTTTTGGGGTCATTCCTTGACATGTTTCGGCGGCTTATCACAAAAACATTGGTCCGTCTACAAGAAATCCATGTATTAATCTGGGACGACCGCTCTGCCAAAACCATTAAATCAAACAATGGTGAAGAATCTTCTAAAAATTCCGTGATGCAGACTTCTTTCTTGGCTTTTTACTGCCCTTTTCTGAAAATGTGATCAAAATCCAACCACAGCCCCTTGGTGTTTTGTTGACGGTGAATAAAAGAAATGACAGTAGCGGTCTCCTAAAGCCTTACATCAGAGCTGTATTAGTTGTAATGCTGATCAGCTGTAACTAAAGTCTATTGGATTTACAGTCGCACGGACCATAAGCAGCGGAGACACTCGGCTCATGAGCAGATGCCAAAACAAAACCCATCCCGGGGCCACCGTTTTCTGAGCAGTGACATGAAGAAAGGTCCCCGATCTTTGTTCTGGCGGCTTTAAAATTCACGCCGTAAACCCCGAAGAGCGGTGTAAACCAACAGGAAGCAAGAGAGAGCGTGGGCGCGAGGTGGGTCAAAGGATCAAAGCTGAGATCCGTCGGCGGAAACACGACACCGGCAAAATACGGGAAAACAGACAGGAAGCTGAGGAGATCCTGTCGTACACAACTCGGTGTCACGTTTCTGGATACATTTACGACTTTGTAACGTGGAGACACAAGGAAATGGGATTGAAATAGAATCAGCTGAAATGTGAAGGTAGTGTTGAAGATACAAACTCCACATAAAAAATACTCCTCTGATCAGGAATTTAACTCATGCCCCTCTTGTTTTGGCACACAAATCTATCTACAAAGATGGACATTACGAGCAGAATACAATTTGAGAAACAATTTCAGTGTAGCTGTGAGGTTACAGACCTTTAGATTTTTACGCCGTATGTTGGAAAAGCAGAAAGCAGCTGAAGAAAAATGTCACACTGACCCATGTGCAGCTGAGCCTTAGGTCATTTTAAACTCGTGGTTCTCAAACTTTCACAACAAGTAGCAACCTCAGAAAATCTAGGGCGCTCTTGAGTTTCTTCCCCAGAGTTTAATGGACTAAAGTGAACCTGAATCTGAACTAACACAGGTCTAAACCCATGGATGCAATAGGTATTAACTGAAAAAATGCATTATTAAATTCAGGGTCGAAACCAGGACTAAGGCTAAACTTAACCAAGACTAAACCAGGACAAAACCAAGACTAAACCAGGACAAAACCTGTCCAGGACCAAACCAGGATTAAACAAAGACTAAATGGGGACCAATCCAAGACTAAACCAAGAATAAACTAGGACTAAACAAAGACCTAGCCAGTCCAGGACTATACCAGGATTATCCCAGGACCAAACCAGGATGAATCAAGAACCAAACCTGGATTAAACCAGGACTAAACCAAGACTAAACCAGGACTAAACCAGGACTAAACCAGGACAAAACCAGGACAAAACCAGGACAAAACCAGGACAAAACCAGGACAAAACCAGTCCATGACTATACCAGGATTATAACAGGACCAAACCAGGATAAATCAAGGACCAAACCTGGATTAAACCAAGACTAAACCAAGACTAAACCAAGACTAAACCAAGACTAAACCAAGACTAAACCAGTTCATGACTATACCAGGATTATACCAGGACCAAACCAGGATAAATCAAGGACCAAACCTGGATTAAACCAAGACTAACCAAGATTAAACCAAGATTAAACCAAGACTAAACCAAGACTAAACCAAGACTAAACCAAGACTAAACCAAGACTAAACCAGTTCATGACTATACCAGGATTATACCAGGACCAAACCAGGATAAATCAAGGACCAAACCTGGATTAAACCAAGACTAACCAAGATTAAACCAAGATTAAACCAAGACTAAACCAAGACTAAACCAAGACTAAACCAAGACTAATCCAAGACTAATCCAAGACTAATCCAAGACTAAACCAGGACCTAGCCAGTGCAGGACTATACCAGGACAAATCAAGGCCTAAACCTGGAATAACATTGGCTTTAAATCAAACTAAATCAAGATTTGAACAAAAGCCGCAAGTAGACCAAGTAGTACCCGCACCACAGTTTGAGAAACACTGTTTAAAACATTGGGTCGAATGGGAAGCGAACCACCAACCCTGCAGTTAGTGGTCACACAATAAAATCTACAAATACTACTACTACTACTACTACTACTACTATTACCTTAATCCCAAAATCCTCCGACGGCAAACTGAGTGTGCAAGTAAAAAATAAACAAAAATGGCCAAAGAGAACAATTTTCCCTCAAATATTTTTACCAAAACATTAAAAAGATATTTTAGAAAACATACTTGGAACGTACTTTTTCAACTTTGTTTTTAAACACCACATTGACAGCTACGGCACACTGCATCTGTTTCCATGTTACCATTGAAAATAAACTTAATTTCCTGCCTCATCATCGTCTGAAGTGTGCTCTTACTTAGGCCTTATTAGCAAAAAAAGAAGCCTAATGTTCTGAGACAGAGCGGCTGTTGAGTTCTTAAACCAATCTCCACACAGCGCTCGGAGAAAAACCAGGTCTGACCTCACTCAAGTCATCCTCACCCCCCAAAAAAATCCACCCGCATCACTTATTCAGCAGGCAACATCTGTATTCACATCTGTACACGCTCACGCTCGCCTCTACAGAAGAGCGAGGAATCAAAAAAAAGCTACGTAGAAACCGCTCGATCGCTAAACAGCATTGATATTTGGCTTTCTTGGTGTTGTGAGATGAAGAATTTGAAAGAAATACCCAGAATGCTTTGCGGGGTTCACCAGTGTAAAACAGAACCACCAGGAGAAATGATGTTTCAAAACTCATATTAAGCTCTACACACTTCATTCTCTTGCTGTTTGAGTCGTTTTTTTGTGTTTTAACCCCATATTTGTTCTTTTTTATGTTGCATTGGACTTTTAACGCAGAGATTATCAAAGATTTCTCAGCAAAAACCACCTCAGAAAGTATTGGGCTCCTCAAGTACCGTCTTTAATGAACTAAAGTGAGCCTAAATCTGGACTAACCCAGGTCTAAACCAAGGGATAAAATAAGGATTCACAGAAAAATGTAATAATAAATTTAAAAAAAAGAAAAGAAAAACTAAGCCAGGACTAAACAGGTCAAAACTAGTCTCCAAGGGTATGCCAGGTCTATGCCAAGACTAAACTAGGGCTAAATTGGGATTAAACAAGAATTAAACTTGGACTAAACCAGAACTAAATTAGGATTAAACAAGAATTAAACTTGGACTAAACCAGAACTAAATTAGGATTAAACAAGAATTAAACTTGGACTAAACCAGAACTAAATTAGGATTAAACAAGAATTAAACTTGGACTAAACCAAGACTAAACCAGGACTAAATTAGGATTAAACAAGAATTAAACTTGGACTAAACCAAGCCTAAACCAGGACTAAATTGGGATTAAACTAGAATTAAACTTGGACTAAACCAAGACTAAACCAGGACTAAATTGGGATTAAACTAGTATTAAACATGGAGTAAACCGGGTCTAAACCAGGACCAAAACAGTCCAGGACTAAACTAAATGTTTATCACAAAAAGACACACTAGACTTACTTAGAGCTGAACCAGAGCATCGTGATCGTTAGTAAGAAATGAATTGTTTACAAACCTGTTGTGACTGGAGTTAGCTCGTTAGCAGGTGGTAAGATTAAATCCCAGGTCTTCTAATGGTCCTCTGTGTGAGCGATACTGTTTACCAACTACTAACTCTGCTGCACTAACTTTTAAAGTCATGTTTCCAACAAGCCCAAGCCACATTTTTCTATCTTAACTTGATATAACTTGAAAAATGCGTAAAGAAACAAACTTCCAGGATGCACGCACACACATTGGGAGCAAAAGCATGAACAAAAGACTTTGGGAGGTTTTTATAGGTTCCTGATTGTGGAGGGAATCCAGGTGCGGAGGGGAGGAGCGCTTCTTTTCTCCACCTTCAGAAGAGCTGTGTTCAGGGTTGTCTTTACATGTGGGAATTTCTGAAACTCTGTAAAGAATCCCTTCCATCCAGAGCTATTCCTGGATGCATATTGTGTTCTGCATCGACATCAACATTGATATTTTATTGTGATCTTTTCACTTTTTATTTTCTCAAATGGGGTTTCTCTATCTTCTACAGGTGGTTAACAGCAAACCTCTTTAATACAACCATTTGTAAGCATAGTATGGTACGTAGTATGGTTAAAGAATGGAAAAAAAATGTCTTATAATTAGTGTTGCCAGATCTTGTGAAAGAAACAAGCAAAAAAAAAGTTGATTAACCCAAACCCAACATAAACAACTTGCTTTTTTTAACAAGTATTTATTTTTTTTATCAATTAATATATTTTTTATGGATTTCAAAAGCCTGTGTTGTTTTCCCTGTACATTAATGCCCTGCAGATAAAAGATAGTAATGTTAAACTCTTCAAATACGCTGATGACATGGCTATTATCGGTGTTTTAACAACAACATCAGCTGTAACGATGTGGCTCATGTGCAGAAAGTTGAACAATGGTGTAAACATCATTCCCTGCTCATCAACGTAGATAAGACCAAGGAACTCAGTCTCTGTCCATCTCTGATCAGTCTGCTGAAGTTGTGAGTAGTTTCAAGTATTTGGCAACACACATTGATAAGAAGCTAAACTTCTCGCACAATGTGGAAGAGATTTATAAAAAAGGCGAGTCAGAGATTGTTTATGATCAGAAAACTCAGAGGCTTTGGGGTCAATCCACATGTTCTTGAGAGAGTCTGTCAGTCTGATTGAAAGTCTTTTAATCTTCAATATCACCGTCTGGCTTGGTTTTTTGACTGTGGCGAATAAGAACAAGCTGAACAGGATTGGTCAAAAATGCAGGGAAGATCATTGGTCGAGACCAAAAACAACCTGTGAGGTAGTGTAGCTCTGAGTGGCATAAGTAGCAGCAGGAAACAGTAGTGATGGTGAGATGAAGCCTCATGAAGCACTGAAGCATCGCAGCCAACTGTATCACACATGGGTCGATGCCTCAAGATGTTTTGTTTGCTCCACTGCGCCATCAAGTGGATAAAAAATGTACAGCATACTTAGTGTCAAATAAAATCGTGAGGTTAAAAGAATAAAAATGGAAGCAATTGGTAAGAGCGTTGTGATGTGAGTTGTGCTTGTGTTACTTGATGCCCGTGCTTATGCAACAACTGAATAAAGATAAATTCAATTTTATTGATTTTTATTGAGAAATATTAACTTTTCCACTGTATTTGGAGACAGGCGATTTCGTGTTTTGCACAATATTTCACTGGCTTTTGAAAACACCCTTTCACAGGGCACAGATGAAGCCGGTGTGCAAAGAAATGCAAATGCAAGTTTGTACAGGTTTGGATATATATAAAATGTGAGGGGGAATCCATTGCGTTTCACTGTCTCTTTTATTTCAAATCGCGCTCCAAACCCGCGAATCATTTCCTGAATCAGTCACGTGCTTCGGCCGCTTCCCGAGGCTTCGAACTTCACTGCATACGTCATCAACACGCGCATCGTTACGCGCTTCAACAAACACCCATCTGGATTACTCAGCACACGCTTCGAAGCCTCGACACGAAAGACACATCACTACGAAACAGGACTCCCAGGCAATAAGTCATGTCCAAGTTGAAATTTATTTACAGTGCCACCAAGTATTTACATTTTTCCGCTCATCACCGCATGGCACAAAAACATGTCTCCCTCAAACAGCACACACCTGCCTTTTATCCAGAGGGCAATCAATTGGCCTGGTCCACATTACTGGACCAATACAAGAAACTGTTTAAAACACACATTTTCTTCACTGTGCACTAGGACTGCACCCACATTGTCCCAGCTGAGCATCTATGCCCCTACAAAAAGAAAACATAACCAAACACCAATAATAAAGCTGAAAAGAAAACTTCCAAAATGGTAGATGCTGATAAAAGCAGGAAGTTGTTGGGCGGCGCCTCCCCAAACATTTCCAGGTAAGTAACTTAAACAAAGAACAAGGTAAGTACCCAAAACAACAAATACAATGAGGCTTTTAACCAATGAGCCAAAACAATAAAACAATGAAACTAGATGTGTGTTTGTGTGATTTGTAACCGAATGCATGTATATGGAAAATGAAGAAATGTAAACTAATAAGACCAACACAAACAAAACTCGGGATATGTATGTGCAGCTTATTAGCAATATTTGTAAATGGATTTATGAATGTGTGTTTAATATGGTACTGAAAGTAAAAATAGATAAAGGGACAAGTGAAGGTTTGGACTCACTTCGTCACACAACCAGACCTCCTTTATCAGACTGCTATGTTCAGGATGGATAAATCTATTTCCAGTGACAGTGAACATCCTTTGTTTAGTGAATTTAGTTTAATGCCTTCTGGACAACGCTATAGAACGCCTTTAGCAACTATGAAAGTCTCTAAAGCGTCATTTGTCCCTAATGCAGTCAGTTTACTAAACAAACACTGGTGAAGAATTAAGCAGCACATTTTTAAATGCCTAATGGAAATTTGTCTTTGGTTCACCATCACAGTACAATAAATACATTACAATACAATAAATACAAGACATGGTTGCTGTATACAAATACCAAAGACAACTGGTACAGAAAAACACCATAATTTAAATGGACATTAAAGTTAAGTGCAAACTGCAATTTAATTACTTACAAAAAAATCAGAAATTTAACTGAATATTGTCAAGTGACTTCACAAAAAACAAGCCAAAAATCACTCACAAAAAGTGCACTTGGCAACTGTGCTTCCATTGTCTTCTTTTAGCGCCCAAGTACATCTGTGCACGGAGCTTGGGACTCTTGTGTTTAACATGCAACAAGTGTTCCAAAGTTGCATTCGCCGCGTCTAAAACTTTCCAGCTCACTGCCCCTTTATTTAGTCTGAATTAAATTGTCCAAATGAAGGGGGCGGAGCTGTCCACAGACGAATTGTAAACAGGTTTCTGTATTTGCATATTCCTCCAACAAAGACGTACGATGTGACACGCTGAAATTAAACTGCAATTAACGCCTGCGGGAGGAAAACTTGGGCAACTGTTGACTTGTTAATGGCCTTATCAATATCACAGTTACACCGTTAGAGCGGTGACTGGAATTACTAACATGTCTTCATTAGGATAACATGTTGTATAGGAAGACCGTTCTTTCCCAGCTGCGGCTAAACGGCGCATTTCTCCTGATAAATAAATTGGCGTGTGCTATAGGCAAGGTTTACAGTAGACAGCGGTGCATCCTGGGGGTTTTTGATTGCTTGTTTTTTTGCCGACGAGGAAGCAGCTGTCAGAAAACACAAGATACTTTAAAAACACAAGGAATTATAACAAGTGGACGGAAGGTCTCCGAGGTAAGATCTGCTCAGGGGTTGGAATATTAAACAGTAAAATACCAAGAATTGTTTTGATTAGATTGTAATCAAGTCAATAATATGTTTTAGAAATAAAAAACTGGAAAAATATCCTTTTAAGGAGACGGAAAGTGAGTGCCGTATAAATGCAAGAACAGTTAGGTTCATACATATTTGACACTGACACAAGTTTTGCTATTTTAGCCGTTAACCAAAACATATTCAAAATACAGTTACATAATTAATACCAGCTTAAAGTGCAGACTCTCAGCTGTCATTTAAGAGTATTCAAGTCCAAATCAGAGAAAGGATTTAGGAATTACAGCTCTTTAATTGCTGCCTCTTTTTCAAGGCCTTTTAAAGTAATTGGACTGTTGAAGTGTTTTCATGGGTTGCATGGGCTGTTTTTCTCATTAATCCATCATAAACTGAGCAAGTAAAAGGTCCGGACTTGATTTCAGGTGTGACATTTGTATTTGAAGGTTGTATCAGACAAAGCATTAGACTTTGTACCACAATAGACTTGGTCAAAAAACACCTAAAGAAGCAGGCCCAGGTCTAGAACAGCATTCTTTGAACAGATGAGACTCAGACCCAACCTGGAGAAGGCTCATGATCCAGAGCACAGCACATCTGAGCACACAAGACTTTTTTTGATGTAATGCACCTATTTAACTTTTGCTGTGTGGATTCAAATGGCATAGATTTTGCCTCAGGTGTGTATTTTTGGATGAATTTTCAGATTTCAGCCCCCTAGAGCCCCAGATTTCAGATTTTACCCCTAAGACATTTTTTGTGCCATTGACTCCCATTAAAACAACATTTTTATTATACACTGTCACTGCAGTATAATTTCACATTTTTATCAAGTATTTCATGGATTCATGATAGTGAGGGATTGGAATTTTAGTTTTTATTGTTTTTCACTAGGTGGCGCCATTTCCCCCATATATGTTAGCCAGAGGTATAAATGTGGAGATGGCCACATTAGTGTTTGTATAAATGATCAAGCCTACAAGGCAAATAAAAAACATTTTTTGAACTAAAATGATTTGGGTGTGTTTTAGGGTTGTCATAAATTGGTGTGAAAGTGTTTGTTGAGAAATGAGTTTGTTTGTGTTTGCGTGAGCACAAATCCAAAATGTAGTTCTTACAGAGATGTGCACATCAGGGACAAAGTAGAAAAAGGTCCCAGACTGAGCAGAGGCAGAGGTTTGTGCTGGATAAACTGGAATTTAAGGGCTTACATTTCATAAACAGAATTAATTTTTGCTGTGTATGATGAGGACTGAAGTTAATCATTGTAACCATGAAAAAAAAAAATAATTATTGACTATTAGATAATTTTTGTATGGCAGTCTTTATTGGTGCATTTTTTTGTGCTTAGGGCGAAAGGTGTGACTAAAAGTTAGGGCTGTAGGAGGATTAATTTCTTTTCAAAACCAGAACAGTCTGGTTCTCTCGGAGCAAAGCGTTTCTCTCCGGCCGATTTGGAACTGGCCTATCACAGCTGTTTATCTGCAGCACGTCTTAAAAATATGGAAGCTAGTGCTTTATTTAATAACTTCTCTGAGCTGATTAACAGCGTTTAGTGCTTTCCTTCATCTCCTGTTGGTTCTGCCGTCCTTGTTGTTGTCCAGTCCTCTGTGGGACTTTTTTTCTTTATACTGTTTCTATTTTAACAACAGTAAAGTCCCTCTGACGTCCCACGTAACCACCACATTCAAACAAACCCACGTTTTCCACAAGTCTTTGAACAACTGGCTTCTGCTACTGTCCCGGTTCACAAATAAGAACAGAGCTGCTCATAAAACGCTATATTTTGGTGTTTTATGTAAAAAACAAACAAAAAAACAGCTAAAATCAGCCATGTTTGTTATGGATACAACAGGGCAGTGGTTCACTACTCACAACCCACTCTTAGTTTCTCTGATTGGTTACTCCGCCTGTGATTTTTCTGCCCATAGAAATGGAATATAAGCGAAAGGATACCAGACTAACTTCTTTGTATAGAATAGAAAAAGAGTTTGTCTGGTCAGCCAGGCTAGTTCAAGCCCTCTTCCCCCTGAAATTTATCCTACAATGCAATCACAATTATTTTATCGGCCAAAGCTTTGTCTACCCGTCCTACATTTTCTGTTACAAATGCCCATTACTTGCATCCCAGGGAGCGCTGCGTATCTAAAATCATTATGAAAAACTGCTGCAGACTGGTGCGAACAAGCCTCAACTTTCCCACAGCAGCCGATAGCATCTTGTGCAAGTCCAGAGTTTAGTCGGAGCCGCTAGATAACACGCTCCGTCATTATCAGCCCGAGCGTGAAGATAAAAATGCATCTCGTTAATTGCGGCCCATTAGCCATTCTCACAGTTTGTGGTGTCAAAATAAGCAAACACACCTGCTTCCTTCAACAAACCTCTCAAAAAAAAAAAAAAAGAAAAGTGTTTATACAGCGGCGGGGGGAATGTGAGGAATGATTGTCGAGGTTGAATTTCTCCTGCAATAAATGGAAAAACCTCTGAAGCCTTGTGATATTACCACTGAATGAATCATTGTTAATTCTTGTGAATCCTTTACAGTTTGGTGTGAGAGTAAAAATAGCATTGTAATAAATCGATGGGGACATTCGAGAGACAAGAGTCTGTGCCCTTGGGTTTTATCAATAATTATTATTCGCTATCATTCACTCAAACATGTCTACAGACCAGAGCAGGTACCACAGAAGAGTGTTTCTAAATGAATGTCTAATGCAAATGTTTTTAGAGGAGATAAAGGGCTTTTGGGGATTTTTTGTGACAGAAATGTTGGTTAGCATTAAAGCTAAAACTTAAAGCTAAACTCTAATGCTTCTCTCACACACCCTTTTAGTGTTTCTACAGCTAGGGACACACTACACACTATACACGTCGTTACAGATTCTGAAAAGACTAGGAGCGCACACTAACGACAACCGACGCCAACCAAACGCAGCAAACTCTGGCGGGGAACTGGCGAGAACTAAATGGTAAACAAACATGGAGCTACCTGGGTCGCTGTTGCCGTTGTGTGCGCTGCTATTTGTTTGGAAAAAAAGGAAAAAGAAAAAACGTCTATGTTTTGCATGTGTAGCGCTCAACTTTCTTCAGTGTTTGCCAAGGTTGTTTATGTTTTCTTCTTCTTCTTCTTCTTCTTCAAATTTCCGCTTATATTTTCCTGCTACTTCCTGTTGTGTCATCTTCGTTCTCTGGCGTTATTTCCTGTATCCCATCAGCTGTTTTTCATCGGCCGCTGGACGCCATGAATTCCCAGTTGGATGTAAACAGCCCACACTACAGGAGTGTGGTCCAGAGTCGGTGTTTGATTGCTTGCGACTGACATCAGGCCGGGTTTTTGCGCCGATTCGAGTCTTTGAACATCACACACTAACGGATTTCAGGGCCGACTGATGATTACGATTCCCTGCAGCTAGTGTTGACTAGAACAGACTCACCGCAACTGTGAATTATTGTAAAATCGGGCAAAAAAATTGTGTAGGGTGTCCCCAGCTTTAACAGGACATTTGCGTTGCAAAGACTGGCTCAGGGTTGCCAGAGCTGACTGACAGTTTCCAGCCCAAATATAACGTAAAACCCGCCAAACGCAATAACAACCCGCCCAAATCGCAACCATTCTACAATCTTAATGTTAAAACTGTAATACATATGAAAGAACATATTTTGAGCACACACAAATTCCCAACTGTGAATGGAAAAAGTAATAAACAGTCTCCACATTGAGTGTAATCCGAAAAACAAATAGCTCTCTCACGCTTGCACTCCTCCGGGACAGGGGCGATCCACATTTTTAGCTCTGGGTCAGTCTCCTTCCTGTACGATTTCTTGTATTTCCCCCACTTCGGCATTTGGCTAAACAGTTTCCAAAACCATCTTGTTCACTCAAAGCAATTACAAATGAACAGGATGGTTTTAGAAACTGACACCACTCGCCCACACGTGAGTAATATCAGAGCCTATTTTAATAACATTAACATTAGCAAGTGTGTATATGTTTAGCCCATTTATTTATATTGCAGTTAGCATCTATAATTAGCATATAAGCTGAAGATACATGATTTACATTTTTTTCTCTCTTTTTTAATTTACATTTTATTTAGAATATAAAAGTAACAAGACATTACATTAACAAAACTCCTCAGGTTACTACATACTCTGACACACAACAATAAATCAAGACAAACATAAGCACACCGTGACAAAAACATAGTATATATGTACACATTTCTTAATTCCATTGTTACACTGGACAAGTAGTTACAGAAATATGGCGGACAACATTTCGACGGTGTTCGCTCAGATTTAAATCGAGCTGTAATAAGTTCTCTTTAGTGAACGGAACTGACTCAGATCTGGATGCTATCAATTCAGAGTATTTTTTTAAGAAAATATAAACAACAACCATCCGTTCCTGACGTCTAAAAACATCTAAATTATTATTTTTATTCTGCTTCCTTGTAGCAATAAATGGAAAGTAGCTTTAAATACGTTGCTCCTGAAAGGGTCTAAAGTTTCTTGAGACAACTTTGCTGTGATTTGGAGCAATATAAGCTAAATACAAACATGGATTTTTGAGACAGTTTTTCTGTTGCTCTTCACTTTATTTCGAGCCATAGAAATAAAAATATTGTACACAGAAAAATAAATATATTGTACAATATTATACATTATACCCACACTGGGTAGAAAAAACAAAACAAAAGAAACAATTGGAATAACAGTATCTATAAATATATTTCAGATATGTTCAGTTTGTATTTTATTGTAGCTCAAAAAGGAGTGGGAAGAAGATGAACTTATTTAACCCCACACCCATTCATCCTAATGAACGGTTGCTACTATAAAGAACAATATATTTATATACAATATCTGACATATATCGTACATTATATCTTATAATTACATCTAAGTATGGTCCATTACACACATATGCAGTGTATTTGTTTCTTTTTATGCTTATGATGCATGTTAATATAAGTATTTCTGTTATAACTCATTTAGCCATCATATATCATCATATATTAGTTAAGTATTATGAGTAATTCTTCCAATAACTTACTATTTAAGCATGACAGTTGTATTAAATAATTATGTTTGTTTAGTGGCTCTTCTCAACACACTGTACATAATGCAGTTTCTCTTCCTCAAGGTATATTACAATAAGAAAAAGTGAAAGTGAAAGGGGTTTGTCGTAACTTCTTGACACTTCTTGACATACTACATACTCTCAAAATGGATACCAGGTCTTACTTTATGGCTCATTTAACCACAAAGCCTTCAGTGTCTCTAAATTAAAGTTGCAGCGTTTGGGTACGAAGAAACCAGTCCTCCTTTTATCCTACAAGACACAATCAATATTTACTCTTGACACAGCTATTGTTGAGACACATCGGGTACATAATGTATTTCATCACTGTACAATCCAACCACAAAGACTCACAAGCCAGCGAGCGTTTTCTCTGCCATTCTTAAGCCCAGACAAAAATAAAAATCACTGCTCTACTCTAGGAGGTGACCCCAGAAGTAGAGAAGATACTTTATCACTGTACACGGTGAGCCAAAATACAGTTAATTGTAGTTAAGAGCTAAAAAAACAACAACTGGTGCCTGCAAACCTGTTAATCGCTGTTGAAAAATCAGCCCAAAATTCATCTTTTTCAAACAATTGTAGAGAAAGGCAAGCCATTTACAGAATGCTCTCTCTCATTCATAGATTTGTGTTGAATGGGGAAGGTACAGTGGCCCTTTTCAACCCGATCTCTCACTAAAAGCATTCCTCGTGTGACTTCAACCAAGGTCTTCCTCACATCACAGCGCTCTCGTCTCCCACTCACACACTGTATCCTTGAATACATCACCGTAATGACACTGACCCGGGTTTTGTTTACCACAACAAAGCCGGGTTATTTTTTTTTTTTTCACCAGTTTCTCTCTTTGTGGACGAGGGACGCTTAATCCGTTTGAAACGGTGCTCTTGTGATCTTGTGCCACGATTGCATTGGTCACAGTCCAGTGAGCGTCCACACCTCCTGAACTCGGGTCTTTTTTTTTTATTATTATACCCCATTGACAATTGTACCAATATGTTGCACTATTTACAGTTCTTACTGCAAAATAAATGGGCTGATAACACACACTACAAGTAATGTATGTATGTGAAGAGATCAATATGTTAATTCACTCAACAGAAATAAATTAACATAACAAAAGTGAAAATAAAATAACAAAATACAAATAAAATAGAATTCTATATACTCTCATACACAGATGTTAGTGTCTTTATGTGTCTTATGTACGGTGGCCCTGAGGGGGAAGTCACAACAACAAAAACACGCAAACACAAACTGAATCATGCACGCGCTGTTTCAATTTCCTGATTATCTTTCTTCTGTCCAATCACAGTCGAGCACTAAGTAGTGATGTGTCTTTCGTGTCGAGGCTTCGAAGCGTGTGCCGAGTAATCCAGATGGGTGTTTGTTGAAGCGCGTAACGATGCGCGTGTTGATGACGTATGCAGTGACGTTCGAAGCCTCGGGAAGCGGCCGAAGCACGTGACTGATTCAGGAAATGATTCGCGGGTTTGGAGCGCGATTCGAAATAAAAGAGACAGTGAAACAGCAATGGATTCCCCCTCACATTTTATATATATCCAAACCTGTACAAATTTGCATTTGCATTTCTTTGCACACCGGCTTCATCTGTGCCCTGTGAAAGGGTGTTTTCAAAAGCCGGTGAAATATTGTGCAAAACAAGAAATCGCCTGTTTCCAAATACAGTGGAAAAGTTAATATTTCTCAATAAAAATCAATAAAATTGAATTTATCTTTATTCAGTTGTTGCATAAGCACGGGCATCAAGTAACACAAGCACAACTCACATCACAACGCTCTTACCAACTGCTTCCATTTTTATTCTTTTAACCTCACGATTTTATTTGACACTAAGTATGCTGTACATTTTTTGTCCACTTGATGGCGCAGTGGAGCAAACAAAACATCTTGAGGCATCGACCCATGTGTGATACAGTTGGCTGCGATGCTTCAGTGCTTCATGAGGCTTCATCTCACCATCACTAGGACTAAGGTCCTGCCTTTTTCATGATCCCATTTGCAGTAGTGTCTCCTTATTTGTGTCTGTGTTTCAAATACACAATCCACTTTATGCAGTGTAACTACAGTGTAACTAAGTGTAACACACATTGTAACAAACTGTAATAACTTCCCCTGGCTCGGCAGATAACTCCTCCAATGATGACAAGTGGTAATCTTTAGTTTTACCCTGAAAAGAGTAAAACTGACAAACAAGAATAACCCAAATTAATATGACTTACAAAGTGTATTTGCTACCTTATTTTATAAAATAACCACGTGTTCATGTGACTCAATAGCATACACCATATGAACATACACACAAAGCTAACATGCTAACGCTAGCGGGCTAATCGCTAGCTTAAATGCTAACAGCACAGCAACACAGAATTTAGCATATTCTTCAACAGCAAACATCACAAAACGATAGAGACATTTAGTTCTAAGTCTAAGCATGTAAACTAGCACATTTTTTAAAAAAACATACAGGCTGTGCTCGCTCAGGGCACAGAGCTACTGAAGTAGAAGTGAGCCTTCGACCTCGACTTGCATAACAGGAAGTGAACCAATGCATTTCCTGTTGCCTTTCACAATACGAACCAAATGTTAACTATTACAAAACATAAGCAGCAGTTAAATTAACAAAAATAACTATGAGATGACTCTTAAGGAGCCAGAACACACGTACTTATGGAATTTTGTGTATTTCCATTTTTTAGGCAAATGTAGTAAAAACTATTTCTTACACTACTCTTGGTCATGAGACAATTTTTTTATGGTCTTGGTCTCGGCTGCAGTTTTACTCGGTCTTGTTTCAATCTCAGATGTGGCTCAGATGAGGTTTATTTATTTTATTTTATTTTATTTTATTTATTTACCAAACACAAGAAAATAGCACACTAATTTTGAAGAAGAACCAGGAAAATGTTCTGTTCTCTGTTTATGGAGTCTGTTGCATTAAATCGTTAAAATTATCAGTAATGTATTTGAAACACTTTTTTAAAACTTTACTTCTTAATTTTAGTGTTTGCTTTGGTCTCAACTCGGTCTCGGTCCTTAAATGTCTCGGTGTCGACTTGATCTCAAACCTCAAAGGTCTTGGCCTCGCCTTGGTCTCGGTTCACTCTGGTTTGGGCCGGTCTTGGTTTCGAACACTGGTGCATATTACCATCAACTACAGTAGAAGAGCTTTGGTAGAGCAGTTCAGAAAGTACTTTTGTTACATTTGTTCCTAGAAACTGTAAGTACACAAACTGTCCTTATGTAAATACAACACAGTTACATGATATTACAGTTTGTTGCAGCAAGAAAGCAAATTTGTGTGCTTGTTTTTGATTTTGTTGTTGTGACTTGTCCTTCGGGGCCACAGTATTTGCGCTTCGGTTAACTCTGAAGCAAAAATAATAATGTAAAAGAGAAAGTAGATCAGGCGTTGTCCTCCATTCAGACATTTTTCCAGAGTGATTTATGAAGGAATGTTTGATTTTGTTTTCTAGTTCACGAGGACCTTCTTTGTGGCACAGTGAGTAGGACTGCGCTGTTGTTTTTGTCATAGTTTATTGTTGATATTTGAAGGCAGAGGGTTGGAGGAAGCTGAGACACGTCATCCGGAGCCGGGACAACAACGACACGGCGATGGGGCAGAGCAGCGCCGAGCAGCACGGCCCTGATTCGGAGAGGACAGGTTCATCTGCACACAATCACTTCGGACGGCTGCTTCCCGATCGTCGATTGCATTTCCGCTCCGGGGGAAAACACAGGCAGCAGGAGGCGGAAGGGGGAGGAGGGGGAGGAGGGGGTCCCGCGGTGCATATTACCCAGGCCCGAGACAAATTTAGGCGAAATAGAAGAGAAGATGGAATAGCCTCACCTCTTAGACTAATCTGAGCAGTGACGCAGCACTGCTTCCCCACAACAACAAGCAGCAAAACAAGGATTTTCTCAGGCTAACTTTATGTGTTTATCTGGTAAAATATCAACATGACGTAATTCAGTATTATGTAATGATGAAGCAGGCTTGTAGTTTCAGTTTTAACATTTCATAATATAGGATTTTATATAGAGATAGATCCTTGGTAAAACTAAAAGCACTCGGAGAGCGCAGACCTCTGCCAAGCCATAGGTCAGTGACCTGATAAAAAAACACCTCAAGCCCAGCTCTAGCTCAGTAAGAATTAAAGATCCATCAAATCTGTGAACATACTACTGACAGAAAAAACTCACCTTTCATTTGGCGTTATTGTAAAGTGTGGCACGGTGGCATAGTGATTAGTACTCCTGCCTCACAGCAAGAAGGTCCCAGGTTCGATTCCCTGACTGGGTGGGGCCTTTCTGTGTGGAGTTTGCATGTTCTGCCCCGTGTCTGCGTAGGTTTCCTCAGGGTGCTCCAGTTTCCCTACCACTATAAAACATGTATAACAGGTCCCCCATGGGGCAAGGACTCCCCTGTTTCCCCTGATTCTGAATCTCAGTGGGACTTTCCTGGTTAAATAAAGGTCAAAAAAAAAAAAAAAAAAAAAGTGTGTAGCTACATTTGTTTCTGTGCAACATACCCCCTATATTGAGAACCTTATGGATCACCAGAACCAGAATATCAACATGATCCGGGTCAAACAGATTATAACATCTACCACGATGTCATCTTGGCGTTATTTGGTAATGATTCTGGATTCCAGGGGTCTGCAACAAAAAAATGTTCGGGGTCCACAGAATTAACTGTTCTACCCTACTGGGGTCCGAACATAACATACATCAAAAAATAATAAAAGGAATATATTACAATGTTATATATGTTTTTAATCTGGGCTAATAAAACATGTACAATGCTTATTTCTGTGAGAGAAACATTTATCACTTCCACTTTAACAGCAGCTGATGTTTGAACTGTGACATGACTCAGATCATACTGGAGACAGATGGATTTATAAACAGCCACTCTCCTCCAGGCTCTGGAGGCTGGACCTGGACCAGTGGTCCGCAGGTTGCAGGAGCCTGAGTTAGAAACTCTAATGGGAAAATTAGCCCCATCTCCCAATAGTAAAGAATCTTTTAAAAAGACCTGGATCCAGATGGTGATCCAGATGACCCCCGAAATATAATCACTTGTTTCTTATTCGATTTTCAATATTTCCTGTAAATTTTATGAAAATCCGTCATAAGTTTTTGAGTTATGTTGCTAACAAACAGACAAACAAACAAACAAACAAAAAAACAAACAGACGAACGCTGCCGAAAACATAACCTCCACCTTTGGCAGAGGTAACAATAATGTTCTCCATATTAATGAAAAGGAACAACAGAAAATTAGGGGTAACACTTCAGTTTAGGCTACACCTGTATTAACCATTAACTGTATTACCATTAGCTCTTAATTGGTAATTATAAAGCATTTATTAATCCTTTATTCTGTGTGACCATATTCTACAACTAATTAGCAAATAACTAACATAATTCCCTTAATAAACCAAATCAATAAATAAATAAATACTTCAGTGTTGCAATTTATTTACAGAAGCCCATTATCTGCTGAGTTTACAAGTGCTGCCTGCAGGCATGAGACAGTCTCAAAGATTTTATTTACCAAACACAATAAAATACTATTCATAATTTTGGATTAATTTGTTTTCCACATGAGAAAAACTAAACTATCCTAAATTATCTGACTCTGTTTGTGGAGTCTGTTATATTAGATCATTAAATAATCATTAATGTATCTGAACCAAGCTGAGCTGGACTTTTGACTTTGATTGTATGCGTTTTAATCGTTTTTTAATGCTTTTATTTTCTTTGTATTGCACTTTTATTGTTTTTTATTTGCTTTTATGTCTATTTGACTGCACTTTGTTAAGCCTGCAAAGCACTTTGGGCTTAGTCAATTTAAAAATGTACTATAGAAATAAACTTGACCTTGATCTTGACTTGGTTTTTGGTTTGCCTTGGTCTCGACTCGGTCTCGTACCTTTAAATTCTCGGCCTTTGTCTTGGTCTCACTTCACTCTGGTCTCAGACTGGTAATTGTTCTCGATTAGTACGATCTTGACCTGGCTGACAGAATTATATAAACAGTATATATCCATGCATTTCATCTACGGACATGATCGTATCAGTGTTGTCATGGGACACTTAGGGCACCTTCAGGTTCTGTAGAGGACAGTACATGACCCGGTGCCACCGTATTACACTCTGTGGTATAGGGAGCGGCGGTATAGAGGCAGTCAATGCAGGCGACGGTAAAAGGGTGTGAACAAGCCTGAGCTGTCGAGAACCATCCTTCACCGTCTGACTGTAGTGGTTAAAGGGCAGCCGCGCTCTTAAAGAAACCATTAGCATTTAGATTTGAGACTCTCCCTCCTCCTCCTCCTCCATCGATATCGGGCTACGTCACGGGCCCCCACGTGGCAGCTCCGCGGGGCCCCGAGACATCCTTCAATATGCCTAAATTACTTTGGATGACCTCCTTGTATCAGACGGGGGAGGGGGGGGTGACCGTCGCTTACTGATGCCCCCCATCCCCGGCGAATCGATGGCAGCCGCGATCACAGCTCATCAACAATGAAGTGTTTTAAATGGGGGTCAGGCCGTGGAAGAGCCAATTCATTTTAATTTGTAAAATCGTGCCATGACCAAATTTTAATCAGGCGTTTGCGATCAGATATGCTGATTTCTGCACCGGTCTCTTCCTTAGAGCTTCTCGGGCCTCATTTGCATTCACGTCTGACGGTGAAGCCGCACAGGAGCAGCCCGGCTATGAATGTATACATGACTTATATTAAATCTCCAGCCAGAACTCAGATTTATCTTTTAGCAGAAGTTTTTTTTTTTTGCAGGAGGAACAGCAGCAGCACACGTGTTCCAGCTCATTAGGTAAAGACTGAAAGGATGACAAACACGACAAGTGAAATTTATGATTGTAATTAATAATAATAATAGTGAGCAGACAGGTAGGGAGGCTCTGCAAAGTGCTGTCGTACAAAACTTTCATTACATCTGGGAGACAGCGGTTCAGGACGTAGAGCCTGGTTGGTAGTTCGAATCCTGCTCTTTCCGAAGTTCATACTGCTGTTTGGGTACACCTGTTTGAGTGTGATTGGTGTTGGTCGGAGAGGCCGTAGGTGCAGAAAGGCTGCCACGTCTCCGTCATTCTGCCCCAGAACAGTGTGACTGAGGAGAATGAATAATGCACCTAATTGTGAAGTGATTTTGAGTGTCTAGAAAAAGTGCTGTATAACCCTGAATTCACTCGAAAACGTCTCGAGAGCGTCGCAGCAGCAGGTCGTTTTACGTGCGTACTGTTTAAAAGCGGCTCTCCCCCTGAGTTTTACAGACGACTTTCTGTCTGAACAGAAAGTCACAGAGCCCTGCAGCTTCTACTTCTGCATGTTGTCCTTGCAAAATGGCATTGCAAATTACGTTACATTTCTCCCCCTCAAGAATCAACTTCTCGGTGTGTAGTGTTTACATTACCGCTGTTTTCAGTGAGCCTTTATTTTGAAAGTGAAGTTTATTTTGACACTTGGAGCCTGTTTCCTGTGTTTCCCGGCTGTAGCTCCGCAGATCGCCGCATAGACGCTCGAAAAATAGGACTCCAACCTAATTTGAGCGCAGCGTCGCGGCGAGTCATTTGTAAGACGCACGTAAGACGTCTCCGGTGTGAACGGTCAGATCGATTACAACAGAAAGCAGTTCACTACGCACTGCTGCTGCTAAGACCAATGCATTATTATTATTCCCTTTTTATGTATTGTATGCCAACAGTCTTAGAAAATGCAAAAGTCATATTTACAATATATGCACACGTGAATAAGTAACATGTCTTTTCCGTACTTGAGTAAAGAATTACGAAGTTTTGGACCAAAGGATTGATAGGACTTCATCACTGTGTACAAAAGGAAAAACTACTGGTTCTCTAGAGCACAAGACAGACAAGCAAGAAGGTCCTTTTCGGCAGCTCCCTTTTGATGTGTATGGATAATTTGGTGTAGATTTTATTACCAGATGTCATTCTCAATGCAACCCTCACCATTTATCCAGGTTTAGGACTTGCGGCTGGAGGGGCAAATAACCTTAAAAGATACAGGAGAGACAACAGTTGCTGGGTTACTAGCTCAGTCAAAGTCGATTTAGCACTTGGAAGTCAAAGTCAAAGTCTGAGTCATAAAAATATAAAAGACAGTCAGTCATTTTGAGTTGGGGTGCAAGTCCGATTCATGTCCGAGTCACTTAAAAACAGTGTTAAAGTCAAGTCCAAGTAGAGTCCTAATGAACTGAAGAAGAGTCCGAGTCTGAGTTGAGTCACCAATTTTAGAATACAGTACTCATGACCCTAACCCGAACCCTGCTTTCAGTGTAAAAAGGAAACAAAAGTGGCAAAAGTGGACCTCACAAATTCTTAGTTCAAGTCCGAGTTATTGCCCACAAGTTCAAGTCCGAGTCAGTCAAGTTTCTGAGTCAAGTCTCAACTTCTGGTTTGTAAGAAGAGACTCTCTCTAAGTCGAGCTTTAAAAAGAAAGACTTGCTCCCCGACATCTGGACTTTTGCCACCAGATGTCCCCCAAAAACTTCTTAACTTCTCAATTCTTGACCACTGACCAAGAGTTGCCATTGCTCCAACTCTCTCCATCTCTACCACACATCTAGGACCCCGTTTTTTAAACAAATCCAAGTAAAAATCAGCTGAATATAAAGCAGACCCGCTGATGTGTTTGTGCAGATGTGGAGCCAAGCTTGAATACGTCTTTAACCTTTCACCACTTTAGAAAATAACTCATCTCCGTCTGCGCTCACATAAACTCTGCTGTGAGTCGAAACATTCCAGCATGTGGTGTGGTATTTTTGTATTAATGTGACAAATGTGCACTCTCAAAAGCCTGAAAAGTCCTTGCTGATAAATTGCTTTAAAAGTCGCAAAGTTCCCGACCACTTTTAATTCGAGATTTCTGTATTTCTTTTGGAGATGGGTCTCAGGTTTGCAGTTCATCTCCACGCTCCACGCTCCTCCTGCTCCTCACTCCAACATTTATTTTTGTTTTGCTATGTAAAAATTATTCATGGATTCCACACTGAAACTAAATTTCATCGACCAGGAAGTGCAATTATACAAAGGGGAACTTGTTATGCAGGAGGAGTGCATGCTCAACCGGCTCTAGTGCGGTGCAGGAGGAAAAATGGACCCTACTTTTCACTTACAGCCAACGAGACGAATGAGCTGAAGATATTAACTTTACCTGCACCTCCTTTTAAACCGGGTTCTTCTCCTGCTCCCCTGTGCACTTTTTTTTTTACCTGTATTTGTAAGAGGAGCACAGTTAAAAGTTTCAAATTGGCCAGGCCTAATTCTAATCTGAGAACTTAATTTTTTAACTTAACATTTACCAAAAATTGTTGAGCTTGCTTATTGGGTATTAATGGCTAAACAAGCACATTCTTTGCACCAGAGTCTTTATGAAGGCTTAAGACTAGCCTGAGCAGACCGACCAAACCACTTTCTTTTTGAAAGCAGGATGGTCTGGAGAGAATAGTTTCCCCTTATATTGTTTGAAACCAACACATTGCACCTGTTTATCGCAAAAAAAGATAGCTCCTCTCCGCAATAACTGAGCCAGGAGCAAATTTCAATTTTGTCTAACTTGTTAGCGCTTTCCTTCATCACCTGTTGGTTCTGCTAAAGTCCACCTTATTATTTAGTCCTCTGTGGGATTTTTCTCTTTGTCTTGTTTCCATTTTAACAACAGTAAAGTCCCGCTGACGTCCGGCGTAATGACCACATTCAAACAAACTCACTTTTTCCACAACTGGCTGGTGTTTTGAGGCAAAACTTGCAACATTTCTATGCTACGTACTTCTACCTTTGTTTCTCTGATTGCTTACTCTGTCTGTGAAGATTTTAGTCAACCAAGGCCTCTCTGACTATTTAGTCGACTAAGCATTCAGAGGCTGTCAGTCCTACTTGTTTCACTCAAGCAGAAGCCATAGGACCACAAATGAACTGATTTGGAGAACGGTGGCAGAAAAACCTACAGAACCGACACTGTATGGGCTACCTCGCTGCTAAATTTTGATACTTCTGTACATGTCTCCTCAAAAGCTTTCCATAATTTGTTACAACTTATCTTAACTGAGAAGTCCCAGGACCAAATATACAAATATCAACTCATTCATTTAGAACACCTGTCGTTGAAATTACTGTCCTTAAATAGTGACAAGTACACATCTGTACATTTACAACCAGCTGGCCAGAGGTAAAACATGTAATTTAGCTCCTGACATAAAAAAATACAATACCATTTCTGAACTGTGCCTGACCTCCTTGTTGACCTTCCACTTTTGACCTGAAAGGTAAAAACAGCAAGGCGGGGCTTATGTTAATAAATATAGCTGCGTTAAAAATACTACAGAGAGATAAGGCTGGTGTGAAAGTGTCCTAAAGTACTCCGACAGTACTGCATTTTCCCGCTGACCAGAGTCTGAACTGACCTTTAGATGATAATAGTTTTACTTAACTATCTGCGCCGCTGTGAAAAGAGCTTAAAGAAAGAAGACGGCGGAAGGTAAATGTTTCTCTCGGTCCTGGTCCTTGAATCTTAAAGGTTATGTTTCTTTTTATTAAACATCGTCAGGCCTTGGGCGACGCTGAAAAAAGCCATTATTCTCCCCACAATAACAGTGCGGACACAGCAGGTTTTGGCGAGGCGGCGGAGGTTTTGGTAATACCACGAGGGGGGAGAGGAATAGATTTGAATAGATTTTTGGTGAAGTGGGCAAAAATCATTCCACTGGAAGATTAGCTTTTTTTTTTATTTCACTGTGGGCAAATTGGTGCTGCTGATTTAATTTTTAATTCACTTAGTAATGGTTTTGGGACAGTGAAGGGACATGCAAATTCAGTACAGAAAGGTGACCAATGATGACCGCAACTCCCAACTCACAAGCTCAAAAATTATGAATTGGTAACTTCTGGAGATAATCAAGCTCCTTTGACTGAAATCTCCTGTAAATGGTCCCACCACTAAGGCAGACCATTTGTGCACCATTTAAGTTTTGCAACAGGAAAATGGTGGCAAAATAGAACATAAAACATGCACAAAAGGCTAATCCTAATCCATAACAGGCCAAACATGGAGAGGCACTGCACTGCGGTCGCCTACTAATCCTGACAGGTTTCCCCAGGATCACTGAAGGCTGGGTCAAAGGCAGACAACAAGTGTCCCTATCTTTCATCTGCTTATTCCCATAAACACTCATGGGGGCTGGAGTCTATCACAGCAACTATGGGCCTGAGCAGGGGCGG
Organism: Bostrychus sinensis; assembly: GCA_020698575.1. Taxonomy (NCBI): domain Eukaryota; kingdom Metazoa; phylum Chordata; class Actinopteri; order Gobiiformes; family Eleotridae; genus Bostrychus; species Bostrychus sinensis. The sequence continues at coordinate 4,547,578 of CM036253.1, read as the reverse complement.
ATAGAGAAAAAATGTCAGGGTGGAAAGGAGGATAATGGATAATTTAAGGGCTGGCCAATGGTTTAATATATTATATCTACTACTAACATTTGAACAAAATAGGATAATTGAAAAAGCATTATTTTGTTGCTTATAAAACAAATTGTCCATTTCAGCTGACTGCAGTGATTGACATGTTTTTCAGCAAAATGCCTCATAAACATGTCCAGAGCTAAAGCTTTAATACATTTGTATGCAATACTCAGCAAAGACAAACTTTTACTTTTGCTCTCAGTCGTAATAGTGCATAAATAATAGACTACTTAATTAATCTAGAGATTAAAAACGTGCACTACTCATTGATAATGCAACCACTGTTTTGCATATCTAGGACAAGTCACACAGCACATCCTGATGTTTGTTCCAGAAACTTCATAAATTCCTACAGGGCAGCAGGTGTTTCATTGTTGCTTGCTCTTACTTTTCTTGTATGAAGTTTATCTTTAAATATTTGATGATACTCAAAAATCAGAGTTTTCCTCATAAATGTAAACCATCGGGGGAAGTAAGGGCTTTTTTTAGAGGTGGCAGCTGCCCCCTGTGCCACCGCTCTACATCTGCCCCTGGGCCTGAGGAAGGGTACATCCAGGACAGGTCGGTGGTAGTTGCCATTCTTTCACTATAGGACTCCTAAAAGAGTGGTTCTCAAGTCTTTTGCAGTCCTGATTTAATTATTATTCTATTAGAGGGACACGGTCATGGAATACACTGCCAGCCCATGTTAGGAACTGTGACAACTACTTAACTTTTAAAAAATACCTAAAACAATATTTGAAATCAAACCAGCAATGTACCCATATGTAAATTATTTTCTCATTATGATTGACATTATAATTGATCACGGTGGATTTTAACTTCTATGTGACTGCTGTCTAATGTACCTGGCCTTTGTCTGTGTAATATGTCTGATATTGTGTGACGATATGTGATGTAATCTGTATTTTGTGGTTTTATGGTACCTGCCCTAGGACAACGGATGAAATTTAGCTATTGTGCTAACTCCGGCATATTTACATTGATGCTCACTGCTGATTTGTTGATGAATGTGCACTTGTCCTATTTCAAATAAATGCCAAATAAATAAATAAATAAATAAATAAATAAATAAATAAATTTTGAGCCTGTTTTATCCCTATTTTAGTCCTTCCTAATTGGGGCTAGCCCTGGTTCAGATTTAGTCCAGCCATGTTTTAGTCCTGATTGTTTTGCCTTGGCTAAGTCCCAGGTTTTCTCTTAGTTTATTCTTGGTTTGCACCTGGTTTAGTCATGATTTAGACCTGGTTTAGTTTTGGCTCTGTATTAGCCCTGGTTTTTAGCAAGATTTAGATTCATTTTAGCCCATAGATGGTAGTTGGAAAGCCAAGAGCTATTCTCAGAGCTGGCACTTGTTACGAAAAGTTTGAGATCTAAAACATGCATGCATATTTAGAATGGCTGCATTTTAGAAGCTATAACTAGATTGTTGGAAATTACTGGAAAATCTTGAAAAAGCCTCTTGTGGTGGCGTAACAAAAAAATCCTATCACTTAATACTTTATTATAAAGGTTGTGGTGCTTGTAAACTTAAATTGGCTTTTTATTTTGGATAGAATATGGAAGACCAGTGTATTTACAGATTACCATAAGTTTTTTTTTATTTTTATCTTTCCTATCAATTATCATTCCAGCCATTTACCAGAATAAATGAGCCGCCTTATTGTCATGAATAACGGCAAAAGCCAGCTCGAAAAAAGTCTTTTAGTGGTCTTGTATATGGAAAAAATCCTATCAATTATCATGATAATGATCTCTGCTCCACGGCCGTCCTTCACCTCATGGAGTCACACTGAAGCCACTGTATTGTGTGTGCTATTGTACACCGCGCGCGCTATATTCCCATCTCGTCAACACTGTGGGCGTCTCCATGGCAACCGGGATCAGGGGTTCAAAGGTCACGGCGAGCTCCGGCGCGGGGCTCATCACGCCGCCGTCCTCCAGCGCGGCGCCGCACAAGGTTAGCCCGAGTCAATAAGGCTTCCGCAAAGGTTAAGGAGAGCTATAAGGCTGGTATTATGCAAACAGCCTTCCTCAATGCAACGAGCTGCAGATTCAAACAGGGGGGGGGGGGTCCGCGTTCACTTTCCGGCAGCGCGTATATAAGATTTCAGCGGCTTATGAATCCAATATTAGCAATATATACATACCTCAACACTCTGAGAAGTCAGCGGAGTCAAGCTAACTCTAGGTATATATATCTCTGTTTTCACACGCAATGAAGGCAATGGAAGGAAGGAAGGCAAAATGTTATTATAATGTACAAGTGAAAAATAATCATGCAGCAAGGGGAAGCTAGTTCTCATGCAAGTCCCAAGCCTGGATAAATGGAGAGGGACATGTTAGCAAGAGCATCCGGATTAAACCTCTCTGCCAAATCAAAATGCACACTAAGAGGCAAATGGTTTGCTGTGGATAACCCAGAAGAAAAGAGGTTAAAAGGAAAGAAATTGAAATGAATAAATCAAAAAGTGGATAAAAAAAAAAAAAAAAAAAGAGTGGCCCCAACAAAACTCTAGACACAAGAAAAGGTACCTCAATAGTAATCTGGCATTGGCAAAGAGTTGCTAACGTTATATCAGTCTGGAATAGCTCCTGTTGAAAACGTTTGTGAAGGGAATACTTGGAGGTGATTGGATAAAGTGCCAGCTTTGTAGCTAAACAACAAACCTCTACGACAGTAAAACAACACAATAAAGACGTTGTTAGAAGATTTTAACAGTTTTTTTTTTGTAAATGTAAAGCAGCATACCTTACGTTTCTCCGTGTCACCATGTTGTTAAAAAGTATCGCTAAAAGAGCTTGTCGTTGCTATCCTAAAACCCACCCACTCACCACCGGGCAGGCCATCGGTGCTTGACAAACGGGAGGCTGACAAGATGGATATCATGAATTTATGAACTCACAAATTTCATGACAATCCAGCTGCTGTGCAAGGTAACCTCAATAGGTACAAGAACTCATCCCTTCCCATATCAGTGAATCTTCTAAATTCAAGCCATAGAGCAGGGCCTTGATGTTTTGTGAAGTTCATGTCTTGCACTTAAATGTTTTAGTCTATGTCATGTATGGTTGTGTGTAATGTTGCATGTGTACTATTTTTGTGGCAGCACTAGGCCCTTTTCACGATGACGTCAGACAACTTCCGTTTTGAGACGATGGGATGTATCTTCATTTCCAGTGCTGCTGCTCGCCAGTATGGAATTTACTCGGAGTCTTAAAAATTTGCCAAATATAAGGCTACATGATGTACAGAGATTTGTTGATGAAAATTCACTGACAAAACGGTCAAAACTCGAAAAAGGATATACATTTTTCATTGATGGTTACTTATTTGATTATGAAGGTAAGTGTTTTGTCTTGTAGCTAAAGCTAGTAGTTGTTAATGCTGTAGCGTTAGCAATATGTCTAACGGGGTGTGCGATAAAACAATATTAGATTATGTTACGATCTAAATGAATGACAGTCTGCTTGTCTGAAAGGCTCACTGCATAGTACTGCAATGAACTTCTAATTAGCTTTAGCTCTTCTAATGAAGCTCTATGCTGAAGAAATGGACATCAGAAGATCGTGATATAACATTAACTGTTTTGCCACTCACCCCTACAGTTCTTGTTCTTTGTTTTATTTTTGTTTTGCAAGTAAAAATATATAAATGACTAGCATAAAATTAGTCTGCTTGTGTTTTATAGCGCAGCTCTATCACTTAGCCATGTTGCTAACGCTATCTAGCTACATAACAAAGCACTCACTTCATAATCCAAGTATCCTTCATTGAAGAATTAATATCCTTTCGCAAATTTTGAACGTTTTGTGGGTAAATATTCATTTGAAAATCGCTGTATATTGTGTAAACTTGTAAACGGCAATTTGAAAAAAGTCTGGGTGAATTTCTTATGGGAGAAGCGCGGCACCGGAAATGAAGATACATCCCATCGTCTCAAAACGGAAGTTGTCTGACGTCATGTGAAAAGGGTCTCTTGCGTTCAAGACAAATTTCCTTCTGAACGAACAAAGCAATCTTGAATCTTGATTCTTGAAGTCTCTGTCAACATTGGCCAAAAGAAATCCGTTCTGGTAAAAGCATAGCAACATGAAATAACATTACATTAAATGGGTTTGGAATCTCTTACTTTCAGAGTTCAGCGGCTCAGTGTCAGCAATCCACACACACCTCAACATTCAGAGAACTAGCTCAAGGTATCTTTGTTTTTACAGGCAATGGTAAGTAGAATATATATAAATGGAACTGTACAGTTACTGTATGAAAAGAATTGATCAAAGTTGGTGAAAAGGTCTTCATACAGCAAATTTGGCCAAAAAAAGATTTGTTATGGTTAGAACTTGGTCGACCATTCCCGTCCACTGCACAAGGAAAGCTTTCAGTCCCATTTTTAATCATAACAATTTTAGAAGGGAATTTACAATCATTGCCTTCACTCTCTGAACATGCCCCACACAGTCAACAAGGCACAAAAGTAATACATAAAAAAAATAAAAAAAAGGTGAAAAACATGACAACCTGATTACAGCTTGCTCTGTGCTGCGGACAAAGTGTTTTGATGTCTCTGAGTATTAGTCCTGTGTTGAAATTGCCCCATAGTGAATCGGTGTTGGTGAACTGTCAGCCCTGTGACTGTAACTGTCCACTGTCCAGGCTGTACCCCGCCCACGGCCCAAAGCTGCTGGGATAGACTGCACCTAACCTGGCCGGCCACACAAACTCTTTTCCTATTCTATACAGAGAAGTTAGTCTGGTCTTCATTCGCACCACTGACTCAAACAAACATGGATTGCTGTTTTTTTTTGTCAATAAAACACCAGAATATGTTGTATTCTAAGCAGCTCTGTTCTTATTTGTGAACGGGGACGGCAGCAGAAGCCAGTTGTACAAAGACTTAAAGTGGGTTTGTTTGAATGTGGTGGTTTCTTGGGACGTCAGAGGGACTTTACTGTTGTTAAAATGGAAACAGGACGAAAACAAAAATCCCACAGTGGCCTGAACAACAACGAGGACTTCAGCAGAACCAACAGGTGATGAAGGAAAGCACTAAAGCCGTTAATCAGGTCAAATATATTAAATTAGCTCTGTAGCCAGCGCTACCTTGGTTAGCTTCCGTATTCGTGAAACACGCTGCAGATATACGGCTGTGATAGGCCAGTTCCAAATTGACCGGAGAGAAACGCTTTCTTCTGAGTGAGGAACCAGACTAGAGTCCGACCGATATGGATTTTTTGAAGCCGGTGCTGACACCGATATTAGATAACCAAAAAAACAAAAAAAAACAAAAAAACATATCCAATACCTTGGCCGATACAGTTATACATTAGGAAAAAGTATTTAAAGCATTTTTTTTCTGCTCTTGTTTACATGAATATGGCGTGTGCTCCCCAGGCCGCTTTATTAGACTGAAGATCTTTTTAAAACATGTAGAAAGCTGCTTATTGTTCTTTATGCTGAGTATTATGTAGGTTGTAGTAGGCATAGGATGTGGGGAGTATTATTATGTATTTTATGTATTATACATATTTATTTTATTTAGGTTTAACTAAATTTGTTTAACTTAAATTTCATTTAAACTTGCTCTGAAAGTTGAGCGTGGAGAGAACGACAAAATGTATTTTGAATTTTTGTTCTATGAGGTTTTATGGCAAAGAAATGAGCAAAATGTTATTATTGCCATTTTGAGCTTTTCAGGCCATGAGACGGTGATTTGGGCTGTTTCCTATGAACTGCAGAGTAAGAGCAAAACAGTTTGGAAACACCAGCACCCTCTGCTGGACAAATAGCAGAAGGCTATCATTTGCAAGTAAGCAGGTCTTATTCCAGCACACAGTAAAAATAGTACAGTTTATATCGGCGGATAACGGTCAGATTTCAGCCGATAACCCATCATTTTCTAAATGGCTATATTGGCCGACAATATTCTAAACCAGACTGTCATGCTTTTGAAAAGAAAGTAAGTGGAACAATATGAATGAATGAACTTAGTTTACATATAGTACGAGTCAGCTAAAAAGTTTTGCTACTATGCTTGAGTAGTAGTGTTAGTGCTAGTGCTAGCAACACGCCACAAGTTTCAGCTTTAATGCAAATTTCTATGTAGGAATGAGTTAATTTTAAATGCAATAAAAACGTCCTCTGAGAAATCTTAGTGTTAAGTTTAAGTAGGCTGTAGTGTACTGTTATTTGCATAATTCCTTTGCATTTCCACCCACGTGTACAGTATAGCTCCAGCGTTTGGTTCAGACTCCTCGGGTAAAGTTTGGTCCCCGTCTGACTGAAGTTGAGTAGAAAATGAAACTTGTTTTTTGGCTGGCGTCCCGTCGTTAGCTGAGGTTTCACAGAGCAGTGATTATCATCATCATGGCCCTCATCATGGCAGTAAACGTCCACTCTTAAATCTGTTAATTAGTCCTCAGACGTTTACAGCACATTAAATCTCTCATGGAGGACATCTCGTCTGTCCCACAAACATCGCTGCTGCTGCTGCTGCCAAGGCTCCAAATGAAAAATACTGTTTTAACTCACCTCAGCTGCTCCGGGACAGCGCTATTAGTCACTTAGGTATTAAATTTCAAACTAGTTTAACTCAGTAAAAAAGTTTATATGGTTTAGTTGCTAATAAACTTATTCCATGGATGCAGTTGTGAATAATGTACTTTTTAACAGAACGTCCATGGTTCTATTCCCAGATTGGGTAAGTGGTTCTAGCAGCAGTAGGTATTGTAAATTCTTATCCAAATCTGACTATTTTTACTTGAGTGCTTTTACTTTGAATTCACTTGAGGTTTTCCATGCATTACAGCATACATGAGTACAAGGACTACTGTTTTAGTTGCACAGTGGTAGAGTGGTTAGTGCTCTCGCCTCCCAGCAAGGAGATTGTGGGTTTGATCCTCGGCCTGTTTGATGATGCCTGTTTGGGTGGAGTTTGCATGTCCTCCCCGTGTTAGCGAGGGTTCTCTCTGGGTTCCTCTCACTGTCCAAAGACATGTCTGTGTGACTTTAAATCACCCCTAGTGAATGAATCTGAGAGTGAATGCCTGGCTCTTGCCCTTTACAAACATGCACCATCACCCATACCCAATTTATTTTGAATTAACTTATTACACAGGTCTACAGCAAAATGCTTCCAGAACAAAAGTAGTGAAATTTTTCTTGGATTAGGTCACTAATAAAGAAAAAGTAAGTGAGAAGTGCAGATATAGTTTCCAAGAAACAGTACTGGGTCAAAATAGGAAATTTATGCAAAATAAGGCAAAAACAGGTAGTTTATCAGAAGGTACAGTGTCTACAAGCAACCAGTTCTATCTGAAAGCTGTCTGCACATTCAATACATTCATTTTAATATGGCTAGAGTTTTGACATAAAATGTTTTGTTTTTATTTTCAGAAATCTCTCTCTTGGAAGTGGACAAAATGCATGCATGTAGAGAAATGAAATATTTTCAAAATATAAATATTATTTTTAAGCAAAAATGCCTAAATCTATTGTATAAACAGATGTGATTTTGATGTGAAACAATATCATTAAATATCTTGAATACATAGCTAACAGCACAGTTAATCAATTGATTTTCAGTTCATCATCAAAATAAATGAGATTTAGCACTTTTATCTCTGAAGCAGATCGAGTCCAAACATTTGTAGACCATGTGTTATCAAGCAATAGCCTCTTTTCCTATTCTATACAAAGAAGTTCATCTGGTACCCTTGGTGTTGTTAAAACGGCAACAAGACAAAAAAAAATAAAATAATACTCAGAGGACTGAACAATAACAAGGACTTCAGCAGAACCAACAGATGAGGAAGGAAAGCACTAAATGCTTTTAGTCAGCTCAAAGAAGTTATTAAATTAGCTCGATAGCTAGTGGTAACTTGGTTAGCTCTTCCGCTTCCGCTGCAGATAAACGGCTGTGATTGGCCAGTTCCAAATTGAACCGGAGAAATGCTTTGCTCCAAGAAGAGATCCAGACTCTCCTGCCTGCGAAAAGCACTAACTCGCCCGTCTAATAGAGCACATGTTTATCGCTATTGAGCTGTACATGGATGTGATAAATGTCTTTGCCATGTAGAAGGAAAGAAGAAGGAAGGTCCATGTGTGCATTAGAAGCACAACAACACAGTATTTTGTTTTATCCAATCCTTATATTTTGTAAAGCCTGGGAGAGTAGTCTGCAGAAGATACCACCGTCAACTTTGGGCCATGAGGAAGATCGGGCCCATACACTTTTAAGAAATGAAACGAGTCAGAGATAGTGATTGCAGCAGTACTAGTTATTATAAATAGATTTATCTCCCATGAAAAGAGCCAAGGGGTGAGTCTACTGTATTAAGTAAACATTAATTTGAGTTATTTGAGGTTATATTTCTATAAAATCTCTACTCACATCTGCCTGGTTGGCTCATATTCATGTCAAGCCCTGTTTATTTATTTTTTGTGATAAAAAGGTTTCCAATGTGACTTATTATATTCTTAATAGCGCAGAAAAAGTTAGGAAGCCATCTGGGAAGTTTTTAAAGACATTTCAGACCAAGGTTCACCAAAGTCTCTGCTACTTTCACCGCAACACTCTCCATAACCTTCAGTCACTTTAGATTCTATAGATACCACATACAGACCTGGTTTTTCACATCTAGTATTGATTTTAAAAATGTACAGCTCTTTTTTTTTTTTTTCTTTATGGACAGACTTCTGTTATTTGACCTTCGACCCCTTTGATCCAACATAATGTCATGACCTCTGTACTCACAGCACTCACCAACGCTACAGTCCTCAGGTTATAAAGAAGCTCATGTGGTGAAACGTCTGGTATGTAAGCCGGTTTTATCACTGACAAAAGCAGGATTATGATCAAAGTTTATGTTCTTTTAACGCACAAAAATAATTTATGTATTTGTTTTTTCTTCTGAGCATGACATGGATTGACCAATAGGATAACTGGATTAAAAAAATAAACTATACTTTATGTTTGTGGACATAGAACTTTACATTAGGGAAGAATGAATGGCCTATTAGTATATTTTAGCAATAATGTGTAACAAAAAGACCTTAAAACATCATCTTGTAAATAAATGTTCTGATAATGCCATAGGTACTTTCGTACATATGTTTTCATACAAATTGTTTTTTCTTATTTAACACAATTACTGGACCGAGTCTTTTGTTTTTCCCCACTTGTGTGTATATATATATATATATATATATATATATATATATATATCCATCCATCCATTTTCTACCGCTTATTCCGGTTAGGGGTCACGGGTGACTGGAGCCTATCCCAGTAACTTTGGGCCGTAGGTGGGGTACACCCTGGACAGGGGCCAGCTTGTCGCAGGGCTGACACAGACAGACGGGGAGGACCTGCAGACTCCACCCAGAGAGTTCGTGTGATGTTGTGTTGGTCGGCCCGGGGCTTGAACCCGGGCTTTTTTTTTTTTTTTTTTTTTTTTTTTTTTAATATATATATATATATATATATATATATATATATATATATATATATATATATATATATATATATTTAAATAATAATAAATAAAAAAAAAAATATATATATATTTAAAAAAAGAAATATATATATATTATTTTTTATTATTTTTTTTTCAGTATTTTGTTTATTGTTTTCCTTGTTTGAAAATCAAATAAAAATTTGATTGCAAAAAAAAATCATCTTGTTTTATACACTACACTTGTCAACACTGAGTCGCTAACAGAAAAGTGGCTAATTTAGCACTGATTATTAGGGTGACCGCCTAAAAAGTTGTGGGACGGATAAGTATACGGATAAGTATTTGGACACTGACACGAGTTTTGTTATTTTAGCTGTAAACCAAAACATATTACAGTTATATAATCATATATGTGCTGAAAGTGCAGATGTAATTTCAGAGTATTTACTTCCAAATCGGATGAAGGGTTTAGGAGTTATAGCTCTTTAAAATGTAGGAGCCTCTTTATCAGGGGCTCAAAAGTAATTGGACAGTTGCTTCAAAAGCTATTTCTTGAGATGCATGGGAAATTTCCTTCAGTAATCCATCATAAACTGAGCACGCAAAAGGTCTGGACTTGATTCCAGGTGTTACATTTGCATTTGAAAGCTGTTTCTGTAAAATCCCAACATACATACTTAGGCTGGAGAGAAAAATGGTGGCCTTTAAAACATCGGATGTGCTGTTTTCTTACATTTTGCAAAGTCAAGCTTCATGGGCAGCAACAGATCAACCATTACTGTTGTAGTCAAGACCGTACTAATCGAGAGACCAAGACCAGTCTGAGTGCAGAGTGAACCGAGACCAAGACAAGGCCCAGAACTTTAAGGTTCGAGGACCAAGACCGAGTTGAGACCGAGACCAAGTCAAGACCAAACACTGTAAACTAATACTAAATAAAGGGGGAAAGTAAAAAATAAAGTGGTTAAAATGATTATTTTAATGATCTAACACAACGGACTCCACAAACACAGACAGAGACAATATGTTCCTGGTTCTTCTGATGTGGAAAACTAATTACTCCAAAATTATGAAGAACAGTATTCAAGACCAAGACCGAGTAAAACTGAGACCGATACTGACTTGTGGTCTCAAGACTTTGGACACTACAACGCTACCAGCCCAGAGAGAGACAGGACGGCCGCAAATCTTAATTCTACATTTTACACAAGGAATCTTAACCGTTTAACTTGAATCTCACTTTTTATGAGATCCACTGGGCGCCAATGAAAAAGTGGGACAAATGCCTAGGCTATCTGGCTGTGCGGGACAACCGAAAGCGGGACGGGCGATGACTCTACCGCTTCTGTGTAGTTTAGGTAAGATAGCCTTAGATGCAGGAAATGTTGCAGAAAAAGAAGAACATTTCGGGTAGATTCCTAATTACAGAGACGGAAAATGGCTCTGAATGATTTTGCAGTTTCTCCATCGACTTGTGAAGCCAGCTCTGGAGTGAAAAGCTGAGTAATTTAGTGAAATCCCCCTCCCTTCCTAACTTCCCTCCATACAGAGATCTGTGTGAGTTAGCGCCTGGATTACACGTGTACTCCAGCCGACTCCGGGAGCTAATCCAGTGAAAAACTTATCGAGTGGATAGGGAAAGCGTTTTTTTTGTTGGGAGGGGGGGTTGTGTGTCTGTGCCGGAATTATGTGTTCTGCAAAATACGAGCAAAAATGTGCAAAACTGGAAAAGCCAACGTCGACTCTGAGCAGGGATCTGTGGGTTCCTGGCAGCCGTCGGGAACACAACAGGATCCTCGCACATATGCCCCGCGCGCCTCGACGAGGAGAGCCGCGCGCTGCCAAGCTCTGCCTCCCACTCCATTATGCGGCTCCAACAAACACACGCTCCGAGGAGGAGAGCGGCGAAATTATACGGCTCGCATTTACATACAGCAGGCAGATTGTTTTTGTTCACTGAGGAACTGTTTGCGCTCGGAATTGATGAGGTTTTCTGGTACAAAGAGAAGCCACAGAAGGTTGCGGCTGCCGTCCAGGACATGGAGAGATGGAGTACTGCACTGGCGTAAGGAGGGAAATGAGGGGCCCCAGTGGAAGTTTTCAGAGTGGGCCCTTAAAGGTACTGTAAGCAGCAGCACTGCTCGTACTGGTTTGAAAAAGGTACTGCGGTCTAAATCAAAACAATGGTCTCTTTTCTGATTGGACGATCGGTGATGCAGTTTTAGAACCGAAACAAAAAATGTAAACAAAAGCAACTTGGCCATTATGTAAGATCTATTTTTGGTTAATAAATCAGCTGTACCATTGTTATCAGGAAAACTAATATTTGTTTTAACATCATATCTTGGCACACACGTGGGTACATTTTTTGAAATATTAAAAAATATTTACAGCTCATAGCACCTTTAAGTTATGAAGTACATTCAGAAGGTCTACACTTAAAGTAAGTGCACTTTAATTTCATAAAGTTGGCTAATAGTAAAATAAATAAACCAAACATGTTAGTGCCACAAAAAAAAAAAAAAAAAAAAAAAAAAAAACCTGATGTGCATTTTTGTTTGTAACTAAACTTTGAGCATCACATAAATATTATGAAAGTATTATGCATATCATACACTTTTATTATTTTTCAGTCATTTGATTATTTATTTTTATTTAACCATTCTTTAACCAGGAAAGTCCCGTTGAGGTTCAAGGATCTCTTTTTCAAGGGAGTCCTGGCCAAGAGGCGTCAACAACACAACCCACACTGCAAACAAAATACAATAAAAGAGAAATAAGAGTTAAAAACAATGAGATAAAATAAGTGACACATTTAGTCATACACTTGCTCTTAAATGAATCATGCTTGCAGTGCAATTAAGAATGAAAATAATCCACTAAAACTTACTGTAATTAAGGACTTAATTAATGGGGCCCCTTGTGTCTAATGCAGCTGCACTGGGCCCATTTTTGAGATTCTTCTTTTCGAGACTTTTTTAGGGCTGCGCTCACAGACCAGGACTCGTGACTCTTTTCCGTTTATTTAGGTTCAACTTCGACTCGAACTGATTTGAACCAGACTATTTTAAGTGACTGGACTCAAAATCATGCCTCAAGTGAAGATGACTTGATGTAGAATTTTTGTAACTCAGACTCTGACTTGAACGCTGCAGTAAGGGTCCTGCTCTGGCAACATCACAGGCCCTTTTTCACAAAAAAACGTACGTAACGAAGCGTTGTGGTATCGCATTTCTGTTTAGTGCTTGTCTAAGGTAAAGTGGAGCAGGTGTTTTACGCAGCTCGACAAATTTCAGGTTTGCAGACGCAGTGACACAACAGCTGGACAAAGTCTACAAACTCTTTCATGAAGAATTTATTCACGGTTATCCAGGAAAGTAAAAAAGCTTAAATGCTATCAAGATTAGCATTAGGTCACTACCGATGACAGCAGATAAACAGAGAAGTGTTCAGGTCTGTTGGACTGAAAATGTCTAAAATGAATTTTAACACAGCACAGCCCTGTACTTTCTATATTTACTGCTGATTTTGACTCACAGTGAGACTGATGGTGATGTTTTGTAAATAAAAACATGCTCATCTGTGTAAATAGAGATAACCTGTCTCTGCCTCTGTTGAGAGCAAATGTAGTCGAGAGCAAAAACTGTTTTATTTTTGGGCTCAGCTATTTTACGCCACTTGCAGCTACTACCTGAAGTATCGCGACACAACTTCCGGCTAAAAATACGTAAGTTTGAAAAAGATCTATTGAGAAACAATTCGCAGTAAAATGATAATATTATAGTAACATAGTATTGATCGATTTTTTTTTCAACAACGATACACATGACCTTGTATCAAATCGTGTCGTTTTCTAGCAAGTAAATATCGATACACATGAAGTATCGATCCATGACAATATGGTGAATACAAATCATTTTAAAGATATAAACACAGGTTGAAAATATGATATCAAATCATTCATTAACTGCAATACCTCTGATGTAATCTACAGGTTGGAGAGCTCAGGTGGATGTTTCTACATTGGAAGGACTAAGCGTAAATTGAAAGTGAGGCTTGCTGAACATAAACATGCTGTTAGAACAAGTGATCTCCAATACAGTATGGCATCACATTATAAAGAAGCAGGTCATGGCAATAGTTGCAATAGTTTGAATTTGTGGCATTGAACACATTAAACTGTAAATAAGGGCTGGGGATGGACTAAAGCAACTTCTTCAAAGAGAATCCTACTGGATATTTTCTCTAAAGGCAACACAATATCCAGGTCTAAATGAAGAACTTGACTTTACTCCTTTTTTGTGAATTATTTTTCATTGTGAGTCCATAGTTTTGTCATGTTTTGTAACTATTTTGTGATTATTTTCTGTTTATATTGAAATGAATTAACTTTCCTTATTTGTGGTTTGCAATAATGTTGTGTGATTATCTTGTTATGGATTTACTCTTTGGATTGGTCATGTGAACAGGTCACATGATCTGAGTTCTGGCAGCCATTTTGTTTCTTTTAATGACGCACATGCCCTGATGAAGGCCCTGAGGCTGAAACGCGTTGGTATTTTTAAACTTAATACAGCCCATGAAATAAAGGCTTTTTAAATACCTTTGAAATCCCATTGAGTGCCTCAGTCTCTGTTAGCATCGATCCATAATATCGGAAATATCGGAATTAGAAATTTGTATGTTAAGTTAAAACCAGATATGTTTTTTTGGAGATAGATTTTGTGTTTTTAATTAAATAAAATGTTATATTCAACTTTTCTTCACTCTGTCTGCTGGACATAATCAACCCCAGCTGTGGTGCTACATTTGAGAATAAACTTTTATGATTTTTAGGTAAAAAGTTGCTGTATTGAAATGTGTGTTGAAATTAGCCAATATCATTCTTGAATCGTATCGAACCACTTCTAATTGATACATATCGTATCATTGCAAAGATGTATCGTTACTCCCCGAGTATTGGGGAAAACCTGAGGAATCCTTCTCTAGATCTGAGCCAGGTCCTGGTCAGGAGTAGCTGACCTAGGGCTGGGGGAAACCAGAGCACCCAGAAGTTAAACTGCCACAACTGTTTACTTTATCACTGATCACTAAAATCAGCGAGGTCCCAGACAGCAGCAGACAGACGGGAGCCTCGGAAAATCCGACTAATAAAACTAAATAAGGTTTAGATAAAGTCACGTTGCAGAATCAGAGCTGCCAACACCAGATCCTGGTACACTGGCTCTGAACGAAATCCTAAAAGAGGCGTATTTCTCTCCCATAAATGGTAACAAACTTGGAACTTATTGGAATTGAATAATAGAAGTGTTGACGACAATAAAATATACTACATACTTTTACTGATTTACTTACATTACAAACCTTTTTTTTTTGTTTTTGTTTTTTTTAATTGAGTGGCAAGATCTGAAATAGCTCACAACCAGAATGTCCTTGGTTCTGGCCAGGTAGGAGTAGTAGTAGTAGTAGTAGTAGTAGTAGTAGTAGTAGTAGTAGTAGTAGTAGTAGTAGTAGTACTGATAGTGCAAAAGAATCACGATCAGAAGTAGTTAGAATCTGAATGTCTACCTTTTTTTCCCCAAATCTGTTCATTAAAACTTCTCCTGGAGCTATTTTGAAGTACTGGCATTTTTTACTTGACTGCAAATTTTAATTACTTCTTCAACTTCAGAAACAAATCCGCCTCTGTACCCCCCCACCGGACGTCGGATCGGACCAATCAGCTGAGAGCATCAAAACGCAGACGGTCAAGGAGAAAGAAATGCCCTGATTGATTGGCTGCAGCCCCCGGTCGCCGCTGCTCCGTGGGCCAATCGATAGCAGCGAGATAAGCAGCCGTCGCGCTGACCGGACCAAGGCCGATCGAGACTTCTGCGTTTTCAGCCCAAATGTACCAGGACTGCTTCAGCTCGGGACGCAGAGGGCGAGGACTGTACTCAGAACGATGTGTGATGAGGTTAGTGCAGATTAGAAATGGTGATGTGCAGAAGTTTGAAACATTTTTTATGAGCAAATAAAAGAGTATTAATGTAGACCTCGGTGTCACTTTTTAATGACTTGGTTAGGTCTCTCTTGTCAAAAAAATCTCTATTGGACTTTGTTGTTAAATAAAGGTATAATAAAGGTATAATAATAAACATTTGTAGCCGTATGAGGTTTTTACACTGAAAATAGAACCTGTGCTGCATTTTATTTAACTCTGACCAATATTATTTATTATTCTGTTACGAAAACAAAACTAAAATCCCACTCAAGTGTTGCGCTCTCAGGAGTACACTGTAAAAAATATCTGTAGATTTCATGGTAAAAATCTGTAAAATCTCAACAGTAAAAGACCGTAATTGATATATCGGTAAAATACTGTTTTGGTTACGGTAATTAACTGTAATATTAAAAATAAGGCAAAATTGTATTTTTTTAGTTTTATTTTTTGTAATGTATACAGTATAGCACTGTTAAAAAAATTGAGTCCAGTTTAACACCTTTTTAAAAGATAACTTTAAATTTTTACAGTAAATGTTGATTAAAATGTAAGCCGCAAACTGTAAAATATACAGTTAATCTATTTTTTGAAAGATTAATAACTTAATTTTACAGTAAATAATAAAAACTCAAGTCAAAAACTGTAAAAACAACATTTGTGATATTATACTGTAAAATAAAATAAAGGCCTCTTGTAATTTTTACAGTAGAATTCTGGCAACCACAGCTGCCAATTTTTTACCGTAAAATTTACAGATTTTTTTTTACAGTGTAGGAGGAACACTGATGTTGGACTTAGTCTCAGCTTTACTTCTTTTGGACTCGATGACGTGACTCAAACTGGATGTGACTTTTTTTTGGTGACTTGGCCTCAGTCATCTTCTCTTTTTTTGAGATTCTGAATCTCAATGAGACTTCCTGGTTAAAGGTATAATAATAATAATAATAATAATAATAATAAACATTACATAAACATACACAACTATAAAAATATATCACAGTTGTTTATTGCTGCCAGTTGAGTAAAAATAAATTTCATCTGTATCACGTTATTACAAGATTTTATTTTATTTTCTTAGAAAATAACAATGTCATTAAAAGTCTGTGGCATGTTTTACATGATAAATACTTGTTTTAATTGTATATTTTTTTACAAGATAATGTTTCATGTTTTTACAGTGTACTGGTATATTACCTTTTTAAAATGCCAATAAAATCCAGTCTTGTAAAAACATTAAGTATAATATTGCAAAACTTTATCTTTGTTATAACAAGAAACATCATGTTAACATATGGTACAGGTTAAATTATTTTTACTCACTGACCTGGACATAAACTCATGATCTTCTAGTTCAGGGGTAAATGCTCTTTCCATTGAGCCACTAAACCCTTACATCTCACTGTTACGACCCTGGCTCAAGGGGTCGCAACCAAAGAGCACACACCAGACAAAGAATAAGGTTTAACAGAATAATATTTATTTAACCAAATAAACTAAATATAACCAAGCCAAATTGGACCGAATTAAGTTTACTATGAAATAATAATTAAAGTGCCAAATTAGAAAAAAGAAGTATAATACAATATGAAGTGTGAAAATGGTATCAGTAGTGTAGTGGTGTTGGAGGTGGTGGTGAATGAGTGTGCCATGTTGTAAAAGGTGCAAAACTAAGTAAAAATGTCTAACTAAACATCACTATACTAAAGGTTAGTTATAGTTAACCAAGCTGTCATGGCCCCCTTAAATTTCCAAAAATCCCTCGTGGACCCCCAACGATAAAACTTCCCTCTATTCAAAAGACTCTGCCATATTTTTCTCCATGTTTTTTTTTTTTTTTTTTTAATAGAAAACATTACAAAAACACTGATTATTGACTAAAAGTTGTTTTAAAGTAATATTTTAAACAAGTATATAACTGTAATTAATTTCAAATGTTTTTTATGGTACTTAATATTAATATTTTCATTGACTTTTTATATTTTTGTATGTTTTATTTGTTTTTATGAACCAAAACCATGTGTCTGAAATAATAATAATACAAAAATTATAATAAATTCAAATTGAATTTAATTGGAGGCCCCCCTGTAGTACCTTCATGGACCCCCAGGGGGCCCCGGACCCCACTTTGAGAACCACTGCCATAACTTAAACTAAACCCAAAGCAAAAACAGAGCAGAGCAGTGGCCGTGGTGGTCTTCACATGGTCTGTCCTACCTCGTACCCCTGATTGTTATATGGGCGTTTCTTAAATAGACACCTGACCCGGACATCCTGGGGCCCACAGGTGTACTCCGAATGCCCACTAGGGGGCATCACACTCACAAACAATTGGAAAGAATCTGCTAAAAAGTTTGTGTCTTCGGTCCACATCTCAAAATGGTCCAAAGTCCCTCAAAACACTCCTGGATCTGAACAGTGACCCGGACCCACAGCAGAATTAAAGGTATTAGGGAGGATCTTTATAAATTCATTTTTTGCAATATTTATTAAAACTACCTTCATTAACCTGTATAAGGCTTATAAATTGGTGTATTAGAAAATATAATAATAATATTAATAAACTGTGGACTCTGTGGGACTTAAAAAACCTCATCCAATCGTTTTCGTCATGAGTACGTTAACCATTGTTCCATGGACTCGCCAATCATTCGTTCATCTTCCTGGTTTCGGCGATAGTGCGCGTTCTTGTGCCTGCGCATGCGTACACACTGTTTATGTAGCCCGGCATTAGCGCCGCGTTAGCGCCGGGTTAGCGCCAGGTTAGCGGCGTTAACATCGTAGCGGGGACAGCCTGACTTTGAAGAGCACAATGGCTGAGGAAAACCGTGAACCGGGAGGTCACAAAAGGAAAACTGTTTTTGAAGTGAACCAGAGGAGGAGGAGAAAAACTGTACAAGAGCAGAATAAAACTCGTGTGGTTATTGGCGATTCCTTCAAAGGACGGCGTGCGCTGTAGGAACAGAAAGGGCTTCAGACGATGCATTGGTCGTCAAGTTTCTGCTGGACAGGTAACGTTTATCTTATCGTTTGAAAAAAATGCCTTTTTTCTTTATCTGTTGAACCTTTTCAACTGTACAGCAGTCAGTTTGCTAATGCTACCAACAGCAGGAGCATATATTTGCTCACATTTAGGGACTGTGCATGTGACTGGGTCTGTGTGGGGAACTAGGTCAAAGGTCGCGCAAACAAACAATGCAGGTCTAGGTTTAGGTGAATCTCTGCTGATGCCGGCTGTAAACAAACACTCGTGTTCCAACGCTCGTGCACGTCGCTGTGGAGGAGTTCCTTGGAAAGGAACAGTGAAGGGCGGGGCCTGACGCATGCGCATTATTCAAAAAAGGACAAACAGTCGCTGGTTTCTCAGCAGTCGAAAAAAATCCTCCCTAATATCTTTAATTAATTTGTTTTTGGTCCATTTCTGACATAAAATTCAGTACGTAATAATGTTTTCTCAGATAAACTCCACTGAAGCTGCTGTTGTCTGTAATAAAATATTTGGCATGGGCCTATAAGAGATGCCCGTTAAATCTAAAAATCCATTGAAAAGTGTTCTGACTCTGGTTACAGCCGCGGTATCTGAGGAGTCTGCCGCCTGAAGCTCACCTCGGCCCCCATCTGTCGCCCCCCTCATTACTTTAATTGAATCCGCCATTGTCACGTTTAACCTAACATGGCCGCCCCCGTGTCATGTGACATCTCATCCAGGAGCGCGCGGATAAATAAAGGTGAATGAATTACCAGCGCTGAGGAAGGAACACCTGCACAATCATCGCTCCGTTTGTTTTCCAAAAGACATTAATGAAATAAATAATAGTCAGAAAGAAAAAAAAAATGCTGTGGTGAAAATGAAATGATGGCGTGGCTGTGTTTTGTGAAATTGTGCTGTCAGACGTTGCTCGGGTCTAATTTCCTGGAGCGCGGATGATGGAGCATGTGCACTGACAGCCGAATCTGATAAAAAAAAAGAAAAAAAAAAACGTGGAATAGACTTCTCCAGTTTTTCGGCGGCATTCATAAGTGACGTTTATAAATATCATAATAAAACAATTAGCCGTTTGAAATGACAAGTGACTGATAACGCTGACCTTGTGGACTCGGGACGTTCGGAGCCGGGGCCCATTTATTACAATGACAAACGCTGACAGTGAAAGACTCGGAACAGAAACTCAGTGTTTATTTACAATAACACAGCTATGATGCATTTGGTAACTCATATTTTGGTAACATTTTATAAAAACTATAACTATAAATATGTAATTAACAAATAAACAACTTATGGTCTGAAATATAGATGAAAATTAAACATTAAAGGGACTATATTATGCTTTTATTCACATTTTTAAACCAATCCCTGTCTCCTCTAAAAACTAAAAGAAACCATTTTTAAAAAGTACGCTCTATTGGTGCCATAAAGAAACCAGCAGAGTGTTTTGAACCTAAAGAAAAAGCTTTTTATTTCCTCAAACTTTTTGTCTGATGCCGTTTTACTACAAAATGAAAGATGTCTGTGAACAGAGCTGTGCGCTGGATGCAGAGGGCTTGTTGATTGGTCAGGGTTCGTGGTAGAGGCGGGGGTTTGTGGAACCGTGCGTTCTGGGGTTTCAGAAACTCAGCGCCAGGATAACTCAGACAGACAGGCGTGAATGAAATAAAACACGAGGGCGAGGGAACAACATTATAACATGGGAGAAAGAGAGGACAAGTTGATTATCATTAATGTACTGTAATTATGATTAAGTGTGTGTAGTTATTATAAAGTGCTGTACTATAATATGGGCTCCATAAGGTTTCTTCTTTTTTCCTGTAGCTGGGTTTTTTTTAGGAGTTTTTCCTTACCGAGAAGGAGGGTCTAAGGACAGGAGTGTCCTGGGTCTGTTTAGTTTAGTGTAGTTATTGTTTGTGCTGATTGTGTGTTAAGTCTGATTGTGTTTATGTTTGGTCAACTGTTTGTGAAGCCCCTTGAGGCAGCTTTTGTTGTGATACTGGGCTGTACAAATAAAACTGAATTGAAAAATATTTGTAAACATATACATTTTGTGCATTTCTATGTATAAAAGACAGAAAAAATCAAGAAAATCAACCATTTTTGCTCCATGTTTACAGTCTTGCTATAGCTTCGTGTTTGTGCAAATGATTTTTAATATCTCTAAATAAAACACATGGTTCTAAGTGAAAAATTGTCAGCTGATGCCTTTTATCACCACTGCCACAGCAAATCATTCACATGTTGGAAATTTTTTTAATGACGGATTCCTTTCCTGAGCTTGTAAGCGGCTCATTTTTGGTATTCGACCTTCGTGGGACCTACGATTTTTGAACTTCTGAATGATAATGGCAAAAGTGCAGTTTGCAACCTTACACTCCTTTTTAGGATGCATACGCAGCTATGGTAGCCCTGCAGGGACATCTATGGACAAACTCAGTGGAAATTAATCTGACCCTTCTTTTTTGGATTTTTAAAAATCTTAAAGTGTGCTTCTTCTTCTGCAGGGCTTAGTTTGTAAATCTCCATAATGTGCAGTATGTTTAT
This sequence comes from Bostrychus sinensis, assembly GCA_020698575.1. Lineage (NCBI taxonomy): Eukaryota > Metazoa > Chordata > Actinopteri > Gobiiformes > Eleotridae > Bostrychus > Bostrychus sinensis. The sequence goes on along the minus strand of CM036253.1, from coordinate 4,526,534 downwards.
TAATCCAACTGCAAGGTCACAAGCCAGTGTACTCTTGGTGCCAGTCCCAAGCTTGGATAAATGGAGAAGGATTCATCAGGAAGGGCACCAAAAGTAATAACAAGTCACTGTATACGAAAGGAGAATTACAGTGGCGACCCCAGAAAGGAAAAAAGAAGATTAGGAATGTTTCTTACAGTATATGTGATATATTTTGTACTGATATTTTAAAGAAATGTTGGAGTAGTGCCTCAGAGTGTAAAATGTCAGTTGTTGGGACACGTTTTGAGCGGCTGAGGACTTGTTACACCCAAGAATCTGAATCCAAGTGACATCTCGTTAGATTATTTCTGATTTTTAACAAGCCACAGTGTGTTTATTCCAAAGGTCTGCGAGCGCCGTGTTTGTCTACGGTAGTGTGTGTGTTTTGACGGGACGTCCCGGCACTGTCACTGTCCCGTTACAGGTGCCTCCTCTGCGGGACGTGGCAGCTCTGACGGACGCCTCCTCCCAGGGATTTATGGGAAATGACACCTCGCTCTAAATAAAACCGGGAGCGAACGGCAGAGAGCGAAGAGAACGACGCGGGTTCACAAACACGAGCTGACACGAGCCAGAATTTATGTCCCGACGCCGCCTGGCAATTTGAGACGTGCTGCTCCCAGTTTGGGCCGAAAAGAGAGATCCAGAGAAGCTGAAAGTAAAGGGAGCATCTCATAATCTATGGGATAAAGCCATAACATTCAGAAAATAAAGATTAAGGATTAAGGATAGCGCAATTGCATGTTCACCTTTAGGAGTGCTAAAAAATGCAGCTGGAATTATTGTTCTATGTTCTTTCACATATTTTTATTGCCGCATTGTGTGTTTTAGTCAAAGATAGTGAGCTGTCGTCCTTGGGAGTCGGAATTTCCGAGTTCCGAGTTGTAAATTTCAATTGAAACATCTTCCGGTCTTGGAATTCCTTCTCGGGAACTCGGGTAGCAATCACCAACCCACGAGTTAGACAATCCAACATGGCTGCACGCTGCGTTGCTACAAGGTCAAAAATATAACGGTAACATTTTAGTTTAGAGTCCACTTATTAACCATTAACTAAGTGCTAATTAGCATGCTAGTTTGTGGTTAATTACCTCTTAATTGCTAAGTAAAAAGCAGTAATTATGAGTTTATTAAAGGAAAAATGTTAGTTAATTGCTAATTAGTTGTAGAATATGTTCACACAGAATAAAGATTAATAGGTGTTTTTATGCTAATTAACCTCTAACTAGCAAAATTAGCATTTAGTTAATGGTTAATTGGTGGACCCTAAACTAAAGTGTTACCAATATAACTACTATAATATTAATAGTTTGTGTTTTTTCCATGGTTTGTAATGCTCTGTTGTTGCTAATCTTGCTAACGTCCACACAGAGTTAAAGCTAAGAACAGTCAACTCTCTGCCCGTCGTAAATACAGTGAAGCCCGAAATTATTCATACCCCTGGCAAATTCTGACTTAAAGTTACTTTCATTCAACCAACATGCCACTTTTGTTCAAATGTAAACAAAGAAAAAAAGCTGAGAAATATTGTTTTCCACAGTGATACCTCTTGTACATCGTCTTATTATCTTTTGGGAGAAGCCTGTGTCATTTTCGGTCAAAAAAAAACCTTGTTGATTGAATGAAAGTAACTTAAAGTCAGAATTTGAATATGAATAATTCCAGGCTTCACTGTATAACAACGCTGACCAAGTAAATTAATGAAGTTCATGTGTTTTGCCTGACTTTTTTTTCATTGTCACAGTGGTTTTATTTGTATTTGTCATTATTGTTTGTGGTGTGACAGCTAGAACACGGTAACTCAGAGATAACGTTGTTTCGAGGTCTGAGGAGAACTGGAACACAGCAGAAGATGCCCAAACTGTTTTCAAACTCTCTGATCTGGCTTGTCATGACTACCCAGAGCATTTTCAGCCAAAATCTCACAGATTACTTCTAGAGCAGTCACTTCTTTGACTTCTTGTGTTAATATTTGCAGCACTTTTTTTTACCTATGCAAGTTGGGTTTCCTGTAGTGTAGCGGTTTGTTCCTCTGTCTTTGATGTGGAAGCCCATGTGTTCAATTTCCCCACTGAGCACCTAAAATCCACAGTGTGGCTAGTTTTGTAAGGAAGGGCATCCAGTGTAAAAGCAAGCTAAAACTGTTTGCTGTGATGACTCTGGAATGAACAGGAGCAGCCACAAGGGTTGTTTTAATGTTGTTTCCTCCTCAAAAACAGACCTGGAGTAGTATTTTGTTTGAGTAATCCTGTATGCTGAGGCGCTGCCCTTCTCCAGAACTGAAAACGCTCGGCCTCACAGCTCTACATAGACACGGTGAAACCAGGAAGTGCTCCTGCGCGTTTCTAAAGCCCAGACACCGATCATTTCAGCCTTAAACCTCCGTCACTACAAAGCATCAGCTCATTTATCTATCTGTTAGCCTCATGTCGCTAATAGCCGTGCTAATTAGCCATTTTATGCTCTGTTCTTTTCCCACCACTGTCAGCAGGGGGCGACAGACACCTAAGCGTTTTCTACAAAGTCAAAGTAACCACTCCCCAGAAGACGTTTTCCACATTTACAGTATTTTAAGTTATAAAGGAGTCCAAAACGATTTCATAAAGCCTGAAAAAAAGCAGAATATAGGACATTTAAAAGAAAATAACTATTAAACTGCTACGTCAAGGGCATGGACCACAACCCCAAGATGAAATACAGAAGCTCTTAGTTGAGTGCAGTGTGAGGTACATTGGTTTCTTCAGCGTGATGAGTTCTTGGGCATGGAACATAATTTACCCCCCTGCAGTTAACAGAGTAGTACATTTATAGAGAAGGGTGCGTATGAGCGGGACGGGGGCCATTTGGCTGGATTACAAAATTGCGAATTGGATTAGACCAGATGTTATTTGTATTGATGAAAACAAGTTATGACCAATGTGCCGCACTTGGTTCAACTGCAGTGTAAACTATTGACTTTTCCACAATGCACTTTTAATTAAGGCCGTTCTCTGATTTATGAACAATAATATTTAGTCTTTGCTGCAGTTCTTCTCATCTCTGCTACAATAGATGTGAGCTGCCACGGTAAACCCACAGAGCCCTGGGTAATGGTCTCTCGGCTCTCTCTGCTGTGGAAATCACATTTACTACATGGCTGCCTCCTGATGAATTATTTCACATTTCACTTACTTACCTTTTTAAAAGTTCATCTACATCAATAACGTTAAAGGTACAAATGAGCGGTTTCCCCCCCTTCATTCAGACCCGAGACGGTGTGGCGCCCGCTTCAAAAACTCCATCTGAAACTTCATCCTCTGTCTATCCGAGTGCACACGGAGGCCCGCGACGGTTTCAAATTTTTAAATACGGACGCTCCCTTTAATTGAGCAGAAAGCCGTGTGGAGAACAGAGCTGAACTAATACTGATTCTGAATATCATTACGCTGATGGAAACCGGCCTCTCTCTGGCTTTTATTGGCAGGTTCTGAGCTAAATGTGGGACTCAATTCGGGGGCGGCCATAGCTTCACGGGCGAAGTAATCGACTGCGGGACAAAATGGGGTGGAAAATGGCGCGGGGCGGTCTTTTTTTTTTTTTTTTTTTTTTGCCTGAAGCCAAGCCGCGGCGTTCAGAAACCTATCAGTCAGGTGCACGGCGACGCTGGCATTTACACAGATGAGATTTGGGCGACAATAGCACCAGAGCTGATGGACTGGACCAGAGGTTTAGCTCAAAGAAAACCACTTTTTTCCATCGGCCCAGTCTGCAGAGAGCTCAAATGGACTCAGCTTTTTACATACAAGGAGATGTAAAGGATCAGACAGACACAGGTCGGCATGTCCCAAGCCATTCACACCTGCACTTTAGACCCTGCAGTGTGATAATGCAGGTGGCACACATAAGGAAATCGAGTGGAAAAGGCCAGATGGAGAGTTTTGAAGATCTTTAATAGCTACAACAAAATGTGGAATATTTTTACAAGCAGAACTAGATGATTGGACTTTATTGTCGTCAAAGAGAAATGCTTCTCTGGTGAATTAGGAGCAGTGGGCGACCGCTGGGCAGAACCTGACAGATCTGAGCTAGGATCCTGGTCAGGAGGATCTACCTGAAGAGACTATTGTGCATGAACATAGACAGAAGCTAAAAAAGCAGGCCCCTACATGTATCATAATGCTTTTAGCAAAAGCTAATTTGCAGCACATGTCTCTGTATGGGTTTTTATGCACGGTAGAGAAAAGTGAACAGAGTGATGATGAAAGATAATCATGACAAAGACACTTAGAGACTTACAAACAACAGAGGAACAAAGACAACTGGAACACATTAAACATGAGCACAGTGCTGCTATCACACATCCAAGGTTTAGTTTTTTTTAAATGCTAAATCTTGTCACAGACTTTGAATTGATAGGAAACAAATTCCAAAGTCCAGTACCTCTCACTGACAAATGCTGTCAGAGAAAAGGCAGCTTACAGTCTTACGTCCATTTAGACATTTGAAAGTCAGTTTCAGGAAGTTGAAATCAATCAAATTTGTAAATGTTAAAATGCTATATTTTGCTAAAATGTAACCGTGGTGATATCTAATTGTTTTTTTGTCTAACACGTTCAATGTCAGGTTGTAAAGGCTTTCAATTTGAATTTGAATTTATTTATTTGACAAGAACATGCACAACAATATATTAACTTCAAAAGGGAAATATGTTTTGTGGCAGGTTTTAGCAGAACTGCTAATTTCCGCCTGCAGTCGCTGGACAGGTAGATGTTACAGTAGATTTTAACAGAAGGTTTATGGAAAGTAACAACATGTTGCCAGTACATCTTTCATATTATGTCCACAAAAAACAATCACTCAAGCAAATAAAAAAAAAAAAAACACTTCCTACAGACCTAAATACTGTCGCTCACTCACTCTTTCAGCTGGTTTAAGTGTCTAAGATCTATGACATTTCTACTTAAAACCTTGACGTTTTCTGTGAGGTGAGAGAATACTTAGCATCACTGCCTTTCAGCAAGAAGGTTGTGGGTTCAATCCTCGTACCAGCTTCCTCCCACCGTCCAAACACATGCTTGTAGGCCTATAGGTGAGTTGGTGACTTAAAATTGCTCCAAGAGAATCAATCTGGGTGAATGAATCTCTGCCAGTGCGTGCTAACCCTGAGTCTTACTGGCTTTTGTCCAGATTGGACCCTGCCTAAGGCCCATAGTTGCAGGGATAGACTCCAGCCGCCCTTAACCCCCAATGGAAAAAAGCAAATGACGAATGAATGTCATGCCTCTACAATCCAAACATGGTTGATATTTTTTACTTCTGCACATTTCTGGACTCATTACAAAGACACACTTGGGAGATGCAGTTGCACATTTTATGATTTATTCAACAAATCCAAGGAAAGTCAACCACTATTTCCAGCCATGCAATCTACTGAGAATCTCTGCCTCTGCGAACTAAAATAACCTGTGTTTTACATGCGGAGCCTCCGAGCACACGCGGGTCAAAGTCTCCTGAACCCTTGGAGTTTGCATTTTTTAAGTCCGTAACCTCTCCGCGTTTCCTTTTTCTTGTATTTCTGTGTTTTCAGATCCAGATCCACTGCTGTTCCTCACTTACTGTGCAGGGTATTTTTGGCTCGGCGCTGCCAAACTTTGGACACGGACATTTATAATTCTCTCACAAGGAAAGCTGCTTCCTCCAAACACAGTCCCGGGGATGCTCGGCCCATGCTGTCGTGTGCTCTGCTCCTAGAATCTGGATATTTTTAACGCTTTTTCAGCTGCTGCCCATCCATGTTGGAAAACAATCATGAATAGTTTATTGTTTGAGGAGGTTAAAGGGAGAAGTGGACTGTTCTGGGCAATTAGCAACACCTAGTGGCTGAATGTAACAACTGCATGAGATTGAAAACATACAGTTCTAATGTTTTATTTACACTACAATGATCTATCTGTGGCTCTTGGACAGTTTTCTGACCCAACCGAGACTACAAGTAAATTTTGGACATTATTATAGATGCTTTTACTGTTTGTCAACAATAACACTGCGCCATTAGTTAAACAGACCATAACACATTTGGTATGGAGGATTTAGATTTAACCACCAAATACAGCAAATTATGAATTATCAGGATGGTTTTGGCAGCTGACAATGAATCAGCTTCTTGTATGTAATGTCAATGCCTGCTAGAGAACATTAGCGAGTGTCACGTCATTTAGCAGTGTTATTTAATTAGGATATAAAAATCAGCATACAAGCTAAACCCTAAACGATATAAGCAGTGTTGCCAATTTAGCAACTTTTCAGACCTCCCTAGCGAATTATTTTCAAAAAAGCGACAAGTGTCAAATCTAGCGACTTTTTCTGGTGTTGCTAGCGACTTTGGCGACTCATGAAAAACGCGAAAGCACTTCTCACTTCTCTACTCTTCGAGCTGCCTGCTGCCACAGTGAGCTCCTCCTCCGTCTGCCGCCAGCAGCTGCTGTTGTGCTCTTAGCTCCGCCTCTTTCCTCTGCCACAGACCAATCAGCACACAGGTCTGTCAGCTGCAGGCGACTCAGAGCAGGAGCTTTTTTTTTTAAGTTTATTCAACAAATTTGTGCATAATACCAATATTTTACAGACATTATAGCACTGTTCAATAGTACATAAAACATTTATAATGATAATAATAAAAATACAGAGTATTTTTTCCCGACAATATATATGCAGATCTGTTGAAATATTTGGAGATATTTGGTGTGAAACAGCAGCCTCACCAGGCAGCCACGAGTCATTGGCCTCACTTTCAATTAGATCCATGTGACCAATTATGCAAATTAGGCGATGATGTCATCTGGCGACTTCTGGCGACTTTTAGGACAGCCAATAGCGACTTTTCTTATTGAGGAGTTGGCAACACTGGATGTAAGTTTCTGAATGTTAATGTTATGCCGGGCACGAAGTTAGAGAAATGTGGTGGACCACAACAACCAGTGTTTACTCAGATTTAAATCATACAACATCAGAGTTAACACACACATCAACAACAATTAAAACCATCTTATTTAATGTTGTTAAAACATTTCTCCGGTAAACAAACTGCAGGAACAACTTCTTACTGCTTTGAAGCTGGTTTGACGACCTTGAGAAGTTTGTAGAAACTGATTATTTATAACAATAGAGACCATTTTAGAGTTTGTAAACAGAACATTTGTGTTTCAGACAGGTACTGGAAGTTAAAAAGATGATAATACATATTTAATGGAGCTAGCCACAAAACATCGCAAATTATGAATAATCAAGACAAGGTTTGGGAACTGACAACCACTCTGCCACATGTGAGTAACATCAGAGCCTGGTTTGATAACATTAGCGAGTGTGTCAACGTTTAGCCATTTTATTTAATGTTGCAATTAGCATCTATATATAACATATAAGCTAAAGGCTACATAATTTTAATTTCTTAATTTCAGTACAAGAAGTAACAGAAATGTGGCGGATCTGGATTAGGATATATTGATTCAGAGTATTTTTTTATATAAATATATAAACAACAACCATTTGTTCCTGCTGCCCCAAAAATGTCTAAATGAATAGTTTTTATGTTCCTCTCTCGTGGAAGTGAATGTGACAGAACGTTACTCTCAGTACCAGGCTGCGTTCACAACTTTTTTTAAACACGTCATTCCTGGAAGCGTTTTTAAAACTTGTAAAATTAGTATTGAACACATCAACTTGTTTCCTAAGTGTTTTTCTGACCTGGCTGGTTAATGGTGGAATGATGTTCTTTCCACTTCCGGACTCTGGCCCTAACAGAGCTCACTGGGACATTCAGAAGTTTAGAAATCCTCCAGCAACCAAAGCCATCATCTTCATGAGTTCAATACTTTTTTTTTTTTTTTGTGTGTCATTACATTTTACACATAACTGAATTTCTGAACGTATCTGTTCTGGTTTCTTTGTATGAATGAATTACTTAGGTTATTACCGACATCTGGTGAAAATTTCCTGTACAATGTCAGATATATATTTGTTGAGAAAAGCGCAGATGTGTTCAGTACGTATTTTACCTGCTGCGAGTAGTTTTACTGAAGTACATATCTGGTTCAAGGCGGATATTATCTATGTCTTCAGCATGCAAACCATACATTTGGTCAACAAAATGCAACATGCAACAGGTGCCAAAATGTCAGTCCATTTGGCAGATTTTAAACGTGTCTAAGGGCCCAAAACATATTGTTAATTTTGGAAAGCTAAATGTGGTCATGTCTTCATTATTGGCATATCTTTCAATAAAATGCTTGCAAAGTTGAAAGGCTTCCAGTAAACATTGCGTTGCCCATTCCAGTAAAGGGTTAGCATAAACAATGAGTTTACAAACTTTAGTAGCAAATGCAACCAACAGTCCTCGACACGTCAATATGAGCTCCATAAGGTTTCTTCTTTTTACCCCAAAGCTGTTTTTTTTTAGGAGTTTTTCCTTACCGAGAGTTTAGTTTAGTGTAGTTATGGTTTGTGTTGATTGTGTGTTTAGGTTTGATTAACTGTGAAGCCCTTTTATGGAGTCAATAAAGAGTCAGCTGTAACGTAAACGTAAAAGAGGTATTGTAAACATAAGCTGTAAATATCATAAACATAAATCTAAAACTGTAAACGTAGCTCTAAAATCGTAAACAAAAACATGATCATAAAAGAAAGAAACGGATTGTGAATGTAAAACTTACCTTTACGCTACTTCTTTTCATTTATCACTTCACAAGTTACGATTACAACTCACTAGCTACGATAGTACGTTTTTAATGGGGGTGGGTTCAGTGCCCATTGGCTGGAGAGACAGGAAGTTGTCATCATTATACGACACCGGCTTTTGTTTACTGTGAGAGGGCGGGTTGTTTTGGACCCTTTATTGACTCCATACCCTTTGAGGCGACTTTTGTTGTGATACTGGGCTATACAAATAAAACTAAATTGAACTGAACCAACCAAAACATTGATTGTAGCTTTTGGTCAGTGGGAGCCAACCTTCATTCTTCTCAACATCTGAATTCATGGTCCAGTATTTTTTATATATTATTACATTAATGGCTAGCTTGCTATGTTTATGAACACCAAAGCCCTGGAATTATGAATGCAATATAAATAACTTGTCATATTAGCATCATTATTTTGCTTCATTGGAGAAATCGGTAGTAAACATGTTGTGTAGCCATCTTCCTGAACACCATATGCTAGTAATCACTATGCAACAATAAAACGGCAATTAAGTGTAGCCTGGTTTGCGTTGGGAGTGCCTGTACTCAGCTGGTATTATGCCTTTCCCGTCACACCCACTCTCTACTCGCCCGACAGATCAAGCGTGGAGCCTGGAGAGCTGTACCGCGAGGCCAGCTCTCCTCATTAGGCTTGTGTTGTGTGTGCACCGCTTTTGAGAAGAAGAAGAAGAAGAGAGAAAAAAAAAAAAAACTCCAGCTCTAATCACTGTCACCAGACCTCAGCTGAAAAACAGATAATTAAAGTTGGGCCTTTCCTCGATCGGCGTCCATGCTAAACAGGCTTGTGTACATATGTGTGCGCGATGGTTGGTGGTGGTGTGTGTGGGCGGAGGCGGCGGCGGATTCAGGATTTGGAGGCTGCCGATGTGGGAGGAACCCCCGAGGGAAAAATGGAGACGCACAAGCAATCCACAACAATGATTCCCTCGCAGGCTCTGCACGGTCCGCTCTCAGAAGCACAAATGAACACGGCGTTTAGAGAAGAAATACCCCCCTGTTCTGACTATTAACCAACCGAGAGGCTCTATTCAGATGGTAAATGAAACATGAATACTCACAGTACCAACACTGCTGAAGAGGGGATTATGTAACCTGTGTTTACAATGTGAATATGTGGATTAATATGTTATGTGGCTTTATCGGAGCTCTGCTTCAAATGTGGGTGAATTTTAGTATTTTAGTAATTTAGGCTCTGTAGTATCCTGGGAGAAGCGGCCACTGTGACTGGAGCCTATCCCAGTAACTACAGGATGAGTCTTAGGTGGGGTGTGCCCTGGACAATGGCCAGTTAGTCACAGGGCAATCGTCCGAAAAGGTTCATTTAGTCTTCTGCTAATAGTTATACATGGATTTCTTAAAGACAGACCAATATTTTTGTGTCGTACCTTGAGATGTTTTGGCTGCGTATTTTTCTGCGGTCTTCCAGGTTTAATAAGTTTAAACTTGTTTAAATCAGACAAGACAAGAATAAAATCCATGTATTAATAGTGGTCACAGGGCTGACACTTAACCTGTTAAGCTCTGAGGCCTTTTTCCTGAAAATTCTATATCTACATTTATTAAGGTTTTACTTAGCATTTACTAGGTGTACATAGCTAACCTTGGTAGCAAATTAATTGGTGGACTTTGGGGATTACTGTGGAAGAGAAATAATATTAATAAATTATATTGTTTGACCATAAATTGAGGTTGAAATGGATTATTCTAATTTCCGCCTGAAAAAAGAACACATATTTGCCTCCAAAAAAGCCTTTTTCCTTCCTGTAGTGAAGCAAATAACAACATAAATTGAAAATTTCACATATCTTAGTCTACTGCAGCAAAATTTGTGCCAAATAAACAAAGTAATGGAAAGATATACATGTTTTATTTTTTAAAAATCCAGGCAGAATCCAACTGTTGAATAGAAATTGAAGTAGATAGTTTTGTTGCCATGAATTGTCCGAACACGAGGATGTCAAACATGTGTGTGTCAGCCGTTGTATCTCCCCGCTATGGTCCCAACAAGCGGACGCAAGGGGGCGGAGCCCCGTCGGGCTCTATTCGGGTTTGAGACTTAGGGTAGACTCACACTGACAGTGACATGAGCGAGTGCGGCAACCACATTCATTTTGTACATATGCTGGCGCACAGATGCAACAAGCGTCTTGAACGTGTCAAGCGACGCGGATCAAGCGGCTTGGTCGTAGTTTTGTGATGAACTGAAGCCAACTTTATGCAAATAGGAGCGTCATCGCCCAAGTGTGTGACAATCACAAAACCTGATTTGATAAACGCTCGAGAGGAACTGGTTCCAGCCACAAAAGTCGCGTTTGAAACCTCCCCTCGTCGGCGACCTGAGGGGGGCCTGCGGAGGGTCGGCGACATGAATACAACAAACTGAACTTATGAAAGAGATTTTGTCACTTTTGGTGTGAGTCTGCCCAAACACAGTCATTCACTTGGGACATTTAGAGTCACCAATTCTCCTAACAGAAGATGTCTTTGAACGGTGAAGCAAAGCCCGAGAGAACCCACAGTAACACGGAGAACAAACCGACAACCTCTGTGCTGAAGGGCAGGTGCGCCATTGTGCACGTCCTTAAATTAAAATAGTTAATTTCACAATAAATTCATAATTCAAAATTTTCATTTGTGTTGCATTTTTGACATTGCCCAAAGACAGGTCATGGCAAACTGGGACTGAATAGCGACTGGAGGTCACAGTCATTCTCACTGTCGTCATTATGACTTCTTTTACTTTCATTCAGTCGTTCTCTTCAGAGGCGTCCACGGTGAATCCTTTGCCTCCATCTAATCCTCTCCTCTGCATCCTCTTCTCCCACCAACAAATGTCATGTTCTCTTTCTCTGCATCTATAAATCTCCTCTCTGGTCTTCCTCTAGGCCTCCTCAGCTTCCTTCTACCCATACATTCACTGTCCCTCTTCTGTCCTGATGTCCAAACCATCTCAGTCTGGAAACTTTATCTCACATGAGAAGTCCCTCTGATGTATGAAAAAGGAAAGATTTTATTTTATTTTTTTAGGCCACGGTGGTCACATTGTACACATGCAGTTCCTCCACCATACTGCACAAAGATCTAACACTAGTTAAAGCATTTCACTCTAAAGGATGTAGTGGTATTGGCGATAGCAAAGTCTCTCAATATCATTGTGAAGCAACACAACATCGTTTAATTGCAGCGACGTGGTAAAAAGTAGAGAGACCATGATCCTTTGCTCCCTTTGAGCGCAGCCGACATAGCAAGTACAGTGTTTTTAGTAGCAATAGCAAGATAAATCAGGAAATATCAAAACTCATGGCTGTTTTATGCAGAAGGCTAGGAAATAATACACTAAATACACTTCTCAGACAAGACTAATGGCATCCAGATGAAAACTTAGTGATCTGTAGCAATTTAGAGCAGATAAAACATGAAATATGATGATAATTATTGCACCAAGGGCTTGGCGGGGCATTTTTATGTCAAAAAACATTGTGATTATCTGTACTGTGAGGTTAATACCCTGATAATACTGTACCGTGAGATTTGGATTTCCCTATTTCACACCAATTACATAGAAAGAATATTCACAAAGTTACACAGCTCCTCTGTCTTGTTCCTGAGTCGTAGCGTGTGCAGCAGGTCGCTCCTCGCTCCAGGTTGTGCCCTTTCATTTCTCCTTCATCTGTTCATTAAACCAAATGGACTTCCTAATCTGCGCACTTCAGATTTATTTATGTTCTTTTTTTCTTCCTAAAGGCGGTTATTAATATCATAAATATTAGATGCTCCTGTGTTTGACCCTGTAGAGACAGACACACACAGAGGTAATGAAGGTTAGGGCTGGGGGGGCACGCAGATTAAACGTCCCAAATCATACAGGGATGCTCTCTTATAAAATACACGGACGGGATTAGAGGAGTCGTTTTTAAGGCTTTTGTAAAAAGATGGAAAAGATTTGGTGGAATTTCTGTGACTTTGGGCCTCTCGGACAAAATGGTGGAGGTCAGGGCCATTTTAAAACATGAGGTGATTGATTGGCCAATTAACAGCCGCGACAAGTTTCCTAAATTTAGAATTAGCTCCTTGTAGTAGCCTTACTCTTGACTTATCTCTGAATATGGGGTCAGCAAAGGACAAAAGTGGACTCAGATCTGACTCTGTTAAAAGTCGTAAGAAAACTTGCATTTCATTTTTGTATGCCTGCTACGTGCAGGGCTGCGCATAAGTTTTTGTAAGGTGTAAGGTTTTTTTTTGTGTGTTTTTTTTGTTATGAACATTCCAGGAAAGGTCAGTAATGGGTCAAGGACAAAATGATTAATGCTGGTGTGGTTGCAGATGACTTTTTTGAAGTGTTTTAAAGGATTCAGTAGCTTTTTGAGATACAGACCCAAGATACTAACTTCTCTCACTAAAAAAACATCTTTAACTATATCGTCTGCTGTTCATCCATCCATCTTCTTCCGTTTTATCCGGGGCCAGGTCATGAGGGCAGCAGTTTAAGTATGGACGCCCATACTTTCCTCTCCCCAGACACCTCCTCCAGCTTCCCCGGGGGAATCCCAGGCGTTCCCAGGTCAGCCGAGAGACATAGTCCCTCCAATGTGCCCTAGGTCAGTGGTTCCCAACCTTTTAGTTTCGTGTACCTCCAGGACATGTCTTAGTCTTGGTTTGGACCCAGCTTAGTCCTGGTTTAGTCTTAGTTTAGTCATGGTTTGACCTTGTTTAAACCTGGTGTAGACCTAGTTTAGTTCTAGATTAGGCACGGATTGTTCCTGGTTTTGTTGTGTTTTGTTTTTTTGCTTTTTCCTGGTTGAGTTCTGGTCTTAATTTAGTCCTGGATTTAGACCCAGCTTAACTCCTAGTTTAGTCATAGTTTAGTCCTGGTTTGACCTGGTTTAGACTTGGTTTAGACTGCTGGTTTAATCCTGGTTTGGAACTGGCTTTGTCCTGGTTTTAGATCATATAACCCCGCGTACCCCCTGCAGTGTGCTCGCGTACCCCTGGGGGTCCCTGTATATCTGGTTGGGAAACACTGCCCTAGGTCTTCCCGGAGCGTGCTGCTGGTGGGACACGCCTGGGACACCTTCCCAGGAACATATCCAGGAGGCATCTGGAACAAATTCCCAAGCCACCTCAGCTGGCTCCTCTTTATTCCGAGCTCCTTCCAGGTGACTGAGCTCCTCACCTGATCTGTAAAAGAGCGCCCAGCCAGGAAACTCATTCCCACCGCTTGCATCCGGGATCTTGACCCAAAGCTCATTCTGTAGCCTTCTACTAAAAATATCTAAAACCACTGATTTGGTCAGATTTTGATGGCATTTTCAGGACAGGTTGGTAATGGGCGAAGGGAAAAATGGTTTATGGACAGCTCTGTTACCCCTGAACTAGAAAATCCCTGGTTTGAGTCAATGCCTTGGCAGAAGTCTGTGCCTTTTGCTCATTCCATATTGTTGGATTGAGTAACTTTCACAAATCAGAGAATGTGGTGAGGTGAGGTTAGGCCTAGTGCATGACAATATTTGGAAATCAATCAATCAAATCAATTGTTTTGTTGTTTTTGCTGGCTTTGGTGGAAGGTTTATTAGTCTCTCAGGAAAATAACTCACTCGTGGTTGGATATTAATAAAATATTCAGGAAATGTCGGTATTCGGCCGAGTAAGAAATGCTCAAAAGAAACAAACAGAGAGTTTTGTGGCTTACTGTATAAAGCATTTACCCTGAACGAAAAGATAATAACATTAATAAAGCCTTGAATTTATATAGTGCCTTTTATGACATCCAAGACACTTTACCACTATATTTTTACTATTGTGAGATATAAGGACAATGCCTTGGATGAGTTTTGTCTCCCAGTGTTTCTGGTTTACACTGTTAAATGAATCTCTAATATGTCTTTGCACACAAAAGCTTTCAAACCAATCACCGCAAACTGACACGTATCTGAAAATCCACCATCATTTTCTCTTAAATCAGTCTTTTTTATTTGTTGAAAGATCATCTCTCAGATTTGGAGAGCTGACATCAACAAGTCAAACCCTCCATTTTGGCTCAGGCCCCAACAGTAAAAACAGTCTCTTTCATATTTCCTGCACACGTCCTTCATCTGTGAATCATGTCTTTCATTGGATTTGAATAGACTCCGCGTTGCATTGTCTCCCGTTGTTTCACAAAGACCTCACAAAAAGCTCCAATTACTGCCTCTCCTTTTCCATCTTCTCCTCCTTGTCTGCAATGCCGCATTTGTGTCAAGGCTGGAGAAAAAAAAAAAAAAAAACATACGACGCAATCCATTTCAACAGCAACAAGTGCAACTGCAAAGCAAATTAGCCCATCACTTTTATTTATTCGAGACGTGCAATTACCGGCATCCTATATAAGCCGTAAGTCAATGCCACAAATGAACGAGGGGAAAAAAAACAGCCAGAAGGGCCTCAAATGCATCTCAATAATTTAATCACAAAAGGATCTGAATTTTTAAAAAGACTACCATGGAACATTTATTGACTCGCTTCAGACGTTTCCAACAAAGTGATTGGAAGCTGACACTTATAATGCGACCTTGTCAGAAGCTGCATCTCCTTCCCCCACTTTTGGAAGAAGACGCGGCGGTGTGTAATTGAGCCTTCGGGGAGCAGAGGGAAGAAAGAAGATCTGGCCTTGGTCTTGTACGGATCTGTATTGATGATCGGCGCTGGTTATGCGATCGATAGGCGAGCACATCGAGGAGCTGGAGGAGAAGAAGAAGATGACGAGGAGGAGGTGGATGAGGAGCAACGTGGCAGGGATCACGGAGTCATATCAGAAAGCAGCCAGGGGCGAAGGTTTCACGGTGAAGGATGGCTAATTAATTATGTTCCCTTCTGGTAGAGCTCGATTACGCCGACTTAAATAAAGCTAATGAAAAGGGCTCTCGTAACCAACAAACCAGGTTACGGTTTGTCAGTGGTCCATCCTTTACTGATGCTGAAGGCAGAATTTAGCAACCCATTGTAAGAAAATGCTTTGGAATGTGAGAAAATTAAATGGCAATGGCATTTTTCTCTATTAGTGACAGCCATAGCAGTCCAGCCGCAGTGGGACACAAGTTTGTGCGTACGTTAAAATAAAGAGAGTTGTGTCAGAAAGTGCATCCAATGTAAAAACAGTGCTAAATTAAGATAAAATAAGGTAGACTTTATTGTCCCCGTAGGGAAATTTGTCCTCTGCATTTGATCCATCCTTCAATGTCGCAATGAGCAGCACCCTGGGGACCTTTCTCCAGATCTTGAGCCAGGATCTTGGTCAGGAGCACCTAGCTGCTATTAAACATGCTCACACTGGACACTACAGGAGCCGGATGATTTGCTGATTTGTCTGTTCTTCTGCAAAAAATCAATATCTAGCATTAGTTAAAATGACTTGATTTCAGATTATTAACCTTGATTTTGAGTATTTTTTTGCTAGATTAGATTTATTTACTTACAAGGCTAGATTATTTGACTTGTTTCAAATTATTTCTGTCTTAATTTTAAGCCATTTTTACTTATTCCAAGCAAAATTATTGGAATATGGAATGGAATGGCAGCTAATTTTGCTTAAAATAAGTAAAAATTGCTCAAAATTAAGACAGAAATAATTTGAAACAAGTCAAATCATCTAGACATTTTACTAAATAAATCTAATTTAATAAAACATTACTCAAATCAAGGTTAATAATCTGAATTGAAGTAATTTTAACTAATGCTAGATACTGATTTTTTGCAGTGTATACGTTTGTCCATGTGGCGTACATTTAACATTATACACTTAAAGAGACTCTAAATATTCCATAGTGAATTAATGTGAGGGTGAATGGTTGTCTGTCAGTGTATGTCTCTGTGTCAGCCCTGTGCAACCTGCTTAAGGCCCATAGTTGATGGGATAAGCTAAGACCACTAACAGGAATAAGATGAATGAACTTTGGCTAACCACAATGAATAGAAAAATCATGTCAGAATATTACCAATTACTAAGGCATTTAGGCAAAGGTTAAATTCCTCAAAGTCACATTGATTTGTAGGCGAAAAAAGCAAATTTTCACACGAATAAACATCTGGGGGAAAAATCTTCTAAAGCCAAATTTTAAACAGCATTGGAACTTGAACTTACCCTTTAGCCTGTCCAGCTCCAGGCTAACTCTTCCTATTCCTATTCTATGCAAAAAAGTTAGTCTAGTACCTCATGATGACCGCTGACCCAAACAGATTGTTGCTAGTTTTGCCATAAAACAGCAACTATCTACTAGACAGCAGCAGCCAAACACTTGCGAAAAAAAGTGGATTTGTTTGAATGTGGTCATTACAGTGGGACGTCCGCGGGACTTTACTGTTGTTAAAATGGAACAGGACGAAGACAAAAATCCCACAGAGGACCTGAACAACAACGAGGACTTCAGCAGAACCAACAGGCGACGAAGGAAAGCACTAAACGCCGTTAATCAGGTGAGCTCTGTATAAGCCGGCGCCATCTTGGTTAATTTTGGTAGGAGATTAGCTTCTGCTTCTGTAAGACGCAGAGCTGCTGATTAACGGCTGTGATAGACCAGGTCTAAATCGACAGTGTAGAAATTACTCTTTGTGATGTTAAGCAACCCATTCTATCACTTCTCCTTGAAAATCACAATGGTAAATAAGGTACTGAGTAAGTTAAAGCATCTTGGAAGGCTTATAACTTTTATTTACTTGCACTAAATTCTGCTCTGGGCATGTTTCACTATGACAAATGTCTAATTAAATAAGTTTCCCTCCATAAAACCCTTATTACTGAGACTTGTATAAATCCTCAGCAGTGTAAAAGTGAATGAGCGGTCAGTGGCCCAGTCAGATCTAGTACTTTCTTGAATTTAAATGATGTGAATTTCCAATGAAGGGCCTTGGGCAAATCCAAAATGGAAGTTATGTTAATTGGCAGACTTTAAATTACTTTTGTGATGTATCCTTTGTAATCTCCGAGTGCCAGCTTTGATGGTAGAATGTAGGACAGCCCATGCATTTTACTTTAACTCTCAAGGAATTTTCTGATAATCCAGGCATGGGTGGGGGGGGAGGGGAGCATCGGAGGAGCTGCAGAGCCGAGATAATTGTCTTGTTTACCTTGATTTAAAGTTGTGTGTCGGAGAGAGTTAAGCCACTGGGGTTTACTGAATTGGTGAAGGCCGGAGAGGAGGAGGAGGGAGAGAAAGCCGCCGAGTCTGGGGCTTCTGATTCCCTTTTGCTGACACACACGTTAGCAACAAGAGGCGGACAGGGCCTGGGAGACCGGGGGAGGTGTCACTCCACATCGTCGACGGCACAATTCGGCACGTACGAGACACTTTCCGACGCCTTTGGTGTGCTACAGCATTTTGTCTGTACCACAACCAGTCTCACATCAGGCTTTCAAGATAGATCTTCAAGGTAAAACGATTCAGGAACCACATTTATACTCAGTGTTCATGCAGGTTCCGACAAGTTTAACGTAAGACTTTTTTAGACCTTTGTTCCAAAAATTTAAGACCTACCTCATAAGTATCTCAAAACGACGCACTGTAGAAAAAAGAAGTGAGAACATTTGTGACAGTGCGTAGCGTAGCATTGTGGTGTTGGTAAAAAAAGGTCTAAGCTCTCTTGTTTCAGCGATGGTAAAACACTTTTGAGCATTTAAGTGTACATTTTAGGTAGCTGCATCAAATGTATGTGACATATTTAAAACCTAATACTTCACATCTCTGCAAATTTAAGTCTTTTTGAGGCCTTAAATTGAAACACATGGCTAAGGTTTAATGCTGACTGGCTAGTACTTACATTCAAAACTAAAGCCAAGCCCAGCAGCTATGGGCTTGGCTTTACAATGGTTATTCGCACGTCTGACAACAAAAAAACATACAGGTAGGAGGAAGAGGAGAGAACCCACAGTGATGCAGGAAAGACATGAGTCGGCTGGCCCAAAGATCGAAACCCACAACCTCCTTGCTAAGAGGCAGGGGTGCTAACCACTATGCTACTGTGCACCTCTTTGGCTACACATATAAAAAATTACATGGCATTACTGCTATAGTTAACGTAGACAGAACCAATGGACTCTTCATTAATTTAGGCCGGGCGTCTAAACTTTTTCTATAAATGGCCAGTTTTGAAGATGTGCAACAGTCCCGCCTTGTGTTTTTAGGAACTGAAAGCACATACAGTATAAACTGAATGCACAAATTTGTGTGCACATGTTTTAAAAAGTATTTTGTTTTCAAAAGCCAAATAATTCTTCAGTATCTTTGACAACAACTCTAAAAGTCCCAACAAAATAACATCTTTGAACATAAAAACATCCCCTAGGTCATAGTTCGTGCTGATTTTAATGCTTATGTTGAGTAAGGGCAGAATTTGTAATACTTCAAAACATACTAAACTTATAAAACACAAGGCAGAGAGTATGAAATGTACACATGTACAGATAAAGCCAAGGATACACTGTAGGAAAGTGCTGGTGGTAATACATTTTGTCATGGAGGCTGAGGGCCATATGAAACCTCAACCCGTGCCACAAATGGCCCCTGGACCGCACTTTGAACATGCCTGTTCTTTTTCCTCATAGCCAATCTTGTTAACTATGTATGCAAAAATATTATAGGTAGACATTAAAAGCCCATTATTAAGAGGTCAGTAGAAGGAGCTATTACCACCTGTTCCTCCAGTTGGGACAAACTGAGCACTGATGATAAGGAAGCACAGCTTAGAGTAAAAATGGGCTACTATTCAGACATTTTTACATAGACTACTTGGAACTTGTAATGTTATATGTGTCTATGGTGGAAATGCTGAATGGGAAATATACTGTAAGTGGCCTATGGATTGATATCTCTGTCCTTCCATTAATATCATGATATCCTGTTACCAGTATTACTATAAGGTCAAGAGATATCTGAGTAAAAGTAATGGCAGAATTTATTCATGACATTGGGCTGCCCCTTTGTTGATGGTAACAACATTTTCATGTTATTTGTACATGCAGTTAATATACAGCACATTAAAGTTTAGCAGACAGTTATAGCAAAACATAAAATATATTATTCTGAGTTCTTAAGGTGCATTGTTAATAACATCATACTGAAGATGCTTCTAGTTTGATTTGGACACACTATAATCTGTTGAAATCCAACTAAATACAGACTTTTTCAAGATGGCTTTGACTGAAACAACAGAATTTACAACAAAATTTTAAAAAGTTATGTTTATTCAAGGAAAAAATGAGGGGCTGCAGTGGTGCGGTGGGTTATGCGTCCACCAACCAGAGGGTCGTCCATAGTGTCCCTGGGCAAGACACCTCGCTCACAGTGCTGTGTTGTTACTGCTTCAATAATGTGTGAACTTTGCCAACTTCAAAGTTCTTCAAAGTGGAACGCTGTATATAAAAACATTGCTTATATGTATTGAATTCGTGAACACTGACCTAAGAAACACCCAGGTCCAGCGATATCCATCTCTTATTCCCACATCAGCGTTCAACTTTGAGCCTAACACGAAATAATAACTCCCTCCTGAGCTTAAAAGTGCCAGACGACTCACCTTAGCGTTATAAACGAGCAAGAAAAATATGACTGATGACAAGTGTGTGAAAGTACAAACAAGTAAAAACCTCGAGTAATTCCAATTCAATTTCAGGCTGCTCGGCGGTGCATGTGATCAGCGCTAACGTACATCATAAAAATGCTAATGCACCACTTCCTGGCTGCTTTTGCACCAATCGATTATATGTAAAAACTCCAAGACGTTTTTTAAGCTATATCTCTTTTCATTCCACAACAATATTCCTGGCCTTACAAATGTAATATAACCCGGATTGTGTCGGGAGTCAGAGCGATGCCGGTGGTGCGCCAGGGCCAATGGGAGCTCTTTAAATGAGAAAGCAAGCCGTAAACACCACGTCTAGACTCCTTCTTCCTCTCTCCTCCTTTCCTGTCCTTTTTTTTTTTCTTTTATCGGCGATGACAAGTGCAGAGCGAGCCTGTAGTGCCTTTAATACAGCCGGAGCATCCTCAGGGGGGAATGCAATCTGTGTCCGCGGCCGCTGTTCGCTGCCGCCGCCGCCATCGCATTATACTAGCGAAATGGAAGAAGAC
The DNA here is from genome assembly GCA_020698575.1 of Bostrychus sinensis. Lineage (NCBI taxonomy): Eukaryota > Metazoa > Chordata > Actinopteri > Gobiiformes > Eleotridae > Bostrychus > Bostrychus sinensis. The sequence goes on along the minus strand of CM036253.1, from coordinate 4,505,683 downwards.
GAAATGGGAAATGGCTAGAGATGGAGCATAATCAAAAAATAGTGAGGCCCGTATCTCCCGCTACTACTATTATGCCACCTTTTAAACAATAAGGAGGATGCTTGGGGATCTCCGCATGCAGAGGATACAGCCCCATTTGAACCTAGAAGACACGGATCGGCTTGTAACAGCGTCAATAAGAGACAGTCTCATACTACTAGACTCAAAGTTTTATTTCTATTTAGTACAAGGGATAAGTCAGGGCTGACAGTGGAGCGGGAGATAAAGCAGGTTGCCCACTGACTAGGGTGTTGGTGGTTTGATTCCCTGCTCCATTCAGTGTATACTTAGTCTGGCCAGCCAAACTAACTCTTTTCCTTTTCTATACAAAGAAGTTAGTCTGGTCTCCCCTCGCTTGAGTTTCATTTCTATGGGCGGAACAATCACAGGTGGAGTAACCAATCAGAGAAATGAAGGGTGAGAACTGGCACCAATGAAGAATTGTTGCCGGTTAAGACTTAAAACACCAAAATATGTTGTATTATGAGCGGCTGTGTATTTATTTGTGAACGGGGACAGCAGCAGAACCCAGTTGTACAAAAACTTGACGAAAAAGTGGGTTTGTTTGAATGTGTCGCAACAAAAATTTAAAAAGCAGGCTTTTTAAATTTTTGTTGCGATGCAATTACCCTGGACGAGTGAGAATCTTCACAGACTGTGAACTGTGTGACTGTTTACTGTTGTTAAAATGGAAACAGCACAAAGAAAAATGATGGACAATGAGGAAACTAAACGCTGTTTATCGGGTCAGAGAAGTTATAAAATTAATTCTGTATACATTGACACTATCTTGGTTATTTTTCACAGGAGATATCTTCTGCTTTTGAAAGACGCTGCAGATAAACAACTGTGATAAGTCGTATCCAACGAGTCGTTCAGAAACAGCCTACGACTGTGGAAGCAGGCCCTCTTGCTTTTGAAAAGTAAGTAGAAAGGCCTGCCTGGCCAGACTAGTGTAGTTGTTTTCTTAGGCAAGACACTTCACCCACATTGGTTACTCCATGTAATGTGTCTGGTTTCAACAGGAAAGGCATCCAGTGTAAAAAGTCGGGGTGGAACAAATGGGCACAAATTAAACTTCCTAGACCAATCAGAAAACCATGAGCTATACAGAAAAAAATTAAATCTATAACCAATAAAAAAAAAACAACTATGAAACATTGTATAAAACTGGCCTATTTTGTATAAAAACCTTTGATTGTTGATAGGACTGATCTCGGTGAAAGTTATAGCCTGAATGGAAGGGGTTCCAAACCAACCTTACATTGCTATGTAAATGGGTCTGGTGTAATATACTATCAATACAACATGACCTTTTTAATGCTTTATTGTCTTCACACTGTGTCTTAAGTACATATGGGTCGAAATGATTGCATAAAGCTGATTTCTTGACGCCAAACAAGTAATGTAATGGTTATCTAAACATATACAAGCAATCTCTATCATGATTTATCACTGACTGGCAAATAGTCCATGCTAAGTCCTTTTAAACCTTAAGCATGACATGGCATCTTTCACATTCCAAATAGCCACCTTTTAATGTGTTTTTAATAGACCCCAGGAAGAATAGACTGTTGCTAATGGGGCCTAATAATAAACAAAAAAACAAACAAACAATACCATAAAGACATTTCCTGCCTTGTAAGAGCTATTGCATGGCACAATCAGAAACAGCAAGCCGAGACTTTTTAAGATAGACGTCACTGCAACTTTTCGTGGTAAACATCCAGTACAGTGATTTTAAACACCGCTGACTTGCGGAAAGCCTTGGATTACGTGGGATTCTCCAGAATGCAAAAAAGTACAGCCCCCTTTGAAACTCAGAGACTGTTGGATTACATCATCTTCAGCGAGACGGGGATGCTACGGTCCAGTCATGTGGTGATCTACAGAAGCATGACCACAGTGTTTCTGCGATCAAAACACACCGACACAACACCACTTTTTAGCGCACTACTTCGTCAGATAGCACATGTCATAGTATGGAAGCATAGCAGTCAACCATCTAATGATCTGAGCTGCATTTTGGCAATCAAACTAGCCACACAGATTCTCTCGCAAGGTCTTCTACCAACAATAACAGACAACTTTTTTTATTGCACTATGGCCGTCACATTGTTTACATTTAATTCTATGGACATTACCATTATTTGAAACAGTGCTGTCCTGCAAAAACAGCAGATTTCTTGAAGCACAGGCGCATAACAACGACATGCAATGCTGAAAGTCGTGGCAACACTTTCCCCAAATGTTCTGTCTTCCCAACCAGCAAAAAGGTACATGTAAACGTAATAAACCAGCAGTAGTTTTGTTGTTATCGCAGCAAAAGGTAGCACAAGACAGAGATATTTGGAGCAGCGGGGGGAAATGGTGAGATGTGTGTGTGCTTTGAAGTCAAGGCAGCGAACGACAAGACAAGAGAAGAAGAGAAGCACGTGTTTGGAAGGAGAGAGGGAGAGAGATAGGCGTATATGAGAGAGAGGAGGAAGAAACAGTGGCGTACTCACAGACTTTGATCCGAGCGCGGGTCTCCGTTTTGCTCCCGATTCGGACCAAAACGTGCGAGGAGAAGGAGGAGAAGAAGAAGAAGGAGAGGAGAGAATGGGTGGGATTTCCCAGTCGCGATTCGTTCGGTTGGAGGAATATAGTACTGAGAGAAGAGATGCTAGACCCAGGCGTTTCCAGCGGTTAGTGGAAGAGTGGAAGAGTGGTCGGTTTGTAATGCTCAGGCTCGCACGCTAAGCTCACGACTCTGAGAGAAGCAGGAGCAAGAGAAGAAGAAGAAGAAGAAGAAGAGGAGCGGGACGGCGGGAGAGAGATGGTTGGTGGGAGGACGGAGGGGGTGATGGATAGATAGAGAGAGGAGGAGAGACGCTGCAGAGGTATAGGCTGAGGTGACAGACTCAGAGCCCAGAGCACATCATCGGTGACAGGGATCGACGAGAGGCAGGACCCCCCCTTCTCTCTCTCTCTGCAAAATCTCCATTCATAAAATACACACACACAGGCTGGGGAAGGTATCTCTGAGAGGACCGGCTGAAAGAAAACAATGATGCACATGTATACCAGGAATGTATACCAGGAATGAGAAACCATGAGAATCTGAAATGTATACGGACCGATCAAAGATGACGGGACTTCAGTGAACGTGGACACTGCAGTGAAAGTTACAGTTTTTGTCTCCCAACACTATCATGAAATTCTTGTCCAAGAGTTTAATTTTAAAGAAAAATGGTCTAAGACAGAGAATATTCATGCCGAGTACTTATTTTAGCAATACAAAATCACAAAAACACAGTCTGTTAATGCCAGCTCACATGGGTGCATGGTTAGCTCTACAGTGATACGTAGACGCCTCGTAGGCTGCTGGAGCTAATGTCGAGTCCCCGCTAAGCTACTTTCAGAATTCTGTAGCCTGTATTTCTTCCCATGTTTTTTCCTATAGCAATTAGCATTAGCCATCTAAAATCGCAAATTATGAACAATCAAAACAACCACAGTCGAGTAATGTCAGAGCCTGGTTAGAAATCATTACTATGTGTATTCACTTTTAAAAGTTTTATTTAATAGAGCATATAGCATTAGCATGTAAACTACACTGCAAAAAATCAATATTATTAGTTAAAATGACTTGAATTCATTTTATTAATCTTGATTTGAGTAATTGTTTACTAGATTGGATATATTTACATATTAGGTTAGATTATTTTCAAGTTATTTCTATCTTGTTTAAAGCCATTTCTACTAATTTCAAGCAAACTTATCTGCCAATGCCAATGAAAATGTTGGTGTCTATGTGTTTATGTTTACGGTTAGCTCCCCTGAGCTTATAAGGGACCTACACGTTCAATGATCTCAGTTCTGAAAGCTCCAAATCCCTGCTTAGTCCTTAAACTCTCACTGACTAGTTCCTGCAGCACTAGTGCACTGTGTACTGGACGGTTTTGACCCAAATGCTACTCCTCTGCTGCTCTTATTCGAGTGATGCTAGCGTATATATGGAAAATACATTTTTTTAAGCTCCACTGATAATGGACTACTGTAAATAAAGAGCGTGCATGACTGGTTTCAGTATTTATTGATACATTAAACAACATAATAACATTCAACGCTCTGGTTGGTTTAATGCAGCTGTTATTGTCTTAAGATGGAAGCTAGTATTAGTCCGTACTACGCTACAGTAAGTGACTTTAGCAACTTTAATGCCAGACTGTTGACATACATTGCAGGCTGGTAATGGCCCACAGAACACAGCATGAACTGTGTAAATGGCTGATTATGATCGTGTCAGCAGCTGATGAATCACTGTTATACAGATTAGTACCAACGGCCTACAGAGAGAGTGTGAATGGTTTATTTACAACAGGATCGGAGAGGATGCCTTGTGCCTTGTAGTCACTTCAGCTCTGACAGTAAAGTTTGAGAATGTATGATATTTACGCACTCAACACCGCTTTCCATCTTAGTTTGACAGGTGTTCACATTCACTTTTCCCTCAATATGGCAGCAGGGGACTGGCAAAGAACGATTTGGGATGAGAGAAATTAAAGAGCTTGGGACAGTAAGAGGCAGTTTGGGGCTTTTTTACATTATTCAGCCCCTCGTACTCATTAAGCAAAGTCAAAGACATAAACAGGAGAAAGCAAAAAATGCAAAAAAGGAGAAGAATTATTGGATTAGACTGGATGTTACTCTTTAAAGTTTCTTTTTGTCAGACAGACGTGTTTGTTCACCTGCTTTACAGCTACTTCCTAAAGCTTTTATCAGAAGCTTATGTCGTTTTGCCAAACAGTATGGAAAGTTTGCGCCCCCTAGTGTCTGGCCCCTACTCCAGGATTGCATCCCGGTGTGGGATAAGGTGTAGGCTTCTTCGTTCCGGTTCATAGTCCATAGATCAAGGACTGTAAACAAACATTTCTGTCTGACAAAAAGACACAAACAGTAATTAATGTAAGAAGACAGTATGAACTTTTACCAAAAAACAGTAGACTGGATGTTATTTATAGGCAGTAATAGGTGTGTTTTTAGGTGTGTGGTCCTCCCGAACTTTAGATAACTAACCTTGTTTTCTCCTGGGTGAAAAGCAGTAGAAAGACCTATTTATTGTTTATCTCAGTACTACTCTTTAAAGGTCTTCAATTCTGCTAAATCGACTTTTATGAGCTTTCAACGATGTTATAATGTCAAAAACAAACATGGAGTAGTATTTTGTTTCATCCACACTTGTTTGAGTAAACCTGTATGCTGAGCCTGTCCTCTTCTAATATTCTGGACTTGTTCTGATCTTTTCAGCACTGAAATTGCTGTCACTACAAAGCCGTCAGCTCATTTATCCATCTGTTAGCATCATGTTGCTAATAGCTAGGGACAAACAGACACCTAATCCAAGCGTTCTCTGCAAATTGAAAGTAACAGCTCCCGAACAGCAGTAGCCTTCCATACATATACATTATTTTAAGTTCTAAAACCATCCATCCATCCATCTTCTTCCGCTTTATCCAGGGCCGGGTCGCGGAGGCAGCAGTCTAAGCAGGGACACCCAGACATCCCTCTCCCCGGACACTTCCTCCAGCTCCTCAGGAGGAACCCCAAGGCGTTCCCAGGCCGAGAGACATAGTCCCTCCAGCGTGTTCTAGGTCTTCCTCAGGGCCTCCTCCCGGTGGGACATGCCCGGAACACCTCCCCAGGGAGGTGTCCAGGAGGCTCGATGTGGAGGAGCAGCGGCTCTACTCCGAGCTCCTCCCGGGTAACCGAGCTCCTCACCCTCTCTCTAAGGGAGCGCCCAGGTCATGACCCAAAGCTCATGACCATAGGTGAGAGTAGGAACGTTCTAAAACCTGAAATACTAAAGCAAAAGTGTCCAAAACTACTCCAAAAAGTTTTATTAATTAATTAGTCACATTTTCTTTTGTTGTCTGCCCCTTACTGTGTTTCAGGAGTTGGGACTGGAGTCCATCCTGTGGCATGAGGTGGCCCACATCCCTGACCTTCTTGAAGTAATCACTCGGCTAACAGCCATTGACCGAGACAGACATTGCTTTCCTATGAGACATTTAGATCAGCCCATTCACCTATATGAATTAACTTGAGATGTAATGCCATGGGTGCAGCCATATGCATATTTATATTAATTGTTTAATGCTTTGTACCTTTTAATATGTTTTGCATTCGAGGTAAGTTGTACATGAAGTGTAGGGTCTGCTGTGTTGTCTTAGATGTTGTGTGGTGTGTGTGTGAGTGTATTTTTTGAGTAATTTGAATGCTTTTTACGGTGAAACTGAAGGCAAATTTCAACATTCGTGGACAATAAAGTTTTTCAGATACACATGCATGTCGTTGGACGCTCAGCTGAAGTCAGACTCCGGGGATCAAACCTAACACCTTACTGCGAGGCTGAAGTGCCAACCATCCAAACATCACAAATTAAACTGTGCAAAAAGGTCTGCACATGAACATTTTTCTTTCTAAAAGTTGCCTAATGATATATCAACCGGGTTTTTCTGATATTATTTCAGAGCAAGCTCACTGTTAGGTCAAGCGACGATACTTTGACCTACAGTCATGTCTTGTAGCTGGTATTTAGAGGTTTGGACGAGACATCACCGTAACCTTACTTCCTTTTCTGAGGAAGGCTGCTGTAAGTTAGTGACCAGACTGAGTTTGCAGAGTGGCAGGTTGCTCTCCCCCGGGGCAGGCTCCTGGACTCCTCCCTGGGATGCTGTTACCAGGCATGTCCCACCAGGAGGAGGCCCCGGGGCTGACCCAGGACCTGCTGCGGGGACTGAGCCTGGACTGGGACACAGTTTTTCCCCTGAATGAGCTATAGAGGAAGTCTCTGGGTGTCAGAATGAGTGAAAATAATGGATATTTGGGTAGATTTTATTCAGAATCAGCACTTATCTAATGTTATACTGGTGTTTTATAGTCGTCTGCACTGAAAAGGGAATAGGATTAAGGGCTATTTTGTAAGCACTATTACTAATGAAAGCAAGTCGATTATAGGGGGACAGGTTTGGACACACATTGGCACACTGTTGATGTGCAAAACATAACTCCAAATGTATTGAGTTTAAACCTGAAATATGGAATAGAAAATGACATTCACATCCAAAACAAATAAGCTGGTGTGCTGGAACCAAAAGACCGTAAGTAAAAACTAAAAATTAGGCTCCAAATGAAGTGGCCAGATTTTTGTCCGGAGCCTAATTTTGTATTTAAACCTCAAATTAGGCCATTAAATTTTGGTTGTGTTGTCTTTGGCAGCAACAAATTACAATTGCTGCAATGGAAACAGTACAATTTGGTTCAGAAACACCCAAAGCCTTCAGTGAGGCAGGGTAGAGTAGTGTGACATGGTTATTCACAATAGACCATTAAAAATACATCTGTTATTCTGCCATTTGATGAAAAATAATAGATAATTTTTGATGGCAGAAATACATCTTTCAAAAGGCAACACAAAGTGGGAGAATGTTTTACAGTTGAAGTTAATATTTTGCAGCTAAATAGGTTACTGCCTACATTTGCGTACGTATAAAAGGAACATTTTAGAAAGTCTGAGTCTGTGTTATTAGTAAAAGCAAAAGGAGGGAGAGTGCTCAAATGGCGTGGCTTTTGACGTCAAACATGGCAAAAAAAGCAAAAAAAACTGGTGCTTTTCAGGCTGGACGGGCGCATACCGATAAATAATGAAATAGGAGGCACTCTGAAGTATTGATATTGATCTTTAATTGTAACGAACCAACGGGTTTCGACAAAAATAAAAAGGTAATACCTGTTTGTATGTTTATTGTATGTCTATGTATCCACCACTATGTGACCACGCTACACTTTAAATATTGTACACACCTGTTGTTGTAACTAACCCTGATGAAAACTGATTGAGTTGAAATGCGCTGGTTCGTTAGCAATACTTCAGAGTGCCTTAGTTTCCTATTTCTGTATTATTAGTATTGGATGCTTATGATTTTTAGACCCTTGAGTGGTAAGCACTTTGACATCACAGCAAGAAGTTCCTGGGTTTGATTCCCAGATCGTGCAAAGGCCTTTCTCTGTGGAGTTTATGTGTTCTTCTTGTGACTGGATGAGTTTTTTCCTGGTACACTGGTTTCCTCCATCTACCTAAAACATCTACAATAAGCTAATCCTCCAGACCAGGATCCTGGCTCAAGATCTGGAGAAGGATCCCCTGGTGCTGTGCTGCGGTCGCCCACTGCTCCTGACAGAGGCATTGAGGCATGGGTCAAATGCAGAGAACAAATTTCCCTACATGGACATTAAAAATCCTTAATATAACTGTAGGACTGCATTAAAAACAGACATGATTATGTATTGCACAAATGCTGAGGCACAAATGTCAGTGTTTTCCATTTTATTGAACTGCATCATGGTTAGCATTGTGGGAAACCTTTATGAGAGACAGAAAGCAAAGAGAAAATAGGACAAATAAGACGACCAGCGGCTGATGTGACTGACCCAGTTCATGTCATTACAGTTAACTGAGATTCATAATGCTGTCAATACAATTTAACTATCGCCGATTTCTCTTCAGCCTCAAACCAAACCAGAGCAAATGCACCGTGTTGGTTAAAGTCATATTTCTCAAGTAGAAGAAAAAGTCACTAAAAATATAAAGTTTACTTAAAGGTCCCCTATTCTCCTAAATCAACGTTTAAGCTCTTGTTATAGAGTGGTTTCCTCTTTAAAAACACACAATTTTTGCGCGTTTCTAAAGCCCACAGCTGTCACCGCACTCGTTCTGATCATTTCATCCTTAAACCTGCGTCACTACGAAGCATTCATTTATCTGTTAGCCTCATGTTGCTAATTTTATGCTTTGTGCATTCCCCACAGTTGCCAGCAGGGGGCTAAAGACACCGAATCCAAGTAAAGTCAAAGTAAAGGCTCCTCAAATGGGTTTTATTCATATACATTATTTTAAGTTAGAAAATGTGAAATACAAATGCAGAACTATTTCAAAAAGCCTGAAAAACCATTAAATAAGATCTTTATGTAAAAGCACTGTTATTTCCAAGTGATATTACTCAACAATTCAGATTTATTTGTACAGCCCAATATCACAACAAAAGTCGCCTCAAAGGACTTCACAAACAGCTGATCAAACATAAACACACAATCAGACTTAACACACAATCAGCACAAACAATAACTACACTAAACTAAACAGACCCAGGACACTCCTGTCCTTAGACCCTCCTTCTCAGTAAGGAAAAACTCCTAAAAAACCCAGCTACGGGAAAAAAGAAGAAACCTTATGGAGCCCATATTGAAGGAGAGATCCTCTCCCAGGACGGACAGGCAGCATGTGTCTAGGAGTTAGTCCCTTAGTTCATCTATAGGATCATAGATCAACAGCCAACAGTAGTCAATAAAAATATTATGAATATTAGTATTATTTGAATGTAAATTTTATTTAAGTATAATCAAGTTTGAAAATATGAAAACATCTAATAGCACTGGTACAACTATTTTACACTACCACTACCAACTACTACTACTACTACTACTACTACTGTTCCAACTACTGCTACTACTACTACTACTACTACTGTCCCAACTAATGCTACTACTACTACTACTACTACTGTTCCAACTACTGCTACTACTACTACTACTACTACTGTCCCAACTAATGCTACTACTACTACTACTACTGTTCCAACTACTACTATTACTACTACTACTGTTCCAACTAATGCTACTACTACTACTACTACTCCAACTAATGCTACTACTACTACTACTACTACTACTACTGTTCCAACTACTGCTACTACTACTACTACTACTGTCCCAACTAATGCTACTACTACTACTACTACTGTTCCAACTACTACTACTACTACTACTACTGTTCCAACTAATGCTAATACTACTACTACTACTACTACTACTACTACTACTGTTCCAACTACTGCTACTACTACTACTACTACTACTGTCCCAACTAATGCTACTACTACTACTACTACTGTTCCAACTAATGCTACTACTACTACTACTACTGTTCCAACTAATGCTACTACTACTACTACTACTACTACTACTACTACTACTGTTCCAACTACTACTACTACTACTACTACTACTACTACTACTACTACTACTGTTCCAACTACTACTACTACTACTACTACTACTGTTCCAACTAATGCTACTACTACTACTACTACTACTACTACTACTACTACTGTTCCAACTACTACTACTACTACTACTACTACTGTCCCAACTAATGCTACTACTACTACTACTACTGTTCCAACTAATGCTACTACTACTACTACTACTACTACTATTACTACTACTACTACTACTACTACTACTGTTCCAACTACTACTACTACTACTACTACTACTGTCCCAACTAATGCTACTACTACTACTACTACTGTCCCAACTAATGCTACTACTACTACTACTGTTCCAACTAATGCTACTACTACTACTACTACTACTACTACTACTGTCCCAACTAATGCTACTACTACTACTACTGTCCCAACTAATGCTACTACTACTACTACTACTGTTCCAACTACTACTACTACTACTACTACTACTGTTCCAACTAATGCTACTACTACTACTACTACTACTACTACTACTGTTCCAACTACTACTACTACTACTACTGTCCCAACTAATGCTACTACTACTACTGTTCCAACTAATGCTACTACTACTACTACTACTACTACTACTACTACTACTACTGTTCCAACTACTACTACTACTGTCCCAACTAATGCTACTACTACTACTACTACTGTTCCAACTAATGCTACTACTACTACTACTACTACTACTACTACTACTACTACTACTACTACTCCTCCAACTAATGCTACTACTACTACTACTACTGTTCCAACTACTACTACTACTACTGTTCCAACTACTACTACTACTACTACTACTACTACTACTACTACTACTACTACTACTACTACTACTACTGTTCCAACTGATGCTAGTGCTATTACTAGGCTCAAACCCTGTGTAGTATCTCGTTACTTTCCACCACCGGCCAAAGTCTTGCCTCCCCATCTCGTCTCCATTCTCTGCTCATTAACCGACTGCAGCGCCCGGGCCACAGCTCCACACAGAGTCCCCCCGAATCCTATCTCCGTCCTCCTCACTCCACCAAATTCAATTAAAAAGAGAAATTGGCAATTAGATGACTGTTATGATCCTGTAACAATGATCTAATCTGTAATTCATTGGCTGGCGCTCCCCTGGGTCCGCGCCCGGGCTTTGGGAAGGGGGGGGGGTTTGCGGTGATGGAAGAGGGTCCTTGGCGTTCACCTCGACTCGGGCCAAAAACACAGAAAGCTGCCATTTTGTACACAGGAATTTAGAGGTCCAAAAATACAGGCCTGGGGGTAGAAGGAGCTGGAGAGGTCATATAAAGACATTTAGGACACTTAGAAATTCATCCTACCTCAGTTTAGGCTAGAAATTATTTATTAAACTTTTCAAAAATGGCAAAAAACTGAGATATGCCGAATATTTTCCCAATAAATGTGTGGAATAAACATAGAACTTGGGCGTTAAGTAAGTAAACAAATGAAGACAGAATGGACATTTTCATCTTTCAACTTTCCCAAAGGTCTTTATATTCCAGGGAAACAAGTAATGTAAATAAACTGATGCTATTTTTTCTTTTAAAAACATTAAAAACTATTAGCATTATATTTTCAGTACATCAGGAACATTAACACAATTCTGCAGTCTCCCTATTATCTAACAATCGTTTAATAAAGGGGATATAGTTTGTTTTTCTGCTTGAGAGTTTATATCTGTATATTTTTTGTGAATTTAGATGAATACATGTATATCTTATTTCATCTTATTTTGTTCTGCACGTTTCTCATACAGGGTTCAGACACTTTTTACCAAGAATTTTACATGACTTTTCCCAAACTGTTGACTAAATTTCCAAGACCTGAAAAATAACTTACAGGTGTTTAAATAGTACATATAAAAAAACAAAACAAAACAAAAAAATAATGTTACTGACTTAAAGCCTAAACACCAGCGATATAATATAATTATCCTATATTTGATATAAACTAATCATCTTTTCTGTTTTAAAGCATTACCAAAACCAAAAGAGCCAGAAACCAGCAAAAACAAATGTATTTAGTTCAAATATTCTGACAAAAAATACATATAAGTTACTTTTTCCTGCGGTGAGAACAAGAAGAGGCCAAGAAGACGGCGTTTCTACTGAACACTTATATTTACCGTATTTTCCGCACTATAAGGCGCATCGGATTATAAGGCCCACCTTCAATGAATGGCCTATTTTAAAACTGTTTTCATATATAGGGCGCACCGCATTATAAGGCGCATCCACTAGATGGAGCTGCGCTAAAGGGAATGTCAATAAAACAGTCAGATAAGTCAGTCAGTCAAACTTTATTAATAGAATACAAACCAGCGTTCTTACAACTCCCTCGTTGAAAACTAGGGATGCACAGATACCACTTTTTTTCAAACCGATACGAGTACGAGTACTTCCATTTGAGTACGTACCGATTCGAGTACTTATATAGGGGTAACTTTATAGTTTATACAGTCACAATACTGTATCTCATTCATCCCATATCGTGTCGACTTTTTGCCGTCTATCACTGCTCTGCGATGCTAAGTTATTTTTACAACAGAGTGGTTTGAACACAGCTAACCATGGGTATTTAAATTAGCTGAATATGGACATGTTATACCTCATTTTAAAGCTTAGATTCTCCTCTATTCAGTCGCTAAAATAATTTTAAAGACAGATTGAGCATCTGCGGAGATTCGCCATTACATACAGGAGCTAACACAATTAGCAACGGTACTTCTTATGTTTTATCAGACAACAACTGCTTCAGACTCCGCGCTTATATCATTTTCGGGACAACTAGGACAACAAAAGGACAACTGCTTAAGTTTTAGGACTCATGTATGATTTGGGATAAGTCTGGTTGAGCAGAATGTAGAGCCAGCTTTGCTTTTAAAACCTGTCACTTCGGCGACGCCCCCTGAATACGGTAGCCATAATTAACCAACATTGATCCATATATAAGGCGCATCGGATTATAAGGCGCACTGTCGGTTTTTGAGAAAATTAAAGGCTTTTAGGTGCGCCTTATAGTGCGGAAAATATGGTACTCTAACCAGGAGTGGCCCAATGTTACTCAGACTGTTTACATTTCCAAAACTTTACACCAAAATATAAAATTCCAAATCTTTTTTTTTTCTGTTTTATGCATGCACCAAATGACCAAAGCTAATTCCTAGCGATGTGAAACCTCTTTGCTATCAAAACACTGTGATGCGTCCATTTCTGATTTCTGTAACTGACGTGAAACTTTGCTGGTGCCTTTTGGCCGGGACACTCTTGCAAAAAAGATTTTTTTTTAATCCTAAACAAGACTTGTCTATGTAAATAAAGGTTAAATATAAATAAATACATACATACATGTGTATTTTTATAGCTAGACAACGCTTTCTGAGTCATTTTGAGCCTTTCTGGCACTGAACAAAACCCACTTTTACCTCCTTTTAGTTTTTACTTTTAGTTCTTATGGGTCAATAAAATGCCACTTACGCCCCTTTGCCTCCAAGCCCTCAAATGGAGAGTATAGGTGCTGACCAGTTAAAATAAAACACTTTACTCTCCTCTTTAGGCGAAACCAAAGAACACTCAGCTTGAATGACAAATCGTTCATCTTTTGTGTACTGTATTTTGCTTCTGCACACTCAATTTGTCAACTTGTTTTAATATATCACATATATCTTCATTGTTCTTTGTATCATCTAATCTTTTGCCTTACTAAAAGACAATTTTAACATCTGTCCCAGGACTACGGAGTACATTTGCAGCAATGTTAATCAATGTAGACTGCCCCTGCCAAATAAAGCATTATTTAATAACCAAATAAGCTTTTTTTTTTTTTTTTTTTTGCAAATGATCTCACCAAATTAAAACTTTAAATGGCAGAAATGGCACTATTTTCAGTGTAATGGGGGTGGTGATACATTTTTGGTCTAAGGCAGCCATTCCCAAAGTCAGGACTGTCATGAAAACACTGATTATTGACTAAAAGTTGTTTTAAAGTAATATTTTAAACAAGTATACAACTGTAATTAATTTCAAATGTTTTTTATGGTACTTATTATTATTTTCATTGACTTTTTATATTTTTATATGTTTTATTTGTTTTTATGAACCAAAACCATGTGTCTGAAATAATAATAATACAAAAATTATAATAAATTCAAATTAAATTTAATTGGGGGCGCCCCTGTAGTACCTTCGCGGACCCCCAGGGGGCCCCGGACCCCACTTTGAGAACCACTGGTCTAAGGAGTTAAGTTCAGTTAAAAAAGCTTTCTCTAATGGTGATATTTGTCTCGGGTCAGTGAGGATTTCAGAATTTCATCTCTAAATGTTTACGTCAGTGCTTAGAATCCAGACCACAACACTCGTGCTGCGTTCATGTGCTCCTCAGATGCTCGTGTTTCGTCATTTTCCCGAACTTGTTTATGTTCATGCGCTTAAATGTCAGAAAGTCAAGATACTGACATAGCCCAACAAAACTGAACGCTGATATGTTTTACAAATAGGGGTAAAATAAATGAATGACATTCCTAACAAATTTCTGTTACTCTTATGTTTGCGACAGCTTGTAGTGAACTCATATTATTAGCAATGTTTAGTCAAAGAGCTCATAAATTAATTAATCAGATACTTTTCTTCTGTGAGTGAGTTAAGTCGGGAGCAGGTTTTGCCCAGAGTTCCCAAGATCTTTTTTACGACTTAATCATTTACCGTATTTTCACGACCATAGGGCGCACTGGATTATAGAGCGCAGTTTCAGTTACGGGTGCTTTTTCTGTATTTAACACATACAAAAGGCGCACCGGGTTTTAGGGTGCGGGCACGTTAAAACATACCGGTAAAACATTCATGCTAGTGTGTGTTTTAAAAAAGGCAGCGGGAGCAAAACTGAGTTCGGTTGTGATTTATTGAAGTATTTAGCAAAGTACTCACATTATTTTTTCAATCATCAATCAATCAGGATCAAAAAATCCATCAAAGTCCTCATCTTCTGTATCTGAAAAGAACAGCTGGGCTAGATTTCTATCAAACACGCCAGGTTCCCTTTCGTTATTGTCAGAGTCCGTCTCGTTGCCGTGCGGCTCCTCATGAATGATGCCGGCTTTTGCGAAAGCTCGAAGAACAGTGCAAGCAGACACGTTAGCCCAGGCATCTACAATTCATTCACAAATTGTGGCGTAACTCGCCCGGCGCTGCCTCCCAGTCTTAGTAAAAGTGTGTTCGCCATCTGTCATCCATCGCTCCCACGCCGTTCGCAACCTTACTTTGAACGCCCTGTTCACACCGATGTCCAGCGGTTGGAGTTCCTTCGTCAAGCCTCCCGGAAAGACAGAAAGCTCCGAGTTCATTTCCCATGTTCCTCCGCATAGCTGATAGCTTGCAGTTTAAACTGTGCTTCATAAGCGTGTCTCTTTGCAAAACGATGTTGTTCTGCGTACTGCACATACCTGCACGTTTGTACTATTCGGGGGGGTGTCTTCTTTCACGCCCACACTTCCCCCTTTACCGTTCTCATGCTGTCCTCTCCTACGTCCGCTTTCCCGAAGTCACACAACACATTAGGCGCACCGTACATTTTGGAGAATATACTTTTAAGTGCGCCCTATGGTCGTGAAAATACGGTACATCTTTTAACTCGAGTTTCCAAAGACCACGTGAACGCACCATTAGTCTAAAGTAGGGCTGGACCAATGTTAGTATAAGTAGTATCTAGTATCAGTCTCTCCCCTCCCTGCAAAACCTCACTGACCTAAAGGAAGAAGTAGATTGTTTCTTTCTTTTATGTTTATAATTATTTATTTATTTATTTTTTACCTAACTTGGCTTAAGATCTGTTCTGGGTTTTATTGCACTTTGTAGTAGTAGTTAGAATAATTATTTTAAGCAGCTATTCACAACGCACACTCTTTACCTATATTTTCAGACTATATACTGTACATATTTATTATAGTGTATTTAACTTGCTCATATTCTAATTTAGTTTATTTAGCTCTACTTGTGGTTTAGTTTAGTTTTTTTTTTATTTAATTATCTGTGGCCAGACTGGTCTCTGATACACTTTGTGCTCTTGTGTGATACCACTGTGTGCTACTGCTAACTGTACTTATGCTGTTGCAACAATGCAATTTACCCACTGAGGGACTAATAAAGGTTTTCTTATTCTTATTCTTAGTATATAGCAACAATAACAAACTTAATTAGTTGGTAAAATGTATTTGGGTAGGCTGCCTGTATTGTTACACAGTATCAGTATCGAGTGATACTAGCCCAGTATTTACTTAAGAATAAAATAAATAAAGCAGTATGTCCCACCCCTAGACTCCTTTATACTCCTTTATAAATGTTGTTATTGCCACAGCCTTTTTACTTCCAACCATTTACTTCATCAATGTGTGTCTTATGTTAAATAACCTGCAGGGGGCAATAAGGTAGACTTTATTGTCCTTGTAAAGCCTGGGACACACCAACCCAACGCTGTCAGCAGAGGGCGCTGTCTCCTCTGTCGCTGCTGAAAGTCGCTGCAGACACCGGAGCGACTCAGAGCCACGACCGAGCAGTGCGCATGTGCAAAACGTAATAACTATTTACAACAGCAGGTGGCGCTAGTCACTAAACTATTTAAACTCTAGTAAATAAAACACCGCAACACACACGTGTTTAACGCAAGTATTTATCAGTCAATAATAATTATAGGCACTAGATTAAACTCTGATCACAGTAATGAATAAAAGGGAGTTGATTATTGCAGCTGTTTGCCTCAGAGGAGGATTATATTTTTATCTGCACGAGGCTAAAGCTAAGGTTAGCTAACTGCAGTACAGTAGTACAAGGCTAAAGCTAAGGTAAGTTAACTGTAGCACATTAGCACAAGGCTAAAATTAAGGTTAGCTAACTGCAGTACATTAGTACAAGGCTAAAGCTAAGGTAAGCTAACTGCAGCACATTAGCACAAGGCTAAAATTAAGGTTAGCTAACTGCAGTACATTAGTACAAGGCTAAAGCTAAGGTAAGCTAACTGCAGCACATTACCGTCACAGATGTGGGAAACATAATGAAGTAGTTGTAGAACAGAAAGTTCCTTATATTTTGATGTTAAAGTCCAGCTGTTTGACAAATTGTGAACGGGACACAGCCAATAAGAGTTCGTTGACTACGACAGCCCGATGCCGATTCAACAGTGTAATCGGCCAGAACTACGTCCAACTGTCTCCTACTACGTCCGATGGTGCGGAACTCACCAAACAGACTCCCGTCGCCGACCGCGTCAAACCATCTGACCGCACCCAACTGCCGATGATCACCCCGGTGTGTCCCGGCCTTAAGGAAATTTGTTGCATATCCTTCTCTGTCAGGAGCAGAGCCTATTGTGGATGTTTTAGGTTGATGGGTGAAACCACAGCGCCCCTACCCTCAGTATACCCAGGCCACCTTGCACGCTCGATTTCATTTCGAACTGCTCTGCAGCCTGGAGACCAAGGCCGAAATCTTCGCATGAGTTTGGCGACCAATCACAGAATGGGGAGGGACGGCAAAACGATGACGCGCATGAAGCTTGTAATTTGTTTACGGATGCAACATGGCAGCAGCAGACGCGAAGCTATCTTTCGATCAAACTTTAGTTTATTTTAAAAGAAGACCAGCGTTTGGCTTTACAATCTTTTATCAACACCAAGAAAGATGTTTTAGCCTTGCTCCCAGCAGGATTTGGCAAAAGCCTAATCGACCAACTAGCCCCTGTTAGTGGCTAAGCTAATGGGGTTTAGCGAGACCTCGGTCGTTGCGGTGATACGATTGGCTATGTACAGATGCATATGATAGACATTCGTAGCGCTCAATAAAGGGCTCTGGACAATCGTAAACCACGCCTCCCCTACGAGAAAATAAATAGGTGGTTCCCAGACTAATCTCACTTGTGATTAGGCTAGCGTTAGCCAGGCTAGCGTTAGCCGGGCTAGAGTGCCCCGACACAGGTCAAAGACGACAGAAGAAAAAGAACAACAGCAACAAACATCAGCGGCACTGGAGGAGTGGTGTGTGGTTTCTTCATAACATCACATTGCTCCTTAAAAAGTTACGCCATTTTCTTCCACTTTGACCTCACCAGTGACACCAATGGCCAACACGTGTACTGCGCCGCTGGTTTGCATCCACACGCTTTGGAAAAAATGGACCCGATGTGCGACACCGAGTGCACACTGACTCCTCTGTATGTATCTGTACGCTTATTTAACAGAAAGCACACATGGCCTTTAGACAATAAACTCTCTGCCCCCTCTCTGTTTAAACCACGGCTCCGATAAAGAAGCCCGCTGTTGACTTTTATTAATGAATTCATTGCGAAACACAGAGGAGCCGACCGGCGGGACCCCAGCAGCGCGCGGTGATATACAAAATACATGTCTCCATAGATGCATATTGTGTGGCTTCGGTTTGGCCCGCGGCAAGAGCACAGCCTCCTCCGCATTTGGTTTGTTCTGTTTTCATATGTATGAGGCTCACTGGAGGTTTTTTTTTTTTTTTTTTACTGCCTGCATGTGTGTGTGTGTGTGTGTGTGTGTGTGTGTGTGTGTGTGTGTGTGTGTGTGTGTGTGTGTGTGTGTGTGTGTGTGTGTGTGTGTGTGTGTGTGTAATGTATGGACCGGGACAAACAGCTCCTCCTGTCCCCGAGGAGGACCATTTTTACTCGTAATTGAATTAAGTCAATTCCATTTGGTTAATGAAGGTGTCTGTGTGTGTGTGTGTGTGTGTGTGTGTGTGTTTGGGGTGTTGCCCTTTGAGCCGCTCCAGGCGAACAGTCACATTGAGACACACGGCGGAGGACAGGGTCAGAGCCGGAGAGAGCAGCTCCTCGGTGGCCGGCAGCTTTTTACTGTCTGTAAACACTTTGACGGCATCGTGACCGAAGAATACAGCTGCTGCGGTGCGTTCGGGCGTTCGTCTCATTGACCTCACAATTACACACATGTTAAAATTTTACAGTGTTCGGTGACAGCGCCATCAATGGTGGACATTTACAAGGGCTTCTGTAATGCACTCTGTCATCTTCACTTCTGGTCAGCGGGGGCTCATTATATTGTACGACATGCTTTCCTGGATATATTTGTTTACTCCAGTATCTTTTAGGATGTATACACTGTTAAAAAGATTTAAGGACAGAGAGAACGGTTAATTTTTGAGAGTGGACAAAGGAAGAGTGTCAAAAATTAAATAGTTTCTTTGAACAGAAGCGTAAATCTACGATACTGTATAACCTTAAATTTGTTTACAACAGTGTCTAAAAATCTACATCCAAACGAGAAGGAGCAGATGCTAATTGTCCTCAGGAGGGTTAACGACTCTGCCACTCATTCCAGCAGAGGACACATGACTGCTAATGAGCCAAAACTAGTCTAACTTTCATCCACTATAGACCAAACGATACAGTTACTGTATCGATGTATTTTTATTCCTACGACACAACTGTATTAATACATATTACCTTGAACTGATTTGTATTGTTTTGTAGGTAGTGTGTATTGATATACATGGGAAAAGATTCAATTAGAAATGTGCATGTTAAAATAAAACCAGATAGATCTTTTTTGATGTAATTTTTGTGTTTTGAAATAAAATCAACCCCTACCTCAACGCCAGATTTGAAAGTAAAGTTTTATGATTTTTACTAAAAAGCTGCAGTATCAGTTCTATGGATATAAAGGTGTTGAATGGTATCGAATTTTATAATTTTCAATGAGCCAATATCGTTCTGGAATCTGATCGAAACAATTCTGATCAATGATTGTTGTATTGTTTCAAAAACACATCGTTACATCGTCCGAACGTCCTCCGTAATCCCTCTGTAGTGCACTCTGTAGTGGCCACGCCTTTTTGTAGTGGTGTCCGAATGTCTAATGGATAGAAAATAGTGCACTCAAAATGCATTTTGAAAAGTAGTGGACATCAATGGTCACTAGAGGTCAGTATAGACCAGAATGCTTTGCGAGTTGCGGCAGGACTTTAACCCTCCGGACCCCGACTGCTGAGGACATGTTTTATTAAAATTAAGATCTCTCTGTAACCATGAGCAGTAGTTACTTAGTTTTTTCTCCAGTTGAAGCTAATGCTTGCGCCGTTCGAAAGCTGCTTTTGATATTGTTGTAACTTTTCTAGAGTTCATTTTATGGCGTCTGAGAGTTTAGTGTCTTTTGGTGACATTTTACAGTTGAGCGCCACCTAGAGGATGGACACAAATTTTGCACATTTCTGATACAAATCCTGCCAAAACCTACTTTTATTGTAGTTGCCATATTGATTACCCACAATGCTTTACAACTTGGTGACATCATCAATGACATCATTGGCCCTTTATAAATGCACGAGCTGTCGATAGTAAAATGTTGACAAAAGCACAGTGGAGGGTTGAAAGATCTTTTTAGTGCATCTGATGTAAAAACTTGCACCTACAGTGTTCTACTTTGTTTTTGCCTTTTCAAGAGTTTATGTTTTTATCAATAGTTATAAATTTTAACAAAAATCTGATTCATAATTGTTTTTCTCTTGTATTTCACAATCTAAAGCAATTGTTAACCCTTGGGGTGCCTGGTACTTTTTAAAATAAATGTATGCAGAATGCAAACAGTTATACCTACACTGTTCTTATTTGATATTGCATCTAACAAGGGTCTAAACTTTGTATTTTATTCATCAAAAGGCTTGTAAACCTTAATTTTTGTAATTTTTAATAAGAGTGCTCTCGTTTTGCATTTTCACTTTTTTTTCTTCTTTTGTCTTTTGGACAAGTAGGTAGTTTTTATTCTCAATTGTCATACAATCAGCACACACAGACTTAAAGTTCAGGTTTTTCTGAAAAAAATGATGTAAGTAGCATCTCTGTGGATCACTGGAGGGAAATTTTATAGCACTATTTATATAAAAAGTCTAGGTGAGGATAATTTGCCAAATATGGCTCAGGGTCCAAAGGATTAAACTGAACACAGCACGTCTGAATGAAACCAGTTAGAAACGCTGTTTTTACTTCTGTCAGGTTGTGTTTATGAATAAATAGCTCTTAAAATGCTAACGTTAGCTTACCTCAGCCTGTACAGGTGACAGCTTCCCCTCTGAAGGCACAGAGCTGCAATAATCCACTCTGTTTTTTGTTTTTTGTTTTATTTAAGTGATAATTCATGTTAAATATCACATGTATGATTATTATTTATCTATAAATATCTAAAATATTGCTAAAGTCTGGTCTGGCTTTATCACAGAAAACCATTATCAGTGGAGCTCACCAAACTTTATTTATTTTGTTTAATTTTTTCCACAGACGCCAGAGTCACATGATCAATGGCGAGTTAAAAATAGTGAGCGAGTGTCTGAATTGTTCACAAAATGAGTGCACTATAGTCTGCTGTAGAGTGCGGGACTATATAGGGGCTAGGGATGACGTTCGGACACCGCCTGAGAGTCTTCACAGACGAATTAATTCTGTGTAATAAGCAGGCATCTATAAAGAAGTTGTTAGTAATTGCTGTTAATAATAATAATAATAATAATAATAATAATGCATCACTCTTATGTAGGCCTTATTCACTCAAAGTTGCTTTATAATTTGGTGCATTATTCTTTCTCTCCTCAGCCTCACTCGGTGGTGGTTCTGTCCTGGGGCAGACTGACAGAAGTGTGGCTGCCAATCTGCGTCTATGGCCTCTGCGACCACCACCAAACACAGCCACACTGGCAAAAGGTGGGTGAGGTGTCTTGCCCGAGGACACAACAACGGTATGCAATGCCAGAAGCCTGAATTGAACCTCCAACCTTTGGGTTAGTGGGCGATCATCTGAGGCACTGCATTGGTTTATTCATTAACAAGATAACTCAATTTTTTTTATTTTTTTTGTATCAGATTCAGTAGCATTGTGATTTTTTTTTTTTCTCACCATAACAAGTTTGAGGGTTCTGTGGCTGAACAGACAGAGCCTTTACCCCTGAACTAGAAGCTCCCAGGTCTGGTCACTACATTTTTATCAATCTCTAAATACTTCCAAGTGACTTTTTTTTTTTTTTTTTAATAAAAGCCAATGGCTGCCAGTCCCTCCAGCCCCTCCCCTTGTGGCCAGTGGTGGTACTACAGCCACTGTTACATAAACACAGCACCTTCAGCTTCATGAACGACGTGTTACTAAGCAACATTTAAGACATAAACGACTTTATTTCCGTCTCCTCTGTCATCTGCCAGAGCTCAGAATATTCCGGGAAGAAAACGCATCCACTTTCCCATCAGACCCCACACCTCCGCAGACACACGGCCGCCTCCCTTTTCTCGTGCGCGTGGTTTCGAGACCCACAAACACACACAAACACACACAGACGCACACACGGAGACCAGAGGAGCAGAGTGTGATTGCTCGGCGCGCCTCGTTTAGCACTTCTAAGCTGCAGCTCCCCAGAGGCGGCCCATCACATCCAGTTATCGCGGCGCGCTCTCGGGACCGCGCCCACCTGCTGCGCTGCCCTCGGCGTGGGGTCACACACCGAGGCGAGACGGGCACGCACTTCACTTCAGTCGCACTTCGGTTACAGACAGACAGTGTGCAGGACAGGATTTAGAAGCATTGGGAACGGCATTGTATCGTCTGGGGTGATTTGTAAACAATAAGAATGTGGAACAAGAAAAAAGACGCTCCTATAGGTTGCGTTCACGTGAATTTTAACGCCCAATTCGCACTTTATTCGTTGCGGAGGTCGTACGGGACACGCAACAGATTGACGCCATTCGAGTCAATGCGTGAGTTTATACATAAATCTGTCGGACATTGTTGCCAGATTGGGATGGTTTCCGTCCAATTGGGTTTCTTTTGAACACCTTAGGCTAGGAAAAAAAAAAAAGCAATGGACAGGTTTGTAAAATTTGGGTTGCTTTTTACAACATTTGGTAGGTTTTTAGAAAATACTATGGAGAAAATGCCAACAGAAATACACATTTTAATAAACTGCCATGTCCTCACACTCATACAGTATCATTAATCCATTTGTTTTAAAATGATCAAGGGTTTGGTTGCTCACTTTTTATGATGGGATTTCATACGTTTTTGGGTTTGTTTGTTTGTTTGTTGTTTGTTTGACGCCCTGACCAGGAAGGCTCTGTTTGTCTCATTGCAGTCTTTGTGGGAAACCTGTTTGTGTTACAGTTTTTTTTTTTTTTTTTTTTTACATATAAGATTTGTATTGGTTTTTATTGTCTTTTTTTAGGTTTTTAGGTTCATTTTGGGCTGGAAACTGTCATCGAGACCTGCCTTACCTTAGCTAACCCAACCTTATTTATTTCCTGGAATATTTTCTTCTTTAAGCATTGCTTTGGTCCCCGTCGTTTCCAGTTGTGGTCATGCCTTTTCTCCATCGCTGTGGTTAAACACAACTGTCTCAGGTCTGTTCCCTGTCTGCTCCAACCTCCTGCCTTTAGAATAAATGAATAAATCAATGTCTGATCCAACCAATCGCCTCACTGTGACTTACCTCTGCTTTTTTATGGCAATGTCAACATATACATCAGAAACACAGCAGTATGCATTACCGTCGCTCTCCTGAGATGTGGCCCCACCTCATGCCCAAAGCGCGGACCGCCTGAGTGCTGGGACTGGGGCGCTGCGGGCTGGGGAACAGTGATTAGCGCCGCTGCCGTCCCGGTCCGGCCCGACTTGTCACGGGTCTGACATGGGATGCAATTATAGAGGGAGGTTTGTGGGCCCCTCAGGCGGGTGCCATCCAGGCTGTCAGAGGCGGCTGATGTGGCCGCTCCTGGCGCCGCCGAAAGGTGCCACGCCGGTCCTTATGCGAGCTCCAAACTGTTAAAGGACCGGCCGGAGATTCTCCCAGACGTCTCTCACACACAGAGCTGGTGGCTTTTGTTTGAGTATTAGGCCTCATTTCCATCAGAGAGAAGTATGGAGTTCAGTTCAGTACAGAAATCTGAAGCCTGATCTCATAGCGTTGTATTTATTTACCAAGGTCACTTTTACAATTTTGTTAATCTAAATCTGAATATACAGTATATTATTAGCATTTTTTCTTTAAGAGTAAAGAAGTGGTCCATCTGTTTTTGGCTGTGATAATTGACATTACCGACAGTCCAAGAGAAACTGCTTAAACTGTGCAATAAAGGTAGTGATAAAACCTAAGGATAAGTTTTCATTTTTTTGAACATGCCCTTTTTTTCCAACATATATAAAAAAAAAAATCTGCATTAGCTGCTGCAAAAGACCACGACATGTCAGCAGAAAGCAGACCTGAGTATTGAACCAAAAACAATTATGCACAAGAAAAATAAGCGATGTCTGTAATCCACCAAAGAAATAATAAAAATAATAATAATGCATTAGTCTTATACGGCGCTTTTCTAGGCACTCAAAGTCACTTTACAGTTTGGTGCATTATTCCTTCCCTCCTCCGTCTCACCTGATGGTGGAGAGTTACTTCTGTAGCCACAGCTGCCCTGGGACAGACTGACAGAAGTGTGGTTGCTATTTTCCGCCTACAGCCTCTCCGACCACCACCAAACACATTCATACAGGCAAGGTGGGTGAAGTGTCTTGCCCAAGGACACAACAACAGTATGCATTGCCAGTAGCGGGGATCAAACCACCAACCTTTGTGTTAGTGGGCAAATGTCTCTACCAGCTGAGCCAGTGCCACCCCAAAACTATGGTTAGTTGACCAAAGTCATGCCTGGGTTTTTTTTAGGAGTTTTTCCTTACCGAGAAGGAGGAGTGTCCTGGCTCTGTTTAGTTTAGTGTAGTTATTGTTTGTGTTGATTGTGTGTTAAGTCTGATTGTGTGTTTATGTTTGATGAACTGTTGTGAAGCCTTTGAGGCGACTTTTGTTGTGATACTGGGACGTACAAATAAAACTGAATTGGATTGAATTGAAAGCCCAGTGCAGTGATTAATCGACCGACAAAAAAGTGAGGTCACATTTCAAGTAAAGTTGGAAGTAAAAAAGTCAAAAGTTATAAATTAGACCATGTTTGATTATGCAAAGAATCGTCCAATTTAATTTTAGTCGACCAAGACGTCACTGACTCTTGTTGTCAGCTCTACTAACAATGGACTGATCTACACAAGGCCCATAAGAGTTTATTGAAAACATGCTGTTTAATTCTACATTGGACAAATGCTGTGGTTTTATTTAAAAGCCTATAACACACACATAACACTATCTCAATGCAGAAACAGCTCTGGATCTCATGCTATAGTATTGCTAATTAAATTTAATGAACAGAAAAAAAACTTGGATGGCATATTAGTGATACTATCATCTGTATTTAGCTCAACATTTTGCACAATTAATATGTGGCTTGTGTAACGTGAAGTTATATTAGAGCTAATTTATTGCAATGGGAGGATGTGACTGACTGACGCGCAGAAGAAAAGGTTTTTTATGGAGCCCAGATGTGTGTGAAAGATGAGACCTGAGACATAGATGATGTTATATGTAAAGATAAAGCTATTGAATATATAGAGGAAGTGGAAGTGGAACAGAACAAATACAAAACACAAATGTATTAAATAAATTTACTGATCAAGTTTCAGGTTTTTTCGTTCAAAAAGTCTTTTAATAGGGTTTGTTTGAGAGTTCTTTTTGATCCTTTTTAAGTTCATTTTTTTTGGAAAATAGGGTCCGTAATCCAAGGACAAGTAAACAAACAAAAATAAAACAAAAACAAAGATTGGTCCTACCAGCTCGCCACTTCAATATGAAAAAGTAGTACAACAATAAAACCTGACCGCTGAGTTTGGTTCATTTGATTCAAGAATTAGGATGAGAAAAGCCGTTTGTGCATGAAGCCACCGCAGGAGCCGAATGCGGAAGTATCCCTCCGCGTGGGTAACACTCGGCTAATCGTGCCTCTGACCGATGAAAACCCAAAGAAAACTACGCCCCCGCCACCTTGAACCGTGCCATAAACCTTCTGAACGATGCTGTGGCTCTGTGGCCGTCCCGCCTCTCTCTCCTCCATCTTCTGCCTCTCACGGTGAAGTTCTCTCACGCTGTTTTCCACATCTTCTCCCGCCGCATTATCAGGCTGCGCAGGACTGTGCCAGCTCTGCCCGTAAGCTCCGTAAGACCCAAGGCAAATTACCCCAGCGGGTCGTCCCACTACTCCTGTTCCCGGGCCCCCCTCTTCTCGGCACGTCTCAAATCAAAGTGGATACCTCAGCGCTGGGGGAGCAGAGCTTAAATCAAATTCAATGTGCTCCACCAGGTCTATCCCACGGCGGGAGAGGAAAAAAATACATTTCTGCAGTGGAAAAATGTACATGTTTTTAACCACTGTTCCTTGTATGTCGCTTTATTGTTACCGCAAACTGCTTTTTACAGGAAATTGATTTGTCCAAAGCCGTCCGCAGCCCAAATCTCGGTCGTTGAAAGCCGTGCCAGTGGGCCATCAGGTGTGATTTTCCACTTTTTGAAGGGAAGGGGGAATGGCCTGAAATTGTATCCTGTGGCAGCTCGCAGTTCTTCTAAAGCCGCCCTGGGAAACACGACAACACTCCTCCGCCATCTCCAAAAAGGGGCCACTGCCACTAATGGGACTCAACCAGAAATAATGTCAACGTCAGACTCAGCTGCAGAACCAAAAACATCCAGTATATTTTATTTATCTGCAAAAATACACTGCATTGATTGTTCATTGTGTGGTGGTATACATTTGCAAGTAAAGCACAATCATCTAGCTACAAATACTGCATTTCTTCATTTTTTTTTTTCAGTTAGAAAGAATAAAAAGAGAGGACAGCTGGTGAAGAACCACCAACCACATTTACATGACCCAAAATACAAAGAATCTGTTGGGTTTACACTACAGACCCTGGTGTTGTTGTAAAAAAATCACACCATAATACATTTTCTATGGAGGAATTAGCATTAGCTGCAAATATCACAAGCTATGAATAACTAAGATTGGTTTTGGAAAACAACTGAATGAGTGTGTAATGACATTGGAGACTGTATTAACATTATTCTGCTTTTTTCAGCCTTTTTGAAACAGTGTTGGACTACCTTGCATTAGTATTTTGAGTTTTATAACTTAAAATAATGTAACGATACAGTAACTGTATCGATGTATCGTTTTTTTCCTATAATACAACTACATCGATACACATGACCTTGTATCGAATCGTATCGTTTTCTAGGAAGTGAATATCGATACACATGAAGTGTCGATCGATAATATCGGAAACATCAAAATTAGACATTTGTATGTTAAAAAAACAGATATGGCTTTTTGGAGATAAATGTTGTGTTTTTAATTAAATAAAATATTATATTCAACTTTTCCTCACTCTCTGTCTGCTGGACATAATCAACCCCAGCTGTGGTGCTACATTTGAGAGTAAACTTTTATGATTTTTGGCAAAAAGTTGTATTGATTATCGATACGAAGGTGTTGAATCGTATTGAGTCGTATCGTTCTAAATTAGGCAATATCGTTTTTGAATCGTATCGAAACACTTCTAATTGATACATATCGTATCGTTGCAAAAACGTATCGTTACACATCTAATATGTGGAGGCAAGCATTCTTTGACTTTGCAGAGAATGCTTGCTGGGGACTGGACAGTGCATAAAATGGCTAATAAGCACAGCTGTTAGCGACATGATGCTAACAGATAGATAAATGAGCTGATTGCTTTGTAGTGACGGAGGTTTAAGGCTGAAATGATCTGAATGAGTCCAGTGATGGTGTATGGGCTTTAGAAACGCACAGGAGCACTTCCTGGTTTCACGTGTCTACGTAGAGCTGTGAGACCGAGCGTTTTCAGCTCTGGAGAAGGGCAACGCCTCAGCATACAGGATTACTCAAACAGAATACTACTCCAGGTCTGTTTTTGAAGAGGGCACAACATTATAACATGGTTAAAAGCTAAAATAAAAAAGTCAATTTAGCAGAATAGGGGATCTTTAAATAAGTTCACCTTAGAAAATAGAACTGACACGTATCTATATCAACTACTATTTTTTTTCTTCTTTGAAATGAATTAAATGGGAAAAACAGAAGTTACTGACAAGCAAGCTCAGCTACTCACCGCATGGAACACCACATGGAAATCAGTGCTCTGAGAATTTACTGTCATAAATGTATAAAGCAATATGGTTCATGATTGAGAAGTTCACAGCGCCCCCTACAGGCCTGGCAGATACACCACTTTTGATTTTGCTACAGGCCAGTGTTTGTGTTTCGACGTCAGGTAAACGGCCGGTTCACTCCAGTGCAATGCTGGAAAGGTGCATTTTTTACTCAGTATGAAGGTCAGCAGGGAGGTTGTGGGTTCAATCCTCAGGTTGGACGCCATCGGACGCCTCCGAGTGTTAATGCGGGTTCCTTCCTCTTCCTCTCACCTTTGTCCAAACAAAGGCATGCACAGGTGAACTGGAGACTCTAAATGTCCCACGGTGAGTGAGTAAGCAGAGTTAGATGAATGAATGACGTCCCGGTGTCCTCTGCCTGGCCCCTGTCTCTGATCTCACTCTCCCCGCTCCTCTCCGGGACCACAAAGACCCGCGTTTAAACCTGAAGACCATGGGCTAATTAAGAGGCTCTGATCTGGGACCAGTGAATTATTTAAGACTGATCCAGGACCAGACTCTCCTGTGTGTGTGTCCTCTCTGTTCTCTCCGCTCATTGTGTTTTTACGACAGCGGCCCGACTGCTCCTTCATCACAGAAATGGGGCCTTCACAAACCCCATACAGGAGCGGGACAGGGGCGAGATAACACACACACAGGTGATTTAAGACCTGGATCTAAAACAACAGAGGACTCTATAAAAATGTTGGTATAGTCCTGGTTTAGTCCTGGTTGTGATTTAGGATACAATGGTAGTTTTTGACTGGTTTAGACCTGGTTTAGTTCTAGACTTAGACTTTGAGCTCGTATCTCTGTGTGTTTTTGTAAACTTTGATTGCATTCTCATCTGGGTGGATGAAAATCTCCACTGAGAAACTGCACTTTTTTTCATAGTTTTTCTTTTTATAGTCTATATTTTTCATAGTATAAGTCGCAGTAGCCAAAAAATGCATAATGAAGAATAAAAAAACATATAAGTCGCACTGGACTATAAGTCACATTTTTTTTTTTTTGGGGGGGGGGGGCATTTTACAAAATCCGACACCAAGAACAGACATTTCATGTTGAAAGTCAAGTTATAGTAATAATAGAATAGAGAACAACAGCTGAATAGGTGTGCGGTTTGCTAACGTAACACATTGATGGTTATTCAGCTACATGAAGCATAAACAACGAACTGAATAGGTGTCTCGTATGTTAACGTAATATATTAACAGTTATTCACATAACTATAGCATAAAGAACATAATATAACAAGTTCACCAAACTCACCATCTCACTCCTAATCACTAAATCCTTTAAATTCTTCATCCTCGGTGTCGCTTCTGAACAACTCCGCCAACTCCGGAGGTAGACGAAGCGCCGCTTCCTCCTCTGCGTGGCTGTCGTCAGACTCAGCATCAGTTCCATTTCCAATTATTCCGCTCTTTCTCAGTTGTCTTTATAGCCTAAGTTGTTAGTGGTAATGTTTACATTTTAAATTGTCAGTGGTACAGGTGCAGCAGATGCTGGGACACAAGCCTAGAGCGCCCTCTAACCAACACCTGAAATATTTTAATATATAAGTCACACCTGAGTATACGTCGCACCCCTAGCCAGATTATGGAAAAAAAAGTGACTTACAGTCTGGAAAATGCGGTATGTCACTTTCTACTTTTGTAATTACTATGCACTTTGTTCACACATTAAACTACCAATATGTTTTTATGCAGAGTTTAGTCTTTGGTTTTGAGATACATTTAGTTTTGCTCTGTTAGGATTAGTCTTGTTTTTCCTGTAAAATATCCTTCTTTGGAAACTCTCTTGTTCGGTTTACTCCAAGTTTAGTCCACGATTTAACGCTGGTTTTAACCTTGGTTTTTATGTCCAGCCTTTCATTGTCCTCTATCCCCCAAACACATCCCTTAAGTGCTCCCCCTGCCCCATTCAAGGCCCTGTCCAGGAATTAGACAGCTCCCAGATAACATTGTGTTTGATTAAATACAGGACTTCCTCCTCCTAAAAAACCGTCGCAGTTTCCTTTCCCCAGACGCTGACTTGAGTTATCCTCCTGTGGGCCATTCTCACAATAGCACCACTTTGAGATCTTAACTATTGTTTCCTCTGCAACTCTCAACTTGATGTATCTGGAGAGGAATCCCATCTTTGGAAATAAATAAAGCTTCTGTTTTTATTACTTAGAAAGGAGACCCGAAAAGAGGAGCTTTTTTTTTATTTTGCCGATGCAGTGCAAGCAAAAGTTCAGAGGAGCCCTCGTATTCATTCACTCAGCGGGAAATGGCATTTTCCATTTCTTCTCTTCAATGTTGTGGTCCTTTTTCCCTGACAGCAGTGCTCTCCCTGGGCCAATTTCAGACCCTGCCATCGCCGTGCACCATCTTTCAACTGCTACAGGAAGCTAAGTACAAAAAAAAAACAAAAAAAAAGAAAGAAAGAAATAAAGAAACCCACACAAACGCGCTGACCCGAGACTGCGGTACGGTAGAAGAACGGGAGAGAGAGAAAAGGAGGAGGGCAGAATTAGCCGGTGTGACTTGGAAACAGCGCATTTGCACAAGTTGCAAAACCATTAACCTTGAGGAGAAAGAGCTGAAATTGCGCAGCGAGAGGCAGTTAAAATGCTCTGTTCGGAGTGTGTATCCGTCAGTGAGGGACGTCCCAAAATAGACAGAGAAAATAAACACAGAAAGGTTTGTTTTGAAATTACAATGTTAAACAGTGGATTTTATTGCGTCAAACTGATGGATGCATGTACAGCACAACCAGAAAAGGCTCTAAGATGCTTTTTAGAGTGGTAGTTCCTGGTTTATATTTACTTGCTGCTGCTGTCACTTGGTCTCTTTATTACAGTCACTTTATCCTCCTGTTCTCTGCGCTGGTTACATATCGCACTGTCATGTAAAAAATCATATTTGGCCCCTATTTTTGTTCATCTGTGTTGTTATAGTCCATGTTTAGAACACACATACAGTGACTTAAACACACTGACTGCGTTTACGTGGGACATCATTCTCCGATTAAGGTCCAAGGCTCATACTCTGAATAAGGTGTTTACATGCGCTACTGGAATTAGCATGTTTACAAGCTGTTGACAAGAGCATATTCTGATTAAGCTTAAGTTAGAGTTTTAAATGTTGTGTTTATAGCAGATATTTAAAACATGCGGCGTTGTCTGTATTTAATGAAAGGATGAGAGTAAATCCTGGAGCGTAGCGATGAGAGGCTGGAGGTAAAGCTAATGCTAACGCTACACCTTAGTCCCAGCTTTCTGTGCAGTATATATTCTGTTTTGTGCAACTGTACTGACCCTACATTTAACAACTCACTATATAACATCACTAGTTTGACTCATGTTGATATAATGTTAAAAATAAACACCAAGTTTGTTCTACAAAGTAAGAGCCCCACGGTGCCGTCTAAAACCGGAAACCGCTGTTGCTAATAACCGCTAGCTTGTTTTGCTGAGAATAACGGCGCTTTGACCGTTTTCTCTTGAATTAAGAAAGTTTTTATCAGTCACAAAGCCACCTTAACTTCGGCCAAAAAGGTGAGAACAAGCAATAATCTGATTAAGGTGTTTACATGCAGCAATAATCAGAATAAGATCGGAATACTCCAGGTGTCTTATTCTGATTAAGGCTTATTCTCAATATGACCTTAATCTGATTAAGGTTGTTCTAAAATGGTGTTTACGTGACAGTATCTTATTCGGAGTATACTCATATTCAGATTATGATCAGAGTATTCTAGTGCATGTTAACACAGTCATTGTTTTGTTCAAGTATATTTTATGTATATTTTGTAAATTTGGATTAGTCAGGCATAGTTTATTTTACTTTTTAATATTGTTTCCTGCATGTTTATGATTATTATTATGATTATGATTATTATTAGTAGTAGTATATGTTATGTTTGCACCAAGGACCAAAGCAAATTACTACAGCAATAAATACTTTTCTGACTGTGATTCAGACAAAGTTAAAAGTGAAATGCACTGGCACCAGCTCACTGTTGGCTGTGGGCGATAACTCCTTCAACCTACAGTCACCAACCTCATCTGCAGGTCGAGAAAAATGAATTATTGCCTTTCTCCGATTATAACAGAAGTTTTAAACTGCTGTAAACCTGGGATTTTTTCTCTTTCATCAAACTGGAGAAACTGTGGGACTACTGCTGCAGGTATACAGCGTTCTCCAGTTCACCCGGAGAGGCATTTAACTGCACTCGGTACTAAACAGACAGAACAACATTAGTCCAGTGTTTAGAGATGTACCCAGGCATTTTAGACCAGAGAAGGCACATTATTCTGTGTTGTATTGTGTTAATCCATTGTGTTCAAAGTAAAAGCTTGACTGCTCTGGCTTTGATGCGTTTATGGAGCTGTGTGAGACATTTACCAAGTGAGATATGCATTTTTCTGAATTTTATTTAGTAAATAATAATGCGTTAGTCTTAAATAGTGCTTTTGTAGACGCTCTAAGTCATTTTACAGTTAGCTGCATTATCCATTCACTCCTCAGTCACACTCATTTTATGCCACCACCAAACACGCTCACCCTGTCACATTCACAAAGGCAAGGCGGGTGAAGTGTCTTGCCCAAGGTCACAACAACAGTATGTAATGCCAGCAGCAGAGATTGAACCACCAACCTTTGGGTTAGTGGGCAAATATCTCCAGCAGCTAAGCTACTGCTGCCCAAAAGTAAAAGTGTTATTGTAAAAAAAACTGAAAACGCACAAAGAAAAATGAAGCAATGTGAAATTTGCATCAATATTTCCAATGGATTGATACATTTACAATCAATTATCAATGAAATAATTGTTTAAAAATCTAGTAATAATGATTTTAACAGACTTTTTATCTTCATCTGCAAGACATGCAGCACTCTTCTCTCACAACAGATCACGTTTGGGTACTTTTACTTCAGGTACCATTACTTTAATGAAAGTACCGTATTTTCCGCGCTATAGGGCGCTCCGGATTATAAGGCGCGCTGTCATTGAATGGTCTATTTTCAAACTTTTTTTACTTATAAAGCGCTCCAGACTAAAAGGCGCATTAAGCAAAACAAAACAGTCAGATAAGTCAGTCACTCAAACTTTATTCAACGCGTTCACCATAACTCCTAAACTTGTTCAGTTGTAACGCGTGAATAAAAAAACACAATCTGAGACCGCTAAATCAAACGATAGCGTATTCACAATAATTCATTGAGTTTAAAGTCCGTGTCGTAAGCGTGTCTCTTGACAGATGGCATTTTGGGGTAATATTATGGTGAAACACAGTATGTATTACTCCGCGATGCTCCTGACTACAGTAGCTGCAATGTTGCAAGCGGTGCGGCTTTGTAGTTTACTAAAGTCGTACTAAGTTACTCGAATAAATTTATATATAAGGTGCTCTGGATTATAAGCGTCGTTTTTTGAGAAGATTGAAGGCTTTTAAGTGCGTCTATAGCGCGGAAAATACAGTACTTCATAACATCATTGCTGCAAAACCTCTCAAAATATTTATCACTCATCAAAATCAAATCAAATGCTGATTCAGACCAAAGCTGTGGCTGTACTGACAGTTATGGACCAACGGTGAGGCATATTTTAGACCAATCCAAATGGAAATAACACAGTGTGGCTCTGACTGTATAAAATAAGCTGATGAAGGGGGTAACAGCAGGTGGCTTTGGAAAGAGGCTATTTCAAACAGTCAAGCTACATAATGTATATTTTGTTTTGAAAATACTGTCAGAGTTTAGCCTATCTCTGTCAGTTTTGGCTTATTGCTCATGTACAGTTATTATTCTGTATGTATTATGTATTTTCTGCAAACAGTTTGTCTTAAGCCAATTTCCAAAAACCACAAATAAAGTGTGTTTTAGTGAGATTCACAGCCTCACAGTCTCCTGCATAATGTTCTCTGAAATCTTCATGTCGGTAAAAATGGTGTCAGCGCTGTAATTGTGCAAAAGACCAGGCATCCAATTACTCCTGCCTCTTTTTAGGGATTCAGCGCTGACTTAAAATTATGCTAAAACTAGAAGCACAGTCCCCGAAGAGGCACACAAGGGCTTTCCACGACTTTCATTAGTAATATCCAGGGTTTACCGACGGCGCGGGTCTAAAGTGGAGCCCAAAATGATGGAGATGAGTGAAATCCCAGTATTTTATTTTAATTATCTTGATGTTCGTGGAAAACACGGCTGTCTGAATGAGATTTACTGAATTAGACTGAGTCGTCATGGAAACACAAGTGAGCGTTTTACATGTTTCAGCCTTGACACAACGCAGGCACAAAACTGAGAAGATATTTTAGCAGATGTGGAAAATGAGTGTTATTTTAAATTATTGAAGAGGTTTAACAGAGGCTAAGGAAGCATTGAATGATGAAGTGAAGAGCAACAAACTAGGCATTAATGTTGTAGTCAAAACCGTACGAATCAAGACCAAGACCAGTTCGAGACCACGGTGAACCAAGACAAGGATGAGACTTTCAGGGTTCAAGACCAAGTCGAGAGACCGAGACTTTTAAAAACCAAGACCAAGGAAAACTGAGACAAACCCTGTGAAGTCTAACACTACATACAGAAAAAAGTGGTTCAAATACATTAATGATTATTTTAATAAACGTATAAAACAGACTCCACAGAGACAGATCATCGTGGTTCTTCTAATGTGGAAAACTAATTTCAGAAAAGCATTTTCTTCTAACGTTTGGTGAATAAAATCTCAGAGACTGAGACAAGACCGAGTAAAACTGGATTCAACTCCAAGACCACAAAGTAAAAACTGCATTTGAGACCAAGACTGGAAAAAAAGGTGTCTCAAGACCAAGACCAGTCTCAGGGGCTACAACACTACTTGACATAAAAGTATTTCTAAAACACATGACCTAAACCCAAGATTATTCCCACGTCTGGACTTCAAATCAAGAAAAAAATAGATTTAAACTTGGAATAATCCAACTTATGGTCAGGACTAGACCAAGACAAAAGCAAGGGTGTCTCAGGACAGCGTGACTAATCCTAATTACCAGCACTAAACTAGAAAAATATATGAAGAACAATATCCAGTCTGCTGTCTAAATAAGGACTGAAGCAAGTACAAATAACAGAATCAATCAATAAACCAAACAACATGGTGACACTTCACCCACACTGCCTACTCCACTCTGTGGTTGCAACTAAAATCAGTATTTTTTCTCAGCCCGGTTTGTTTTTTCTGTTTGTCCATTGTGCACTTTCTCTGAAGGGGTATTTACCAGTGGTTCCAAACCTTTTTTTCAAGTGACCCCCATTTTATCAGTTGATATGTTGATGGCCCCCACACTCCCTGATCATGATAATTAGGAAAAATTAAAGCTCCTGTAAGCAGCAGCGCTTGTACTGGTTTGAAAACAGTACTGCAGTCTAAATCAAAACAATGGTCTGTTTTCTGATTGGACAATCACCAGTGCAGTTTTAGAACCAAAACAAAAAATGTAAACATACTTTGGCCATTATGTAAAACATATTTTTAATTGTTAATAACTCAGCTGTACCATTGTTATCAGTAAAACTAATATTTGATTTAAACATGTTTACATCTTGGCACACACTGGGTCATTTTTATGAAATATATACTGCTCATAGCACCTTTAAGTAATTTATTTGGTAAATTTCACTGTACAACAAAAATGTCACAGAAGTATTATTAATGTATTTTCAACAATTTCTAAACTTTTTTAATGCATTAGCCTGTCTTCCTTGCATTATCATTCAGCCCAACTGGACGTCTTGATTCAAGAGGCCCCCACGACCCACTGTGAAGGTTTGGCAACCCCCAGATTAAGAATCACTGATTTATGCCATCACTGAGTCAAGTTTACATGCCGTGTAGAAAAGTGCAAAAGTCTCAAAAGTGCACTTGCCACATAATTATGTGAACCCTTTGGAATTACTTGGATTTCTTCACAATATGGTCAAAAAATGTGATCTGACCTTCATGTAAGTCACAAATATAAACACTGTCTGCTTAAACTAAAGCTGCAAAAACATTTTTTTTTATGTGTTTATTGAATATTTATTTAAACATTCACAGTGCAGGATGGAAAAAAGTAAGTCCACCCCTAGGCTAATGACTTCTTCAAGAGCTAAGTGGAGTTAGATGTGAGTTAGGTGTGGGTTAAAGTGGCCCTGCCCAATAAAAAACACACACCAGTTTTGAATTTGCCATTCTAAAGAAGCATTACTTGATGTGAACCATGCCTCGAAAACAAAAGAGCTCTCAGAAGACCTACGAGTAAGAATTGTTGACTTGCATAAAGCTGGAAAGGGTTACAAAAGTATCTCTAAGAGCATTGATGTTCATCAGTTCATGGTACGACAGATTGTCTATAAATGGAGAAGGTTTAGCACTGCTGCTACTCTGCCTAGGAGTGGTCGTCCGGTAAAAATGACTGCAAGAGCACAGCACAGAATGCTCAATGAGGTGAAGAAGAATCCTAGTGTCAGCTAAAGACTTACAGAAATCTCTGGCACATGCTAACATCTTTGTTGACACATCTACAATGGGTAAAACATTGAACAAGAATGAACTTCATGGGAGGACACTACAGAGGAAGCCACTGCTGTCCAAAAACAAAAAAATATTGCTGCACGTCTGACGTTTGCAAAAGAGCTCCTGGATAGCACTACTGGCAAAATATTCTGTGCACAGATGAAACCAAAGTTGAGTTGTTTGGAAGGAACACAATGCTGTGGAGAAAAAAAAGGCACAGCACACCAACATCAAAACCTCATCCCCACTGCGAAGTCTGGTGGAGGAGCATCATGGTTTGGGACTGCTTTGCTGCCTCAGGGCCTGGACGGATTGCTATCATCAACAGCAAAATGAATTTCTAAGTTTATCCAAACATTTTGCAGGGAAATTTAAGACCATCTGTCCACCAACTGAAGCTCAACAGAGGATGGGTGATGCTACAGGACACAAATCAACAATAGAATGGCTTCAACGGAAGAAAATACGCCTTCTGGAGTGGCCCAGTCACACCAGACCTCCCAAGAATATTGCTAAACTTAAACAGTTTTGTAAAGAGGAATGGTCCAAAATTCCTCCTGAGCACTGTGTAGGTCTGATCTTCACTACAGAAAACATTTGGTTGAGGTTATTGCTGCCAAAGGAGAGTCAACCAGTTATTAAATCCAGCCCTGTTCCAGTACTAAGCCAGTCTTAAACCAAAGTCTGTTAATTACAGTGGTACTCCCCCCGTATGCCTCCTGTCCTGCTCTAGGCTCGTGTTGTGTGTCTGTGCATATAATTCCTCACATCTCTTTATGAAAACAGCACTTTACTCCAGTGGCAAAATGATGTTGACCTTTTGAGGATGGAGCAGGTACAAAGCAGGTCTCATTGTTCAAAGATAATGGCTGCGCGGCGTCTTTTTGTAGAGCCAGCGCCCGGTGAAAGAACGGGCGGTGGGTTAGAGCTGATGACTCACTCTCACTCTCTCTCTCCTCTGCTGTGTTTCTGTGTTTTTTGGGCTGGATTCTCCCCGGTTCAGATAAATGATGGAGCAGAAATGGTCTTTTGTTACCTACCCGAGGTTTACTCAGCGTGGCGTGTGTAAAACCAGGAGGAGGTGGGAGAGGGGGGAACAATGGAAGATAATGGTGACACAGGGAAGCGTTGTTATTTCGGCGAAACCTCGGAGCAAAACTAAAAATATGCTCCGTTTTATTATAGATATGAAACTTCTCTATTGTTTAGCGGCTCCTAACAAAAGTAGGAGCTGACAGTGGTGTCGGAGGGATAAACAAACTGTATAGACTTGGTTCTGCAAACAGTGTTAAATTTAAAATTAAATTACTGGTAGTGCAAGTTTATAATAATGCTTTTTAATGCAATTTTTTTACATTTTTGATGCCACAAACATACGATCGTGGCAGCTTAAATTGTGTAAAATACAGTTCATAAAGCACCAATAATGCTGAAAGTCCAACATCCGGTGTTTGGGGAATTTGGTTCCGCCGAAAGCAAACTCATTCCGTCATTTGTCACACTACTGTAGGAAATGAAAATGTTAAAATTATTCATCTTTTTAAATCAATCTGCTCCACAACAGCATTGCTCGTTTTACAACCTTTAAAAACATTATCAGGCTAAAAGAAAACATTTCCAATAAACACTTTACCGCTGCCATAAAGAAACCGGTGAAGAGACCAGCAGAGGGCAGCAAAGTGAAGAGTTTTGCGGCACTTCACTTTAAACTTTTTGTATGATGATAGTACAAAATTAAACATAGCTGTGAGGAATCAGTGCTTCCTGGAGTGGGATAGGCAGAAGTAGGATTACTCAAACGTGTGAATGTTTTTGATGAGGGAACAACATTATAACATGGGAGAAAACTCAAAAAAGTAGATTTTACATATAGACTTGGGCCTAAAGTTAAGGGAAAAACTCAGTCACTGTCTTTGAACACAGACTGACAGACGTAGAGACAAACAAAAGTCGCTGTATCATGGAACTTGGTGGTAGGTACTCAACTTTGTTTACAGTGGAGCTTGTAGCAAATGAATGTGTTTCTGTAAATTGGATAATTATGCTCCTAAAACAGGCAGATTTTGGTCTCAGGGTCCAGACACAGCCAAATCTTCCCACATTTCTAAGATTACAAAAAATAAAAAGTCCCAGCTTTATGTTTCTACATTTTAAAATTAGGCTCTATGTTCCCACGTCTAAGATTTAGGGTAGTGTTGGGGTTAAAGAGGCACAATTTACTAGAAAATAATCTTAAATGTGGGAACATAGTGCTGTGGGAACATAGACATGTTTCCCTCAAAACAGAGCAGAGGCTTCTCTCATCGTTGTAAACAATCTATGGTTCCACATAAATGCTGTGTATGCATCTTTACACTATAGGAGAATATGAATGAATGAATTTAATAATTTATCTTCATTTGAGAGGCGCACTTCAGTTCATAGCATCATTTTGTCTAAAAGGATAAAGCAAATGCAAATTGTTAAATCAGTTTGGAGCTGTGAGGCAAAATAACAACCAAGATGGCTGCCTCAGGAAACATCCAAATGCAATTGCTTCAACTCTCGACACATTAGACCGATATCTGTTTTTTTTTTATAGTTTGTGTCTGCCATGATTTCTACAGCGTTTTTCTCTAATTGTGAGCAACACTTGGTCTATTGCTCTGTTCGGCTCCATCCAATTGTTTCCAAAAGTATTCTGGTCCAAACCTCTTCACTCTGAAACACTAAAAAGCTCCCAAACTAAATCATTTTTAAAACTGTCGGTCAGCGATGCCAGGACTTTGAAGCCAACTTCTAACAACACGGGCTAATTTCCTCTGATTATCTGATAAGGGTTTAATGTGACAGTACTTTAGTAAATAAACAAAATGGCTGCCATTGTTTTTGGATCATTTAAACTTTGGTAGCAGCAAAGCCAGGCAGAAACTCAATGAGGAAAAGTACTTTTAATGGTTCAGTGATCTCTAGTTGTAGATAGAAATGTGTGGACAGTTGGTTTATAATGTTAGTTCTTCAGTGTTTACAAAAGTGTTTGTGATAAAACAGTAGCATTTGAGTCATTTTTGCTTAGCTTAGTTTCTGAAGTTGGGGCTATGAGTTGCATGTTTTCTAAGCTAAAGCTAAGAATAGGTTACTTCGATCAGTATTTCAAAAAACCCACACTTTAATGCATTTGTAAGCCCACACACATAACATTTACAGAATAGGAAAATAGGAAAGTGTACAGAGTAGGCAGAGCTGTTTCTAGACATTATAGGGGCTCAAGGCAAGAGGAACAACTGAGGCTCCGTTTTTTTTGTAAATCCCACCTCAAAATTTTTACTAAGCTCTCCTTTTGCCTCATGTCCTAATTTGTCACCTTGTATGCATAACAGAAAGTGTGTGAAAATATAAGGCAGGGAGGTCCCGGACTTATTTCCCAGGAAAATCTGACGAAAACATGTAAGATTTTCTGTTTTCCGATGCATTTTTGATGGTAAACAATATTTTAGCCTGGCTACAATTTACTACTTCTCCCAGATTTAGGAGAAATGCAAGGCAGGGTCACTTCATTGTTGAAACAGCTTGGATAAATGAACCAACTTTGGGGGAAGGGGTCAGTAGTTTGATTGCCACTGGTTGGTCGGAAGGAAGCAAGATAGATAGGTTGGAAAAGTGGAACGTAAGCTTCTTTTGGCGGTACTCAGGAGTCTTTTGCAGTTCAATTACATGTTTAGTTTATTAAGGGAGCATTTTATTTCTGGTTTAGATTTTATTTAGTCCCAGTTTAGGCTTGGAGTACTTTTGATTTCATCCTGCTTTGCTTGCAGTTGCATTTGATCTTGTTTTGACCTGGTGTAGCCATTATTTACACTTTAGTCCTGTGTGGTACTTGGGAGACCTAATATTTTCTGAGGTTCAAGTTTGAGAACCATTGGTCTAATAGTTACCAACGTACCATCCTCCAGTCAGGCCAGAGGGTCACAGTACTCTCCTCTGTTAAGGTATGGGCAAAGGCAACAGTGACCACTTTTTACTAACATTAAAAAGTTCATATTGCATAAGATTAGTAAATTAGAGCGGGAAACACTTGAGGAGTTTGAGCCATTGTTGATGCGGTGCTAACTTTTGATAGAATTGGGTTTAATCTGGTTTTAATTCGGGCCTGTTTGCTTGATTGGCCGCGCTGTGTCTGATTGCACCAGAGGCTGCAGATAGTAATCGAAAATGAACTGATAGCTTTTTACTTTTTATTCCAGACTGAATCCTCCGCCGCCGTCGCAGCCGCTCCCCCCTCTACACCTGCTGCCCACCGAGGAGCCCCTATCAGCCTCCACACTAATTACTTCAATTACTCTAACGATTATTCCCTATCACTGGGATGTTGCCGCGCTGTACAGTGGTGGCATTAAATTGTGTCTCTGAATGGGGCGCGTCGAGCCAGACACCCTTAAGATACTGCTGTTTATGCCCCGGAGAGGCCGCATTATATATAATCGATCCATGTCCCCTGCTCGGTAATAGACACAGAGGCTGGAATAGCTGCTGGGTTTTCAATGTGTAAGAAGACACTGAATAGAAAGTATGTTTTTTAACAGACGTAGATGAAGTACTCCAAATGTGTACTCGGAATAAGGTGTTTCTTCAAAAAAAATGTGTTTAATGTAAACTGCCGAGTAAAATCTACAACTGCACTACTGTAACTACTACAGCCAGGCCCGCTGACAGGCTTGCTGGGTCCTGGGGCAAGAAGGCTTCACATTTAAATAGGAAATATAAAAACAGGGACCATTTCTGGGCCCCTCTGACCCTGAGGCCCAGGACAACAGCAGTGTTGCCAGATTGGGCAGTTTCCCGCCCAATTGGGCTACTTTTGCTCTCTCTTGGCGGAAAAAAATAGCGTTGGGCGGGTGTATAATATTTGGGCTATTTTTAGACTTATGGGGCGGGATTTTGAAAATGTAAAATAAGCTCATTTTAATAATATTTTAAAATTTCCTGATCAATAATTATATATATTTGCTGGTTATTGATGAATAAAATGAATTTGTAAAATAGAAGTAGTAATATTAGTGTCATTAGTTGTCAATCACATGTCTAATTATGGACCTCTGATTGGTTGAAAAAAGTAAACACTGCAGCCCCGTGAGAGAGCTATTTGTTTTTCTGATTACACTCATCGTGGAGTTTATTACTTTTTCCATTGGCAGTTGTGAAGTTTTGTGTGCTCAAAATATGCTATTTCATATGTATTACAGTTTTAACATTAAGATTGTAGAATGGTTGTGATTTGGGCGGGTTTTTATTGTGTTTGGCGGGTTTTACGTTATATTTGGGCTGGAAACTGTCAGTCAGATCTGGCAACCCTGGACAACAGATCCCTTTGCCCCCCCACACTGTTGACAGCCTGACTACTACTACCACTACTGTCTCCAAACCTTCCTCGAACCCCCCAACCTTATGAGGCAGCCAGGATAGCAGTAGATATTATATCATCTGGATAACCCCTGCTTTTAAATCTTTGACTCATGTCCATGGCATGGTGCTCAAAATTGTTTTCGTTATCACAGATTCGCCTAAGTCCCCTGTCTTAATCTTTTTAAGTAATGAGCTGTTTGTATACTGGCTTGCATCATGTACCACACTGTAAAAAATATCTGTAGATTTCATTGTAAAAATCTGTAAAATCTCAACAGTAAAACACCGTAGTTGATATATCGGTAAAATACTGTTTTGGTTACGGTAATTAACTGTAATATTAAAAATAAGGCAAAATTGTATTTTTTTGTTTTATTTTTTGTAATGTATACAGTATAGCACTGTTAAAAAAATCGAGTCCTGTGTTTATTACAGTTTAACACCTTTTCAAAAGATAACTTTAAATTTTACAGTAAATGTTGATTAAAACATAAGTCACAAACTAAAATATACATTAATCTATTTTTTTGAAAGATAATAACTTTAAATTTTACAGTAAATGTTGATTAAAAGTTAAGTCACAAACTAAAATATACATTAACCTATTTTTTTGAATGATAATAACTTTATTTTGCAGTAAATAATAATAAAAACTCAAGTCAAAAACTGTAAAAACAACATTTGTGATAAAATTATACTGTAAAATGAAATACAGGCCTCTTGTAGTTTTTACGGTAGAATTCTGGCAACCACAGCTGCCAATTTTTTAACCATAAAATTTACAGATTTTTTTTTACAGTGCAGGTGACTGAGAACCATCCCCTTCTGTGCATGTGACCAAGGCCAACAGGTTCAAAAGCTGCATCCTGGCAGCCATCTTGAGTTTGCCCTGATGAAGGCCTAAGAGCCGAAACGCGTTGGCACTGTTTTAACTAACCAGCCTTTTAATAATCTTTTTGAGTGCCTCAGTTTCCTGCTTTTTTACCTTTGTTTGGAGTCTGTAATGATTCCTGGACTGAAGCTAAAGAAATAAAATCATGTAGTGGTCGCAGTTTATTCCTTGGAGAAGCTGCATTATATACTGATCCATGTCCTGTGCTCAGTAATAGACACAGAGGCTGGAATAGCTGCTGGCGACTGGGAAACCGCTCTGAGTGTAACAAGCAGTTATTACAGCCCGAGTCTGAACTTTGACCTCTCCCCTGCCTCAATACTGCACCAGGAAACGGTGAGAGAGAGAGAGAGAAAGAGAGGAGAGGCAGAGAGAGCAGCGAACAGCGTTTTCAGTGCCGCATTTGTCTCCATTACGGCTCTTACAGCAGCAAATAAACAGAGGAGACACACAATCATTCAGCATTACACCCCTGACTATAGCACTTCACATTTTCTCTCACCCTAACAGACTCCGGGCCCGACACATTCATTTTTTTACTGCCTGCCCGCAAATTCGACGGCTGCAGACGGAGAGAGCGGGATTCGCGACACGTTAATGGGTCATTCTCAGAGACGGATAAAAAATAATGCAAAACGATGTCTGGATGGTAACCCAATTGTCTGAGGCGATCAGAGCGGGGCAGGAGGTGGAAGGGAGGTTACACAAACCTGCAACATGACTGGGTCCTACCTTTACTATAGGCGCAAGGATTTTTCTCCCTCAGGACCTGCTTTAGTCCTGGTTTGGACCTGGCTTAATCCTGGTTTGGATGTGGTTTAGTCCTGGTTTAGACTGGGTTTAGACCTGGTTTAGACTGGGTTTAGACCTGGTTTGTTCCTAGTTTTTTCCTGGTTTATTTCTCGTTTATTTCTAGTTTTAGACCTTTTTTTTTTCCTGGTTTAGTCCTGGTTTGGACCTGGCTTAATCCTGGTTTGGATGTGGCTTAGTCCTGGTTTAGACTGGGTTTAGACCTGGTTTAGACTGGGTTTAGACCTGGTTTGTTCCTAGTTTTTTCCTGGTTTATTTCTCATTTATTTCTAGTTTTAGACCTTTTTTTTCCTGGTTTAGTCCTGGTTTTAGATCTGGTTTGGTTCTGGTTTAGTCCTAGTTTAGAAATTGTTTAGTCCTGGTTTAGACCTGATTTTAGTTCTGGTTTAGTACTTCTTTAGTGTTGCATTCCTTTGGTGTAGTCCGGGGTTAGTCCTGGTTTTGACCTGGCTGAGTCCCCTTTTAGACCTGTTTTTTTGTCCTGGTTTAGTCCTGGTTTAGTCCTTCTTTAGTCTTGCATTCCCTTGATTTATGCAGATAAATGCACTACAAATGATCATATAATTCTGTGTACCCCCTGCGATGTGCTTGCGTACCCCTAGGGGTCCCCGTACCCCTGGTTGGGAAACACTGATCTAAGCTTTATTATTAATGATTTTGATACATCAGAATTGTCATTGTAGTTTGCATCAAAGGGTGTTTGGTCCCACTTAGGACACTGCCACTGCCACTTGGCTGTTGGTTTACACAACTTGTCAACACTGGTGGAAATGGAAGGGTCTACTCCAGCACTAGCTTTGTCTGGAAGTCGCTTAGCCTATAACTAAAATATAGC
Source organism: Bostrychus sinensis (assembly GCA_020698575.1). Taxonomy (NCBI): domain Eukaryota; kingdom Metazoa; phylum Chordata; class Actinopteri; order Gobiiformes; family Eleotridae; genus Bostrychus; species Bostrychus sinensis. The sequence continues at coordinate 4,460,953 of CM036253.1, read as the reverse complement.
TTATAGATGACGCATTCCAGAGCATGTTCCAGAGCGGCCAAATGGAAGAAAAAACTTTGTACAGATACACGGAAGGGAAAACAAAAGTAAAAGTGAGCGAGGGGTCACACAGGAGTCAACTGGGCTTGTAAGTATTTACGATAGTGCTGTAGGGGGCGCATTTTTAGAGGAAAATAAGGCAAAAAGAGCAAAGAAACGAGCTGAGTTACAGAGTTCCACTTTAGTGATGTTGTTTTCAAAAATGCCTCCTTTATATCACTTGAACTCATGCAAAAAAGAGAAAAAAAAAGAAAAAAAAAGTAGACTGATGAATTTTTCTCAATATCTTTTCACTGTAAATTATAACTTATTGCCACTAGGGGGAGCACAGCAAGCAGGATCAACCTTGAGGCTGGCCAACACACGATCACTACATGTCCTTCATGCGTTAGTGCGTTCACTCCGACATATTCCGTAAGATATGCATGTGTTAGGACTCTAGACTGCCCCTAGTGAATGAATGTGAGAGTGAATGGCTGTTTGTTCAGGGTGTACCCCCGCCTAAGGCCCATAGTTAGTGGGATAGGCTCAAGTATCCACGACAATTAAAGGAAATAAGCAGAAGATGAATGAATGTTTTGTACTAGTCTTTTTGTATTTTTGTCCAGGGTTTTGTCCTGCTTATTCAGTCCTTATTTTTATTTCAGAAATATCTTTCCGTGTTTTGACCCAACATCAGGCCTAAAGAGCGCTCCTTTAGTCTCATTCTGATGATTTTCTGGTCTGAAAGGTGATCAATAATTGAGATTCAGGTAAATGCCTCATGTGTGAGAAATATCCCACAATAAGCAGCCGGGCTTTAATTGCAACACCAATCCACGGAGCTGTTATTAGCTGAAAAGAGCCGTAAAAATTGATTAAAAATCAAATTGAAAATGTGCAGGGCAGTGGGCCCTTTTGTTGTGCATTTGCCACTAAAAGGGAGTGTGATTAAGGTTTAGAAAATATATCGCTGGAATAATTAGTTCTGCCTGTTAAAGGTGTGGAGAGAAAGAAGCCGGAGAAGATTGGTTAAAAAATAGCTTTTTTCTTTTTGTGGAGGCTGGGTATAAATCAAACACAGAAACCTGCAAACAGAAGTAGTTCAATCAGGATTATTCCATCGTTTATGCTCCTTTGTCTTGTTCATATTGTGTTTGCATTAATCTGTAACACATAGCAGACTGGAAGCCATTTTGATGAAGGTGACTAAACCCAAGGAAATGTTGTGAACCAAATCAGGAATAACTCGGTCCTGGTACAGACGTGCAGCCAAGTGTGGAGAGACTGGGGGAAAATCCATCAGCTTCAAGTCCAAGGACATGGTTTTTCTCCGCCAGGTTGGAGATCGGCCCAACATCAGCAGCAGCAATGTGGCCTATGTACTTTTGTCTCTGGTAAAAGAACAAGATCTCGAATTCAAAGGTGCTCCCGGAGAGATAGGGTAAGGAGGAGCTCTGAGTAAAGCCGCTGCTCCTCCACAATGAGAAGAGCCAGCTGAGGTGAGACAAGTATTTAGATTTGAATGTTTTTCTGCTGAGGTATTCCTGGACATGTCCCACCAGGAGGACGGCAGGGGAAGGCCTGGGACACTAGGTCTCTCTTTGGCCTGGGAAGATGGTCTGGACATCTCTTTCCCTTTGACCCAGAATAAATGTTAGAACAGGACTGTCCAAACCTTTTCCTTTAAGGACCACATTCTGACAAAAAAATGAATGAGGACAAGGGCCACTCACTTGAGGTGACACATTTTACCTCACCATCAAAGAAAACACCTCTTGGCTGCTCAGTTTCCTTAAAGGGTCTCCACACAAAGTTTTACTTCAGATGCCCTTTCACAACCCCATTATTTCTGGGCTTGGGACAGGCCCATAGTAGAGCTGACAGCCTCGGGTCACTTAGTCGATTAATCAGTGAATCAGTGAGGTCTTGGTTGCAGTGGTGTAGCCACGTGGGGGCCTGGGGTGGCCACGGCCCCTGTTGGTCAGAGCTTGGCCACCCCCAAACACCTTCATCAGTTTGAACTTACAGGAAACAGGAAGTCACTGGAATTAAATACACAGCTGAAGGTCACATGATCAATCAGTGTGTGACATGCCATGCCAAAATGTGTCACTTCAGCACATGCCATTTCAACAAAATGGCCGCCACTGAGTGTGTTGCCAGATAAGATGGTAAACCTCAGCTTATGGTGGTGTTCCTCCTCTGCTCTGGGGAGGAACAAGCTGCTTCACTCATAAAATGCTGAGGTACAGCCTTTAAGACAGGATTGTAAGTAGCAGACAGATGGTGTCTTAAAGTGAGGGCTTCTCCACTCTAACATCTGTATTTAATGCCAGTGACTTCCTGTTTCCTGTAAATTCAAACTGATTAAGGTGTTTGGATGAACACTGAAACGTCTTAGAGGAAAAACAAACTTAATGTCCTGTAGCTTTAGAGAATTTTTTTGTGTATGGTGCTAATTATCATTTTTTCTTCCTTAATGCAGATCAATCACACACAAATACTCATACTTTTTACATACAACTTGTATCAATAGACATAAGGGGGCCCCATTAAGAGTCCTTAATTATTGTTAGTTTTAGTGGATTATTTTCATTCTGGGCTACAAATTAAACTGCAAGCATGAGTCATTTAAGAACAATGATAAAAAATATTAATAACTTTACAATATTTACTTAATGCTTACAAAGTTAAATTATAAACAAAAATGTACATTAAATTTCTGTGGCACTGACATGTATGATTTGTTTTAACTATTAGTAGACTTTCAAAAATGTAAATGCACTTTTTAAAACTTAAAGTATGATTTGTGGATGTATAAACTTGAAAATATATTACTATAAATTGAAGGGCCCATTCTGAAAACCTGCACTGGGGCCCCTAATTACCACCTTACGCCACTGATTGCATCATTATACCATCACCTCATAAAAACAACAACAAGCTAAACTTTTCGGTATAAAAATAAAACAGGACAATGGTCTTTAAGTATTATGTGGTACTGTTCTAATGTAAATTCACAAAAACATCATTAAAGAAGAACGCTTTTCAAAAGGACAAACCTACAAAATAGTAGTTTTGGTCCAGCTGTCAATAAGAAATTGTCCGTGGACCACATTTGTCCCCAGGTCATAGTTTGGACATCTCTGTGGTAGAAGACAGTATAAATGGCATTTTGCTGACTTGTACAACAACTTTCTTGGTCCTACATTTTATATAACTAGTCAAAAATCATAAGAGAAAACAGAAAAATCATACAATTTAATTTATCAGTAATGATTTTCTTTGGTAAACCCAGATTACAGGCCGGTGTTGTGGCTGCAGTGATCTGAGACCCAGGACTGAGTCTCAGGACTACAGCTCTGAAGTCTGGAGCTGGTTTTATGTCGGTGATTTTCGATGTAAAGCGCGTTGGATTTGAGAGATAGTGCCGCCGCGAGAAGCCAGCGCATCAATCTCTGTCAGAGCGGTGGAAATGTGTGTACGCAGGCAGGAGCACCGGGAAGCAGCTAAACCAAAATATCATCTGCATAAAATCTCAGACTCCCGGGAGAGATGGGGGGAAAAATTATTCATGTATAATAAAGCGGATACATGCGCGGATACGGATCTGGTAGCTCATCTCAGGCCTGTGCCGGTTGTGTGTCATCAAACAGGAGCACTATCTCGTCTGCCTCTGTGATGTTAACAGCAGGTTTGGGTCATGTGATCATGCTCCACTACAGGGTTTCTCAGGTTAGATACATATGTTCTTAAAAACCTTCTTAAATATTTATCTTAGGTTAGTTCTAATAAAAGTTAATACACTCATCGGGTATCTTTGAAAACATTGCAGTCTCTGTGCATTTAGGTCTTGTGTTTTGGGTCATGGTGAGGATTTAAGGGGATATATTCTGCAAAATCGGCTTTTCTGAGCTTTCTCCCATGTTACAATGTTGTCCCCTTATCAAAAACGTACCTGGAGTTGTAGACAGATGAACATTGTTTAGAGTCACACGTAACATTTAGGGCAGGGGTCATCAATTAAAATTCAATGAGGTCCAGTTTGTGAAAATTTTCTCAGGCGAAGGTCTGGAACATCACAAGATTATATGTTGCATCAACATCTGTTTCTGCAGCAGGGCTCTTCCACTACATTTGTCCGAGGACCAGAATTTTTCTCAGCAGACACTGAGGGCCAGACGCTCTCATAAAGGCAAGGCATCAAGGCAAACTCAGTCAAACTTGCTGTGCAGGTAGAGCTTGAGAAGAGCAACAAAATGCATTTGAATTTTTTGTTCTACAAGGTTCTTTGCCAGAGAAAGGAGCAACATCTTTTTATTGCAGTTTTGAGCTTTTCAGGCCGAGATAAAGCGTTTTTGGATGTTTCCTATGAACTGCAGAGTAAGAGCCCAGACTGATAAAAGACGGTTGGGGACGCACTGAGCTGTTTCCAAAAGTAGCTTAAGGTCGAGTCTCACAGATCTGTAGCAGGGCTGCTAAAATTGCCTTGAAAAATTGACAAAGAACAGTTAAATATTTGTTTTTGTTTTGTTTTGTTTTTTGTATTTTGTTTAGAAAATAAATAAGGCAGTCTCAGTCAAACTTGCTGTCCAGTAGAGAGCTACAAAATGCTTTTTAATTTTTTGTTCTACAAGGTTCTTTGCCAAAGAAAGGAGCAACATCTTTTTATTGCAGTTTTGAGCTTTTCAGGCTGAGATAAAGTGTTTTTGGATGTTTCCTATGAACTGCAGAGTAAGAGCCCAGACTGATAAAAGACGGTTGGGGACGCACTGAGCTGTTTCCAAAAGTAGCTTAAGGTCGAGTCTCACAGATCTGTAGCAGGGCTGCTAAAATTGCCTTGAATAAATTGACAAAGAACAGTTATATATATATATATATATATATATATATATATATATATATATATATATATATATATATATATATATATATATATATATATATTTTTTTTTTTAGAAAATAAATAAGGCAGTCTCAATCAAACTTGCTGTCCAGTAGAGAGCTACAAAATGCTTTTTAATTTTTGTTCTATGAGGTTCTATGCCAGAGAAATGAGCAACATCTTTTTATTGTCGTTTTGAGCTTTTCAGGCCGAGTTAAAGCATTTTCTATGAACTGCAGAGTAAGAGCCCGAACTACTTGGAAACACTTTTAGTTGGACTCTGAGTTCATGGAGATGTTCTGGGGTTTTAGGCAGCGGTCAAATGAATTATATCCAAGGCTCTCTGTATCAATTGAGGGAAAAATAAAAGTCGTTTGTTAATACATGGACACCTGCTCGTCTTCGTCAGGGCATTGTGTGTCAACCTACAACGTCACTTCCGGTGAGTTCACTCCGTTGTTGATTCTACTATAATACACAACTGTTCTTCGTCATTTGACCAAATCGAATTATTTAAGACATATCTTCTAGCAGTTTAACTTAGTTACTCTGTGAGAAATCTAGTATCGTATATAATCGCTTCGTGTCCAAGCCACTTTCAGTAATAGTTTACTAGTCTCTGTTAGCCTTTAGCGTATCTTAGCCTAGCATTAGCATGGCGTCTCCGTCCTCCACCTTCACCCCTCTTTTCTGCTCAATGTGCCATATGCTGGCAGATGTCCCAGTGATGATTGGATAGCTGACCCCATCTGTGCTCCTGTCCCGACCTGTGTGCCCTCAACCTCACCTCTAAGGATTTCCCTGATCTACCTCAACCCACTCACCTGTCTGGATGAGGCCACCTGCTGCATCCTATGGACTTCCTCAACCTATCTCACCCACTCTCGTCTGGATGAATCCTTACAGAGCTGATCTATGATCCTATAGATGAACTAAGGGACTAACTCCTAGATGCATTGCCTGTCCGTCCTGGGAGAGGATCTCTCCTTCAATATGGGCTCCATAAGGTTTCTTCTTTTTTCCCGTAGCTGGGTTTTTTAGGAGTTTTTCCTTACCGAGAAGGAGGGTCTAAGGACAGGAGTGTCCTGGCTCTGTTTAGTTTAGTGTAGTTATTGTTTGTGCTGATTGTGTGTTAAGTCTGATTGTGTGTTTATGTTTGATCAACTGTTTGTGAAGCCCTTTGAGGCGACTTTTGTTGTGATATTGGGCTGTACAAATAAATCTGAATTGATTTGAATTGAAATTGAATTGTTTGTGAATGAACACTGGATCTGTTTCTCTAAAATGTTGATGAGGTCAAGTGCCCCACATCAGGTGACAGTTTTAGCATTACACTTAGGGGCGTAACATCAGGCAGCTGGACTGGGGCCCAGGACATAAGGGGGCCCCATTAAGAGTCCTTAATTATTGTTAGTTTTAGTGGATTATTTTCATTCTGGGCTACAAATTAAACTGCAAGCATGAGTCATTTAAGAACAATGATAAAAAATATTAATAACTTTACAATATTTACTTAATGCTTACAAAGTTAAATTATAAACAAAAATGTACATTAAATTTCTGTGGCACTGACATGTATGATTTGTTTTAACTATAAATTGAAGGGCCCATTCTGAAAACCTGCACTGGGGCCCCTAATTACCACCTTACGCCACTGATTGCATCATTACACCATCACCTCATAAAAACAACAAGCTAAACTTTTCGGCATAAAAATAAAACAGGACAATGGTCTTTAAGTATTATGTGGTACTGTTCTAATGTAAATTCACAAAAACATCATTAAAGAAGAACGCTTTTCAAAAGGACAAACCTGGACGACTGTGTTTTGTAGTACTGTTCTAATTTAAATAAACAAAATTATGAATCAACATTTTAGTACATTTTGACATAAAAATACATTCTGTGGAGTGCAATGTTGACAAAAATACAGACATTGGTATCATCAGAGGTCATAAGAACCTGGTGTGTGTTCCCACCTTTTTGAGTAATCCTGTATTCTCTGACGAAGTTTCTGAGGCCTTTTTTGGTCACATAATGTTTTTAAAAGTTGTAAAGTGTACAAAATGTGACAAAGATTGGTTTAAAAATACAAATAAATGCATAATATATCCCCTTTAATAAATTGTTTAGAATATACAACAAGAAATATTATGCATATTTAAATCTGATTTGTTACACATAGCAGATTGATTACAGTCATGGAAAACCTAGAAAATAGAAAAGTCATGGGTTTTAAAAATGCAATTTCTAGGCCATGGAAAAGAATTTTGAATTTTTTATTTTGGTGTAAAGTTTTGGACAAGTTTTGGAAATTTAAACTGAGTCTGAGTAACATTTGGCCACTCCTAGTTAACCCCGCCCAGCTATAATACAGTAAATCAATTTTTTGACAGAATATTTGAACTAGATTTTTGCTGGTCTCTGGCTCTTTTGGTTTTGGTAATGCTTTAAAACAACAAAGATGATTAGTTTATATCTAATATAGCATAATTATGTTTTACACACTGATGTTAAGGCTATAAGTCAGTAAAATTAGTGGAATAATATATTTCTGGGGGAAGAAGCCCCAACATTTCCAAATTAAATTGCACCAAAAGTATGTTTTGTGTAATGTGCCACGTTGGACATTTTGAATACTATTTAAACATCTGTAAGTAATTTTTCAGGTCAAAAGTTTTAGAAAAGTCATGCAAAATTCTTGATAAAAAGTGTTTGAACCCTGTGACTAGAGTTGTACCTCCATGATAATATATTTTAAAAACTTAATTAAAAAAATAACCCACTGCAGTTTCAGTGACTTTGCAGAAAACTCGTGCAGGAGTTGTTCTAATCAGCGGCGAAGGGCATTTAGAGAAACCGGCTCAGTTTGGCCCATCTGCACTCGCACATATTTAATCCAAATGTCATCATTAGAGCCACAAAATTACCGAGGTTTAGCCCCCGTCCGGTCCTCGACCTGGTCTGAACCGCCCCGCTCCGTGTGTGGTCCGCTCCGTCCTGCACCACGACAGGCCCCCCCCCAATCTACCGCACCGCTTTTGGCTTCCCTTCTCCCGGGACCCCCTTCTCCTTAAAAAAAAGTGAATGTAACCCAAAAAGCTAGAGGAAAAGCAGTCATTATTTCACTCTAATTGCCCACGAGTGACCCAGGTAGTGGCTCATTACTGCAGCGTCTCCCCAGAGAGAACCATGAAAAGGCCATGAAAGGCTGGCTCTGACAGGGGCCAGCCACACCGCACCAATTAACCGGGGGTTTTTCGGCGCTACGATTGGACGCGCCGCAGTTTGTGGTGTGAAAAAAATAAAAAAATGGTGTGAATGTAGACGTCCCAGGTCAGGTCAGGACGGTTTGTGTTCGCAGAGACGCACTTCCTGTCTGGCATTTAACATGGTTCTCACGACTCCCTTTGGCCGCGGTGCTAAGTGTAAAATGTTTAATTAGGAGCTGACAGAAGTTAAAGAACAGGCACATTAGTGGTTAAATGCTAAAAAAAAAAGAAAAAAAAGTAATGGTTTCCTAAACTGGGGAAGAGGTGAAATCTCCAAACTCTAACAATGTTGGGTTTCTTCTCTCAGACTAAAAACTCAGGCTCAACAAAGTACATTTATCCTCCCGCAGCTGTCAACAGATCTACATACGATTATTCTTCAGCTTATTCCTGTTAGGGGTCACTTCAGCAACTATGGGCCTGAGGCGGGGTCTTATGGCCCTTTTCCACCAGCACTACTCTGTTTTACTCTACGTTATTTTGGTCGGTTTCTTCCATCAGGCTAAAACATGCAGGCTAATCCTTCAGCTAGGTATCCTGGAGGGATCCTCTTTTTGTTTTCGTCCTGTTTCCATTTTAACAACAGTAAAGTCCCTCTGACGTCCCACCACATTCAAACAAACCCACTGTTTCCACAAGTCTTTGTACAACTGGCTTCTGCTGCTGTCCCTGTTCACAAATAAGGACAGAGCTGCTCAGAATAAACCATATTCTGGTGTTTTATGAAAAAAACTGTAAAAAAATTTGCCATGTTTGTTTGGATCAGTCCTGCCCTTTGTTTCTCTGATTGGTTACTCAGCCTGTCATTGATCCGATTATAGAAATTAAATGTAACCAAAGGGATACCAGACTAACTCCTCCTGTATAGAATAGGAAAAGAGTTTGTCTGGCAGGCCACGCTACCAGCTAGGTCTTGACCAAGATCCTGGCTCAGATCTGGAGAAGGGTCCCCGGGCGCTGCACTGTTCCTGACAGGTCTGGGTCAAGGATGGGTCAAATGCAGAGGGCACCTACCTACCTAAAGTGACAGGATTGCATCTGGACGCCAAAAGGAACATTTAGGGCCATATTTACTAAGACGGGTGCTAAACTGCGAGTGCAGTGAGAAAATATGCGGCCGCTATTAATATTTGTGTTGCGCGTGAATTACTAAGACAAACTGCGTGGCCGGTGACAGTGCAAACAGAGGGGGCGGAACTATTTAAACGGAATCATTGCGTGTATTGTTTTGTGTCATGGAAGGTGCGGAAGTGGAACACAAACGGAAGCAAAAATTTAACCAAGAAGAGCTGAAAGTGCTGGTGAATAATTTTTTCATCTGTCATGGCAAATAGATCTGCAAACTCTCTACGTATTTGTTCATTTCTTCTCCTTCGTCTCACACGAATCACAGCAGCCATCTGTGCAAAAGATTAGCACGTCCTTCTCCAACGTGCTAAATTTATACACTAGTCATGGTGAGCCTTGATAAATAATATTGCGGGCGGTAAATGAATGAATTTGCATTTTCTCCGCCTTCCATTTTGCGCACTCTGGGAAGAACGCCTCAGTTTACAGATTCATTAGGTCACAGGAGCAAAATCTGCATTGCGTCCGCTCTGCTCCTGTAAGACACGCAAATCTCAACTGCGTCTGGTTTTGCTCCAATTTTAGCGCATATTATTCAGTTAGCGTGCAGCTAACCTTTGATAAATCTGGCCCTTAGTGTGTTTACATGGCACAACCTACTCCGATTAAGGTTCATATTGAAATGCAGGAATTTTTTGGGTTAACTTTTAGCAAACTAGACCTCGTAAATCAGAAGGTACCTGTGTTCTTTGTCAGAAAGTGACTCTGAAAACCAGAAGATGTCTTTCAAATGCCGCCCAGATTTATTGAAGATCAACAGGATCAAAAATTCAGATTGACTGGATTCAAAAATGATGCATCGAGCAAAATATAGTGGTAAATCAAAAGAACAGAATTCAGTCTCTAGAGGGGGACACTTGTTGCCGTAGCTCCACCACCGGTCTAAGCATCTCACACTGGTCTTGGGATGACACCAAGTGCTCCTGCTCAAGGTCCTCCAGCAGGTTTTATTGTAAAAGGAAAGTACTAAGGTCCCTTCTATACATATCTCGTGGTTTTGGAACAGTGAGTCAGATTAAGCTCATAATCTCAATAAGGTGAGCTACTGGAACTGCAATATTCCTGTTTACATGTTAAAACATATTCTGATAAAGCTAGTTAGAGTTTTATATGTTGTGTTAATATATGAGCTATAAAACACATTTCATTCTTGGTATTTAATAAAACGACAAGTCAAGTCAAAGTTTATTTATATAGCGCATTTAAAAACAGACTTTACTGCCCCAAAGTGCTGTACAGTGTTAATAAAATAGAATATCAGTAAAAAAAACAAAAACATGATAGCTACAAAAAAGAAGAAAAAAAAAGAATATAGCTAAAACAATAAAAACAAAAATCAGATAACAAGAGTAAATCCTGGAGTGTAGCGGTAAGAGGCTAAAGCTAATGTTAACACTGTGGTACACTTCCTGCTTAGTCACAGTTTTTTTTCAACTGTATTAACCCTAACCATTCACTATATAACATTACTAGTTTGACGTGAGTTAATTTAAAAGTTAAGAATGCATGCAATGTTTGTTTTACGAAGCGTTGTATAAAACCGGAAGCAGCTGTTGCTAATAACCGCTAGCTTGTTTAGCAAAGAATAACGGCACTCTTCTAATGTGAGAGTTTATATCAGTCACAAAGCCACCGGTAACTTTGTAAAAAAAAAGGTGAGAGCAAGCAATAATGCGATTAAGATCAGAATACTCCAGGAGTCTTATTTCGATAAAGGCCTTTTCTGAAGATGAGTAGAGAGAATTAGAGTAATTCTAAAATAGTGTTTACATGACGGTATCATATTGGGAGTACGCTCATATTCAGATTAAGATCAGAGTATTCCACTACATGTAAACACAGTCATTATTCATGTACTCATGTACTCTTGGGCCTATTATCTTCACCTTTTCTGTTCTACACTTAAATAATATTTTTGACAAGCCGTGTTACAAAATATTAAGGACATTTTGTTTGAGCTTTAAAGATATTAGGGAGGATTTTTTTCGACTGCTGAGAAACCAGTGACTGTTTGTCCTTTTTTGAATAATGCGCATGCGTCAGGCCCCGCCCTTCACTGTTCCTTTCCAAGGAACTCCTCCACAGCGACGTGCACGAGCGTTGGAACACGCGTGTTTGTTTACAGCCAGCATCAGCAGAGATTCACCTAAACCTAGACCTGCATTGTTTGTTTGCGCGACCTTTGACCTAGTTCCCCACACAGACCCAGTCACATGCACAGTCCCTAAATGTGAGCAAAAATATGTCCTCCTGCTGTTGGTAGCATTAGCAAACTGACTGCTGTACAGTTGAAAAGGTTCAACAGATAAAGAAAAAAGGCATTTTTTTTTAAACGATAAGATAAACGTTACCTGTCCAGCAGAAACTTGACGACCAATGCATCGTCTGAAGCCCTTTCTGTTCCTACAGCGCACGCCGTCCTTTGAAGGAATCGCCAATAACTACACAGGTTTTATTCTGCTCTTCTACAGTTTTTCTCCTCCTCCTCTGGTTCACTTCAAAAACAGTTTTCCTTTTGTGACCGCCTGGTTCACGGTTTTCCTCAGCCATTGTGCTCTTCGAAGTCAGGCTGTCCCCGCTATGATGTTAACGCCGCTAACGCGGCGCTAATGCCGGGCTACATAAACATAGTGTATACGCATGCGCAAGCACAAGAACGCGCACTATCGCTGAAACTAGGAAGTCGGAATGAATGGCGAGTCCATGGAACAATGGTTAACGTACTCATGACGAAAACTATTGGATGAGGTTTTTTAAGTCCCACAGAGTCCACAGTTTATTAATATTATTATTATATTTTCTAATGCACCAATTTATAAGCCTTATACAGGGCAATGAAGGTAGTTTTAATAAATATTGCAAAAAATGAATTTCTAAAGATCCTCCCTAATACCTTTAAAGTACAATACACGTTCAATATATTTTTTTTCATTCCAGTTTATTTCATTACATTTTCTAAAACATCGACAGACCATTAAAAGCTTAGAATCTACCCGTGTCCTGTTTGTCTTTTGCAGGTGTCTGATCTTGTATCTGAATAAATGACCCGGTGAAGGTCAGCGCCGGACCTGGGACGTCGCGCTCTGACCTTGCCGTTGGGGCCGCGTTGTTCCCCTCGCCCCCGCCGTCGAAGTCCATCTCCTGTCTCCGCTCGGGCCGTCCCGAGCTGAGCAGCCTGTCTATTAGCTGCCGCATGAGAGACAGGACTTTAAAACAGTCTTGTCTTATATACGCACGGCTCAAGGTCAGTTTCCGCTGCAGTGACTCCAACAGAAATCAGATGTAAACAGTGACGGAGGCCAAGGACGGGAACAGACAGAGATACTGCTGAGGCTGTAAAAGAAAGCATATATTTATCATCTTTGATTCACCAACAGCGTACACACACAACGCTTGATGGCACATGACTGTCATTTTTGTGTCAAGGACAATAAAGATGCCCATATTTGTTCGTGAATAAAATATTATGATTTTATTTGACATGATGCCCATATTTATTATTATTATTATTAAAGATCCATTATTTTGCTAAATTGGCTTTTTTTTTCAGCTTTCAACCATGCTATAATGTTGTTTCCTCCTCAAAAACAGACCTGCAGTAGTATTCTGTTTGAGTAATCCTGTATGCTGAGGCACTGCCCTTCTCCAGAGCTGAAAACGCTCGGTCTCACAGCTCTACGTAGACACATGAAACAGGAAGTGCTCCTGCGCGTTTCTAAAGCCCAGACACCCATCATTTCAGCCTTAAACCTCCGTCACTACAAAGCATTCAGCTCATTTATCTGTTAGCATCATGTCGCTAACAGCTATGCTAATTAGGCCTTTTATGCTCTGTCCATTCTCCTTTCCATGCATTTTCCATACATATACATTATTTTAAGTTATAAAACATGAAATACGAATGCCAAGTTGTCCAAAACTACTTACAAAAGCCTGAAAAAAGCTGAATATTTAAGGATCTTTAAGTTATTATTAAATTTAGTCATATACTTAGTAAACAGTGGCGCTAACCAGATGGTCAGCGGTTCCATTCCTGCTCTGACCCACTGCATACTGTTTTTGTGTCCTTGGGCAAGATAAGACCTCACCCACGTTGCCTGTTCCAGTTACATTGTGTCTGGCTGCGACAGGAGGAGCATCTGGCGTAAAAACTTGCAAATCATTGCCAAGAGAGAATGGTAAATCTGCTTACTTGTACTTACAGAAGATTCTGATATTCACCAGTACACAGTGGTGGAATGTAATAAAAGTACTTAGTTACTTAAGTACAGCTTTCATGTGTCTGTACTTTACCTGAGTACATTTAACAAGGGTACTATTACTTTTACTCCACTACATTTCTGAGTTGGTTTGAAGTAAAAAGTATTTTGAGTTTAATGTAAAATCCTTAGTTTTTGCCTTTTTGTCATTGTAGACAGTACATGAGGAAAAGCAGTAAAGTAGAACTCTTGCACCATTAACCTTTAGTTTTCAGCACAGTTTTTCAGCAAAATCTCTCACATTTAACACATCCATTAGTTCTTGAATCTGTGCAAAATACTTTTACTTTTTTACTCACGGTACATATGAAAGTAAGTACTTTTATACTTTTACTTAGGTAAAAATGAGTGTTAAAAGCATATTCCAATTAAGCTAGTTTTAAATTTTGTCTTTATATACAAGATATAAAATGTATTTAGTGCAGAATTTTAAAACATTACTGCGTTATCAGTTTTTAATAAAAGGATGAGAGTAAATCCTGGAGTGTAGCGGTTAGAGGCTGCAGCTAAAGCTAATGGCTAATGCTAACATTACAGTACATTTCCTGTTTCCTGTTTAGTCCCAGCTTTCTGTGCATTATGTTGTTCACACTGTGCCAACGTTCTTACACTTACTTCACTATATAACATCACTAGTTTAACTCGTGTTAATGTGATGTTAAGAATAAATGCAATGTTTGTTTTACGAAGCGAGCGCCCCGCGGCACCGTCTGAAACCGTTAACAGCTGTTGCTAATAACAGCTAGCTTGTTTTGTACTTTAAAAGCACTTTTTGTTGGGATGTTTTCTCTTGTAAAATGAATTTTATATCAGTCACAAAGCCACCAGTAACTTCAGCAAAAACAGAACAAGCAACAATAATGTGAATAAGATCAGAATACTCCAGAAGTCTTATTTTGATTAAGGTTTATTTTGAATATGGCCTTATTCTGATTAAATTCTATATCAGTGTTTACATGACATCATCCTATCGGAGTACGCTGATATTCAGATTAAGATGGGAGTATTCTGCTGCATGTAAACACAGTCAGTGACTCTGAGCTGAGGATAAGCAGTAAACTCTGTCCTGTCTGTCAGCGCGGCGGTGTTAGCGCCGGAGTCTCTGGGGCTGAAGGAAAGGTCACGGGAGGAGACAGTGAAAGTGTGAAGGGAGTCCTCTGTCCTCGTCTCCTCTCCTCCGAGACGCTCCCCGCACAGTCCTGTTTATCACACCTCTCCCTGGAAGTCGATAACAGCTAAAACATGCTAATCACAAGCAAAAAAAAAAGAAAAAGAAGAAGGAAAAACTGGCACCCAATCCGAGACTCGGCTCAGCGGCGCGGCTCAGAAACACAGACGGGAGCAGGGAGAGCTGGCTGCGTTTCTGATGTCGACACTTCATACTGTTGGACACGGTAAACAGAGGAGGGATGGAAATAGCTCATTTAGATCTATTTTAAAACTCTCTCCTGAGCCCGAGTCGAAGCAGCTAAAATGTTACCTAATGTTCTGCTCGCTGCTGCGTTTGCAGCACAAGTCTGTCCTGCCTTCTGTATGAATATTTAACTCTGTCTGAGATCGCTGAAGATGTTTTTAATAATGTAGAATTTCAGTCTTATAACTTATTTTGTTGAGGCGGCCATGTTGGTTTGCAAAAAGCCTGTAGCTGAACATACGACTGAACTGAAACTTAAACACCATTAAAAGCACATACTGGCAGACACTTTGCCTACTCCATTCACACTATGTGCAACAGGAAGGGCATCTGGCATAAAAACCAAGCCAAATCAATGTGCAACCAGTTTGCTGTTAGCCTGGCGAGCTGGACTGTCCTACTTGCTTTTCACAAGCAGAACAGTCTGGTTCCCCTCTCAGGGCGGCGCATTTCTCAGGTTCAATTTGGAAATGGCCAATCACAGTCGTTCATCTACAACACGTCTTACAAAAGAGGAAGAGCTAATCAAGATAGCACTAGCTACTGAGCTAATTTAGTAACTTGTCAAGCTGATTAACAGCATTTAGTGCTTTCCTTGGTCATCTGTTGGTTCTGCTGTTGGTTCTGTCTTGTTTTCATTTTGCCACAGGAAAAGTCGCGTTGAAATCCGATGTAACAAACAAACAAACAACAAAAAAAAAGACTTTTTCCACAACTCTTTGTACAACTGGCTTCTGCTGCTGTCCCCGTTCAGAAATAAGTACAGAGCTGCTCATAATGCGGCATATTCTGGTGTTTTATGAAAATAAACGGCAGGAATCGATGTGCAGTGTATGTCCCGCCCTTCATTTCTCTGATTGGTTACTTCGCCTGTGATTGTTCCGCTACAGAAACAAAAATTATGCAACAGGATACCAGACTAACTTCTTTGTATAGAACAGGAAAAGAGTTTGTCTGGCAGGCCAGGCTAGTTTGCTGAGCCGATCCCTAACAAAAAGGAAGCCGCCGAAAGAATAAGTTCATGTTTCTTTTACCATGTTAGAAAAAAAATGTAACTTTGGAAGGTGTGTAGGAACTGATAATGTAAAAACAATAATATAATGGGCAAAGGAGCTTTTTCTATAATATTTCCATCAGCCAGTTTAATCAAGCTTCAGGTTTTCCTTTCTGCCTCACTGATAAAACCTGAGCGTTATAGTGTATAATATTAAGTTTCATGCTATTTTTAAATCGCTTGAAAGTAACCAATCTTCTCCAGTACCATCTCTATTGCTCTTTAACAATTTATTTCCAGGCTACATGCCACATTTTTCCGGCTCATAAAGCGGCAGTGATGTGGGTTGAAGGTCAGTGGCAGACATGGCCGCCGACAGCTGAGTGAAAAAGAGAAAGTCAATCCATGACACGTCCAATTACCGCCAACAAGAGCCCGAAAAACAGCTCGGCTACAGTGTCCTCTTCACCGCGTTAACCCCCTCCTCTACCCTCACACACGAGCCGCCGCCGCCGCTGCCGCAGGTGCTAAAACCTGGGGCCCGCCGACAACGAGAAACAGTGATACTACGGCAAACGGTCATCGGAGGTCACGCGGAGAGAAGAGGGAAAGCCTAGACGCAGATTCAGAGACGATCAGAGGAAGCCAACACCAAACTGGCGAGACAGGATCTGGTTTCCTCAGCCGTCAGAGAGCACTTCCGCTCTAATGGGGTTTATTTATGGATTCTTACAAACTTGAAGTATGGGACAGGGCCTGGTACTGTAGTATTACATTAGTGTCTTGTTGTTGTAATGAGAAACTGGAAAGAAAAAAAAAAAGAGCTTCTGCTGTCTTTGCATTCAGGCCCTGACTCTCAACCTCTTTACACTTCAGAAAATATCTGGCTTTTAAAGTTACACTGTGTAACTTTTCTCCTAAATATGTGGGGCATACTGACTTGTTTTTGTGATCTTTTTGAGCAATTATAAGTCCTGAGGCGCGATCTGTTGCTCCGAGCGGGGCTTCCGTACTGAGAAACCACCCTCGCAACTTGGCCGGGAGCGCTCCGCTGTTCAGGAAAAGTCACGTGACAGGGAACGACTTGCTTTACGGCATTCCCTTCTGCTCTTATACCTGAGGCGCAGGTATAACCATGAAGCTACTTTTAGCGTTGTTATTTTCGCCAGTTCGTCAGGGCCGAAGGACACAAGAAGATGAAGACAATGTCGGACGAGGCAAGAAAAAGAAAATGTGAAAGGGACCGCACCAGATCACAGACAAGAGTCAACATCGGACAGACTTTTGCTCGCTGGCGTCAGATGAGAGACAGAGAAGGCTGCAAATCAGATCACGTTTTTGTTTCTTTATTGTTGGACAGGTAAATTAGCCTCTTAATTTTTTCTTTAGAATGTGCTTTTTCATACAGTTATTAGTTGTTTTAATGCGACCATTGCGCGATAAGCTAACGCTAGCGCTAACTCTATAGAAGATCCAATCTGCGGCCACACAAGTGGTTACAGAAGTTTATACAGTAAATATGAATGCACTCTCTAGTCCCATTGTTAGTTTGACGTAACGCACGCTCGCACAGTTTCAGAAGGAGGAGGGGCCCTAGTGTTTACGTTTTGCGACAGTGCAGTGGCACCTGTGGCCTCTAGAGGCGCAAGACCGGGAATCCTACACAGTGTAACTTTAAAGAGCCAGACACAAAAGGGACAAAACCAGGACTTCTCTATAGTCATGTAAATGGTAAAATAAAATGGTCACAGGGTTAGGACCCCAGCGCTTTTCTATCTTCATGGGTACACAAAGGGCCTTATGTGACCGGTGGACTTCTGCGTTGTGTTTGTGTGGTTGTGAGAAGAATCCACGCGACACCGGGATTGTATTTGGAGGCGTGCTCCGTTTAATTAGCCTGACACACAGGGAAACAAATAACAGTTTAGCACGAAGCATGTGCTGCAACGGACCTCCAGCCCTATACAAAACATAATATCATGTTAGCATAGCATCGCCCATCTTTGTCAAACAAAATCATGTAACTAGCGCCATCAAATGTCACAATGGTGCTACTACAGTTTAATATAAACACAACGCCATCCATCGGGAAAACAAAATGAAGATATAAACAAAACAAACAAAAGGATTACAATGCATTGTCAAACTGACCTCTTCCCAGTGGGACAAATTCAAAAGGGAAGAGGGAACAGGGCAGCTCAGTTTATACAGGCGACGACATTCCCGGGGCACACGAAGAAGGAGCTGAGGGCGGAGCTGGAAGACCAAACCCAATACACACATTGACTTGTCAGGTGTGAATGTTTACAAAATCAAACACACATTCTTGTGTAATTATATCAGCAACTATTGGTGCTTGTTACACTTACATCAAGGAACCATTCACACACCAGAAGTAAGGTGGGTTAAGTGTCTTGCCCAAGGACACTGACAGTATGCAACGGCGGGAGTGGGGTTTGAACCACCAACCTTCTGGTTAGTGGACAAGCAGCTCTACCAACTGAGCTACTGCTGCCCCTTTGTATCAACCATACAAAGTGTTGGGTTATTTACAAAAAAAAGTAAGTAGTTACAGATTACTAGTTATTCTTTTCAAAAGTAATAAATTACTTTACTTAGTTACAGACTCAAAAAAGTAACTTACTGACATTACTTTCAGTCATGGGTGACAGAGCCTTCGCTGCAGCTGCCCCCGTCCTCTGGAACTCACTCCCACAACCCATCAAGAATTCTGACTCTTTACAAAACTTCAAATCAAAGCTAAAAACTCACCTGTTCAATCTTGCCTTTTCTTAAACTTTTTTTTTTTTTTTTTGGTATGCAAAGCGTCTTTGAGTGTCCAAAAAAGCGCTATATAAATTTGATGAATTATTATTATTATTATTAGATTACCCCCTAAAATCATGTTAGATGTAAATTCTAAATAAAATATAAACTTACAATTGATTATGTTGCACTATTATTTTTCTTTTAAAAAAGACATTTAAGATGTTTCTTATTAAAGTCATTAACAGGACAGTTGTTGAAACTGGCTCGAACAGCAACAACAACATTTCCTCCACTACAAAAGCTGCAACAAACCTATTTATCTCTGCACTGGAGGTTACCTGGCAGCGAAATTCAAGCCGGGGCTGCTTACATGGAGTTGGTGTTAAAGCATTGTCTCCGGTGGCAGCGTCGCGCAGGCTCTGGGACTCTTTAGCAACAAGCTCAGTCTGCGCGTGTTGTCTTTGTAAGTGTTTGAAAAGATTTGATGTGGAGTTTGCAGCAGTAGACAGTTGTTTATGGTGTTGTTGCTCCGGGATAAGCTGCCAGTGAAAAATCCCTGACTTGACCGTAATGAGAGTAACTAACTATCTTTGGTAGTAACTGTAATATAGTTACACATATTTTCATTCTAACGCATTACACTGCTGTGTTACAGAAAATTGTAATCTCATTACAGTAACGCGTTACTCCCAACACTGGTCGTACGTAGGGCGGGGTACCATTAACCTGCTCTGAGGCCTTTTTCCTGAAAGTTCTATATCTACATTTATTAAGGTTTTACTTAGCATTTACTAGGTGTACATAGCTAACCTTGGTAGCAAATTAATTGGTGGACTTTGGGGATTACTGTGGAAGAGAAATAATATTAATAAATTATATTGTTTGACCATAAATTGAGGTTGAAATGGATTATTCTAATTTCCGCCTGAAAAAAAACACATTTGCCTCCAAAAAAGCCTTTTTCCTTCCTGTAGTGAAGCAAATAACAACATAAACTGAAAATTTCACATATCTTGGTCTACTGCAGCAAAATTTGTGCTAAATAAACAAAGTAATGGAAAGATATACATGTTTTATTTTTAAAAAATCCAGGCGGAATCCAACTGTTGAATAGAAATTGAAGTAGATAGTTTTGTTGCCATGAATTGTCCAAACACGAGGATGTCAAACATGTGTGTGTCAGCCGTTGTATCTCCCCGCTATGGTCCCAACAAGCGGACGCAAGGGGGCGGAGCCCCGTCGGGCTCTGTTCGGGTTTAAGAGGTTAAACAATACCTGTGTGGTACTGAAAGAAAAGTCACAATACTACTGGTATTAAAAAACAACAAAAAACTTTTTATTGAGTACAATGTTTCAGTGTTCCTTTGCTTGTATGAATCAAATAAATAACACAGAATAAGTCATACAAACTACTGGCTTTAACTTTAACATTGGTGTTTTATTGAACATTATTGTGTTTTATGATTGTAGAAGATGAATTAGCTCAACATAGCTATCAGAAAAAGTATCGCTCAGGTAACGGTATCGAAAACCAGGTATCGAAAAAATCTGAACTGTACCCAGCCCTAGTCGTTCGTAGCATTTTTCTAGACGCTCTAAGTTTGTTCATAATTAAATGCATAATAATTCCCATGTACCCCCTGCAAACTGGCCGCATACCCCTGGAGTTCCCGTACCCCTGGTTGGGAAACACCGGTCCACACTTTACATTTAATCCCCAATGGCAGCAAAACAGGAATAAAACTGGCTTTACTGTGGCACCCGTCCCACAGTTTGAGAACCACTCATTTAGTGTTAAAAAGTGGAACGTGTGGAGGTTTATGGGGACATCTGGTGGTGAAAGTTGACATTGCAATTACAGATCATAGTCCTCTGTTTAGAGCATGATCTGTTATGGTATTTTAACTTTTATTGTAGACTTCCCTCTCTTAATTTATTATTTTCTTTCTTTATATTGATATTCAACAACATATATCAATTATACAACATCTGTCCAACATTTTACAGCCCATTTTTTCCAGTATTTTTATAGAAATGTTTCAGTAAAGTGTTTCGTTTGCCCTTGTTTTCTCAGCTGTAGCACTTTTTGGTGGCTTTGCTTTCACTCCTCCGTCCAGTTCATCCTAAACCAGCTCCGTGGGGTTCAAATCTGGAGACTGTGCTTGCCTTTTTAGGCTTTTTAGGTGTTGTTTTTTCAATCTCTGACCGATTACTGTCTTGAAATTGGACTTAAACTGCCTAAATTCCAATAAAAAGCTGGACAAATTGGGATGTTCAGTGGAGTTTTTGTTTAAATGCACAGTCAAAAGTAATTTAACTGTACTTGTATCTGTTTTCATGATGACGTTTTTTTTGTATTCGCTGCCACACGGCGATTGTGAATAAATATAAAGCTGTGTTGAGTGTACGTTTGAGTGACGGCACACAGAGGAGAGCCTATAGCTGCAGCTGAGCGGTGAGGCTTTATCTCCCACTAGTGGTGTTACACAGGGCGCTTCCTCTGATCTAACACACACTGCAGGGACGCAGTCAGATCACACACGCTCTACTGTGAAGAATCATAACAACCAATAATGTAATAATGGACAATAATGCAATACCTGCTAATAACATAATCATTTTGGCAATTTTAAATATTATAAAGCCAATAAACTAATACCATTTTGCCAGTAATGTAAAAAGTTATTGGCTTTACATTATTGGCTTTTAAAAAAATATTTAAAAAATCAATAAAAAACAATACAATAATACATCAATAGTTAATCAAGATGCACTCTCTCTTTATTTTTGGTTATGTAAGATCCAATGTTGAGAATTATTTGCAGTACAAAAGCTGTCTTAATGATGTATTATCACATTATGGGCTGCAGTTATTACATTTTCAAAAGATTTTTTTAATGCTATGCAAAAATGTAATAACCAGCCAATAACACAATAACTTATTATGTTATTGGCTTTATTATATTATCGGTTGTTACAAGGATAAATCACTTGGACCTGGTTTGGACTGCACTAAACCAAGACTAGACCCTAAATTTAAACAAAGACCGTCAAAGCAAAACAGGTCTACATTTAGAACAAAACCAGGCATCAAACTAGGACTAAACTTTGGAGACTTCTTCCACTTCTTCCTGTTAGGGGGGAGTGAGTGGCTGGACCCTTTCCAAGCTACTATGGGCCTTAGGTGGGGCACACTCTCGGCTGACTCTCGCTCACAGAAAACCATTCCCTGGACCTGGGAGAAAGAGGAGAGAGGAGTAACACGGAGAGGACATGAAGGCTGTGCTCACATTTGCTATGTTTGGTTCGTTTCAATCGAATCCGGGTGCGCTTCTTGGGAAAGTCCGGTTCGTTTGAGCAGGATTGAACGCACAGTCAGCCTCAGGTGCACACCAAACAAGTGAACTCTGGTCCTCCTGAAATCAGAGGTCTGGGTGCGCTTTGAGCCCTGGTCTGGTCCTGGTCTGGTCCTGGTCTGGTCCTGGTCTGGTCCTGGTTTGGTCCTGGTCTGGTCCTGGTCTGGTCCTGGTGAAGTGCGAACTCAACGTGGACCAAACTATGGACTAATGCCAGGGAGAGGACAACAGCACTGTTTACCAAGGGCAGAAAAACATACGGGCATCTAAGATGGCAATAAGAAAAAAATAAAAATATATATATACTATATATAAAATGTATTTAAAAGGTTGCTAACAGCAAACATATGTGAAAACACTGCTAAAACAACATGATTTAATATTAACCACAGAGAGAATCCACAGCTGTGTTCAGCTGAGATCGCTGCTCTAAACGTAAAACTTCATTAAATATTAATTAAAGTGCGCCGTTTGATTTTGTTGGGATATATTCAGCTGAAGATGGGGACTTATGACCAATAGATGAGCAGGGTTTCTGCTTGCCTGGAAAATCCAGACTGATATGTCTCTGTGTTATTCTACAGAGAAATATCAGTCTGGTCACCACGCCGTCCGCAGTGGTTTACTCAAATCCCAAGCGTACTGTGCATTTTGATTGGTTTATTTAAGTCACGTGTTCTTCGCGAGCAGCGTCACTCGTACGCGTCTCCTCACCGACAACAATCAAGATGTCGCACCGAGGAGCCGAGAGTTAGTTTCATTCAGCGGTATGGTACGGTAATGTTGAAATAACTCCCTCGTTCCTCCCTCTTGGCTTCACTACTCCGTTTGTTTACTTTCTCACTTTCTTGTCGCTTTGTTAACATCACGTCCGCCATTTTCTGATTGGCTAACTCCGCTGTCCGTTAATTCGGGTTTGCTCCGCCCTAGAAATCGAATTGATTGTACGCGGTGAGTCTGGAATTTCCAGGCAAGGTTTCTGCTTCCCAAGTTTTCTCAGTAAATACTGATGCACTCGGGGCGGCAGTAGCTCAGTTGGTAGACCCGCTTGGCCACTAACCAGAAGGTTGTCGGTTCATACCCCACTCCCACTGTTGCATACTGTCGTTGTGTCCTTGTCTGCACACACTGGTGTTTGAATGTGTGAGTGAATGGATGAATGGTTCCTTGATGTAAAGCACTTTGAGTACCCATGGAGGTAAAAAAACACTACATAAATGTGACCATTTACTGCCACCTACAGGCGAGGTTTGTTACTGCTTGACGTCATCAACACAGGTGTGGACTTTCGCCCCGAAGCTCACCGAGTCCTGCAGACCAAGTGTGAACACAGCTGAAGACTGCACCGAGAGAGTTTGAAAGAAAAAATCTATAGAGAAATAGGTTTATCACCAGATTTTTCTACATGAACAGTCATTACATCTGTGTTTTTCTTTGTTTAAAAATATCAAGTAAGAGCAGATAAATAAGTGACAAGTCTGCCTCACACTGTGTTGATTGCCTATAAATTTATAATGTGTATTCACAAACTGCAGTGACCCATGTTCATGTGAGTCAGCTTTAGATTTCTGTCTCTGTAAAGAAAATAGACTTTAACTATGTTTCTATATTTGCTGATTTGCTGAAGTCAAATGTCTAACTCATTCCATCTTTTTAGGAAATAATACAGCACATTAAATAACGGTTCACTGTTTACGTGCAGATACATTTTGTGAGTTTGCTTAGTCGCATTAATGTACTATCAGTTTTATTTCATTTTGCATTTGCCTGCCTTGCACTGAAAATAATGATACTGTTACATCAGGGATTCTCAAACTTAAAGCATTAATTAGAGGTGAAGCTATATGTGTGCAGTGCGTTTGGGGAAATGTCGTCTTCGTAATCATTTTCGACCAGGACGACTCTAATTATCATTTAAAGACACTCAAACAAACAAATGGGTTACAGCCAGGGGCGCAACATCAGGCAGTGGAGCTGCACTGGGGCCCAGGACATGAGGGGCCCCACTGAGAGTTCTATATTGTTGGCTTATGTTCAGTCTGGGCAATAAATTACACAGCAGCCATTTCAAAACAAGATCTCCTTATGATTGAAAATTATAAAAAAATGTATGATATGCACAATTTTTACTTAACCCCTTAAACCCGAATAGAGCCCGACGAGGCTCCGCCCCCTTGCGTCCGCTTGTTGGGACCATAGCGGGGAGATACAACGGCTGACACACACATGTTTGACATCCTCGTGTTCGGACAATTCGTGGCAACAAAACTATCTACTTCAATTTCTATTCAACAGTTGGATTCTGCCTGGATTTTTTAAAAATAAAACATGTATATCTTTCCATTACTTTGTTTATTTGGCACAAATTTTGCTGCAGTAGACCAAGATATGTGAAATTTTCAATTTATGTTGTTATTTGCTTCACTACAGTGAACCAGTGATAATCGTCTCGTTGCATTGGTAATATGTATCCACTGCAGTGTGTCATTTTATTAAAATCATTCAGAAAAAGCCTGCACCATGTCTGCGAGTGGTGGTGAAATTGCTTAAAGATTTTGATACTGACAACTTTTTTGTTAAGTGTTTTGTTTTCTTTGCTATGGCTCCATTTTATCACTGTCTGCAGCTAGAAGCAAATAAAACAATAGAACAATTATACATTTAAAGCTGAACTTTTCTCGTTTCTTTGTTGTTTTTTTTATTTTCCTCTCTGGAGCTCCCCCTACATTTCAGATTACACATAAACAAGTCCAATTGACTCATGTGTGTGCCCCAGGGGTCAGTTTTAGGCCCTATACTTTTTAATTTGTATATGCTCCCACCTGACTGTGTCATCAGGAGAAATTAAGCCATCTATAGCTCGTTGTGTTGCTAACTGCAATGTGTGAGATTTGCAAGTGTCGTTTCAACCCAGAGACAGCAGGGGGCACTGCAGGACGCTTCATTCACAACACAACTCATTTAACCATCACAAGGACTCCGAAACGTTTTTTTTTGTTGTTTTTTTAAGGTAAAAAGTTAAGTTCTGCTTTAAATCTAATATATTATTCACTCTAAAGTTGTTTAAAGTCTTATGCGTCTGATGTGCTGGCGTCTTTGTGCTGACTCAGTGCTCTGTGTAAACGTGTCGTGTGCACACCGCTCTCTGGGTGAAAGTCGTCCGAGGTGACCCTGACTTGGACCGTGATGTTTGGTTTAAGTCCTGCAGCACCAGCACAATCCCGCCGCTGTGACGGGGGCCCGGCGTTCTCTGGGCCCGACCCTCATTATGTTTAAAATACCATTAATTAACTTTATTGAACGAGCTGCGGCGGGGGGTCCCTCCACATGGGTCCCTCCGCCCCAGACCCCACCTTCACCTCCGCTCGCGACCGCTCGGCACACTCCATACTCTGAGGCTGAGGTGACAGTCAGAAAATGGCATTTATTTTGTAGTTAAATTGTTTTCACATGTTTGTAGTGGTTATATTTTGTCCTTTTGTGGTATTTTAACTATTACCTGAATTACTTCCATGGCACCCAAATAACTGAGGCAGCACTCTAGAAAAAAAAACACAATTATGTATTACTAATATTACATGTTATCTAAATTAATTTAACCTAAACATTTAAAGCAAAAACTATGCAAAAATTCCCAAAGTAAATACATCTGTATAGATTTTCTGGGATTAAAAAGAGTTGCATTTTGTCCAGTTGTAAAATTTGCCATTGAGAAGTGAGTGAATGAGGTTAAAGGCGAACATCTTGGTTAATTTTAAGAATTAAAGGTCCCCTACTCTGCTAAATCAACCTTTTATAATAATAATAATAATAATAATAATAATAATAATAATGATACAATGTTTTTTCCTCCTCAGAAACATACCTGGTGTCACAAGAACACAGGAAAAAAGGAGCCAAAATAAGCAGGACTGAAGGTGAAACTTTTTTTTTTTTTTTTGATTCAATATTTTTTATTATTGATAAGAAACATAGAAAAGAATTTTTTTATTTATGTATTTCATTTCATTCATTATATAAAAGAAAAAAAGCTTTGAATGAAAAGGAGCAGAGAGAACAAATCTTATATTTTCTGCCCCTTTTTAACAAAAAAAAAATAGATTTCACATTTAATTTTCATTTTAGCCTCTCAAAATAAAAGAATTTGTGGACACAGAACATGAATCCAATCAGACACAAAATAAATAATAATAATAATAATAGGAAAAAATGCAGATATAAAGTAATAGCAATAATATATGTATGTAGGTGAAACTTTAATCAAAGATGAAAACTAAGCAGAAAAATTCAAAATCCAACGAACACACACACAAACAAACAAAGCCAGAGGAGAAAGAAAATGACAAAATAATCCAAATATAAAAATTCCAAAAGGACAAAGAAACAAGGAATAACTAAATATAAAAATACAAAATCACAGGGAGGAGAAAAAAGCAAAACTTACTGAGAACAGCATCCAGGTCATCATCTGTCGCCCAATCCATGTTCCAATGTTCATGTTCTTCCCAGGCAGGCATCCTCTGTTTGGCAACATGTGGCTAATGCTGCGTTCATGATACATCGGAATCTTGGAAGTCCCGACTTAAAAAAGCTGACATTCCGAAAAATGTTCACGTTGTTTTATAGGAAACAAATAAATCCCTTGATAAAAGTGTTTGGTGTGGCACTGAGTTATATCAGGAGATGTTTCTATTTCTACTTTAGTCATGTACTGATAAATGAACATTCAAAGATGTTTTTGCAGAGCTGTAGCACTGAGAACTTCATTCCTTATATAAAGATGAGTACATTTTTGCAGAAGTGTGAGATCTCTTGTTTTGAAAAACAATTATTTCCCCGTTAATAACCACAGTTTACTCTCACAGAGGGAGTTCCTATGATTGTGACGTCAACTCAGGAACTCGGAGTCCAACACAGGAGTTTCTGAGCAAAAATTCCGACTCGAGGCCGTTTTTCCGGAATTTCCGAGATGTCGATGTATCATGAACACAGCATTAGTCACCAAGGAAACATCAGTGGATCCTTTGCTGCCTTGCATCGGCCAAAATCACCCATAACGCGCTGCAGCCTTTTTGAGAAAAATGGCAGGTCTTAGGCGTGTGATACTTTTATGAAACTTTAATGAAAGACTAAGTATTGTATTGCTATAATACACTTGTTGTAAAGATTTCCCAGGGATAAATAAACGTAAACCCAGGCAGGAGGTGTGGCTGTGGTGACGCTGCTCGCTCTGAAGTCTGCTCCACGGCTGTTTATTTGGACCGAGGCAGGACACTGGCCTTGAATTAGAAGTGAGTGGCTTTGGAGGAAATCACTTTGAAGGCGACGCGAGGTAACCTGGGCTCTGAGAAACACCCATGGACTTGACAATGATGCAACAAAGAACAGGGAGAACACGGGGATTATGTGCACATGGGCGAAACACAACGGAGCGGGGCAGGCGATCACAGGAGGAAGTAAAGACAAGAAGGAAGAAATCTACAAAATAAAACACAAGGGAAACAGAACAAAGACATGGACAGGGTCATGACACCTGGAGTTATCCTGTATGCTGAGGCACTGCCCTTCTCCAGAGCTGAAAACGCTCCGTCTCACAGCTCTACGTAGACATAGAAACCAGGAAGTGCTCCTGCGCGTTTCTAAAGCCCATACACCGTCACCGGACTCGTTCTGATCATTTCAGCCTTAAACCTCCGTCACTACGAAGCACTCAGCTCATTTATCCATCTGTTAGCATCATGTTGCTAACAACTGTGTCAAGTCAAAGTATAAAAAGATGTTTTCCATACATACGCATGATTTTTATTATAAAACTTTAAATACTCATGCCAAAGTGTCCAAATTTATTTTAAAAAAGCTGGAAAAAGCTGACTATGGGACCTTTATTGTAATTAAAACTTGTATAGAAAGGTTTGCAAAGTGCTCCCATCAAACTAACATCAAGTTAATTTTTTGGTTTGAAAAAAGCAGGTTAACTGTACTTTAATTTAACATTAGCTGGTTCAGACCTCGTCAAAAACAGAAGGTACCTGCTGCGTGTCTCTCAGTCAAAAACGACTCTGAAGACCAGAACATCGTCGCTAATTCGCCGCCCGTGTTTATTAACAATTCTTCCAAGTCAAAAATCACAGTAGCAAATCGAATGCAGAATTACACATCTTCGAGAGAATCTTCGTAGTAATCTTCCGGACTCAGAATAAAGCAAAACTCTCGCCGCTCAAGGACTTCTACCCCATTTTATACCAAAGTGTCCTCACATCTCCATCTTGTGCATCACTCCTTGTTTTTTAGAACATCAGCGCCTTCCCACGAAGACACCTGCAGCTTAATTTAGACTCAATAACGAATTGTTGAACCCGCTCTAAATAGAATTTTCCCATACCATAATAACACAAGGCCAGCACAAAATGGAAAACATGTCTCGGGGGACGAATACCAATCGACTTGATCAACATTAACTTGAAGAATAATCAAATGCCTGACATATAAAGGCACAACTAGAGTGAAGTTTATTAAAACACAAAAGCTAGCATAAATCAATATTTAACATAACATCACAAATCAATACATGAAACTTAAAATCATTATGTCATAAACTAAGCAAACTTTATTGATAGATAATGAAATTGCCTACGCTAAAACAGAATATGAATTGACAAATGGAGTTGACCCTTCACCTTAGCATTAGCAAAATAAATCTAAAAGGGGAAAACGACACTGTTTTTCAATAATAATACTAAAATTTCTAGATATATAATGATCTTTAAAAAGCGTGTGAGTGTACAGTTGGCAGGTTTGATGTGTCAGAGCTTTACATACTGAGTCATTTGTGAGAACAGTCTGCTCTGATCTGAAGGTGTGACTTTTACAGTCAGTTGTAACACCTTCCTCTGTGAATGGAGCCATTACTCGCTGAAGCCTCCTCCTGCAGCTTCTTGTTATTATTCTTGGGAAAAAATATCTCTGAAAATAAATTGTCATTACAGTTTCGCAAGTCCCTAGCATTCTTTAACAAGCACATTGTTTCCATTCTATGCATTAAAAACCAAATGTCATGTTTTCTTTTGCCTTTCTTTTGTCTAATTTAATTAAGTGAGCAGAAATAAACAGTAAACAAGATTTGAAAATGCTATCCAAGCTTAATTTTAAAGGGGACATATTCTGCTAAATGTACTTTTCCTCTCTTTCTCCCATATTATAACGTTGTTCCCTCATCAAAAACAGACCTGGAGTTGTGTTTTATTTCATTCACACATGAGTAATCCTGTTTCTGAGGCCTCAGAACGCTGGGTTTATCAAAAAAACAAAAACAAAAAACAGTGTACATCTCTGTTTCCACTGATTCCTCACAGACAAAGCTCTTTTTCTTTGATTATGTTTAAAAGACCACAACACTCTGCTGCCCTCTGCTGGTTTCCAGTAGAATACTCAATAAGAAAGTTATTTTTTAGTCACATAATGTTTTAAAGGTTGTGCTGCCGTTCTATAGGAGACCAAGATTGGTTTAAAAATATGAATAAAAGCAGAATACAGACCCTTCAAAGATTTAAGTACACATTAATATGAGAACACATTAATATGTGAAAAGTATTCAGAAGATGGCGAGACCTGCATGATCTCAGTGAGCTAATGCTGAACTCAAAGCTAGACACTGTAGCGTTGTAACTTTGTCTAATGTCATGTATTAGTATTCTAGTTATATGGTTAAATGTAACTTTTTTATTGCCCATTGTATCTCTTAGTGTTTTATACTGTGGTGGAGCAGGTAAAAAATATGTCTTTATTAAGTAAAAGTACAGATAAAGGAGCAAACTTAGTATCACCTTAAAATGCTGCTTAAATATAAGTATAAAAGTACTTAAACTGTACTTGTGAGTAAAAAAGTAAAAGTATTTCACACAGACTCAGCTCATGAATGAGTTAAATGTGAGGGATTTTGCTGATTCCAGATGAAATGAACAAACTGCTGCAGGAGAAGAGACTGAATCTGTCGCTGAGCTCTGAGCTCTTTATTATTCTGATGTTTCTAAAGCAGTACTACTTTACTGCATCTGTTATATTTAAGTACTGTGTGTACTACTTTACTGCATCTGTTATATTTAAGTACTGTGTGTACTACTTTACTGCATCTGTTATATTTAAGTACTGTGTGTCTTCAAAGTGGGCACAGCAAAAAACGCATGATTTTAAACCAAAACTGTAAATACTTCATACTTCAAAGCAACTCAGAAATGTAGTGGAGTCAAAAGTAGAAGTACTCCTTGTAAGTATTGATTGTACTTTTACTTTGTGACTGCGATAGTCACGTGGTTGTCTAGCTCAGTAGGTTAGCTTTGTTGTCGTTGCCTTGTGACTCTCTCGTTATTCACATCCACCGTCATTTAACGCATTGTGGTTCTCGCATAAACACTGCTTTAGTAGGGGGGAAAAAAAAAAACCTGCAATGCTCTGAAATGGTTTCCTGAATAGAAATAATCTGTGCGTAAAATCAGATGTGGGGCCGGTCTAATTTAAATCTGTTCCGTCACCGCAGAGGCACATAATGAGGTCCATTAACATCAATTGTACAGAAGCATCAGTCATTATCTGTCCCTGTAAACCAATGGAAATACGCTGGTGCGTTATCGAATGTGCAGAGCCCGACAAACTGTGGACCGGGAGAGGAGACCGGACCGGGCTGCTGCCTTTTATTCCATCTGGGACAATGGCAGTGGTTTAGAGGAGGCCATTTTGGTGCAGACGAGAAAATACTGGATTCTATTAAGACGAGACAACTTAGCAGGAGAAACGAGAAAATACACATCTATGTTTATTTCATTTATTTTGTGTCAGGAAGGGCATCTGGTGTAAAACCTGTCCAATAACAGTGGGCGTTAGGTGGGGTAAACCCTGGGACCACTTCAGAAAGTATTTGGGTTTAAAAGGACCATCTTTAATGGAGTAAAATGAGACTAAATCTGGACTAACCCAGGTCTGAACCATGGGATGAAAAAGGGTTTGACAGATAAATGAATTACCAAATAAGGACAAAAAAACAGGACTGAACTAATGTTAAAACAGGGCTAAACAGGGACTAAACCAGGTCTAAACAAAGAATAAAACAGACCAAAACCAGGACTTGACATGCAATAAACAATGTCTAAACCAAGATTAAAACAGATCAAAACCAGGACTAAATGTAAAGTTTATTAAAACAGAACAAAACCAGGGCTAAACCAAGACAAAAAAAACAGGACTAAAAGAGAACAAAACCAGGACTAAACATGAACTAAACCAGTTCTAGACCAAGATTAAAACAGACCAAAACCAGGACTTGACATGCAATAAACAATGTCTAAACCAAGATTAAAACAGATCAAAACCAGGACTAAATGTAAAGTTTATTAAGACAAAACAAAATCAGGTCTAAACATGAACTAAACCAGTTCTAGACCAAGACTAAAACAAACCAAAATTAGGACTAAACATGCAATAAACAAGGTCTAAACCAAGACTGAAACAGGACTAAAACAAAACAAACAAAACCAGGATTAAACATGAACTAAACCAGTTCTAGACCAAGACTAAAACAAACCAAAACCAGGACTAAACCAAGACAAAAACAGAACAAAACCTGGACTAAACATGCAATAAACCAGGTCAAACCCAAGACTAAAACAGGACAAAACCAGGACTAAACATGCAATTAACCAGGTCAAACCCAAGACTAAAACAGGACAAAACCAGGACTAAACATGCAAAAAACCAGGTCAAAACCAAGACTAAAACAGGACAAAACCAGGACTAAACATGAACTAAACCAGTTCTAGACCAAGACTAAAACCAGCCAAAACCAGGACTAAACATGAACTAAACCAGTTCTAGACCAAGACTAAAACCAGCCAAAACCAGGACTAAAAATGCAATTAACAAGGTCTAAACCAACACTAAAACAGATCAAAACCAGGCTTAAATGTAAAGTAAATCAGGTCTAACCCAAGACTAAAACAGGATTAAGACAAAACAAAATCAGGTCTAAACATAAACTAAACCAGTTCTAGACTAAGACTAAAACAAACCAAAATTAGGACTAAACCAAGACAAAAACAGAACAAAACCAGGGCTTAACATGGACTAAACCATGTCTCAACAAGGACGACCAAGGAATAATAATACTGGGAAAAACTGGCTCTAAATTAAACTAAATCAGGAGTTAAACTGCTAAGGACTCCTGACGACCACCAGAAGAAGCCACAGTTTGAGAACCACTGATCTACAAAAAACAAAAACATAATATGTCCACATTTTAAACCATAACTATGTGATAACTAATTGGAGCTAAACCAGGGCACCAGGTTTTCCATTAGATTGTTGTCATGTAGTTCCAGTGGCTGCAGAAGTTGGGTCTGGGCTACTGCATTCTTCTGTAGTAACTGTGTGTATTGTTGTACGCTGACACATATTTCTTTGTTCATAGTCTGATTCACACATTGTTGTCTGCCTCGGAATAAAATCGCTTTCTGCATTTAACACTTCTTCCTCTAATCTGACATCAGGGAGCCCGAACCACGTCTTCCTCCCGCATTATCTCATAAAAACAGCGCCTCGACAGTTCCCCGCCGCCTCAGACAAACAGCCAAAACAACAATAAGTCATTTAGGCCGCGGTGAAGTGATAAAGGAAGGAACCAGGAAGTGTCCTGATCGCTAACCCGCGATAGCTACGGTGCGTGCTAACGTCTGGCAGCGAGGAGATGGGTCTGAAATAAAAACCTGCTTCAAAGAGACGAGGAAAAACAACATGTCCGCTGCCAGGAACATCATCAGAAGAAGAAGGAGAAGAAGATGTGCTCGGTGCCAAAAAAATAAAACATGTTTGAAAGAGAAACGGAGGAGCAGGTGTGGAGCCAAAGCGACGTTATACAAGTCAAGTACGAAACAAACACAGAGACAGTAATCAGAAGACTGGGCTGGATGAGCAGAGATATAACACTTCAGAATAACTCACATTTATTAAGCAGCAATAAATCAGTGAAAAGAGTTTAATTAACAGTATTTTAATGAAGAAATTGTTAATAGCTGCTGAATAAACCCTGGCAGTTCGACTGCTCCATAGATTTACATTAACAATGTTTAAGGTTCATTAGTAGTAGTAGTATAAATAAATATGGCTTTTTGGAGATAAATTTTGTGTTTTTAATTAAATAAAAATGTTATATTCAACTTTTCTTCACTCTCTGTCTGCTGGACATAATAAACCCCGGCCACGGTGCTACATTTAAGAGTAAACTTTTATGATTTTTGGCAAAAAGTTGCTGTATCGATTATCGATAGGAAAGTGTTGAATCGTACTGTTTTAAATTAGCCAATATCGTTCTTAAATCGTATTGAAACACTTCTAATCGATACAAAACGCATCATTACACCCCTACTCATTAGTGTTTATTAATAATAAAGTAATGCTTTTTAAATAAAGGAATAATGACTAATCCTTAAAGTTACACTGTGTAAGATTCCCGGTCTTGCGCCTCTAGAGGCCACAGGTGCCACTGCACCGTCGCAAAACGTAAACACTAGGCCCCTCCTCCTTCTGAAACTGTGCGAGCGTGCGTCTATTTCCATCATTGTTTCAACTTTAGTTGACCTGCTGCTACCTTTGGAAGTTTGGACTGGATCTTCTATAGAGTTAGCGCTAGCGTTAGCTTATCAACAAATATCGCGCAATGGTCGCAGTAAAAACAACTAATAACTGTATGAAAAAGCACGTTCTAAAGAAAAAATTAAGAGGCTAATTTACCTGCCCAACAATAAAGAAGCAAAAACGTGATCTGATTTGCAGCCTTCTCTGTCTCTCATCTGACGCCAGCGAGCAAAAGTCTGTCCGATGTTGACTCTTGTCTGTGATCTGGTGCGGTCCCTTTCACATTTTCTTTTTCTTGCCTCGTCCGACATTGTCTTCATCTTCTTGTGTCCTTCGGCCCTGACGAACTGGCGAAAATAACAACGCTAAAAGTAGCTTCATCGTTATACTGCACCTCAGGTATAAGAGCAGAAGGGAATGCCGTAAAGCAAGTCATTCCCTGTCACGTGACTCTTCCTGAACAGCGGAGCGCTCCCGGCCAAGTTGCGAGGGCGGTTTCTCAGTACAGAAGCCCCGCTCGGAGCAACAGATCACGCCTCAGGCCTTATAATCGCTCAAAAAATCACAAAAACAAGTCAGTATGCCCCACATATTTAGGAGAAAAGTTACACAGTGTAACTTTAACTAAAACTCGAATAATAAGTTATAGTGTGAAGGGAAGAAATAGTAAAATGATGTACTTCAGTAAAACTACTACTACTGTTTAGTTAGAACAATATTATTCAAAGGGAAGGAAAAGTACTCAACATAACAAATGTTTGACTAAAAGTAAAGAAGTATTGAATGTAACATGAAGTAGAAAGTACTTCTGAAAAATGTTTTTTGCTACAAAACACACTATGACTAAAACTACTACTTGTACAGAAACTACTACAGTACTAGAACTGTACAAGTACAGTACAGTGTGATACTCACCTTGTGATACAAAACACACACCAACAATGACTTTTTTTTTAAACATTAACTAAAAAAATAAACATATAAAGTTATTTTCCACCTCAGGGTTGGGTTTGGTGTTTAAAAAAAGCCGATTTGTACAAAAACAAGTTGCTGTGATAACTTACATTTAGAGGCCAAACAGTGACTTTAAATGAGTGAACTATAATATTATGTATTTATAAATTTTGTTTTGTTGAAGAATGAGAGAAATAAACAGACGTCCATCATGTGATCTGATACGAGAGGTGGGAGAAGTACTCGCAATCTGTACTCAAGTAATAAAAATACAAACTAAACTGAAGTAGCATTGAAAAGGTTTGAGTTTATTTCTTGCAACTATAAAAGCTACTACTACTACTACTACTACTACTACTACTACTACTACTACTACTACTACTACTACTACTACTACTACTACTACGTTCTAAAATCATTAAGAGTACGACTTTCTTAAATAAATATTCTGTATAAATCACTGTGTTCATGTGCAGCCACTCTGCATTACTTCTACTGCTCCATCGTCACTTGAGTGTAACATGTTTCCCTCCTATATTTACTCAAGTAAAAATATAACTATGCATTAGAAAAAGTACTCAAGTAAAAGTTTACTTCTTCAGAGTAAAGGCTCATTTATATTCTACGTTAGAAATGCATTCGGATACAGACGGAGCGCTCTGTTCGTCTTCTGCATTCATTCTGTCGTACGTTGATCTGTTTTCCCAGATTTTGCGGCTTCGGACAAACGGCGCAGTACATGTGTTGACCACTGGGAGGTGCTGAACTTTTTAAGGAGTAGCTAGAGCTAAAAGTCAGTCACGGTTTATTCACAAACTGAACAGAACACAGCTATTTTTGCCTCATTTTCTTGGCTCTTTTGAATAAATGTGGTGTAAAAACCTCCTCCAGCGCCGCCATGTTTGTTGTTGTTGTTGCTCTTTTTGTTCCAGCTTAGTAAACTCTTTAACTGTCACTGATCGCCCCCTACTGGTTATTTTAACATAACACAGAAGTTGACAGAGAAAATGGTTGGAAGCATTTGCTGTGATGCCAACAACATTTGGAACAGACGATCTGTTTACGTTCACAATGAGAAAATAAATGAGCCTTAAAATATTTTTTATTGTCTGTTTTAAAGTAGGTAACATGTTTGCCTTATGTACATCATTACTTTTTAATAATTTTGTTGTGTACTTTTACTTCTACTTAAGTAATTATTTTAACAGTAACAGTACTTTCACTTGACTTTTTCCTCCTCTATCAATGAATGAATGACAAAGATTCTTTGATTTTCACTGATCAGGTTCTGTGAGTTATTACTGTAGGGGAGATAGCTCAAACTATAAGTGGACTGTAAGGCACTAGACGTATTTAATCCCACCTTCAACCTGGAGTGTCGGCCAGAACACTGCTTCAAGACCCGGATGCACAAGCATGAGGTGTATTTGACTTATATTGAGTTGATGTCACACAGCAATGGTAAATAATGGGAGCAGAGACATAGAGAGGCTTCACTGGTCTTGTATTTTTGCCACTAAATTACAGATGATGTTAAAAAACAGGTTTCCACACAGGTGTGAGTGTGTCCCAATAGTATACAATTCCAAATATAGATGAGTCGTAGTATGTTGGTATAGGCACATAAGGGTGTAACGTTAGGTATATGTGTGTGTGGTCCTACAATACAGAAAGAGAAAATAATCAGTACAATGTACCGTTACTAACTGCATTACATCCTTACATATTGCTAAGTTAATTACAGACACATAAAGGCACAAAACACAGGCTAGCCTCTTATAATTCAACACGAACATGTATACATTTTACGTTAACGTTAGCTAACGTTAAGTGCAGGCACAAACGAGAGCAGGCTAATGTACGTCCCATTAACACTTGCATGAAAACGAAAGCAACAGGACAAACTACCAACTTAAACTTACTTTGCTCATTAACGCACACTTCTGAGAAGTAGGTAGCACTTTAATATACAGACAGCAGGATGATACACAGTGAGGCTCCGATGAACTTTTCCTCTCGAACTTTCTACCGCGAATCCTAACTGCACGCTCCGTACGTAATGCTACTTCAAGGACAACAGGAGAATGGGAAAAGTGAGCTACTCAGGAAATGGCAAAACTACAATATAAAACCATTAACTTGGGTCCTTTTGTACAATTACTGTCTTTCAAACTTTGTGTGATTCTGTCATTGTATTTAATTCATATATTAATATTATATTTGGGATTTTTTTCCCAAATAAGTTCTTAAAGTGCAGTGCAGTTTTTCATTAAAACGGTCTTTTCTTGTGTTAATTTCACTGAAAACGTCCTTTCTTTCAACTTCAACCTAAATCTTCTATACTCCTCTTTGCATATTTACCTCAAAGATAATTACCCCTGACTACAGGCTGAGGTGGCTCCTTCTCCTCCTTCTTCTTCTTCTCCTTCTTCATTTTTTTAGTTTGCGGGACGTGTAGAAAGTTTAAAAAGATCCAGGACCAAAGTCAGCGCCGTCGTCTCTCGATTATGAAAATGAGTCGGCAAACAAAAAAGTCTCGGACGCAGGTGACTTTCAAGACGGGGAAGACCAAGGACACATATCAAACATCGTCTTAACTCGGCGCCGTGCGTTCGGGGCCATCTCCGGAGATCTCCTCTTCACCCACTGCAGCGGGTCAATATTAGCACAGGAGCCGCAGCTACTTGATGTACCTCCAGTCAAATTTACAAAACACTGTTTGACTGCTGCTGCCGTGCGAGACGAGGAGATGAAAGAGCGGCCAAGGGCACTCGGATCCTTGGGCTGCACCGCGGCATACATCCCACAACTTTTTAACTCCTCAGTCGGCAGAAACGCGACTTTGAGAATGTTTTATTTAGTGTTGGGTCCAAAAGATGTGACGCTGGTTGGACCAACTTTACTCTTCAGAAGCAGGGGAGTTTAGCTCACAGCCATAGAGAGCTGTTTCCAATCCACTCGCTGGATACCGGCCTATCACAGTCGTTTATCTGCAGCACGTCTTACAAAAACAGAAGATTAACTCCTAGCAAAAGTAACCAAGATGGCGCCGGCTTATACTGAGTGACTGTAACAGCTTCTCTGGCCTCATTAACGGCGTTTAGTGCTTTCCTTCGTCACCTGTTGGTTCTGCTGGAGTCCTCTTTGGGATTTTTATCTTCATTCTGTTTCCATTTTAACAACAGTAAAGTCCCGCTGACCTCCAACAATCAAACAAACCCACTTTTTTGGCTTTGTCTTTGTACAACTGGCTTTTGCCGCTGTCCCCGTTCAGAAATAGGGGAGCAGTACATAAAAAACTAAATGAAAGAGCAACATCTGAGCAATATTTTGTTCATTTCATTTTTGTATCATGCAGTGTTCAAACACCAAGAGGGAAGGAGACAACAACAGACTGGACTTTTCCTGCAAATTACAAAACATAAATTCACTGTAATTTTCATAATTGCAGTATTTTCTAGTTTAAAATTTAACATTCCTCTGCAAACAAAGGACACCAAAGTACTGCCTGTATGTGACGTACGTTGACATCTAAAGTTCTGTCTACTGCTCGGGCCCCTGGGCTTTAAACAGAGCTGTTGCAAGATTGAATAGCGGTCTCTAGAAATGTTATATGTGAATAATATTAAATAAATTGGGTAATGTTCTGGTTTACAAATGAGGTTTTATATGTGACAACTTGCCCTGCACCGCTCAGGTGGCCTACTCTAGGATATATGATAAAGATGAAGATTAATCTTTATTGTCTTACATTTCATAAATGTAAATGGGCAAGGAAAACGCCACGCATACAAGAATTCATAATTGAGATGGACAGATACATATCACTCATAAACAAAATGGAAAATAAAAAAGCAATAACATTCTCCATGAGATATATGGACCTTTTTAAAGGGGACCTGTTGTGCTTTTTTTTTTTAATATTGCTTTTTGATGGGACAATATGTTCAATCCAACAGAAAAATGTAAAAAAATAAATAAATTAAAAAAACTCTAAGCATTTAAGCATATGATTTGTATGGTTTACCCCTTTGTCGTTTTTGTTTTGTTTGTCATTATTGCTTTATTGTCATAGCTGCTTGTATTGTTATTTATTTTGGTTATTTATGTGTAAATGTATAAGTTAATAATAAAATAAATAAGTACAAAAAAAAAAAATCTTTGTCTCCTTAGGGAGAAATTCATTTTGGACAATCAATGGGCACACAGAAAAACAAAACAGAAAAACAAAAACCATACAGTGCCCCATTGTGTCGGTGTCACAGCCGCGCCACCGCTCTGATCAGTTTGATTCATTGTGACAATAAACTTAAGTCTGCTGTCTCACATCTACATGCGTCATTTTATCAAGATTTGTATTAAAAGGTATTAGGGAGGATCTTTATAAATTCATTTTTTGCAATATTTATTAAAACTACCTTCATTGCCCTGTATAAGGCTTATAAATTGGTGTATTAGAAAATATAATAATAATATTAATAAACGGTGGACTCTGTGGGACTTAAACCTCATCCAATCGTTTTCGTCATGAGTACGTTAACCATTGTTCCACGGACTCGGCATTCATTCGTTCATCTTCCTGGTTTCGGCGATAGTGCACGTTCTTGTGCCTGCGCATGCGTACACAGTTTGTTTATATAGCACGGCGTTAGCCGAGCCTCATCGTACCGCGGACAGCCTGACTTCGAAGAGCACAATGGCTGAGGAAAAGTGTGGAGGTCACAAAAGGAAAACTGTTTTTGAAGTGAACCAGAGGAGGAGGAGAAAAACTGTAGAAGAGCAGAATAAAACCCATGTGGTTATTGGCGATTCTTTCCAACGTTGGCGTGCGCTGTAGGAACAGAAAGGGCTTCAGACGATGCACTGGTCGTCAAGTTTCTGCTGGACAGGTAACGTTTATCTTATCGTTTGAAAAAAAATGCCTTTTTTCTTTATCTGTTGAACTTTTTCAACTGCACAGCAGTCAGTTTGCTAATGCTACCAACAGCAGGAGGACAGATATTTGTGCTGTGCATGACTGGGTGTTAAATTATTTTAGTTCGTGATAGGGCTGACCACAAAAGCTTCTCAAATCAAAGAGACACAGTTGGAGATAGATTCCATTGATTTTAGTTTATTGGTCCAAACATACCATGCCATGGTTTTTCTGAAGCAAACAAACAAACATCAGAAATTAGTAACTAAACAGTAAAGTCAAAATAAGAAAAATGCAATGTAACTTAATATCTAAATCCCCCCAAATAAAGTATAAAGAAACAAACAGGCTTAGTTCAGCAGAGACGCATGGCTTGGAGTTTGGTGCATGCTGGTGGAGAGCAGTGCTTTCACTACTACAGCTCAGCCTTTAATAGTCCCAACACACCTGGTTTCAATCCAACTTAATTATGTGTATCAGGCTGCAATTCCTAACCTGTCCAGCAGAGGCCACCATTTGGCAGGTTCAGGAAATTTGCAACACTGGGTCTGTGTGGGGAACTAGGTCAAAGGTCGCACAAACAAACAATGCAGGTCTAGGTTGAGGTGAATCTCTGCTGATGCCGGCTGTAAACAAACACTCGTGTTCCAACGCTCGTGCACGTC
The DNA here is from genome assembly GCA_020698575.1 of Bostrychus sinensis. NCBI lineage: Eukaryota > Metazoa > Chordata > Actinopteri > Gobiiformes > Eleotridae > Bostrychus > Bostrychus sinensis. The sequence continues at coordinate 4,420,702 of CM036253.1, read as the reverse complement.
GCTGTGGAGGAGTTCCTTGGAAAGGAACAGTGAAGGGCGGGGCCTGACGCATGGCGTTATTCAAAAAAGGACAAACAGTCGCTGGTTTCTCAGCAGTCGAAAAAAATCCTCCCTAATACCTTTAAGACAATTATGACAGAAAATATAATGTTGACAATTTTTATTTTCAACCATGAAAAATACGTTACTGGAGCTGTCTCAGGAAAACAAAGATCTAATTTGTTCATATTCAGGGAATAACAGCAGACCACAGAGAGACACAAAACTGCTCTTTCAATTTTGTGAACAACCCTTCTGTTAAAAAAACAAAAAACAAAACAATAACCGGCAGTGTGACAACTTACCCTGTGTGTGTCAACATGCCCCGGTCTCGCCTAAGTACAGAGCTGCTCATAACACCAGCAACAATTCTTCATACGGCAGGCAAGTAGTAAATTACAAAAAGAGAAGACAAGAGTTTTATTTGTGAAAAATGTTGTTTGTCGCTAATGAGGACAGACTGTTGTTAGCTCCACCCTTCAGGAACAATCAAAGTGCTGAAGTACTCCTCTGTAACGCTTTGTTCTGCCAGGTAACATCTTTTCTCCAGCTCAAGCTAAACTCGACAATCTTCTGCTGGCACACACGCAGGAGGGCGGACAATTATAGACCCGCACTCAAAATCATTCACTACGGGACATTTACATTTGTCCATTTGTCCATTGACTACTAACCACCTACTAAGCCAGCATGCACCTCTCAGTCTGGGCAATGGTAAACTAAGCTCTTCAAAGTATTAAAAAGGTATTAAATTGGATGAAATTAAGGCCTTAAAATTATTAAATCTTATGGGCAGGTATTAAATTTAGTTCATCTACACTGTAAAAAAAAATCTGTAAATTTTACGGTAAAAAATTGGCAGCTGTGGTTGCCAGAATTCTACCGTAAAAACTACAAGAGGCCTGTATTTCATTTTACAGTATAATTTTATCACAAATGTTGTTTTTACAGTTTTTGAGTTTTTATTATTATTTACTGCAAAATAAAGTTATTATCTTTCAAAAAAAATAGGTTAATGTATATTTTAGTTTGTGACTTAACTTTTAATCAACATTTACTGTAAAATTTAAAGTTATTATCTTTCAAAAAAATAGGTTAATGTATATTTTAGTTTGTGACTTAACTTTTAATCAACATTTACTGTAAAATTTAAAGTTATTATATTTCAAAAAAATAGATTAATGTATATTTTAGTTTGTGACTTACGTTTTAATCAACATTTACTGTAAAATGTAAAGTTATTATCTTTTGAAAAGGTGTTAAACTGTAATAAACACAGGACTCGATTTTTTTAACAGTGCTATACTGTATACATTACAAAAAATAAAACAAAAAAATACAATTTTGCCTTATTTTTAATATTACAGTTAATTACAGTAACCAAAACAGTATTTTACCGATATATCAACTATGGTGTTTTACTGTTGAGATTTTACAGATTTTTACAATGAAATCTACAGATATTTTTTACAGTGTAGGTCTTAAATGGTCAAATCTAAGTCATGTTTTCAGTGCTGTACTTGTCAAAAATGTATTTTAGATTAATAGTTTGTCAGTAATAACAGAGAAGTATGTATTATTTGTGATTCAGTACCTTTTTGAACACTAAGTCTACAGTTTATAAGGGCTGCTTAATCTAAAAGGCATAGGCAATGTTTGTTGCAAAAAAATCCCCACAATACAGTAAATGCTGTTACTACTGAAATGTATTATTCCGTTTTAAGAGTTTGGATGCAAAACTGGAGTTATTTTTACCTGTATTAGACTTTTAAAATAAAACCAATGAGTTTCGGAGAGTAATACTGATATCTTATTAATGTAAAATTTATACAGATTATTTTTCTTTTGCAGACAATCTTGGCATTCATTTTATTCTAAGTGGCATTAATAAGGTCTTAAATTTCACAAGAGATAACCTGGAGCTACTCTGATAAAAGATCTACAGAAATGAGCAGGAATAAGAAAGAGGACTGTAGAACAAAGGCAGATACACACCGCTCCAATGAAACGGCAGAGGTGGAGAGTAACTACCGTATTTTCTGGACTATAAGTCGCTTCGGAGTATAAGTCGCATCAGTCAAAAAATACGTCATGAGGAGGAAAAAAACATATACAAGTCGCACTGGACAATAAGTCGCACTTATTTAAAAAATGTATTTCACAAAATCCAAGATCAAGAACACATTTAATCTGGAAAGACAAGTTATTCAGCTACACAACAGCACACAGAACAACAGACTGAATATGTGTCCTGTATGTTAACGTAACACATGAACAGTTATTGAGCTACACAACAGCATAAAGAACAAGCCAACCAGCAAGCAAGTTAGTGGTAAACAAGTTCCCCGAGCTCTCCGTCTTATTCTACATCACTGAAAACTACTGACAGTAGTTGTCACAAGCCTACAGCGCCCTCTCGCGGCTGTAGATGGTAATGTTTACTTCTTGATTCATGTTAAATTTGATATACAAGTCACACCTGAGTATATCACAGGTCTACAGCAAAATGCTTCCGGAACAAAAGTAGTGACATTTTTCTTGGATTAGGTCACTAATAAAGAAAAAGTAAGTGAGAAGTGCAGATATAGTTTCCAAGAAACAGTATTGGCTCAAAATAGGAAATATATGCAAAATAAGGCAAAAACGGTAGTTTATCAGAAGGTACAGTGTCTACAAGCAACCAGTTCTATCTGAAAGCTGTCTGCACATTCAATACATTCATTTTAATATGGCTAGAGTTTTGACATAAAATGTTTTGTTTTTATTTGCAGAAATCTCTCTCTTGGAAGTGGACAAAATGCATGCATGTAGAGAAATTAAATATTTTCAAATTATAAATATTATTTTTAAGCAAAAATACCTAAATCTATTGTATAAACAGATGCGATTTTGATGTGAAACAATATCATTAAATATCTTGAATACATAGCTAACCAGCACAGTTATCAATTCATTTTCAGTTCATCTTCATCAAAATAAATGAGATTTAACCACTTTTATCTCGGAAGCAGATCGAGTCCAAACATTTGTAGACCAGTGTAAGTCGCAGGACCAGCCAAACTATGAAAAAAAAGTGTGACTTATAGTCCAGAAAATACGGTAGATACTTTTACGTACAAGCTTACTTCTATGCATTTGTAGAGGAACTGTTTTCTTTTAGACGATTATTGTCAAACCTGTGAGCCATGTACAGGAATATCCAAGACTTTGGTAAGGTATTGGTAGACTTTATTGTATTTGACCCATCCTTCAATGCCACTTGGGTTAAACCTGACCGCAGTGCAGCAACTAGGGACCCTTCTCCAGATCAGAGCCAGGATCCTGGTCAGGAGGTCCTAGCTCAGGGGTCACCAACGAGGTGCCCGCGAGCACCAGGGAGCCCTTCTGGAGCTCTGTGAGGTGCCTGCGAGGGATATTTATAAACAGTGACTACTGTAGTGTTTTAGTCATAATTTATTTTTTTAAACTTGTTTTTATGTTTAATTACAAGATTATTTTTATAAAAATTATCATTAATGCAAAGCAAACAATCATACAATCCTAGTGTCATTTGAAAGGCATGTGAAGACTTTAATATAGAGGATTATTTTGCACGAGTAGCCTTTCAGTACAAATTCTCATCTTTTGGGTAGCCCTCAAACCCAAAAAGGTTGGAGACCCCTGACCTAGCTAATGGATTGCCCTATTGTGCATGTTTTACGCCAGATTCACAGCGAGTGCGTTGCGTGTGCGGCACGTCTCCGACCAGATCCAGCTGGGAGACCACGAGTTCACAGGAGAGGAGTTTATGCTGGAAGTTATGAGTTCACGCGATAATAACCATGTATACAGAGAACTGCAGGTAAAAAGCCACGTTTGCCTCTGACCACGATCTCTTGTTCATTTAGAGATTATTTGGCGATTTAACCACAGTTGAAGCCCAGAAGTCACAGAAATATAAACTTCAACCCTGGGTAAGGACAGCTATGTATATAAATACTTTAATTTTACTCAGGTTTAACGCTGTCTGATGTCATCTGTGACCTGTGTCCTCAGTTAAGACGTAATGTTTACAGCGATGTGAGCGAGAGGCTGCACAAGTGATTTTTATTTTGAAATTTACCAGATCCTCTTCACTGGACCCAGGTCTGACTTCCTGTCTGGCTCCATCTGCTCTGTTCAACTTTATACCTGACAGATCCGGCAAAAATAGACTTGATATATATTTCTGACGGAGCACCGGACACAGAGAACTCACGCTTTGACTTGCATTGAGTCTATTTCTTTGTACAGGGCACGCAGCGGATTCATTGTGAATTGGACTTCAGGTTCGGGAAACAGGGAGAATCTGGAGGAAACCCACCCAGATTCAGGAAGAACATGTAAACTCCACACAGAAAGACCCCACACAGTCCAGGAATCAAACCCCGGGACCTTTTCTCTGTAAAACAAACTGTGTGCTATAACCTGTTTGGATATAGCACACATATCTAATGGACAGCAGTTGCAGTATTAGTAGTAAAATTCAAATGTACTGCACACTCAACACATTTTGCTTGAGTAGTATCATTATAAACTAACAGAACTTTTATTTGAGTACAGGTTTTGAGCACCTCTGTCTATCAGTGCAGATGAACCACTCTCAGTCACGTTGTGTAAAGTCCGGTTATCCTTTCTCTGATGTGCTGCAGAGATAAGTTATCAGAGCGATTAGAGGGATAAACCCCAGATATGAGTCAAAATGTATGATAATATAATTAGCTCAGTTCTCAGCAGAGGCCCCCGCGAGGATCTGGACTTCATTTTACTCCGGGACTATTGACTCTGAGCGCGTCATTTCAACTCTATTAGAAGAGATCATAAGACAAACAGAGAGCGAAGGGGAGAACGGACTCTGGGCAGAATCAGAGGAGAACAGAAAGTTAGAGACGAGAGGATGAGAAAGGATGAGCTGAAGGTGATGAGGAGCTACTGATAAAGAGTCAGAGGTGCAGAGGAGGGACCAGAGATCAGGACGGAGAGCAGTTTTTTTTAAGCTCTACACGTCACCAGCCCTGCTCAGGTCGCTGACTTCTTCCTGGACGATTCCTCTCGAGTGTCTATCAAACCTTGATTGGCAGTCGCTTCAATATTGTTGCTTCATATTTGCATAAAGTTGATTTAAAGATATTAGGGAGGATTTTTTTCGACTGCTGAGAAACCAGCGACCTTTTTTGAATAATGCGCATGCGTCAGGCCCCGCCCTTCACTGTTCCTTTCCAAGGAACTCCTCCACAGCGACGTGCACGAGCGTTGGAACACGAGTGTTTGTTTACAGCCGGCATCAGCAGAGATTCACCTAAACCTAGACCTGCATTGTTTGTTTGTGCGACCTTTGACCTAGTTCCCCACACAGACCCAGTCACATGCACAGTCCCTAAATGTGAGCAAAAATATATTCTCCTGCTGTTGGTAGCATGAGCAAACTGACGTTGCTGTACAGTTGAAAAGGTTCAACAGATAACAAAAAAAGGCATTTTTTTTCAAACGATAAGATAAACGTTACCTGTCCAGCAGAAACTTGGCGACCAATGCATCGCCTGAAGCCCTTTCTGTTCCTACAGCGCACGCCGTCCTTTGAAAGATTCGCCAATAACTACACAGGTTTTATTCTGCTCTTCTACAGTTTTTCTCCTCCTCCTCTGGTTCACTTCAAAAACTGTTTTCCTTTTGTGACCGCCTGGTTCATGGTTTTCCTCAGCCATTGTGCTCTTCGAAGTCAGGCTGTCCCTGCTACGATGTTAACGCTGCTAACGCGGCGCTAATGCCGTGCTACATAAACATAGAGTATACGCATGCGCAGGCACAAGAATGCGCACTATCGCTGAAACTAGGAAGATGAACGAATGAATGGCGAGTCCATGGAACAATGGTTAACGTACTCATGACGAAAACGATTGGATGAGGTTTTTTAAGTCCCACAGAGTCCACAGTTTATTAATATTATTATTATATTTTCTAATACACCAATTTATAAGCCTTATACAGGTTAATGAAGGTAGTTTTAATAAATATTGCAAAAAATGAATTTATAAAGATCCTCCCTAATACCTTTAAGTTGCATCACATGGCACGTTCACGTTGCTTTCTGCTCTCACTCACAAACGTTCATATGAAGTAAAAGGTTGGTGGTTGGTTCAGATGCTGGTGTGAGTCTGCCCCAACTTTTTCATCTGACCATTTACCGAATCTCTCTCCCTGCTCTCCTCTCTGATTTCCTGTCACTTCTTCACTGTGCTGTCCAATCAAGCAAAAATGGTCGAAAAATGTCTTTTAAAAAGGTGTCAAAACTCTGTCTAAACCCCAATTTCCACTGCATGCCACTCTGCTCCACTGCACTGCGCCTCATACTGAGAGCGTTTCCCCAGTCTCCGCAGGTCTTCTGTGCCGGAGATACGCAGCAAAGTTTATTTTGTTCAATGGTGAACTTCATGTGTGACGTGCTCAACATCCAGATTTTCAAAGTCTTTCACAGATTGCGATAATGTTAGCAAAGAGTTGGAATGGTTCCCGGTGAAAATGTTTATGAAAAGCTGGGACTTTCAGTAGAATACTTGGAGGTGATTGGATAAAGCTCCAGCTTCGTAGCTACACAACAAACCTCTACGACAGTAAAACAACACAATAAAGACGTTAGAAGATTTTTGCTGTTTTTGTAAACGTAGAGCAGCAGACCTTACATTTTTCCGCGGCACCATGTTGTTAACAAGTACCGCTAAAAGTGCTTGTTGTTGTCGGAAATCCTAAAACCCGCCCACTCATTGTAATAGTACCACACCACTGGCCCGACTGCCACAGGTCCAGCGACAGCAGGACAAGATGGATTTTGTGAATTTGTGAATTCACAAATTTTGTACCAATCCTATGGAAGCGTATTGCGTTCACCTGAAAAAAAAGGTTTCTATTTTAATGAGCAAAGTTAGTTCTGTTTTTATGAGAAAATTCTGGTTTTATGAGAAAAGTTTTGATTTCACGAGTAAAATAATTGTATGTTTTTATGTGGATAATGGTCCTTATTATCTTGTTCCACTTTTGGGGGGAGAGGAATTCAAAGTCAATGGCAAAGACCTGAGATGTCTGCGCAGAGTCGACAAACTAATGATTATACGTCAATATTACTTAACGAAAGCAGAATCTCCAGTGTCTCATGCCTAGAGTAAAATAAAACCGTATTAAACGAAGTCGTTGGGACATTTACGCCCTTTCTTTAGCGAGCAACTCTTCAATACGAGCTAAACGTTTACTGGTTGTGATAGACATGAATTTACTTTTGTCATAAAAACCCAAGTTATTTATACTCATAAAAACAGAACTTTTCTCATAAAAACAGAACTTTTCTCATAAAAACAGAACAAATTTTACTCATAAAAACAGAACTTTTCTCGTAAAAACAGAACAAATTTTACTCATAAAAACAGAACTTTTCTCGTAAAAACCGAACAAATTTTACTCATAAAAACAGAACTTTTCTCGTAAAAACAGAACAAATTTTACTCATAAAAACAGAACTTTTCTCGTAAAAACAGAACAAATTTTACTCATAAAAACAGAACTTTTCTCGTAAAAACCGAACAAATTTTACTCATAAAAACAGAACTTTTCTCGTAAAAACAGAACAAATTTTACTCATAAAAACAGAACTTTTCTCGTAAAAACAGAACAAATTTTACTCATAAAAACAGAACTTTTCTCATAAAAACAGAACAAATTTTACTCATGAAAACAACTTTTCTCGTAAAAAACGAACAAATTTTACTCATAAAAACAGAACTTTTCTCGTAAAAACAGAACAAATTTTACTCATAAAAACAGACCTTTTCTCGTAAAAACAGAACTAACTTAGCTCATTAAAACAGAAACTTTTTTTTTCAGGTGAACGCAATACGCTTCCGTACCAATCCAGCTACTGTGCAAGGTAAATTACTCTGTACAAATGTTTTTGATTAGAACATTTATATTTATTTATTTATTTTTCTCGAATTACCTTTTAGATCAGTGATTCAAAGCTTCACAGTGGGTACATACACGGAAGAAGAGCTAATGGATGGCAATGGTCACAGAAAATGTGTTTAGAAATTGTTGAAAATAGACTAATAATAATTCTTCTGTAATGTTTTTGTGAAATTTACCCAATAAATTACTTAATTTTTCCTAATTTTTAGTGTCAGGGAGGTGAAGTGTGGGCGCAGTCAATATATCAACTGATATAATGGGGGTCACTTGTTAATAGTAGACTATTTACTTTAACGTTAGGTCACAGAAACAATGACAGACCTGTTTTAACATTTATTGCACTGATATAGCTTTTTACATCCCTGTTGTAGAGGAAAAACCTGTGAAGTGACGTGAATAAACCAAACTGATCTTGTATTACACAGCTGTTTTCTGTGCTTCTGCTTCTGAATAAAGAGTTGTTTTGGTCTTGTTTAAAAGCTTTTACCACACAAATCTGTACTTCTCTTCCCGAGCTGCAGTGGAAATCCAGCTAAACACGGCTGGGATAGACTTCTACCTCCCAAAAAGAGGGAGACGATGAATGAATAAGCATGATTACATGATTCAGGTTGTAATATTGAAGAGATAAATGTGTAAAAGTCTATTTTAGTTTACCTTAAATAGGAGTCAGTGTCTATATTGTGATTTTAAAGCAAATAAAAATGAACCCAGTGTTGCTTATGGCTCATTCCCCATTGTTCAAGGCTGTTCATGCACATTTTGTTTGGAAGACAGAGAGAGGAATATGATTTAAATGCTTTAAAAATGACTATGAAATGTGTAATCACGCACGTCTTAATGAAAACACTGGATACTCTCAGCAGGGGAAGTCAGAGTGACAGCAGTAAAGGTTTGAGTTTGATAAATAATCCTGCACGAGGCCTGGAGCAGTAACCAGCGCAGACATATGCTTACATAGGGTTATAAAACACTGATAGTGCTGTGGCGGTGCGTAAAAGGCCCTGAGTGGGGGATTTCGCTTCACAACCTGGCATCCCTCATCTCTCCGAGTTCAGGACGGTGCCAGATGTTAGCGGGACGCCGCGCAGACCCGCTGATTCGGACAAAAGCTGCAGAAAAAGTCCAAACGTTCGAACAAAGCGGCCTCCCCAGCGCGAACATGAAGGATAGATGTCAACGGCGTGTCCTTGTCTAACAAACAGCCGCGGGACGCCACTGTGCCCCCTGCTGGCGGAGCGGGGGAGGAGCCGTAAATGCCACACGGGGGCTCTCAAAGTTGGGCTTTTGACAGTTTACTGCAGTTTCAAGGTTTAACTGAGGCAGAGAGAGGACGGCCTGTTTGTCTCACACAGGATACTGCGCTTAAGGCTGAGGTTCTCAAACTGTGGGACAGGTAACACAGGTGGTTCAGGTCTGGATTAGTTTGGTTTGGATTAATATTTTTTTTTTATTATTATTATTATTTTTTTTACTCTTGTTACTGTTGGGGCTAACATTTGAGTTGGTCTCAGTTTAGTCCTGGTTTCTTTCTGGTTTAGGATCAGTTCTAGTTCTGATTTAGTCCTGGTTTACTCTTTGTTTAGTCCTGTCTTACTCCTGGCTTTGTCCTGCTTTAGTCCTGGTTTAGTCTGCGTTTAGTCTCAGTTTTGTCCTGGTTTAGTCTCAGTTTTCTGTCCTGGTTTAGTCTTGGTTTAGTCATGGTTTAGTCCTGCTTTAGTCTTGGTTTAGTCCTGTCTTACCCCTGGCTTTGTCCTGTTTTAGTCCTGGTTTAGTCTCAGTTTAGTCCTGGTTTCTTTCTGGTTTAGGATCAGTTCTAGTTCTGTTTTAGTCCTGGTTTACTCTTTGTTTAGTCCTGTCTTACTCCTGGCTTTGTCCTGCTTTAGTCCTGGTTTAGTTCTGGTTTAGTCTCAGTTTTGTCCTGGTTTAGTCTCAGTTTTCTGTCCTGGTTTAGTCTTGGTTTAGTCATGGTTTAGTCCTGCTTTAGTCTTGGTTTAGTCCTGTCTTACTCCTGGCTTTGTCCTGTTTTAGTCCTGGTTTAGTTCTGGTTTAGTCTCAGTTTAGTCCTGGTTTAGTCTCAGTTTAGTCCTGGTTTAGTCTCAGTTTAGTCCTGTCCTGGTTTAGTCTTCATTTAGTCTTGGTTTAGTCTCAGCGTAGGCCTGGTTTAGTCCCTGTTTTGTCCTAATTCATTTTTCTGGGTTAATCCTTGGGTTGGTCAAGAAAAATAATCATTTAGTTGATTTTAGACGGACCCTTGGAGAGCAAAGTACTTTCTGTGTTGGAGTTTGGTTTAGCGTTAGACCTTGCCGTTTCCAAACAATATCTCCTTTATACCATTATTTATACACATTTCTCTTTACTTCTTATTTTTCTCAGTTTTTTTCTTTTCCTGAGCTGTTTTGCTGAATTATACACTTTCTCTTAATCCTTTTTTTTTTTTCTTCAGTAAAAGTCCAAACCAGCTAAAGGCCTCCTGGAAAAAACAAAACAAAACAAAACTTGTTAAACTAGTTTCCAAACACTTGTACACAGAAAGTATTAAATTATTGATATACATCTGGTGTGAAAAATGGAAACATATTTTCACTCTCATTTATGTTTTATTTCAGTGGTGATGGACAACAGTAATGACCAGTATGAGCCAGATGTAAACACAAATGAAACCAGCTGGCTTTTCGAAAAACATCCAGCTCTAAAGACGTGCATTTCTTTTTGCCCATTTCACTTTCACTGTTAATCAGCAAAAGTACTTACAATTATATGTTTATGTTTTATTTATGTTTCAAAAGCAGGAAAACAATAATTAGAGCATGTTACCGAGAGATATTATCTATAACAGTGATATTTGGATGTAATGGAAACTGGGCTTGGGATCAGCAAGAAGAGTTCGCTGGCTTCTCTCCTCTTTGTGGCTGGAATTCAACCTCATTTGGAAATTATTCATCTTCTTTCACTTTTTCACAGCACTGGCCGTGCGTGGCTGGGGGCCAGTGCCTGCAACTATGGGCCTTAGGCGGGGCGCACCCTGGACAATGACCAGTTTGTCTCAGGGTTAACACTTGGAGATAAAAACGGGACTTTTAGCTGTAACATTCATCCTTTCGTTTATCTTTTTGTGAGTCAGTCAGAGGTTGTATGGACACTGATAACCATTCACTCTCACACTGTCACTATGGGACATTTAGGCCCAGTCCCATTTCTGCCTCTTTTCCTCAGCCCTTCCCCTTTAAGGGCGAGGGCTGAGGGCTGTACACCGCTCCAAACAGAGCTTTTCCAGATGCACACAGGAAAAGTTTACAGTGAAGCATCATGTTTATCGTAACATGAAGGTGAAGAAGATCTATTTTCTGCTAAACAACTTAAAGCTCCTGTAAGCAGCATGTGCTCCTACTGGTTTGAAACAGTACTGCAGTCTAAATCAAAACAATGGTCTCTTTTCTTTTCTGACGATTAGTGATGCAGTTTTAGAACCAAAACAAAAATGTAAACAAAAACAACTTGGCCATTATGTACCGTATTTCCCGCACTATAAGGCGCACCTAAAAGCCTTTAATTTTCTCAAAAATCGACAGTGCGCCTTATAATCCGATGCGCCTTATATATATAATGTTGGTTAATTATGGCTACCGTATTCAGGGGGCGTCGCCGAAGTGACAGCGGTAAAAACGATAAAGGGGAATTCCAGTCCCAGCTGTTCATGTGTGCCATAGGCGTGTTTATGGATCCTGCCGCAAAAGAACAAGGAGGCGCGGCCTTTGCTCCATCTCAGTAGAAGAGTTGCGACATTGAGGGGACAGAAAACTGAGCGCTCGAACGCTGTTCATGTAGCTTTGAACTGTGACAAATGGAGTTGGAAATACATTGTTTTCAACGAGGGAGTTGTAAGAACGCTGGTTTGTATTCTATTAATAAAGTTTGACTGACTGACTTATCTGACTGTTTTATTGACATTCTCTTTAGTGCAGCACCATCTAGTGGATGCGCCTTATAATGCGGTGCGCCCTATAGTGCGGAAAATACGGTACTTTTTTTTTTCATTATTACTAACTCAGCTGTACCACTCTTATCAGTAAAACTAATATTTGATTTAAACATGTTACCTCATATCTTGGCACACATGTGGGTCATTTTTACAAAAAATAATAGCACCTTTAAGAGAGAGTTTAATTCATCTTCATTACTTGATACAGTTTGAAATGTAGGCAACATAAAAGTAGCTCATCTAATGTCTATGCGCAACACCATGTAGCCTATCTATTATTTTGTTGCTATCTCTTTTATTATTTATATTGCAAACCAATAGTGGCACTATTTGGCGCTGACAGAGAAAATCTTCAGAGTTGCCAGATCTCATTGAGATTGAGTTTCCAGCCCAAACAGAACTTAAAACCGGTCCAACACAATAAAAACGAGCCCAAATCACAACCACTCTAAATGTTGAAGCCGTTATACATAGGAAATAACACAAAACTTTACAGCAGCACTAAAAAAAGAAACACAGTTTCCCCACAAAGGCAGCAATCAGACGACCAAAGCCTTCTTTGTCAGGGCATCTCAGAAACCACAAAAAAACATGATATTCCAACATGAAATGTGAGCAACCAAACATGAATCACTCATTTTAAAACAAATAAATTGATGATTTGAGTGAGGACACGGCAATTTATTGAAATGTGTATTTCTACTTTGCTTGCCATAAAATGACAACTGTCTTTTCTCTGGAATATTTTCTAAAAACCCACTAAATGTTGTGAAAGGCAGTCCAAATTTTATAAACCAGCCCAATGCTATTTTTTCCAGCCCACGGTGTTCAAAAGAAGACACCAGCCCTATCTGACAACTCTGAGGACCTTGAACCTCATGCCAGAGTTTATGTCCAGCAATAACAATCATATTCACCATTAAATTTGTGAAAAACTGCTATAAAATACCCGCTTTAGACGAAAATCTAGTGCTTTATGTGCACGACCGACAGAGTTTTTTAAAATAATAAAATTGTTTCAGTCAAAAAAACGAACAAAGACGTTAGATGCAAGTCCCAGGAGAGAAGGGGTTGGGGTAAGAATGAGAAATGGGATTGTTTTTGGACGGTGGGAGGAGGAGAGAACCCACAACATTCTTACTGAGAGGCAGGAGCACTTTGACCAAGCTCTGACATAGTCGCGGTATATTTCTATAGATTATTCATGTTAATGCTAACGGCTTGTGTAGAGGAAAACTGATGACCACGACTTCCAGCCGCTTTGTGTGTCATGACATTTTACACACGCATTTATTACTTCCAGGAGTTTACTTGACACAGCAGTATGTTTTAATATGGAGGATACACTCTGAAAGGTCAAGGATACCCGTCTTAAAAGATGTCATTGTTGGGTTACGGCCATAAAAACACTTGTAAAAATAGTAGTTATCAGACAAAACAGTCCTACGCACCTTGTGTTAAAGCGCACCCATCCACAGTGACCTCCTCCTGGTCCGTCTCTCTCAGGACAACACTCGGTATGGCACTTTAACATCTAATCCTGGAGCTTTGGGGTGAGACCTCTGTCCTTTAACAATGCACAGTGAGTGTAGGTCAGAACAAGCCAAGTAGAAAATGGACACAGCGACTTGTTTCTTTCAGTCGGGCCATTACAGTAACAAAAGGTTTATGGTTTTCTTGGGCTGGAATCTGGAGACCTCTGGGCCTTTTGTCCCACACATTTTGCTGTTTTATTTGTGGGTAAATACAGAATGCAACATTAAACATTTGTCCATGTTCTTCTGTCTGGATTGAGAATGATTTTGATTTTTCACAGTCGCTTAGAGTCTGCACCAGTCAGCTCTAGTTGCAGGGAGTTGTCGGCCCAAATATCTGTTAGTGTGGGACGTTTAAAGACTTGAATCGGCATCACAGAGACTCGACCAGACCTGAGTCGCAGTCAGTCAAACATCTGAATTTTAAAGCCCACTCTGAACGCGTGGAGTACTGTGGACTACTCATAGGCCCATATTATGCTTTTTTTGGTGTCTTTTAAATTAGTTTAGGACACCTCTAGATCAACATCTTACGTTTTGTTGGTCAGAAAACGCAATAATTATTGAAAAAAAAAAAACGTATTTGAAGAAACTCATCATTTGATTCTGTGTGAATCACCCAGATTAGGTCCCTGTACCTTTAAGAGCCCTCCCTTCCTGCTGTCCCGCTGCTGCCACGCCCCATCAGGCTCGCAACATGTGCTGCTGCAACGCTGCAGTCCGCGGTGGGTTTGTTTGGTTGCTGCAGGGGAGGTGTGAGCTGAACGGGACAGGGCCGTGAGGGGGAGAGGTGTGGTCAGGGGGAGGGACGTGGTCATGGGGAGGGGCGTGGTCAGGTGGAAATGGCAGACATCAGTGAAACAAGACATTTCTGTCCTTTCAGGAAGTCAAAAACACAACTCCAGGTCTGTTTTTGATGCAGGAACAATATTAAACACGGTAGAAAGCTCAGAAAAGTTGATTTAAGATTCTGACTCTCGCTTATTATTTTCAGTTTGCTGTTGATTACGTGACTCTGCCATATGTGTAAAAACTCAGCTGATAATGGACTTCAGTAGTAAAGCTCAATCAGACCTGAGTGATATTAAAGTGTTTATAGACAAACAATAATAATCTGTGTGATAATAGCATTAATTATGGTGTTAATGAATAAAAGGGACTGGATTATTGCAGCTCTTTTTTCCTTAACGTTTCATGGGGAAGCTGTCATCTCTACAAATGAAGGTCAGCTGGCATTAGAGATATTACTAAGCTGTGGCTTATTTAGTAACAATTTATTCATTATTACTCCACAAATAAAAACGTCTCCAACTGGTTTTATTTAAATGTGTTTAAAAATCTGTCTCGGTCTTGCTGTTCTCCATTAAAACTCAAAAAGCATGGCCATAATACAGGGTTCATACACTTTTTTACCAAGAATTTTCCATGACGTTTCCAAAACTGTTGACTAAATTTCCAAGAAACATACTTTCGCTGCCGTTTCATTTGGAAATTAGTCAGTTGAAGAAAAATAAAACTGTTGGGGCTTCATCCCTGTGTATAGCCTACACACCAGTAATTAAACGATAATTATATATAAACTAATCATCTATGTTGTTTTAAAGCATTACCAAAACAAAAAGAGCCAAAGACCAGCAAAAACATTGATTTAGTTCAAATATTCTGACAAAAAATAGATATAGGTGACTTTTTCCTGCAGTGAGAATAAGAAGAGGCCAAGAAGACAGCGTTTTTTCTTATATTTACTGTATTCTGGTTGTGCAGAGTTAACCAGGAGTGGCCTAATGTTACTCAAACTGTTTAAAATTCCAAAACTTTTCCAAAACTTTACACCAAAAACTAAAAATTCTAAAAAAGTGAGCAGGGATGATATTGGGATACAGCCACTGGTGCAGTCAGTAGATGTATAATCCACAATCTTTCGTTACTGTGTCCTAGTGTTTTCAGAATCTGTAACGACTGGTGGTACATGTTTTAGGTTAAAGAGGGGAAAGCAGAGTACCCAGACGCTGGGAGAACATGAAAAACTCCACACAGAGAGGCCCCACATGCCTGGTTTGGGAATCTAACCCGGGACCTTCTTGCTGTGAGGTGACAGTACTAACCACTTTCCCACGGTGTGTGAACTGGAGAACGCCTCAGTGAATGACTGTGAGCGAGTGATGTCTCTGCATCAGCCTTGTCCCGTCTTAGGCCCATAGTTTCTGGAACAGTCCAAAGCCTAACAGTAAAAAGTAGAAAATTAAAAATGAATCAGATAAAATGATCAAACTGATTAAAAAAAATACAAGTTGTACGAGCAGTGGCGTAACTTGGTAATGTGGGGCCCCAGTGCAGGATTTCAGAATGGGCCCTGAAGTACTCAGGTTGATGCATTAAGCTTTTTAATTTAATAATGTTGCTGTTAGCTGTTTTTACTGGAGTTTCATACAAAAACAGGTGCTTATTCATTAATATTTAAAACTATATTAGTTTTTATGTTACAATTTGTGTATTTATCTCAATAAAAAAACATGATTTTACAAATTTAGCAGCATTTAAAATTGAATTTATGTTAAAAACTCTGTCACAGATAGAGCTGGGTACTGTTAAATGACATTGAAAGAAAAGTTACAATACTACTGGAAAAAAAATGTATTTGATGCCAAGTTTCAATACCTCATGGGAACTTTAATGTTCCATTGCATGAATGAAACAAATAAATAACACAGAATAAATCATACAAAGAACTGGCTTTAATTTACAGCTAAAAATTCTGCTCCAAAAATTGGTCTTTTATTCAGTTTTATTGTGTTTTATGATTGTAGAAGATGAATTAGCTCACCACAGCCATCAGAAAAAGTATCGCTCAGGCACCGGGATCAAAAACCAGTCACAGAGTTCCTAGTTATTATGAATATTTAAACACAGACTTGCCCATAGATGAACAAGGGCCCTCTCTAATGGGCCCCTAAACCTCCTGGGCCTATTGCAGTAGTTGTGACACATTCAGTTGTTCACCTCTCGCTACTAATTGTCCAGAAAACAGAGGTTGAGTGCAGAAAATGTCCAGAATAAACTTGTTATTGAGTGAGATGTACTTGTCATAATCCAGTGATCCTGCCACATGTTTTCCATACACAGCAGCAGCAGCAGCAGCAGTCTCTTGTGGGAATATGTTGTTGAGTCCAGGTTTAGCCTCATCCATCACCGCAGCTGCCTCCTGAAATATGAAAAATGAGAAGTGAAGGTCCGGTACGCGGCGAGGAGTCGGTCTGAAGCAGGACCCTGTCAGCGCTCGGCCCACTCCGCCGTCAGCTGACAACGCTCCTCACGGAAAAAAAAAAAAACTAAAAAAAAACTCATGTGACAAATGTCTGCAGCGGACACTTTCCTCAGCACTAACCTTTTCAAACGCGGACAGGGACAAACCGGACAGCGACGCGCGCCTGTCACGGTAACAAGCAGAGCCGCATTCTGATTGGAGCAGACTCTGGACGGACGCAGGTGACCCGAGGCAAAAATACTTCACTCTGAGCAAAACAAGACTCCGGCACATGCATGTACTCGTACGATCACACACTGAGAACAAAAGACACGTCCAGCTTCAAAGCGAACGCTCAGGATTTTTAAGTGACGTCTTTCTAGCCCTGGGTCAGAGATCTGTTTCTGAAGGGTTCCTGAAGTTTCTTAACGATCGCAAGAGAAAAAAAGAGGAAAGTTTTATTATTTTAAGTGTAAGAAGGATATTAGATTGAGGTATTGATTGTTATTGCCCTCAGTTTAGTTTGTAAACCTGGTGCTTCTAATCCTCGGAGTTTGAAGAAGTACTCAAAACCTGTACTCAAGTAATATTATTGCTGTTTGATATAATAATAAACCTTCATAGACTGCTATTATACACTAAACAGATTCTGATTGTAAGGCGATTATTCATTTATTTATGATCTTTCTTAATTCGTTTTGAGTGAAACAGTTTTGGACATAAAATGACTTAAAGCTGCACTACCTGATTTCTTTTTCCTTGTATTTTTGTAAAGATAATTATTTAGTTATTAGTGCAGCAGAACAGGAGTCATCTGAGGAAAAAAATGAGACTTTGAGGTCACCTGTGGGCTGTGTTACACTGTAAAAAAAAATCTGTAAATTTTACAGGTAAAAAATTGGCAGCTGTGGTTGCCAGAATTCTACCGTAAAAACTACAAGAGGCCTGTATTTCATTTTACAGTATAATTTTATCACAAATGTTGTTTTTACAGTTTTTGACTTGAGTTTTTATTATTATTTACTGTAAAATAAAGTTATTATCTTTAAAAAAAATAGGTTAATGTATATTTTAGTTTGTGACTTATGTTTTAATCAACATTTACTGTAAAATTTAAAGTTATTATCTTTTGAAAAGGTGTTAAACTGTAATAAACACAGGACTCAATTTTTTTAACAGTGCTATACTGTATACATTACAAAAATTAAAACAAAAAAATACAATTTTGCCTTTTTTTTAATATTACAGTTAATTACAGTAACCAAAACAGTATTTTACCGATATATCAACTACGGTGTTTTACTGTTGAGATTTTACAGATTTTTACAATGAAATCTACAGATATTTTTTACAGTGTGTAAGGGTTTTTGTTTTAGAGCGAGGGAAGGAACAGTTTAACCAATCACACGCTTTCATAGGACAGGAGCGCTCTGATTGGCCGATACATCCTTTATCTATCCACAGCTAGAATCTGTGAAGGAGCTATTGTTTTATTTCAACATTCATAGCTTATTCACAGTATTTTTATTTTTTATTTTAAAGAATTCAAAGCAAAGCAGTGTTGTTGTGACAGCTCGTGGCTGTGTACAGACTTCCAGGTTTGTGTGAGACTGTGACATATTTTTAGACGCATCACTGTTACAGTCACAAAATCAGGTAGTTTAGCTTTAAGTAAAAGATTCCCAAACACTGAGAGGGATAAAGCAGACAGCTGCACTCTGCCGTCACGGTAATTCAACCAGGAAAGACTTAAAACAAACACACAGAGGTGAGTGTAACAGATGATTTATTGATGGCTCTAACTCTGGTGAGTTAATTTACACCTCACACTTTCTTAATAATTTCAATTTATTTTATATTTTCAAGATTTTTAAAAAGGTTGACAGAGAATTAGTTAACTTCAATTTGTCAGTTTTACTCCGAGAACAGAACGAAATCTTCACTTAACATTTGTCCTGATTTTACACGTTTCAAATATAAGTATACTTCCTAGGCTAGAATGTTCATCTTTTTACAAATACAATAAGTACAATAAGTATAATTTACTACTGCTGAGTTCCCCAGCCTGGCTTAAAACCTGATTTTAACCCACAATTCACACCAAAGCAGCAGCGTCACGTCAGACGCGAGTGAACTGTTTTCTGTTGTAATCAATCTGACCGTTCACACCGGAGACATCTTAAGCTGGGGACACACTACACGATTTTTTTGCCCGATTTTACAACGATTCACAGTTGCAGCGAGTCTTTACCAGTCAACAACAGTTGCAGGGAATCGTAATCACCAGTCGGCCCTGAAATCTGTTAGTGTGTGATGTTCAAAGACTCGAATCGTTAAGTGTGTGCGCTGCAAAAACCTGGCCTGACGTCAGTCGCAAGCAATCAAACACCGACTCTGGACCACACTCCTGTAGTGTGGGACGTTTACATCCAACTGGGAATTCATGGAGTCCAGCGGCCGATGAAAAACAGTTGATGGGACACAGGAAATAGCGTCAGGACGCAGACAAAGAAACAGGAAGCGGCGGGAAAATATAAGCGGAAATTTGAAGAAGAAGAAAACATAAACAACCATGGCAAACACCGAAGAAAGTTGAGCGCTACCCAAGCGAAACTAGATACATAGATGTTTTTTCTTTCCCTTTTTCCAAACAGAGAGCTGCGCACACAACGGCAACAGCGACCCAGGAAGCGTCCATGTTTGTTTACCATTTAGTTCTCGTGAGTTCCCCGCCAGAGTTTGCTGCGTTTGTTTGGCGTCAGTTGCAGTTACAGATCTTGTAGTGTGTGAGCCCCAGTCTTTCAGTCGTCAGAACTAAATCTGCTGAAACCAGTCGTTAGTGTGTGCTCCTAGTCTTTTCAGAATCTGTAACCACTGAGAAAATCGTGTAGTGTGTCCCCAGCTTTACGTGCGTCTTATGAACGACTGCGACGCTACGCTCAAATTAGGTTGGAGTTCTTTTTTTCGAGCGTCTATGCAGCGATCTGCAGAGCTACAGCTGGGAAACACAGGAAACAGGCTCCAAGTGTCAAAATAAACTTCCTCTACTCTTTCAAAATAAAGGCTCACTGAAAACAGCGGTAATGTAAACACTACACACCGAGAAGTTGATTCCTGAGCGGGAGAAATGTAACATAATTTGCGATGCCAAGCAGCCATTTTACAGAACAACATGCAGAAGTAGAAGCTGCAGGGCTCTGTAAAGACAACTTTCTGTTCAGACAGAGAGTCGTCTGTAAAACTCAGGGGGAGAGCCGCTGGAGCAGCGTTACAGCAGCAGCTCTGAGCCCTCGCTGTGAACTGACGCTTTTAAACAGAACGCACGTAAAACGACTGCTGCTGCGACGCTCTCCAGACGTTTTCAGTGTGAATTCGGGGTAAGGGTTGACCAGAAAAGTGCCAATGAGATTAACTAACAATCTCTTTGCAGAGGATTCCCAGTATCATGGGGGGAGGTGGAGCACCCTTCCTGCTGTGAGGCAGGAGTGCTAACCACTATGCCACTATGGACCAGCAAGTATGTTAGCGACTTTGAAACAGAGGTGAAAATAATACTTTATAGAGACATTTTTTTATTATTTTTGAAATGTATTTGGATAGTGCATTTTCATCAAAAAACATATGTAAAAAAAAAAAAAAACATACTTAAATGATAGGAGTAAAAGTAGTTGTTATTTTACAGAATAGCCATAAAGAATCGTGTGTGTACCTCGGTGAACTCTGAGCTGAAGCGTTACTCAGGTGCGTGTCCCATTTGAGGAACGGTTCCAGTGGAAAGCCCTCGTTCAGTTCAGTGTCGGTGTCGGTCCTGGAGCAGGTGTGTGAACGGGACAGAGCTCCAGAGGTTTGGAACAGAAACATTTGGAGAAGAGTCAATCAGAGCAGAGCAGAGGCTTCTCCGGGATCGGCCCCGAACGCGACGACCCCGTTCACGCACAAACAGGACGGTTTTGCAGACGAGCCTCATCATTAACAGAGGAACAACAGATGAACCAGAAACACAGTGAAGAAAAGTGGGACGAGACAACTCCAGCTCTCGTGAACTCATTCTGAACTGTACATAAATAAAACACACTTTGTGATCCTGGAAAAACATAAACTTTACCAAATTTGGGTCTCTGTTTGAATGCTCCTAAGACATCGTTGACTGCAATTTAAATAGATATTAGTTGGTTTTTTTACAGAATTATGAGTGAATCTGGTGCATCATTGATTTAAAGCAGAAGTTACCTTTAATAAACAGTTTGGGAGTTTGTGTGATGGTTAAACGACTTGTTGTGGGGTAAATGAAGCATCTTGCAGCACCCCCTGCTGTTTCTGGGCCAAAAACAGCACTTGCAAGTCTGAGCGTCACCAACCCGGTGTCACAGTAGTCTCGAGTCTTGCAAGAAAGCGGCACATCGCGGTTACAGTCAAACAACAAACTAGAAATGGCTTTATTTCTCGACTTTTGTGGCAGAAAAACCTTTGTACAGTGGAAAACAAAAGTAAAGCTGAGCGAGGAACCACACAGGAGCCAACTGGACTTCTGAGTATTTACCACGGTTCTTTTCTTTCAAATGTAGGGGGAGCTCCAGAGAAAAAAAAGCAAGGAAACAAGCTACATTGTTCTAGCAGTTTTTTTTTATTTAATAAGTGCCCCCAAACTTGCTTACTATGTGCTTATATATTTTTCTGCAATTTATATAAAACCTACCCAGAAGCAGAATAAGTGCTCAAACTCTGTACTCATGTATTGTTGCTTCAGAATAATATTTATGAAGTAGAATAGTAAAAGTACGCAACAAAATTACCACTTGGGGTTGAGCCATTGGCCCACTAACCAGAGGGTTGTCGGTTTAATCCCTGCTCCTGTGTGTTTCTAAAGCCCATACACCGTCACTGGACTCGTTCTGATCATTTCAGCCTTAAACCTTCGTCAATACGAAGCACTCAGCTCATTTATTTATCTGTAAGCATCATGTTGCTAATACCTGTGCTAATTTATGCTCTGTCTATTCCCCACCGTTGCCAGCAGGGGGCGACAGGCACCTAATCCAAGCAAAAGAAGAGATTTCCCACATATACAGTATTATTAATTGATAAAACTCAAATACTAATGCAAAGCCTGAACAAAGTGCAATAATGGGACCTTTATGAGACTTTAAGTAAATTCTGCTGTAATAAAAGCCCCTATTACCTCTGCCTTTATTATCTTCTGCAATTCAAATGAAAACCTACCCAACATAAGACAAACACCTTTGCACGTTTTTCCTCCTAACTCAGAAACAATGGCACCGTTCTTTCTCTCTCCTCATTCAGAGGTTTAATAAAACTCTCCATATTCCATCTACATTTTCATAAGACGCAGAGGGACGCGGAGGAGAGGAGTATTTTGTTTGGTGAAGAGCTGACTGTTGCAAAGTGCGCACACATATTGACAGTGATTAGAATCGGTGAGAGTCTCCTGCCGATGAATATTCAGCAGCACCTGTCTGCGTGAAGCGACGGCGAGGTGTGTGGATGGAAATCTGAGAGACGGAGAGTCGTGCTACACTTCAGGAAAAATGAGGAAGCCATGCCGTGTGTGTTTGTTTCTGCCTTTAAATAAAGTTTACTACATTTAAAAAGAAAATATTGCGCTCATGTGTCACCGTCGGGGTGGAAACTTTAATGTGTCAGGGTCTGCTCCCTTTTAATCTGCATTTTTTATTTAAAATCTGTCCTGATTTTTAGTTATTATTGTTTGCTTTGGGGCCAAAGAGGTTGTGAGGTCGATCATTCTCATTTATTCTCCCATTTTATATAAAAATAAATCCGTCTGTTCCAAGTGTTGTTGGCACTACTGCATTTATACTTCCAACCATTTTTGATGTCAACGTGTGTGTAATGTTAAATAACCAGTAGGGGGCGATCAGCGACAGTCAAAAGTTTTACCAAGAAGGAAGAAAAAAAGCAACAATAACAACAAACATGGCGGCGCTAGAGGTGGTCTATTCAGTCTTGAAGACACCGTGACTATTTTGCGCAAGTCACTTCTTAAAAAGTACAGCCGTTTCTCCTGCTGTGACGGTTGAGCTGTGTTCACTAGCGCCCCCAGTGGTCAGCACATGTACTGCTCTGTTCATCTGTATCCGCAAGCTCTGGGGAAATGGACCAACGTACGACAGAATGAACACAGAAGACGGACAGAGCACTCTGCATCTGAACGTGTACAGTATAACGTAGAGTATAAATGAGCCTTTAGGGGGCGCATGTAAACATCATAAACAGAA
This sequence comes from Bostrychus sinensis, assembly GCA_020698575.1. Taxonomy (NCBI): domain Eukaryota; kingdom Metazoa; phylum Chordata; class Actinopteri; order Gobiiformes; family Eleotridae; genus Bostrychus; species Bostrychus sinensis. Next base: position 4,397,677 of record CM036253.1, on the reverse strand, counting down.
TACTGTCATAACCGGGATTAGGCTCAAAACCAGGATACTCAATGTAAATGAACATGCTCTAGGTCATTACGCAGAAGGCAAACTTGTGAAGTGATTGGATAATAATGTTTGTCTTTTTTAGAAATATGGGAGCTGTTACTCAAGACCGAAAGACTCAGAGCCTGATCAGCGTTTTATTTCTGAACATTTAAAGTGGCTTAAACCTGGCTTCTCTCTTCTTATCTGAACATAATGAATTGTTTTTCCTCAGCCCAAACAAAATCATCAATAGTATTCTCAACATCCGGAGCATTTGGAGAGTTATAGATGTGTCTAGTGCATGATCGTCGAAGGGAAATGGAAGCTATCCAAGCCCAGTGTCATGAACACACTGACTGATTCACGCTCACATTCATTCACTGCGGGACATTTGGGAACCAGATTCTTGGGTTCACAGAGAAGATCGAACCCACAACCTCTTTTCTGATATTCAGAAGTGCTAACTCTGACACCATCGACGTAAATTTGAACAATGTTACAGCTGTGACCATTTGTGAATGTTGTATTTGTAGACTGGATATCAGAGCCACATCTACAGTTGCAATCAGAAATAGTCAACCCCCTGAAGATTTTAAGGATTTATCAATTAGATCCTGGACCGTCCTGGAGTGGCCTTCTTGGTCTCCAGTTTTAAATCACATTAAACATCTTTGGTGGGATTTAAAGAAGACTGCTGCAGCACTGAGACCATCACACATGACCTGAGGTAGAGGCTTTTGCAGGAGAAGAATGGGCAAAGACTCAAGTCGAGACGTTATCATAGTTAAAGGTCCCATATTCTGTTAAATCAGCTTCTTTGAGCTTTATAATGTTGTCTCTGCCTCAAAAACTACCTGCAGTTTAATTTTGTTTCATTCATGCATAAAGTGACCACCTCAAAGAACTAAAAGGGAGACAGTGATTTGGTGGGACGAGGTGGGACTCCAGAAATAAAAGCTTTGCTATTTGACGTTATCTAACTTGGAGTAGTGTTTAGTTTTATTCTCTCATGTTTGAGTAATCCTGTATGCTGAGGCACCGCCCTTCTCCAGAGCTGAAAACGCTCGGTCTCACAGCTCTACATAAACACGTTAAACCAGGAAGTGCTCCTGCACATTTCTAAAGCCCATACACCATCACCAGACCCATTCTGATAATTTCAGCCTTAAAGCTCTGTCACTACGAAGCAGTCAGCTCATTTATTTTATCTGTTAGCCTCATGTTGCTAATAGCCATGCTAAATAACCATTTTTTTGCAGGTCCACTGTTGCCACTGGGGGGGACAGACACCTAATCCAAGCATTCTCTCCAAAGTATCAATTGCCTAAAAGAAGATGTTTTCCTCATACACATTATTTTAAAATATAAAATGTTAAATGCTAGTGCTAATAATACTAATTTTACCGTAAGTTAACCATTTTTGCACACTGCTAATGGTAAACCGGCTCATTTCCATCACATTTTATGAGCATGTGTGTATCTGGCGTTTCCACAGCTGCAGCTAATGCACCGGTCTCTCTCTGGTAAAGACCGATCCTCTCCAGCTCTCACCCTTTGATGAATTTCACATTTGAGGCACACGACGGCTTTAGCGCTTTCCCATTGAGCGTTTCTGTTTATCAAATATTATCACGCCACAAAGAATTAGATCAGTGGCGGACCTGAAAGTGCTCCACCGCCGCCCACCTGCCTTTTTTTTTTTTTCCCCAGTTTATGCCAAAGAGAGAGAGCGAGAGAGAGAGGATTGCGCTCTTAACCGAACCAGCTGGCTTCGTTAGGCGTCCGTCCAAAACAAGGATCCATATTTACGAGGTTATATCGCTGTACATGAGTCAACCAAAATAAAATTAAACCCCTATAATGATGAAAGAGCGCGCTGTCTCTGGCTGTGCAGGCCTGGAGACAAACAAAGCACTGTTTTGTGGTTATAAATATCTCTTTGTCGAAGACCTGAGACAGATTTTGTAGTGTTAGTGTTGGGTGTGCAGATGAACAAAAAATACTTCGATCAGGGATTATATTATGAAGACCTGCCTAATGTGCAGCCTCATACACAACAAACTGCTCTGCCCTGTGTATCCTGACTCCTTTCTATCAGAACCAGCATTAACTCTTTCCCTGCCAGCATTTTCTCAAAATGTTTCCAGCCAGTGCCAGCATTTTTGGTCATTTTCAACCATCTTTGCTTTCCCACAGAAAATGTTGTGCTATAGTTTTATTTAAGGTTTAAAGACCAAAAGCAAGAGGAAAGTCTCTGCTTTCAGTTTTAAAATAAAAGCATTTTATTCTAAGTCCATTCGTTCTTTTTTTATCAACAGTTGAATAAAGTTTTCACCAAAAACAAACATTTTCTGGCAAAAAATGCATTTTTTGTAAAACATTCTTTGTAGTATTATTTTTTTTTATTCATTTAACCATTCTTTAACCAAGAAAGTCCCTTTAAGATTCACAGATCTCTTTTTCAAGGGAGTCCTGGCCAAGAGGCGTCAACAACACAGCTCGCATTTCATACAAAATACAAAGACAACAGGAGTCAAAGATATTTCTTAAAAAACACACAAAAATGTATTTTTAGGCATTTAAGGCTTATATTTAAGTAAACGCACTTTAATTTAAACATTTAGAATACAAAACAACCTTTTTTTCCCATTTTTGTTTTTTTACAGATGCATTACTGGCATTACGAGAGCAGGTTCTGCATCATCAGCTTTCTCATCTGAGTTAAATACAGTTATCTGATGCATTACATTACCACAAACTGACAAACATGACACAACAGCTTTAGCCTGTTGGTGCTGCACTGCTCCGCTTGCCCTGCCGGGAGCGCAGTCTGTGGTCTTCCTCCTCATCCTCCCCAGGTTCTGGCCCAGTTTTTGTCGTTCTCGTCATTTGAAATGTTGAGAGTCTGGTTTAGGACTTGCTCATGGAAATTCCTCTAGGGGAGGGGCATATTTTCCGCTCGCTAACTCAGGCTAACTGGAGCTAACTCGAGCTAACTCAAGCTAAGAGCATGTCCTGTCTGCTCTACGCCTGGGTCTGTTGTCCATACGCATGAAATGTTGCGTTCTGTCTTGTCGAAGCTTCTTCTTTGCTTGATTTTCCTGTAGCTAGTACTGTACTAAGTGCACAACAATCCTCCGTATGTGGAACCAATAAAAACACGTAAAGCCGGAAGTGATTGGCGGTCAAGGAGTTAGCTTTCTCCCCACGAGCGTCACCTGTAGCCTCCGTTCCTTCCTTGGACCACTTTTGAAAGATCCTGACCACTGCAGACCGGGAACACCCCACAAGAGCTGCGTTTCTGGAGACGCTCTGTCATCTGTAGCCCTCATAAACTGGTCCTTGTCAAACTCGCTCAGATCCTTACCTTATCTCCTGCTTCTAACACATCTAAAACATAATGACTGACTGTATTGTACTGTATGTAAAGTACAGAATGTTTGGCGCTAAGTTAAGGGGGTTTTCTATGGTTTTTTTTAAGACACTTTGGTGGAATACCTTACCCAAATTCTGTAGTTGTTACCGTCTGATTATTTTGGGGTGTGAGATGTTCCCCGTTCCCTCGTGGTGCGTTCAGTGACTCACCGTAAACCTCAGAGCTGGAGGAGTCTCACAACGGGAGGGATGTGTCAGCACTAAACCAGGACACAGTGTTTTCAGACAGGAATAACTGGGATTAAAGCTGAGCTATGTTTAGTCAAGATTCAGTACTGACAGTGGATTTTTTTTTTTTTTTTTTTGTCTGTGTGTGTTTAAACATCAGCCAAAAACATGCACAAAAGGCTAATCCTCCAGCTAGGTACTCAGATCTGGTGAAGGGTCCAGCTACGTACTCCTGACTAGTGTTCTCTAGTATTATCATCTAATAGGTTTTTTGAACTCTGGTCTTGCCCTTCCATGGTCTTGGGATCATTGGGCCTCATTCATGAATGTTCTCTTAAGAAAGTTACTGAAGTATCCCTTCCTTTGGCAGGACGGTGGCTTAGTAGTTAGCACTCTCGCCTCACAGCAAGAAGGTCCCGTGTTCGAGTCTCGGACCTGTGTGGAGTTTGCATGTTCTCTCTGTGTCTGGGTGGGTTTCCTCAAGGTGCTCCGGTTTCCCACATCAACCTCAAACATGCACAGTAGGCTAATCCTCCAGCTGGATACTCCTGACCGGGATGGCTCAAGATCTGGAGAAGGGTCCCTGGATGCTGCACCGTGGCTGCTCCTGACAGGTCGCCCCAGTGGCACTGAAGGATGGGTCAAATGCAGAGAACAAATTTCCCTACGGAGATCAAATTCTACCTTAACAATTCAGGAGAAATCTAGTCCCATAGCCTACCTTACTGTCAGATCATATGGGCCGACCTTCCAAAACCAAAGAGCCAGTTGTTCCTCAAAATATAAAATTTTAATCTGTAAAGAGCTTCAAGCAATTTATTACAACATATTGGTGGTCATTAATAATTGGAAATTAACAAAGAACTGTGTTAAATACAGCATTGATTATCACTCAGAGAACTAGAGTTACATCCTGTAACTGTTTCCTGGTGCTCGTTTGTGGCTCTTGTAATATCAGTCTGTGTGTGCAACTGAGGCTAAACAGTTATGCCATAAACAAAGTTTTATTTTAAATTGACAAGATTGTTTTACAGTACAGTTGTCTACTTATTCCTTTATCGAGGCTCAAGAGCAGGGCTAAAGAGCTGCATGTGGCTCTAAAAGCATAGGCATGGGTTAGCATGGGCTAAAGGCGGAACTTGACTCAGCCATTGACTGTCATGTCTATGTTGAACAATAATATAATAAATATATACAACATACAGCCATAAATAGGTTCCCTGTGCGCTGGAGGGCCGCCCTGTTGAGTTGGATGCTAGGACTTCAGTAGCATTTCCCGTGCCGTTGCTTTCAAGTCGTACGTGGAGATGGGAAACTCTTGTTCAGTGTGGCTTTTGAACTTCAGAAAAGCACATCATTTATTATCTTTAAGTTGTATTTGATGTAAAATATAGCTTTAGAAGCATATTAAAAGACAAAGTGAGTCAAAGCCTTATTGTTTTCTCTTAAATAAACAGTGTAGGGTGTTGGTCACCCATGTTCCCTGAAGGCATCGTGAAGGAGGCAGCCCCTTTGCCTTCAAACCCATGCTTCAGGGTCAGTCATCCATCAGCGCTCCTCTCAGCTGTGGACACGCCTCCCACGCTAAAACACGCCCAAAGTTTTGAAAGTGAAAAAAGGTGATCTGAAGGTGAAAAAAACAAACAAATCAGAAACACAAAAAATAACATTTGAGACCGTTCAAAGCTCAACATTAAAACATGAACTTTCAATTTCACATTTTAGTTCTTCAGTTACAAAGATAGGGTGCACGGTGGCAGAGCGGTTAGTGTTCTCGCCTCCCAGCAAGGAGCCCCAGGTCGACCAACACACCATCACACGAAATCTCTGGGTGGAGTCTGCAGGTCCTCCCCGTGTTACCTTTCTCCAGCTTCCTCCAACCGTCCAAAGACATGCATGTGTTGGTGAATTGGTGACTCTAAATTGCCCCTAGTGAATGAATGTGAGAGTAAATGGTCGTCTGTCTGTGTTTGTCTCTGTGTCAGCCCTGCGACAAGCTGGCCCCTGTCCAGGGTTTACCCCGCCTACGGCCCAAAGTTACTGGGGCAGGCTCCAGTCATCCACGACCCCTAACGAAAATAAGCAGTAGAAAATGAATGAATGAGTTACAAAGATTGTGAGCCTAATGTAGCTCCAAAGAGATGTGATTTTTACTCAAAATCCCAATTACCGTATTTTCTGGACTATAAGTCGCTCTGGAGTATAAGTCGCATAATAATAGAATAGAGAACAACAGCTGAATAGGTGTGTGGTTTGCTAACGTATAACGTAACACATTGATGGTTATTCAGCTACATGAAGCATAAACAACGAACTGAATAGGTGTCTCGTATGTTAACGTAATATATTAACAGTTATTCACATAACTATAGCATAAAGAACATAATATAACAAGTTCACCAAACTCACCATCTCACTCCTAATCGCTAAATCCTTTAAATTCTTCATCCTCGGTGTCGCTTCTGAACAACTCCGCCAACTCCGGAGGTAGACGAAGCGCCGCTTCCTCCTCTGCGTGGCTGTCGTCAGACTCAGCATCAGTTCCATTTCCAATTATTCCGCTCTTTCTCAGTTGTCTTTATAGCCTAAGTTGTTAGTGCTAATGTTTACATTTTAAATTGTCAGTGGTACAGGTGCAGCAGATGCTGGTACACAAGCCTAGAGCGCCCTCTAACCAACACCTGAAATATTTTAATATATAAGTCACACCTGAGCATACGTCGCACCCCGAGCCAGACGATGGAAAAAGTGCAACTTATAGTCCGGAAAATACGGTAAATATCTATTAAAACAAGTTGTTAGGGTTTAAAATCACTAATATTTCCTTAGCTTCCACTTTCTACCAGAGTCACGTGATCCTCCACTGTGGAGTCCAGCACTGGTGACTGAAGGGTTAGGGCTCGGTGTGACATCCGGACACAGCGATGGCCATTACCACTTGGTTTTTTGCCCCGTCCTGGACTTGACAACATAACCGTGGGTAGATTTGTCTCTTGGTTTAAAGCTTTATCTCTAAAAACCACAGTAAAAGTCTCTCATTACCCAGATACAGCGTCCTGGTGTGTAGATGATATTCTTGGCCCAGTCGTGTGAGTGAGCAAGGAGACGTGTTTTTTTTTTTTGTTTTTTTTTGGTGTGAAGTGAAGCTGAGACAGACAACAGTAACCCTGCCTCCCGTTACTATGGAAACAATAATGAGGTCACGGTGCTATTTTAGCTGGGTTTACTCCGAGATCATTACCGAGACACTTTTCCCGCTCGAGTTTGTGGAAGTTCAGTTCGGCACAGAGACAGACAGAGAAGAGAAGAGAGAAGAGAGTGTGGAGAGAGACGCTCGAGTTAAAGCTGCCGGCTACAGCAGCAGCAGAGAGCTCATTACGAAACCGCCGGCACTTCAGCTCTATTACACTCACTCATTCATCTTCTGCTGGTTATTATTACTGTTGGAAAGGTGAGGTTTGGTCAGAGGCGAGCCCAGCGACTGTGGGCCTTGGGTGGGATACATCCTGGAACATGACCGGGAAGAAAGGAAGGAAATTTTAAAAGAAATAAGGCAAGAAATGGAGATGTATTTCTTTTAGAGGGGTAATTTTATGGAACCAAGGGCGTAAGAGGGGCCCTTAAAAAGCCTAGGATATGTGTGAGAGATATTGCTAAAGTGAGCAAGGGGGCCCACCAAGATGGTTTATATAAAGGGCCCAAAAATTTGTGCTACAGCCCTGTATGGAACGGTCTGGACAATAAAACGATGTACTCCAATTAGTACATTTAAAAAGATGTATAAATCTAATATTATAGGAAAATACAGAGCATTAGTATGAATGTAGTCTTATCTATTACAACATGAAGTCAGTTAAATGATGAAAGGGATAGTTACAATGATAATGCTAAAAGTAAGGATATAGTAAATAGTAAAAAGATATTTTCTTCTCCTTTTGAATGTAAATCAGTGTATTTGTGTTTTGTTTTGTTTGTTTTCTTACCTGTCTTGTTTTGTCATGAAATATAGCCAGGTTTATTTGGCAATTTCTACTTAAATGTTAACTGGGTTAGGCAAATTTCTCATTCTCAGATCAAATGGAAGTATTGTATTATGTCTTGTCTACTTTTAATGACCGAATAAACTAACTAACAAAAAAAAAAAAAGAAAAGAAAAGAAGAAGGGCTGAGACATACGCTGACGTTCATTCACTAGGGGGTCATTCAGTCACCGCTTTGTCATTCTGTTTAAGTACTGAGATTTTAGGGCCACATGGTAAAAAAACTAAATATAGGCACAACTAAGATAAAGTCGTAAAATTTCAAGAGTAAAATTGTAATTTTCTGAGAATAAAGTCGTAGCCAAAAATCTTACGAAATCTTACGAGAATAAAGTCATAATATAAGGAGAAGAAAAGTTGTACCTAAAAAAGTTATAATTTTAATGGATTGAAGTCATAATATTTCAAAATTAAAGTCGTAATTTAAAAAAAAAAGTTGTTTCAATGTCCTTATTAGCCTAAATAAAAGTATAACCTCATAAAATGCCCCAAATTCCCCAGAGACCACAACACAGAACTTGTAGATGTAGATCATTTAAAAAATGTATTGGTCAACGCTGAACAAAGACTGTGAATTAAAGGTGTAATGCATATCGATGAGAGCTGTTTCGATACGATTCAAGAATATCGGCTAATTTAGAACGATGCGATTCGATACGATTCAGCACCTTCATATTGATACAGCAACTTTTTACCAAAAATCATAAAAGTTTTCTCTCAAATCCAGCATCACGGCCCGGGATTGATTATAGAGTGAAGCAAAGTGGAGTATAACATGTTATTTCATTAAAAACACAAAAATTATAATACGTAGCTGGGTTTATTTTGACATGCAAATTTCTAATATTGATATTTCTGACATTATTGATTTTTGTCCATGTTTATTAATGCACACTGCCTAGAAAATGCTTGAATATGATACAAGGTGATGCGTATCAGTATAGGAACTGTATGGTACAGTTATATTTACAGGAGTTTTTATACATTTTGTCTGGTTGTCGAATACAAGCAGTGTCAAAGCTTTCAGAGATTTAAATCAGTTTATAAACAGATGGTGAGGTTTGGTTGAATTTAATTAGTTCAAATGTCATTGTATTTATTTTACAGCATAGGCTTAAAGAAATGTAGACTTTGGTTCTATGCATAGACAGGGATTTCTCATGTATTAAAAATGTGTTTACTTAGGCAGAATTAATTTAATATTTTTGCATGTGCTCAGTCTTAATACATGTCATTTTTCTGTTTATTTTCTCTGATCATGATGAATTAAAGTGCTACACTGAAATGAGAAGCTCTAGAGTGAAGATATGCAGTATGCAGAGCGGCAGTAGCTGAAGGTTGAAGGTTGAAAACCCACTCCCACAGTTACATACTGTCGCTGTGTCCTTGTCTCCAGTGTCTGCGTTCACTGGCGTATGAATGTGTGAGTGCTTGTGAATGGGTGAACGGTTCCTTGATGTAAAGCGTTTTGAGCGTCCATGGAGGTAGAAAAGCGCTGTATACGTTCATCCATTTTGCTTATCTAGGGTTGGGTCGCAGGGACGGCAGTTTAAGCAGAGATGCCCAGACCTCCCTCTCCACAGACGCTTCCTCCAGCTCTACCAGGTAAGTCTCAAGGCGTTCACAGGCCAGCCAAGAGTATAGTTTAGTTTAGTTTATCCTTTATTTGTCAGGGACCATGTACAAATACATTAATTTCACAAGAAAAGAGATGCTTTGTACCAGATTTAGCTACAAGCAACTGTCCATCTGCAGTCCCCGGGCAGGTGAGCACAAGAAATACAACATTACAGAATACAAAAGTTAATATTAATTCATAGTTAAAATACTTACTATGTTACCAAGCTTAAAAAGGCATTTTAGCCTTAATTCATAATTGATAAAAGTACTTACCGTATTTTCCACACTATAAGGCACATCGGATTATAAGGCGCACCTTCAATTAATGGCCTATTTTAAAACTGTTTTCATATATAGGGCGCACCGCATTATAAGGCGCATCCACTAGATGGCGCTGCAATAAAGGGAATGTCAATAAAACAGTCAGATAAGTCAGTCAGTCAAACTTTATTAATAGAATACAAACCAGCGTTCTTACAACTCCCTCGTTGAAAACAAGGTATTTCCAACTCCATTTGTCGCAGTTCAAAGCTACATGAACAGCGTTCGAGCGCTCAGTTTTCTGTCCCCTCAATGTCGCAACTCTTCTACTGAGATGGAGCAAAGGCCGCGCCTCCTTGTTCTTTTGTGGCAGGATCCATAAACACGCCTATGGCACACATGAACAGCTGGGACTGGAATTCCCCTTTACCGTTTTTACCGCTGTCACTTCGGCGACGCCCCCTGAATACGGTAGCCATAATTAACCAACATTGATCCATATATAAGGCGCATCGGATTATAAGGCGCACTGTCGGTTTTTGAGAAAATTAAAGGCTTTTAGGTGCGCCTTATAGTGCGGAAAATACGGTACAACTACAAGTTATTAGTAGCAAATAATGATGAATACAGGTAAACACAGCGTTAGTGTGACTGATGTTGTCATAGTCCCTCCAGAGTGTCCTAGGTCTTCCCCGGGGCCTCCTCCGAGTGGGACATGCCCGGAGCACCTCCCCAGGGAGACGTCCTGGAGGCATCCGGAACAGATGCCCGAGCCGCCTCAGCTGGCTCCTCTGAATGTGGAGGAGCAGCGGCTCTACTCCGAGCCACTCAACCTATCTCTAAAGCAGCGCCCAGCCACCCTGCGGAGGCTGTGTACATGTGACCATTTATTTTATTTATCTGCATGAAATAAAGGGACAAAAGGGTTGGGAACCACTATTACTTGTTTCCTGAAGAAAAATGCTAATTATTTTTGCATGAAGTTAAGAAAGTTTTAGTGAATTAGGCTCATGCTGCTTTTGTCCAATAGTTTTGTTTTTTTTTAATTGCTTTTTATTTTGGTTTCTCTTTGTCATTTCCCTTTAGCGGAGTGCAAATCTTATCCCTGACTTAAAATAGAAGACCATTTCATGAGCTTCCTAATTGACTCGTATCAAAGCACTTTCTCTCTTCATTAAAACTGTTTAAGACAAAAGTACGCAGTGAACCCAAGACTAAACCTCAGACTTATGTTTTTAATGAGAGCCTGGAGTCTGTCATGTCTTCTCGGTTTAATCCCTGATAGAACACGGGGAAAATGTGGGGAGAATGATCCAGATTTGCGGCGTGGCTCTGAGCGGATGTCAGATGCTCGGAGGCAGAGGCGGGAGCTGTGTTTTCAGACGAGGTGTCATGTCGGCGGCGGACCTCGGCACTCGCTGTGATCCCGCCAGCTCAAAGTTTGCAGCCAACAGCGACGAAAAAACACGTTTCAATAGGACATCTTCCAAACACAGAGGCGGGTGACAGCTCAACTCCGGATGACCTCCAGGAACCGGTGTACAAGAGGAATATGGAGAAGTGGCTCTAGAGCTGATGTATACAGATCAGGCATAACATTATGAGTTTGTCCTGATTTTTAGATTTAGTAAAGCCGATATTCTGCTAAATCAGGTGTCTGCAACCTTCTGGATCCCAAAAATATAAAATTTGCAACGGATTTTAATGTACAAATCGCTTAGCCTACAACTGAAAGTACAGCCAAACTAACAAAGAACTGTGTTAAATACTGCACTGATGATCTTTTAATAGGCCGCTAAACAACAGTGTAATACAGGAGCCACATACACTCAGAGAACTGGAGTTACATCCAGTGACCATGGGTTTATTTAACCTATGTGTGTTGCACTTCAATTCGGCTCATACAAACAGCCGTATTATCAGGTCATAGCTGAAAAACTTACATTTTTAATAGACAAGATGATGCAGATGCAGGTTCTTTTATTGACTTTACAAAACCAGATGTCAGACGCCCAAAGAGCCGCAAGAGCAGGGCTAAAGAGCTGCATGTGGCCCTAGATATCTGTGCTAAATCAACTTTTCTGAGCTTTTAACCATGTTATAACAGTATTTGCCACAGATTTCTATTCAGACTACGGCGGCACTGGTGATTCTTAAGAAAATATTTTAATGAAATACACACACATGGATTTTTGATGTGAAAATGAATTATTTTTAGCATAGTATAGTTATTTTTTATATATTTTTGATGTTAAAAGAAGTTAAATATGTCACCTGATATGCACATTTATTGTCCAGTTTAGTTTTAGACTACGGGAAGAAGATTAGTCTTCTTAACTAACAGGAAACACTGTATAAAGTTGTTTTCACCTCAAAAAACAGACCTGGAGTAGTATTCTGTTTGAGTAATCCTGTATGCTGAGGCGCTGCCCTTCTCCAGAGCAGAAAACGCTCGGTCTCAAGGCTCTATGTAGACACATGAAACCAGGAAGTGCTCCTGTGCGTTTCTAAAGCCCATACACCATCACCGGACTCGTTCTGATCATTTAAGCCTTAAGCCTCCATCATTACGACGCAGTCAGCTCATTTATCTCTCTGTTAGCCTCATGTTGCTAACAGCGGTGCTCAATAGCCCTTTTAAGCAAGGCAGTGGGCTTAAAATGAGTTAGGAATAGTCACCTAATCCATTGTTTCCCAAACAGATGTACTTTGCAGGTGGTATTTGGATTATTTTCATAATTTATTTCCACAATGAGAGGAAATTATTTGCGATCTTTTCATATTGGACGATTAAAACTTATGAAGGACAAGCTCAAGCGTCTCACTGCTAAAGAATATTATTCTGTGTTTTGTTACTTATTATTTAGGTTCAATAGGTTCATAGGAGAGGTATTCAAATGGTTTTCTTTGTAGTAAATTTATTGTGTTGAAATTTGCTATATATTTTTCTTTATTATTATTATTATTATTTCGCAACAAAAAGTTAAAGTTAAAAAAGCAGTCATCTGGATTGGATTTTTCAAGTTGAAGACATTTCACCTCTTATCCTTCAACTTGAAAAATCCAATCCAGATGACTGCTTTTTTAACTTTTTTAACTTTTTTTTGTGATGCAATTACCCTGGACGAGTGAGAATCTTCACAGACATATTATTATTATTATTATTATTATTATTATTATTATTATTATTTTATTTTTATTTTTTTAACATAAAATATATAGTAAAATAAGTAAATGCAGCAGGAGTTTATATTGTCATTGATTTTTTTATGTCAAATTTTTGTTTAAATGAAAATAATGCAAAACATAAATAAATAAATAAATAAATGTTTTTGAGGAGTATACGAACAGGAGATAGATAACAGAAAAAGCCAAGGGGCTACATGCAATAATAAAAGGTTGGGAACCACAGACATAATCCAAGTGTTCTCTGCAAAGTCATCGTAACAGCTTCTCAAAAGTTTTCCACAGATACAATATTTTAGGTTATGAAACATGAAATACTAATGCAAAGGAGCCCAAAACTAATTCAAAATGGCTGAAAAAAGCAGAATATGGGAGTTTTTGTGACGTGGGTTTTGTGGCCTGACAGAACAATAGTTTTGTTCCATTCTTTTCTCTAACTGTGTGTCATTGCCGTTGCTGTATCGCTGTATGTCTTCTCCTCTATAGGTCCCCTCAGAGTTAACTCCATACGCTGGATGGATATAAAGACGGACAGAGTGTCAGGGTTAGAGGAGGTCGTCTCTTCTCCCGTGAGTGTGGCTGCAGTAGAAACACCAACTCTAAGTAAACATCAAGTCTTTTTTGTTTTTTTTTCAAAGTTTTCAAGGTGGTTTGTGGTTTTTGGTCTCAAGCTTTTTTCACAAAACCATATTTTATTTACACGGACATAAACAGCATAGAAGGAGTCAAGCACAACCTTTTCATGAAAAATAATCAGTGGTGGAAGAAGTACTCAATTTCTTTAAGTAAAAGCACAGATAAATGTGCAAAGATTTACTCAAGTAAAAGTAAAAGTATCACCTAAAATGTCTACTTAAGTAAAAGTATAAATGTACTTGCAAGTAAAAAAGACTCGACAGCTCATGAATGAGTTAAATGTGAGGGATTTTGCTGATTCCAGATGAAATGAACAAACTTCTGCAGTAGAAGAGACTGAATCTGTCGCTGAGCTCTTCTGTCTTTATTATTCTGATGTTTCTAAAGCAGTACTACTTTACTGCATCTGTTATATTTAAGTACTGTGTGTCTACAATGAGGCCATGACAAAAACACATGATTTTAAACCAAAACTCAAAATACTTCTTACTTCAAACCAACTCAGAAACTTAGTGGAGTAAAAAAGTACAGTTACTTTCTCTAAAATGTAGTGAAGTAAAAGTAAAAGTACTCCTTGTAAAATTTGCTCAACTCAACTCAACTCAACTTTATTTATAAAGCACTTTAAAAACAACACAGTCGGCCAAAGTGCTGTACACAGCAATAAGAAAATAAAAACACAACAAAGAAAAATCCATGTAAGGAAATAAAAGAACAGAGACTTATGACTAATATAAAATAAAGGTGAATCGATAATAAATAATATATAGTGAAGATACATGAAAATGGTACTTAAGTAAAGTAACTAAGTACTTGCAACAATGCATTTTGCCAAAAAACGCAATGACTAGATTGAGGATTGGTCTTTCATTCACACGAGAGCAGGGTTTCTGTTTTCTGCAACGTTTTGCAGCAGGAAGTCGCTCGGGACGCTCCTCGTTCATGTGAACTGAGAAAACCGAGTCCACAGTGACACAACAGCTGCGTCCGAGTCCACTCGAACGACTGTTTGCACGACACGCTGCCCAGGAAAATGCAACAGTCCTGCCGCCTTCGATTCGCATTTACACGACAATGCTGAACCGCGACGAAAAGTGAAGTAAACTGTAGTACTGTATTTGTCCAGCAAACAGCGCTGTGGGCCCTTTAAATGCTTTAAGGTGAGTAAACAGCAGAGGAAGTGATAGCTTCGGTCTGAAACTTTCCTACTACTTTAGGATCTTGTGGTTTTCTGGAGCCATTCTCATAAAGTCTCTCCTAAAAGTAAGAACTTCTACAGATATTACTGACAGTTACTGACTAAATATGAACGTATGAGATAAAAAAGCCTGGTCAGCTGACATGTGAGCAGCAGACAGCCAATCACTGTTCAGATTGTTACGTTATTAAGTCATTGTATTCAGTGAGTCGCTGTTTTCACAGTTTATATAAGAGCAGAGCTGTGAGACCAAAACACCTCCTGCAGCATTTTCAGAAGTTTACGGAAACCCCATCTTTATGTAAACAAAAGGCCACACCACAATCAAACTTTTGCAAAACATGTTGTCGTCTAAACGGCCCCTTTGTCAGCAGAGTGAACAGCGCCATTCCCTGGCCCCACAGGGTTACTACAGATTTTCACACCTTCAACAGTTTTTTCCACACCATGAGCGTATTCATGTGGGGCATAAATCGAATGTTCCCGATCTCCAGGTCCTCGAGTGACACTGCATTAAAAACAGACATGATTTTGTTCTGGAAATCAGTGCATGGATCAGGAACACTCCCTGAAGTCACGGTCTCTGAACACAGTTTGCACAAGTGGAAGTTTCTGTAAGTTAGCTGCGTCAGAGCTAGAAGATCAATAAGTAAACATGATCAAGTCATATTATTTAAAGATGCACTACCTGATTTTTTTCACTTGAATTTGCGGAAAATGAATTATTGAGTCGGCAGCATCTCTGAACATCTGAACTTTATTATAAAGTGTTTTTGACAGAGGGCGACTGGAGCAGGGACTGGATTTTCTGACCAATCACACGCTCAGAACAAAGGATCAGGGACACTTTTATTGGCTGGAGTCTGAGCTCAAGCTTCATCTTTAAACACTGGAGCGATGGCGATGGCAAGTCTTAGTGGAAAGAGGTTAAATTCCAACTCCTCACATCACAACACAGCAGAAAAAGAGAAACAGAGACAGAAAAATGAGGAGGAAAAGCACACATCTGACATTAAACTGCATATAAAACTGAAAAGACGAGGGGAGAAGAGCTTCTTTTAAACGCCATGCACAAACGATCGCACACACACACACACATCTAAATATATTCATTACTATTTCATAAGGCAGGACATAATGATATTCCAAGCGCACAAACTGGTGTTATTCTGTTGCCTCATTTATTATGACCTAATATAACGTGGCTGGAGGTGAATTGCCTTCTTCGTGTTCAGTATTAGCTCTGGATTGACTCTCTCCACCGTCTCGCCTTCGTTCGAGCTCCGCGGCCTTCACCGAATCACCGCTGTTGGTTTTTTTGTTTTTTGTTTTTACTGCGGCACACACGCTCCGTAAATCAGATTACACCGGACTCCTCTCAGGCTTATTATCCACAAGAAAAAAAACTCCATCTCTCCAATCCTTCTGCTGCTGTGTTTACGCCGCCGAACGGTTTAATATCACCGTTCTGCTTTTATTCGCTGCTAAATAATAAATGAGGAGAAACGGCAACATGTGAAGATGCCATTTGAATGCAATTTAAGCTAAAGCAACACGTCTCCCGAGTATTTGCAGCAAGTTTTTAACTGTTCATTGGCCGGTTAATAATGGCTGGCTATGATGGAAATTCAGAAGATGGTAAGGAAGGGGGAGAGAGATGGTGTGGAGTTAAGCCGATGCAGTTTCCATAACAACTACCTACGAAAAAATCCTGCTCCCATGACTGTCATTAGAATAACATTTTTACTGGAGCAAGCACATTAAACGGTGAGGCAGCGGACGAGAAGACACCGGTAGTAATTACATACCGCGAGATGTACGAATGTAGGAGAGGAGAGGGGAGAGAGAGCGGGGTTTAACAAATGATTTATTCTGCCGCTGTGGAGGAGCAGACAGGAGCTGCAAGGGCCGTGATCAGAAACAACGGCACAGAAAAGAGATGTTTGTGGAGAGGTGTTTTTTTTTTTTTTTCGTGAGTTCAAACTGAGAGAGAGAAGGAAATGTGCAAATGTGCACGTTAGGGATGGAAATTAGGAGAGAAAATGCCGTCGGGTTGGCTGTAGTTGTGGGAGATGATGGCAGGAAACGTGGACTTCGTGTGACTTTGAACGACTTTTGTGTAAGAAGAAATAGTTGAGACGTTTGCTGCAGACAAGGCCATGTAAAAAATGTCCAATTACAAAATAGTGAATGGTTTTAGTGCAGCTGTGGTTTGAGGCTGGTCTGTCTGTGGGGCCCAATGTTGTCACAAGGCACAAAAATCACCGCAGACCCTCAGCATTCACTTTTCTCAGAATACAACATTTTACCGTCAGGTAGAAAACTCTGCTTACCCAACTATAAATCTGACCGCTTCAAACCATCTTTTGTTCCCACCTCAGTCAAACAGTTGAACTCTAAATCTTTTTAAAGCAGAATACAGTAATTTCTTACCTTAAATAAACCGTTTTGGAGTTTGTGTGATGATTAAATGAGTTGTTTTGGGGTAAATGAAGCGTCCTGCATCGCCCCCTGCTGTCTCTGGGCTGAAACTGAGTGGCGTCGATCCGGAGTCACAGAAGTCTCAAGTCTCGCAAGAAAGCGGCACATCGCAGTTAGCAAAACAACAAGCTAGCGATGGCTTTATTTCTTTATTTTTGTCGTACCAGAGCGGCCAAATGGCAGAAAAAAACTTTGTATGGATGCAAAGAGGGGAAAACGAAAGTAAAACTGAGCGAGGGATCACACTGGAGACACACTTGTGAGTATTTATAATAGTGTTTTACTGCAAACTGTAGGGGGCGCTCTTTAGAGGAAAATAAGGCAAAACAGCAAAGAAACGAGCAGAGTTCCACTTTAACACTTTAACTTTTAAGGCGCCTTAATAGTTGAAACTATTTTACACTTTTTCTTATATTGTATTTATGAAGTTTTTATGTTGACTGTGTGTGAATGTCACTGTGTGTCAGTGTTGTAGGTGGTAAATTATAATGGCACTGAGTCCAAGACAAATTTCCCTCAGGGTACAGTAAAGTTTGTTCTTTTTCTCTTATTCTTCTTTTCTTTACTGAGTCAAAGTGGCGATAATATTTCTTTGTAGGAGTAAAAGTTCTCAGCAACATCATTATTTTAGTGTCAAAATTGCCTTTCTGTGGTTCCTTCGTGTGCGCCGGTTTCTTTCATCAACCTAAAACATGCAAAATGAGCTAATCCTTCAGCTATAGGTACTACTGCCCAAGATCCTGGCTCAGATCTGGAGAAAGGTCCAGGTCTAAGAATAATTAAGAAATCATTTGTTCTAAAACTTCTGTTGTTTTACAGGAAACGTGTTCTTACAGGCTGAGTAGCTTCATTTAAACAACTTATTCTCCATCAACTTGGTCATTATTTGATGAAAATCCTGTAAACATTTTGCATTTTTTAATTTGAAATATTTTCTTTGTTCATCTTCTTCTTTCACCTAACATGTCTTCGGACGGTGGGAGTAACCGGAGAGAACCTGCGGTAACACAAGGAGGACCTGCAGAGTCCACCCAGAGAGACTGAGAGTGGCCCAGTCCCACGATCTCCATACTGGGAGGCGAGAGCACTAACCACTCTGCCACAGTGCAATCTAATTTGAATAAAATACAAATTCACAAACTATGTCCTAGTTTAAATTTTCAATTTTTCAGTTTTCAATTAAGTGTTGTTTTTGTTTATTATAAAATGACCATAAATGAACAAGGGCCGCTCTCAGGGGCCCCTAAACTTCCTGGGCTCCAGGTGCTGTTGTCCCGGCTGCACTGCCTAATGCTATGCTCGTGGAGAAAATAAAGTCTACCTCTGTACCTTAATGTCAAAGAAAATAATAGATTTTTTAAAGAATTGGTGCAATTTAATGATATGTTCACACCGGACGTGTTTGAGGCGTCTGGTTTACGTTAACTCTGTGTAAACACGCGTCTGGACGTCCAGTGTGTTGTGAATCGGGCAGGACACACGAATAGCACAGCGCGAATTGAGCGTTGGCGCGTCTGCCACTCTAGACGCCCGAAAAACCTGAACTTTGGCGAATATTTGCGGTGCATTAACCAATCAGGATCTAGCTCCTGCAGTGACGTGGGAGGACGTAGGAAGCAGAGATCCATCAAAACAATCACAGTGGACTTATCGAAGCTGTCACTGTGAACCTGGAGCTATAGCTACAGCCTACAGCAGCTCTGCTACTTTTATAAAGACAGGAAAAACGGAGTCTGTGTGCTAAGTGCTAGCCTAGCTTATAACCTGCTAAAACCACTAGAAACTGCTATTAAACAAGAAATAACTCCTCTATATCTCCGCTCTGCTGCTGGTGTTTAGTGCTTAAAAACAGCTGTAGTGTCCTGGGGACATGTCCTCGCACCGACACGGGACACAGGTGAACAAACCGGCACGGCCTCAGTTGGAATTAGCCCTGAAACAGCGGCCATTATCCTGGGACAACAGACTCCTTTAGCTTCTGAACACATTTGTTTGGACGCATGAACAGAGCGAATAAAGCATCTGACTTCAAAATGTTCAAGAGTCCAACCAGACGCGTTTGACGCGAATTTGACTCAAACGCATCCGGTGTGAATGCAGCATAACAGCTAGGAGCTTTACAATAATCTTAGGTAGATTTAGTAAAACTAAGGCCTGGATTGTTTGAGGGGTACAAGGTGACCCCACTCAGGGAGGCTGCTGGGATGAGGGTTAATGATGCACTGCAGCTGATCCCAGCTAAAATCAGAAGATTAAAAGGTTATTATTAAATATGGCAGACTTTGACTTGTTTTCTTTTACTAAATATACTGACTAAACAATATGATATCATGTAGGTTTCTGTTTTATTATTTTGTCAGTATTTTTGTTTGAATTTGTCTGGGATAAGTTTATGTTGTTTATAAATTTATTGATGGACCCCAGAAAGAACAGCAACAGTGATGGGATGGGATGGGATCCAAATAAATAAACAAAAATAAACATATATTACTAGATATTATCATGTTTGACTAAACATTTGCTGCACAAACTCCATTTCCATATTTTCCAATCCAAATCATTTTATTTGTAAAGTGCTTTAAAATAACAAGTTTGGCCAAAGTGCTATTAACAGTAATATAAATAAAAATAAAAGTACTTCTAAAAGATCACAAGGCAATGACACATTACCAAAAAAAATCATGGATAAAAATAACAGTGAAACTTTTCACTTTGTCAAAATGTGTTTTTAGCTCCCCTTTTTTGATCATTAACCGTTGTCCTTGTCAGAGAGCGAAAGTGAATTCATTTTTATATTTTCAACTCTAAATGCACTTTGTTCACATAATTCCACACATTTGTAAATAAAACATGAGTTATTTACTATAATGATGCAAAGTTTGTTTTTTGTTTGTGCAGGGATTGACAGTTCTGATAGGTCTCTGATTCAGCCTAACACAAGCCAATGGAACCAAATTTTTTAGAAGAAGAGGGAGAGTTCATCATCTTTGTCAAATATCACCAATATCATCACCCTAACATGAGAAATGTCAAAGTGAGAGCAAAAAAATAATTTGAAAAACCCTAAAAGGAGCCAGGGGCCTGAGGTTAACCCCGTAGCACCCTCTGTTGCAAATATGCAGCATATAATTCAAAGGTCATGGCAAAAAAGTAGGAGTCTTTTTTTTAAATGTATTAACTAATTCATGAATGCTGCTTACCAAAAATATTGACAAATTTTTGTTCTCACCCATCCCCGTTGACAAAAATTTAGCACGGATGATTTTTTCCAACAAATATTTCTATGTCTATGTTCTACGGGGTTAAATAAGATTTAAAAACATTATTTTTGTACAAATTTCTGTCATTTAGACTGTGGTCTGATTAACTCTGTGGTAAAGTTAGAAGTTCATCTGGATAATCACTTGTTTAACCCACACTCTGCTCTCTACCACTCTGGTCTGGTCTCTGGTCTGTTCTGTTCTCTGGTCTGTTCTCTGGTCTGGTCTCTGGTCTGGTCTCTGGTCTGGTCTCTGGTCTGGTCTCTGGTCTGGTCTCTGGTCTGGTCTCTGGTCTGGTCTCTGGTCTGGTCTGTTCTCTGGTCTGGTCTGTTCTCTGGTCTGGTCTGTTCTCTGGTCTGGTCTCTGGTCTGTTCTCTGGTCTGGTCTCTGGTCTGGTCTCTGGTCTGGTCTCTGGTCTGGTCTCTGGTCTGGTCTCTGGTCTGTTCTCTGGTCTGGTCTCTGGTCTGTTCTCTGGTCTGGTCTGTTCTCTGGTCTGGTCTTTGGTATGTTCTCTGGTCTGGTCTGTTCTCTGGTCTGTTCTCTGGTGTGGTCTGGTCTCTGGTCTGGTCTCTGGTCTGGTCTGGTCTCTGGTCTGGTCTCTGGTCTGTTCTCTGGTCTGGTCTCTGGTCTGTTCTCTGGTCGGGTCTCTGGTCTGGTCTGTTCTCTGGTCTGTTCTCTGGTCGGGTCTCTGGTCTGGTCTGGTCTCTGGTCTGTTCTCTGGTCTGGTCTGGTCTCTGGTCTGGTCTCTGGTCTGTTCTCTGGTCTGTTCTCTGGTCGGGTCTCTGGTCTGGTCTGGTCTCTGGTCTGTTCTCTGGTCTGGTCTGGTCTCTGGTCTGTTCTCTGGTCTGGTCTCTGGTCTGTTCTCTGGTCGGGTCTCTGGTCTGGTCTGGTCTCTGGTCTGGTCTCTGGTCTGTTCTCTGGTCTGGTCTGTTCTCTGGTCTGGTCTGGTCTCTGGTCTGGTCTGGTCTCTGGTCTGGTCTGGTCTCTGGTCTGGTCTGGTCTCTGGTCTGTTCTCTGGTCTGTTCTCTGGTCTGGTCTGTTCTCTGGTCTGTTCTCTGGTCTGGTCTGGTCTCTGGTCTGGTCTCTGGTCTGTTCTCTGGTCTGGTCTGGTCTCTGGTCTGGTCTGGTCTCTGGTCTGGTCTGGTCTCTGGTCTGGTCTGGTCTCTGGTCTGTTCTCTGGTCTGGTCTCTGGTCTGTTCTCTGGTCTGGTCTCTGGTCTGTTCTGTTCTCTGGTCTGGTCTCTGGTCTGTTCTCTGGTCTGTTCTCTGGTCTGTTCTCTGGTCTGTTCTCTGGTCTGTTCTCTGGTCTGTTCTCTGGTCTGGTCTGGTCTCTGGTCTGGTCTGGTCTCTGGTCTGGTCTCTGGTATGTTCTCTGGTCTGGTCTGTTCTCTGGTCTGGTCTTTGGTATGTTCTCTGGTCTGGTCTGTTCTCTGGTCTGGTCTCTGGTCTATTCTCTGGTCTGGTGTGGTCTCTGGTCTGGTCTCTGGTCTGGTGTGGTCTCTGGTCTGGTGTGGTCTCTGGTCTCTGGTCTGTTCTCTGGTCGGGTCTCTGGTCTGGTCTGTTCTCTGGTCTGTTCTCTGGTCGGGTCTCTGGTCTGGTCTGGTCTCTGGTCTGGTCTCTGGTCTGTTCTCTGGTCTGGTCTGTTCTCTGGTCTGTTCTCTGGTCTGGTCTGTTCTCTGGTCTGGTGTGGTCTCTGTTCTCTGGTCTGGTCTCTGGTCTGTTCCCTGGTCTGGTGCGGTCTCTGGTCTCTGGTCTGGTCTCTGGTCTGTTCTCTGGTCTGGTGTGGTCTCTGGTCTGGTGTGGTCTCTGGTCTCTGGTCTGGTCTCTGGTCTGTTCTCTGGTCTGGTCTCTGGTCTGGTCTCTGGTCTGTTCTCTGGTCTGGTCTCTGGTCTGTTCTCTGGTCTGGTCTCTGGTATGTTCTCTGGTCTGGTCTGTTCTCTGGTCTGTTCTCTGGTGTGGTCTGGTCTCTGGTCTGGTCTCTGGTCTGGTCTCTGGTCTGGTCTCTGGTCTGGTCTGGTCTCTGGTCTGGTCTCTGGTCTGTTCTCTGGTCTGGTCTCTGGTCTGGTCTCTGGTCTGTTCTCTGGTCGGGTCTCTGGTCTGGTCTGTTCTCTGGTCTGTTCTCTGGTCGGGTCTCTGGTCTGGTCTGGTCTCTGGTCTGTTCTCTGGTCTGGTCTGGTCTCTGGTCTGGTCTCTGGTCTGTTCTCTGGTCTGGTCTCTGGTCTGTTCTCTGGTCGGGTCTCTGGTCTGGTCTGTTCTCTGGTCTGTTCTCTGGTCTGGTCTGGTCTCTGGTCTGGTCTCTGGTCTGTTCTCTGGTCTGGTCTGTTCTCTGGTCTGGTCTGGTCTCTGGTCTGGTCTGGTCTCTGGTCTGGTCTGGTCTCTGGTCTGGTCTGGTCTCTGGTCTGTTCTCTGGTCTGTTCTCTGGTCTGGTCTGTTCTCTGGTCTGTTCTCTGGTCTGGTCTGGTCTCTGGTCTGGTCTCTGGTCTGTTCTCTGGTCTGGTCTGGTCTCTGGTCTGGTCTCTGGTCTGTTCTCTGGTCTGGTCTCTGGTCTGTTCTGTTCTCTGGTCTGGTCTCTGGTCTGGTCTCTGGTCTGTTCTCTGGTCTGTTCTCTGGTCTGTTCTCTGGTCTGGTCTGGTCTCTGGTCTGGTCTGGTCTCTGGTCTGGTCTGGTCTCTGGTCTGGTCTCTGGTATGTTCTCTGGTCTGGTCTGTTCTCTGGTCTGGTCTTTGGTATGTTCTCTGGTCTGGTCTGTTCTCTGGTCTGGTCTCTGGTCTATTCTCTGGTCTGGTGTGGTCTCTGGTCTGGTCTCTGGTCTGGTGTGGTCTCTGGTCTGGTGTGGTCTCTGGTCTCTGGTCTGTTCTCTGGTCGGGTCTCTGGTCTGGTCTGTTCTCTGGTCTGTTCTCTGGTCGGGTCTCTGGTCTGGTCTGGTCTCTGGTCTGGTCTCTGGTCTGTTCTCTGGTCTGGTCTGTTCTCTGGTCTGTTCTCTGGTCTGGTCTGTTCTCTGGTCTGTTCTCTGGTCTGGTCTGTTCTCTGGTCTGGTGTGGTCTCTGTTCTCTGGTCTGGTCTCTGGTCTGTTCCCTGGTCTGGTGCGGTCTCTGGTCTCTGGTCTGGTCTCTGGTCTGTTCTCTGGTCTGGTGTGGTCTCTGGTCTGGTGTGGTCTCTGGTCTCTGGTCTGTTCTCTGGTCTGGTCTGTTCTCTGGTCTGGTGTGGTCTCTGGTCTGGTGTGGTCTCTGGTCTGGTGTGGTCTCTGGTCTGGTGTGGTCTCTGGTCTGGTGTGGTCTCTGGTCTGGTGTGGTCTCTGGTCTGGTGTGGTCTCTGGTCTCTGCTCTGGTCTCTGCTCTGGTCTCTGCTCTGGTCTCTGCTCTGGTCTCTGCTCTGGTCTCTGCTCTGGTCTCTGCTCTGGTGTGGTCTCTGGTCTGGTGTGGTCTCTGGTCTGGTGTGGTCTCTGGTCTGGTCTCTGGTCTGTTCCCTGGTCTGGTGCGGTCTCTGGTCTGGTCTCTGGTCTCTGGTCTGTTCTCTGGTCTGGTGTGGTCTCTGGTCTGGTCTCTGGTCCGTAACCTTGCCCCGGTGCTGGTGGGGCTCGGTGACGGTGCGGGGGCTGTAGAGAGAGCGATGGCCGTGGTTTCATTGGCATTCAGCCGCGCGGCGCCCGGGGGCTGTAACCCTGAGAATCCCTATTAGCTGAGCCAAAGTCACCATTAATACAGAGCGCTGGGCCGTCCCGTAACCTTACACTTCACAGCTCTGGGCCGTCCCGTAACCTTACACTTCACATCTCTGGGGCGTCCCGCGCTCGAGCAAAAGAAAAAAATGGACCTCTGGAAACAATCATTTGGGAGGACTTTCAGAAGTGACCTCTCAGCAAAGTCAATCCGTTTGCTTTCTCCGCTTTTACTCGTTTTTATCTGCTACAACTCAGAGGTGACACAAAAACACACAACACACAGACACACAACACACAACACACAAACACACAACACAGACACACAACACACAACAATGGATCAGAATACACCAGACATTTATTCATCTTAACTGTGATCATTATATATTATGTATCATTCTACAGACATTTTGTTTTCTTTAAGCCACAATCATCACAATTCATGTTTTATTTTTTTCAAACAAACATAAAAAAACAAACAAACAAACAAAAAAAGAAAGCATCTTCTATGCAGACCAAACTGTGGCTTATTATGGTCCTACTCCTTTGTTACAGTCTTAGTATAACATAATAATAAACACTGCATTACATCAATTATTACATTACGCACACTGAAACAGCAGTCAGATGACAATACTTCTCTGAGTACTAATGTCAAAATATTATTTGTAGTTTTATATTTTTCTAATAATACTTTCTTATACATTTTTTTAAACAAGACAATATTACTGCATTGTTTGATTTCATCGCCCAGTCTATAAGTTACTCCATAAACAGATACACATCTGCTTTTAAGTGTGGTTCGTCCATAAGGCTGCTGGCTTTTCCTCTGTATAACCTGTATACAGTCTCTGTCTTTAAACATCTTTTGTATATTTTATGGCATTGTATTATTTTTAACTTTAAACCTAATTTGTGTCATGTCCCATGTCTTTGTCTTGTTTTCTGTGTTTGTTTCCCTTGTGTTTTATTTTGTATTCCCGGTTAGTTCCCGTGTTTTTCTGACTTACTTCCTGCCTCTTGTGTGATTGCCTGCCCCGCCTTAATGTGTTTCACCTGTGCCTCATTCCTTTGTGTATTTATGTCCTGTGTCCTCCCCTGGCTTTTGTCGGTTCATTGAGTTTGTTGAGTATGTTGAGTATTGTCTGGAATGGTCGTGTTTTTCGTGTACCCCTGTGTTCTTGTCTTCTCCGTTCTTATCATTAAAGTTCATTTTTGTCCGCATCTTTGGGTCCGTTCCCTCCTGTGTTCCTCAAACCTGACAATTTGAGCTATAAAACTAGACAAGGTCAAAGAGTTTTAGGCACTGCCCTTTTAGAAATAATTCATTAGTATGATCAAAATATCCTGTGTGATTAATAAGTTGTATCGCTCTTTTTTGCAAAATATATAATCTTTGCAGTGTGGTTTTGTGAGTATTGTAGTTGAGATGTGTTAAAACCAGTGCACAGTACAGCGTTTGTGTAAAGTTTTGGAATTTAATACATATCTGCATTTATACAATACTCCAATGCTTCTGGCTATTTTACTGCAGAAAGAGTGAATATGAGCTTTCCAACTCAGTTTGTGGTCAAGAATCACTCCCAAAAACTTATTTTTGAATACTCTTTCAATTTTTACCATTTCAATTTCAAAGTCAATATCAGTATTTCTTTTAAGATTCACAATCATTATATATTTTGTTTTACCTACATTTAGAGATAATTTATTTGAATCAAACTGAGATTTTAGTCTGACCATTTCTTTAGGTGCAGTGTCTATTACCTTTTTGAATTCATCACCAGAACAAAAAATATTTGTATCAGCAGCAAAAATAACCAATTTGAAAACACTGGATACTGTACCAAGGTCATTAATATATAAAATGAACAATTTCGGGCCCAAAACTGACCCCTGTGGGACACCACATGAAATACATTTGCAAGCCGACCTACAGTTTCCCATTTGTACAAACTAGCTCCTGTTTTCAATGTAGATTTTTAACCAGCTGTGAGCCAATATAAATCAAATCAAAGTGGTTATTTAATTATTTATTCGTTATTTGACCAGAACAATATACGTTTATTACAATTTCTGTAAATGTGTCACTGCTGATTTTCATCTGCAGTCCCTGGACACTACATTTCGTAAATTAAAAAGCTTAAAGGTCCCGTAAGCAGCTCCTACTGGTTTAAAACGGTACTGCAGTGTAAATCTAAACAATGGTCTCTTTTCGGATTGGACAATCAGTGATTCAGTGTTAAAACCAAAACAAAAAATGTAAACAAAAATAACTTGGGCATTATGTAAAATATATGTTTTCATTGTTAATAACTCAGCTGTACCATTGTTATCTGTAAAACTAATATTTGATTTAAGCATGTTTACATCTTGGCACACATGAAATATAAAAAATATATACTGCTCATAGCATCTTTAAACTTTCACCCTAAAAAACATACAAATACATCACATTAGAATCAACAATTCACTAAAAATACACTGAAAGGAGGAGGGAACAGACCTGACACTGGAGATCAGGTCTAAAACCTAAAATATGCACAAAAGCTAACCCTCCAGACCAGGAGCCTGACTCAAGACAGAAGGGTCCCTGATATATTAGGGCTGAACGATTTTGAAAAAAAAAAATCTAATTGTGTTTTTTGCGACACATATTGTGGTTGCGATGAGATTTGTGATATATTTTTGACACATTTTAAGCCTGTGACGCAGTAGAGGTGTAAACTACAGCTGGAGCAGTTTATACTTTAAAGTTTATACATTATTTTATTAAGACCTGCAGAGACGAGATTTTGTTCTCTACAGAGGACAATAAATCATCTAAATAATTGCAGCCTTTGTGTTTTGCTAATTGTGACGATTAAAATTTCCATTTCAATTTGATTTTGATTAATTGTTCAGCCCTACTATCTATCCATTAGATACTATTGTTTAAAAATATCGCTTTAAAACATTTTTAGCCAACTGTTAGTGTTTTTTGTAACATTTTTATAGAAATCTATGAAGAAAAGCCTGACAGTCTTTTAAATAGAAGGAAGATCTGGAGTTGGGGGTCAGTGTGGGATTTTTGGAAATTTAAGTGGACCGGAACAGTCTTGATTTTGGGAATGGTTGATCTAGTCCTAGTCCTGCTTAGTCTTAGTTTAGACCTGATTGAGTCGTACTGTAGATTAGTTCTGGTTAAGTCCACACTAATCATTAGGGGTGAAACGATACAGTCACTGTATCGATTTTTTGTCCTACGATACAACTACATCGATACACATGACTTTGTATCGAATCGTATTGTTTTCTTGGAAGTGTATATAGTTACACATGGAATATCGATCGATGGCTTTATGAGTGTAATTTTTGTGTTTTTAATGAAATAAAATGTTATATTCAGCTTTTCTTCACTCTGTCTGCTGGACATAATCAACCCTGGCCACGGTGCTACATTTGAGAGTAAACTTTTATGATTTTTGGCAAAAAGTTGCTGTATCGATTATCGATATGAAGGTGTTGCATCATATTAAAATCATATCATTCCAAATTAACCAATAGTGTTCTTGAATCGTATCGAAACAATTCTAATCGATACATATCGTATCATGGCAAAAACGTATCGTTACACCCCTACTAATCATGGTTTAGTCCTAGCTTAGACCTGGTTTAATGAAGGTTTTAATGAAGGAAGTCTTTGTCCAAGGTTTAAACCTGATTTTGTTCCTTTTAATCCTCATTTTAGTCCATTATTTTGAAAGTCACATATTGGTATGAAAGGTTTAAGAACCACTCAGCTATACCGAAATTATTTTTGCTAATGTCACTACTTCCAGAAAATACTGTTTTTTTTGTTTTGTTTTTTTTTTTATCAAAGATTTTTAATCGAAGAATCCTGAGCATCTGGTGTCAAGCTTTGACCACTTCCTCATTAGATTAGGCTGACTGATATAGATCATTTATTGTTTATTTCTCTTTGTAAGAAATAGTTCACAAAGACAAACTTAGTGAGAGATAAGTCAAAAGGTCACAGTTAAATATTGGCAATGCATTTACAAGATCAACAAGGTCAAAGTAACTTCCGATAACTCACAGCTATAAAATGTGTATTGACAGAAAACCTCAAATGCATTGAAAATAATACAATGCAGTACAGTCAGACTTATATCAGGGAGAAATGCTCTGAAGCTGCAGGAGGAGGCTTCAGCGAATGGCTCCATTCACCGAGGAAGGTGTTACAACTGACTGTAAAAGTCACACCTTCAGATCAGAGCAGACTGTTCTCACAAATGACTCAGTATGTAAAGCTCTGACACATCAAACCTGCCAACTGTACACTCACGCTTTTTAAAAAGACGTGTTTTTTATGTCTCCTTCAAGGACACTGAAAAATGTCCAGGAAATAATAGGACAATAAAAAGTTTCATCTGAAAGTTTTCATCATTTCTTCTTTGCAGGTTTTATCACTGGTTAAGGGTTCGTGATCCGTCGGCCTCCTATAGACTGCAGTGATTTGTATTTCCCTCCTCATTTATATGGGCTTGGGACTGGCACAGAGAGTACACTGGTTTGTGGTCTTGTAGCTGGATGCAACCAGAGAAGAACATGATGTAAATAAATTAAAGAGGAAATGTAGTGAGATGACAGAATGTGATTTGATCTGAGAACTTTTTTACCCAGAGGTGGCTTTAGATCACTTTAACTCTTTCACTGCAACTCAAAAGTTTTCAGCCAGTGCCAGTGTTTTTGGTAATTTTCAACAAGAAAATGTTGTGCTATGGTTTTGTTTAAAGTTAAATCCAAATCCACTTTATTTGTATAGCACATTTTACAAACAAAACAGTTTCCAAAGTGCTGCACATAGAACAATAAATAACAATAAATACCAAGAATTAAATAATAAAAACTAAAATATAAAAGACAACAGAGGAGTTAAATACCAAAAGAAAGAATAGAGTCTGTAATTTTATTTAAATCTAAGTTTATTTGTTTGTTTTTGTATCAACAGTTGAAGGATGGACATTTTCAGGCATAAAGCTGAGAATTTTTTTTTTTTTTTTTTACATTTTTAATTTAAAAATAAATAATATTTAGGATACAAAACAACTTTTTTTCCCTTCTTTTCCCTTTGTTTACTGATGCATTATTGGCACTTAGAGCAGGTGAGATCTTTGTGTGTGTTAATAAACAGCTCTTAATGATATATTTTTTCACTTTTATAATTCTAGGATCATTCTTGAAACAAAATTACACATTGTTACATAATTACATGATGTGTGAGTTTAACAGGAACTTTAGGACACCTCAGAGCGGGGGTGCCACAGTTACAGAGGCACAGGCCACCCCACAGAACCGCCCCTGTGCCTATTCCTGGTTTTACCGGGACTAAACCGTGCCTAAAGCAGATTAAAACCAGGCCTAAACCAGGTCTAACCCAAGACCAGACCAGGACACAACAGGATTTCTCTGTGGTTCACCTCTGTTCCTTCCTCCCTGACAGATCCTGACCACTGCAGACCGGGAACACCTCACAGTCCCGCTACAGTCCTGGAGACGCTCTGACCCAGAGTCGCCTGAACTCACGACCTTCCTATTCCTGTTTTATTTGCTGACTGTTTAGTGTTTTTTATTAGGGATGCACCGATACCACTTTTTACGAGTACGAGTTGTGCTGCCCTCACGACACTTGACTGTGTGAAGCTAGACAGCCAGCAAACTAATAAAGAAAACTATGTACACAAAACATACTTTTTCTTGATTTTACGGGGGTCTCTTGTACTGTGATATATATCTTTTAGTAACTGAAACATACAGAAAAAGTGTATTACAAACTACACTGTACATTTGGTGTGCTAATACAAGTAGCTAGGTTAGCTTATGCACATGTAACATGTGTGTGTCCTGAGTCGGACACTTTCTGCTAAAATTCTATTACTTTTTTATCTTCAACAAGTTATAAAGTCGCTCATTTATTATCTTCATTAATGCAAATTGTATAAAATTAAAGTACATTTTCTTACGTTTATAATGATATATTGGTTGGATAGTTTCTTTTACAAATATTTTATTGCGGCCGTATGAAAGAGCGCTTTTGTCCGAGGTTTAAGCGACACACGGAAGTTCCAATATCAGACACGCTCACCGTTCTGGCTTTTTCAGTCTTATTTGTTGGATTTTTCGGCTCTAATTTAAGGCTGGGATATTTACGTTAACAAATTTTCACACCCGGTACCTTGTTTCCGTCTTTCAAAATAAGATTGTGGGCTAAGCTAACGTTAATCAGAAAATAATAAGACGGACAAAGTTAGCTACAAAAACACTAAGATCACTGAAAGAACGTCGCCCGAGTGTGACCTGAGCGTTCCCTCTGCATTTCCCTATCAAACTTATTTTCATATCATGATTATTTTATAAACACTTAGCATAAATACACAAAAATTACCACAGAGGTAGAGCAATATGTGGAGTTTTTGTTTATCAACCGTTAGCCAGTTAACGTCTTTGCGAGCGTCTGTTAGAAGACTGAAAAATAGCAACAGGTGAGCGTTAACACAGCAGTCTTGTTAGCGGCTTGTAACAATGTCAAGTTTACATCAAATATTCCAACAAAATACATCTATAACCTCAAACTAAGTGCTTGCGAACATGCAAATACTTACAAAGACAAAGGTTTCCCAAGGTTCAAACGTTTAGAGCACATTCAGCGAGTTACTGAGCCATTGTAGACCTCACTTTTACCTCTAGCTTCATTTTCACCCAAAGGAAAAACGTCAAAGATCCTCTAATGATGCACAGGAGCACTTACTCTGCGCTGAAAAAAAACAAAACAATCCTTATAGGAGAAGATGTGTCACTCTGACAGTTTTATCTTTTTTAACACTTTGCAATATTAAATGGGCATATTTATTTAGTGATCATGAACTTATTTATAACTTTTAACTAACTTATTAAGATTATGAAATTATCAATGTCTCTTAACCTAAAGACATGACGAGTACTTCCATTTGAGTACTCGCCATTACCGAGTACTGATATGAGTACTTATATAGGGGTTACTTTATAGTTTATACACTTACTATATCACATTCATCCCATACCGTCATCTTTTTGTCGTCTGTCCCCGCTCTGCGATGCTAAATTATTTTTTACAACAGAGTGGTTTGAACACAGCTAACCACGGCTAAACTTTGCTCAGTGTGGACAGAGATTCTCCTCTGTTCAGTTGCTAAAATTTCTATTTTAAAGACAGATTGAGCATGTGAGCATAACCGGCGGAGATTCACCAAGACGTACAGCAGCTAACACAATTAGCAACGGTACTTCTTATGTTTTATCAGAAAACAACTGCTTCAGACTTCACACTGGTATCATTTTCGGGACAATTATGACACAGAAGGACAACAAAAGGACAACTGTTTAAGTTTTAGGACGCGTGTATGATTTTGGACGTCTGGTTGAGCAGAATGTAGCCTCAGCCTTGCTTTTATCTCCATACTGTCAGGCTCAGAAACAGATTGGCTCCAAAGCAGACCCAGAGTCAGGAACACGTTTAGAGAGTTTAATAGAAGTCCAAGGCAAAAGTACAAAAATCACAATCCAATACAGGAGGTCCAAAAACAGAGAATCTTGAGACAAGGTAACACTAGGAAAAAACTGCTGGAATGCTCACACAAGGGTAAAGACAAACTGGCAAGGGAGGAGGTGAAAACACACAGACTATATAGGGGAGACAATGAGACACAGGTGCAGCACATTAGGGGCGGGGCTGGTAATCACCAAGGCGGGAAACACAAGAGGGCAGGAAGTAAATCTGAAACAGGAGACATGAATAAGTGCTACAAAATAAGACAGGAATCAGACAAGGTGAGAAAATAAAAAGACAAACTTGATTGACCGGAGAGACATGACACATACAGCTGATCAGGGCTGCACGATATGCAGAAAACGTGATATTTGATAACTATGTTGAAAATTGTGATAACGATATTATTGCGATATTTGAAAATAGAGCCTACTTTTCGAACATAGTAAGTTAAATTCACTACATTTCACAAAAAATGTAAGTTCCTGTATTTCAAGTCGAAACAGCGACAAAATCAAGACTAAACCAGGAATAAAACAAGGCTAAGCTGTGACTAAATTAATTAAATTACCACTAAAACTGGACTTTTTAAACATTTTTATTTAGTCACAACACATGTTCTTTTAAGGCTCTGGTGGAAAATGATTCTTCAGTGTAAATCTCTGTCAGATGGAAGACCACAGCGTTATTGTGATATATTTAGATTCTTGCGATACAGATATTGCATTTGCTGATATTGCGATAACGATAATTTTGCGATATATTGCGCAGCCTTACAGCTGACTTTAAATTCTTCTACACATCTCTCACTGCTCAGCTGAGAGGTGAAGGTCACGTGACAGCGCTGTAAAGTGGTATCGGCCCACTTTTATGAAAACGAGTACGAATACATGGACATGGCATTGGTATCAGTGCGTCCATATTTTTTACAATTTTGTTTATAAATGTTTTTAAGGTGTTTAATTGCTTTTAGACTTGTAGCACTCCAGATTCTCTGGAATAAAAAGCACTTTATAAATAAAATTATTATTATTATTATTATTATTATTATTATTATTATTATTATTATCATTATCAACTTGCTAAAATTTTCACACTTGCCCATTTTTCCTGCTTCTGACTTTGAGGACAAAATGTTCATAATGTGGTCATAATGTTTTGCCTGATCTGCGCATATAAAACATCAGTTTCAAACCTCGCCTCGGCCCACAGTGATATGCAAATCACAGGAGGTCACTCCGGGAGAGTTTTCGAGGAACAAAGGGACTGTCACCGGCTGAGACCTGTCCGTTCCTGTGATTGACACAGAGCTCACATTATTCACCGCGTCTCCGGCGGGACGGGGCTACGCCGGGACACTCCGCTTACCATGCAACGCACTGCACAGAAGCCAACCTGGTTAGCTTTTCTACACCTAAATAATCTCACAAACATGCACGAACAACAGCCGTAATGAGTGAAAAGTGCGATGCAGAGGAGATTGAGTCATTAGTGTCTAATTGTTAATGTGAGCCCAGCATTGTTTGAGATTCTTTCAAAATAAAAGTCATTAATCTTCATCTACGGAGCACTGAGGGCATTTACCTTTAATAAACTCTGCCCTGTTGTAAACTTTAGCCACGTCTATCTAACGTCACATCTGCTGATAAAACGTGATAACAGCAGCGTGATAATGCTTTTGTAACTTATGAGAATCAGTGATAAAGAGTTTTATGGAGGGGCGTCCCGTGTTACCAAACTATCTGATGTTTGAACACTTTTCACAGCAGAGATGGAAGTGCAGACGTCATTGTATTAAAAAAAAAAAAAAATCATGATGCGCTCGTGTTGCAGACTGGACGCTGCTTATGCAGGGCTTAATTTGAGCCGGATCTTGCTGGAACAGGATCCGGAAACGCCCTTATTTTGATCCGGCAACTGTTTGCTTGGATCCTGTAACTCAGACACAACTCAGAACAAAGTGTTGACTACATTTGACTTTTTGACCTCCTAAACCTGTGCTGGGGGTCGGAGGTGTAATTACACAGAAATGCAATGTTTTAAACATAAAAGCCACGCCAACCTTCTTTCCCTCCCCTGCAGGACCAAGCTCCGAACCTGGGGTGACAGAGCCTTCTCCGTCGCTGCCCCCACCCTCTGGAATTCACTCCCACAACCCATCACTGACCACTGACCTCCCCACCTTCAAAAACCATCTCAAGACCCACCTTTTCAGAACTGCTTTTAAAGTTTAATATTTGTTTGCTTGTTTTGTTGTTTGTTTCTCTTGTTTTACCCTTGTACAGCGTCTTTGAGTGTCATGAAAAGCGCTTTTTATAAATAAAATGTATTATTATTATTATTATTCATTTCCGCGTGAGCTTCAACATAGACTGTCCCCGTGCTGTAATTTCTGTTTATGGAGTGTACAGGGAATCAGGTGGAAAAGACGTCAAACTGAAAGATCTATTCACCGATGTTAACAGCAGTGGTGTCTGCAGGTGTACAGCAGTACGCACTGTGCGTACCTTGAGATGTCCCCTGACCCCGCCCAATCCCTGCTGCATCCACAGAGCTGCACAGAGCTGCACAGAGCCATAGCAGGCTGTGTGTTTTTACAAACGTGAGTACAGCTACAGCTGACTGCTGCTTTTTAAGTCAAACGTGATGTGTTTGCTTTCAGCCAGGAAACAGTAAATCTGTTGAGGTTTGTCCTGACTTTGGTTACGTGGAGGGGACCTACGTGATGTGCTTTGAATGTGACGCGTTATTTCCTTACTGTGCCCGAGAGCGCACAGGACCTGGCAGTGCCACATCAGTTTGTTCTTTTACTCAATGCACATGAAAGCTGGAGCTAACGCTGATCGTGGGTCACAGGATGAGACCCAGGGCCAGTTAAACGCCAGTGCCACTGTTACATGGCCATAGTTACACAGAGAAAACTTACGCCATGCGCCCTCGATGTGCGCTTTTTATTCCTCCATTATATCCCCTGTGCGCATGGGACATAGATCCACAGCAGTTTGTTCTTTTTTTATTTGTTCAAAAGCATCTGTGAGCTCAAGCTAACGCTGAGGGCCACAGAGTCTGGAGCCGTGAAACGCCATTACACAGAGAAGACTGCGCTCCACGGCAGTCACTGAAAAGAAGCGAAAGCAAAAGGAGAGACATAGGCTGGAAGTTTACTGCAGCTGTGTGCTCACTTTCCTCGTCTAGACTTTGTTTCTACAGAGCACAGCTGCATGAGTCTGTGTTCTTACTTCAGACTGGTGGTAGCTCTATGACAGAGTGAATCTACAAAAGCACAGTGATTATGCGCAGCAGCTGATTTCTCGATCAGCTGAGCAATCACACAAACGTACACTGACACATTACACTGAAGTGAAACGCTATAATGTATAATAATGTTAACAAATATGTTAAAATATAATTTAAACTCAGTATAAATTAGCAGTTGCTTGGTATTTTGCCGTGTGTGTGTGCGCCTGAGCGTTGTGTTGTGTTCCAGGAACAGTGTTGGCCTTGTGGACTCCGGTGTCAAAGCGCAATTTTTGTTCCGGCATCGTTTGATTTACAAATTAAGCCCTGTGCTTATGCAAAGTCATTTAATGAATAAAATGATGCAGAAAGGGCAAACCATTTTTTCCCACAATGTTTCATCCACTTTCAGAATAAACACTGTAAAGGATTAGCATTTATGAGTTTATTCAGTACATAAAACATTGGACAGTGGCGAAAAACTAACTTTTCTCCTTTCAGACAAGTTAGGACCATAGGAAGAGAGAAAAAATAAAATGTAACTTCTATAACTAAGCCTTGATGCAAACATTTCCAGCTTTATGTACCTTCCAGTCTGATACAGTAACGCTAACTGGATTATTTCTATTACAATCTGAGATTAAGAGGTCCAAGCAAACGTGTAATTTACAGGAGGGATGGGAATTAAAACCAGCCAATAAAACCCCGAAAATGTTTAAGTTCCGTAGCTGGGTTTGTTTATTTGTGCATTGTGCCTTCTGTGTAGTTGATCAGAAATGAAGTTATGTACTCAACAATTTGTATAAAAGCTCAGTGCAGGGTTAGAATCAGCGTTAAAATCAGCCTGACAAAAATATATATCACCTAGAGCAGTGGTTCCCAAAGTGGGGTCCAGGGCCCCCTGGGGGTCCGCGAAGGTACTACAGGGGGGCCCCAATTAAATTCAGTTTGAATTTATTATAATTTTTTTATTATTATTATTTCAGACAAATGGTTTTGGTTCATAAAAACAAATAAAACATACAAAAATATAAAAAGTCAATGAAAATATTAATATTAAGTACCATAATAAACATTTGAAATTAATTACAGTTGTTGTTTAAAATATTACTTTAAAACAACTTTTAGTCAATAATCAGTGTTTTTGTAATGTTTTCTATAAAAAAAATAAAATAAAAAAAAAACATGGAGAAAAACATGGCAGAGTGTTTTGAATAGAGGGAAGTTTTATTGTTGGGGGTCCGCGAGGGATTTTCAGAAATTTAAGGAGGCCATGACAGTCTTGACTTTGGGAATGGCTGACCTAGAGGATTTTTTTTTTTTTTTTTTTTCAAAAATGTTCAAATGTTACTTTTATATAAATTATAAGTACATGGCTTTTGAAAACAAACATCAGGATGGACTGTGGGCCCTTTGACTTTTGCATGTGTTCAAATCTGGCTCTCTTTGGAAAAAGTTTGAACGCCCCTGGTTTAAGACAAAGTTCCGCCCTTGGATCCAACCATTTTCCTGAGCTGAAAAAAAAAAAAGAAAACAAATTTAGCTCATCATTTGTATACACTTACCCAACTATGTTAATCACAGACGCTTATTTTTTTTTTGTTTTCACCCATTGGCAAAGTTTGAGTGGTGGCAGTTGTAGCATCATATCCACCTCATATCTACATTATTAATAATTACTGTAATTACTGCCTCGAGTTTTCTTTGCATTTCGTTAATCAAGGACTCATTACAGCAGCCTACTAGTGTGGTACTTATGTTTGTCTCTGATAGTCTGTAAGTCTGCAGTAGGCACTATATTACGCAAAATATATAATACGTAAAATATGTCATACATTTAAATCATGCTAAAGTTTTCACCTGTTTCTGCCTCTAGTCTTTATTGAGCAAGATTTTGACAAAATGACAGCGAAATATATAAAAATAAAACTTCAACTTTAAATTAGAAACACAGTATTTCGTATTTTGCATTTTAACAGCGATACTTAACGCTGAGAAAGTAATTGAAGACGGTTTTCTGTAGCAGTCGCTCATTTCTTGGGTCTTTATTTAGTTGTTACCTCGTTCGTTCCTACGCCATCTAGTGGTGACTGTAGGCGGAACAGAGTATTACAGTGTTGGCGTTTCACCCGAGACTCGTGCACTCAGGCAGCGACGCTCGACCGATGACTGCCAATAACGCCACGTTTACGAATAAAAGATGCAAAAACGAATGTAAAAAACAAGAAACAAGCTAAAGAAAAGAAAGAGGAGGCCAAACTGAGACAGGAGGAAAATATTTACTGCTTATGGATGTCAGCTCACGAGGTTTGCGGACCTTTTGTCTTCTTTATTTACTTAATTCCTGTATTTTTTTCACTTTATATAGTGGGATGTGCCATAATACAGACAAATAAACTAGGACTAAATGAGTATCAATAATTTCACTTATAGTTTTATGAATTTTAATCCAGAATTCTTGAATTTTATTACAAAACCATAAGGTGTGCACCAGGTTTCCTTCATCCAGGTTACAACGCCAGCATTTCGGTCACTCCTTAAGCCCAAGGTGGAATAATGTAGAGGGGTCCATCCAAGAAATCACTATTTTTTTCTTAAACCTTGTGCAATGAGGGTGCTACGATTCCCACACTTGAAGAAACAAACTCCGGGTGATATACATTATATTTCCAAAAGTTATTAAAGTCTATTTATCTCGTCCAACGTCAGACATTGATGTTGGAACAGGAAGAGGCCATCCCCAAACTGTTCCCACAAAGTTGGGAGCATGAAGTTGTCCAAAATCTCTGGGTTTTTCTGAAGAGTTCCCAGCTCCTAAAAACAACCCCACACCATAATCCCAATTCAGTTATTGGGCTGGGTGAGTGAATACTTTTGGAAATATAGTGTATTTGGAGTATAGGCTGCATCAGGAGGAGCAACTAACATTACACAGTCCCTCCAGGATTTCGCGGGCAATTTTTGTGATTGTTGCGGGCTAAAGTGCCTGATTTTGCGGGGGATTTTCTTAAAAGTTGCGCTAAAAGTTGCAATTTTTTTTGTCTATAATTCACAGGTAAAAAGTACCAGAGGTGATAAAAATACACTGTTACTTGAGCTTTTTTTAAAAAATATTAGCTACTAACTATAAAAACTAGCAAAATCTGTTTTTTAAACATATGTGAGGTGGTAATAATTTAATTAAAAATACCTGTATTTT
Source organism: Bostrychus sinensis (assembly GCA_020698575.1). Taxonomy (NCBI): domain Eukaryota; kingdom Metazoa; phylum Chordata; class Actinopteri; order Gobiiformes; family Eleotridae; genus Bostrychus; species Bostrychus sinensis. The sequence continues at coordinate 4,359,715 of CM036253.1, read as the reverse complement.
AACAGACCAAACGTACCTACTTTTTTAAAAGATGTTGCTGTTATCAGGCTGTTTTTTTGGGCCATTACACTGCTGCTGATTCTGTTCCTCTCAGATCTTCTCTGGTGATTCCTGTTGTGTGCTGTAGAACATCCAGTCTTTAAAAACAGAGGACGTTCGCTGTGCTATAGGTTTTCAGGAAGGTTATTAGCCTGCAACATTAACATTTAAAGAACAATGACCTCTAACTGTTGTCTAAATACGCTGCCCATTCAACTTTTTAGACAACTATATCACCATGGCAACGCAGACGGGCTTTTCAGAGTGACACCAGACAAAACTAGAAAGTACCGCGTTCGTCTCCTCCTTCAGTCCCATCCACACCGCTGCTGCCGCATCGCACCTCCTCGTCGCTTTGTCTGTGGCTCTAACCGACCTCCGGCGCATTACTGGTGCACTGCTGAGTGAACTGCTCTGCTCGGAACAGGGGACGGCCCGCAGACAGCGGTAAGTGCAGCAAAAGGCAGTTTTAAAGGAAAATCTCGGCTATAATTCACAAAAGTTGCGGAAAATTTGCAGAGTTTGGACAAAGTTGCAGGGTCGTGCTGAATTCGCAGGGTTTGCTTGATTTTGCGTTGAAAGTTGCGAACGCAACATCGCAAAATCCTGGAGGGACTGATTACAAAAATGTCCAAAAGTGCCTTGGTGTATTTCAGTATCAGCTCTGTGTTGTGGGTTTGAGTCCAGGCTCTGACAGTGTTTACTGATTGATGATCTCGCTGCTCTTTCCCATGATTTCCTGACAAAACAAATGAAAGCAGCGGTAAAGAGGACAAACTCATTCACAAAACAAGCATCAGAGCTTTCTCTGCTCAGAGAATGTACAAGTCTCTCCATGGCTTAGCACCACAGCACATCTCTGACCTGTTGGTCCCATATGAACCATCTGGGACTCTGAGGACCTCAGGGACAGGTCTCTGCTGGGACTCTGAGGACCTCAGGGACAGGTCTCTGCTGGGACTCTGAGGACCTCAGGGACAGGTCTCTGCTGGGACTCTGAGGACCTCAGGGACAGGTCTCTGCTGGGACTCTGAGGACCTCAGGGACAGGTCTCTGCTGGGACTCTGAGGACCTCAGGGACAGGTCTCTGCTGGGACTCTGAGGACCTCAGGGACAGGTCTCTGCTGGGACTCTGAGGACCTCAGGGACAGGTCTCTGCTGGTCCCAGAGTCAGGACTAAACTCAGTGAAGCAGTGTTTCAGTTTTCTGCAGCTAAACTCTGGAACAGTCTCCTGACGATGTTAGACCTCGACTCTGACAATGTTCAAGTCCAGACTTAAAACTGTTCTTTTTAGCTGTGCATATGACATCTGCACTCTTCTCTTTTAATTTAATTTTAAATCGATTCTTAATTATACTCTTTAAATTTGATTTTATTGTTTTAATTGTGTTTTGTACGTTTAAATTTGCTTTTTTTCTGTAAAGCATGTGTATGAATTGTGCAGTACAAATAAACTTGCCTTGCCTTGCCTTTCTTCTTTTCTATACCGTCCTGACCTGGAGTCAACATGAGGCTAAAATCTTTTACCAGGTTTGCTCTGGGACTTATTTTCATGTTTGCCCTGAGAAAAGCGAACATAAAGAAAGGACGGACGGCTCTCGTATGGCTCTCTCATATGTTACAGTATAAACAGGTCTATGATGGCGGGCCCTGGGCGCACACAGAATACATGAATACATCAGCGAGGCAGCAGGAGCACATTGTGGATTCAGTTTTAATGCAACACCAGGAAATACCCGAGCTGTTGTGTTCAATATGTTTATCTGTGTAAAGGGATGGCTCTGTACAGGAGAACTTTACATTACACAGGGCTGGCGGACACGGGAGAAGGATTTTTCTGTGTGCTTTATGCAAAGGCGGTGAGTATGTACTGGAGGTCCTCCATTGGATTGATGTGGTTCAGTGAAGTAATATGTGTTTGGTGTGGTTAGAAAACATGGGCATTGGTGTGATATTTACAAAATCAACAGAATTGCCCTGAGGGTTAGGGTAAGGTTAAGCAAGACTTAAACCTTATTCACATGGGATACGCATTACCCCGACCTTTTTGTTTTTAGTCAGGCATTCGCACGGGATAAACGATGTCTGTAATTGACTTGATTTTACGAACTTTATTCCAGATATGACGTATTGAAAATTACACAGATTTATAATAAAAATCCCAGATTTCATTTATGTTTCTAGCTCTAATGTATGTGTCCTGAGTCAGACGCGCTCACCTTTTGCTATTTTTCAGTCTTCTAACAGACGCTCGTAAAGACGTTAACTGGCTAACGGTAGATAAACAAAAACTCCACATATTGCTCTACCTCTGTGGTAATTTCTGTGTATTTATGCTAAACGTTTGTAAAATAATCATGATATGAAAGTAATTTTGATAGGGAAATGCACAGGGAACGCTCAGGTCACAGTCGGGCGACGTTCTTTCAGTGATCTTAGTGTTTTTGTAGCTAACTTTGTCCGTCTTATTATTTTCTGATTAATGTTAGCTTAGCCCACAATCTTATTTTGAAAGACGGAAACAAGGTACCGGTGTGAAAATTTGTTAACGTAAATATCCCAGCCTTAAATTAGAGCCAAAAAATCCAACAAATAAGGCTGAAAAAGCCAGAAAGGTGAGCGTGTCCGATATTGGAACTTCCGTGTGTCCGACTCAGGGCCATAGCACTGCCGAGCTTTAACCTCGGACAAAAGCGCTCTTTCATACGGCCGCAATAAAATATTTGTAAAAGAAACTATCCAACTAATATATCATTATAAATGTAAGAAAATGTACTTTTATTTTATACAATTTGCATTAATGAAGATAATAAATGAGCGACTTTATGACTTGTTGAAGATAAAAAAGTAATAGAATTTTAGCTGAAAGTGTCCGACTCAGGACACACATACGTTACTTAATCCTAAACTCCTATCTTTACCTCAGGCTACGACGCAGCTCATCCATTATCTGTGGAGATTTCTCTTCTTAAACAGCAGGCGGCGCTCTTTATTAATCCATTCACTGTGATTCGTCTCTGGATCTAACTTTAGCACTGAAAGCATCCTAACTTTCCAAAACAGCCCCATGTTACTCCAAAAACTTAGTCTAACGTTGCCATGACGATGGGAGGTGTGCTTCCGGGTCTTCAACATAGTTTTTTTTTTTTTTTTACCTTTTACTCTGAGAAAAAAAGTAATCGTTTCGTAGTAAGACCAAAAGAGACATCTTATTATTGAGAGTTTAAATACAGAGCGTTTAAGACATTTTGGATCACTTTTAAGAATTTTAGGAAACAATCTGCCGACAAAATCAGCCTGAATCACAGACCTGGGGACTGGTATCATCAGAGGACGTCTGTGTTGGCCGAAATATGGTCGGTAATTTTCGAGGGAATTTTTACAGACATTTTTACAAACATGGATGATTCACACGGGATAAAAATCACAGACGACATCAGCGATTATTACAAATTACTGGAGGTCCCTGGGTGATACTGATCCTGTGTGAATAGGGCTTTAATCGTCCCTGTAAGGAAATGTGTCCTCTGTCCTCCTTCAGTGTCTCCAGAGAAACTCTTCTCCAGGTCTCAGCCAGGATCATGGTGAGGACCCAGCTGGACCCTTCTCAGGGGCCCAGGACATGAGAGGGGCCCCTTCGAGAGTCCTTAAAGTTACACTGTGTAACTTTTCTCCTAAATATGTGGGGCATACTGACTTGTTTTTGTGATTTTTTGAGCGATTATAAGGCCTGAGGTGCGATCTGTTGCTCCGAGCGGGGCTTCTGTACTGAGAAACCGCCCTCACAACTTGGCCGGGAGCGCTCCGCTGTTGAGGAAGAGTCACGTGACAGGGAACGACTTGAGGTGCAGTATAACCAGGAAGCTACTTTTAGCGTTGTTATTTTCGCCAGTTCGTCAGGGCCGAAGGACACAAGAAGATGAAGACAATGTCGGACGAAGCAAGAAAAAGAAAACGGGAAAGGGACCGCACCAGATCGCAGACAAGAGTCAACATCGGACAGACTTTTGCTCGCTGGCGTCAGATGAGAGACAGAGAAGGCTGCAAATCAGATCACGTTTTTGCTTCTTTATTGTTGGGCAGGTAAATTAGCCTCTTAATTTTTTCTTTAGAACGTGCTTTTTCATACAGTTATTAGTTGTTTTAATGCGACCATTGCGCGATAAGCTAACGCTAGTGCTAACTCTCGCACAGTTTCAGAAGGAGGAGGGGCCCTAGTGTTTACGTTTTGCGACAGTGCAGTGGCACCTGTGGCCTCTAGAGGCGCAAGACCCGGAATCTTACACAGTGTAACTTTAAATAACAAAGTGACAAACTTTTAGTTATTTTCAGTCTGGGCTCTAAATTACACCGCACTCCAGTTAGGGAAGAAGCTTTTAATATGATTAAAAAAGATTAAAAAGAAAGTAATGTAATATGCATAATCCTTTCTAAAATAATGTTTAAAAGTTTAGTTATAAACAAAAAACAAAACAAAAAAATACATTTTCTTGTGGCACACATGTTTGAATATCAGCTAATATCTTAAATTATTAAAAATTACACTTTGGGGCAGCAGTAGCTCAGTAGGTTGGAACATTCACCCACTAACCTGAAGGTTGGCGGTTCAATCCCCTCTGTTGTTGTGTCCTTGGGCAAGACACTTCACCCACTTTGCCTGTATGAATGAGCGTGAGAGTGTGTGATTGGTGGTGGTCTGAGAGGCTGCTGGCACAGATTGGCAGCCACATTTCTGTCAGTCTGCCCCAGGACAGCACCGAGTGTGGGGAGAGAATGATAAAGCACAATAAAGCGCTATGTAAGACCCATTCATTATTCTTATTATTTATTTTCCCCCTACAGAGTTTTGTCTCTGCACCTGTCAGGGCAATGGGTGACCGCTTAGCAACTCCCAGGGGCCTCTGTTTTAGGTTAATGAGAGAAATGACAAAATCCCACTCACATTGGCACATGCAAACGCCACAGAGAGGCCCCACCTGGTCCAGGAATCAAACCTGGGAGCTTCAAGCTGTGATGCTGCACTATAACTACTTGATAATGATAATAAAACCACTTGATCCATGTTAATAATGTGCTCCGGAGCAGGTTAAGTTCCAGATAAAGGCTAAAAACACAGCTCTTTGACCAACCAGAGACAAAAATGAGCTGGAGGAAGGGAAAACGAGAAGAAGTGTTGCACGAGAGTGAAAATGTGTCTGTACAGAGAATATTTAATGTGCCAAAAGGGGGTGTTTTGAAAGAGGAACTGAGAAGAGGAGGCAGAGGATTCACTGTGGAGTCCTCTGAAGAAAACAGAGCAGAGGAGGAGGAGACTGCGAGGTTTAATCACATTTAAAAACCTAATCAGCCTCATTTAAAACCAGTTAGTAAAAGCACCGCTGCAGGACATGACACTACAGTAATGAATGTGCACCTCCCTGTACAAACCCCCGGACCCCAGACACACGTCCCGCCGCTGAGGCCAATCAAACGCCTCACCTGCCACCGGGGTCGGCCGTCTGAAAAGGCCAGAGGTCAGAGGTCGGGCCTGGTTTCCATGAATGGCCAGCGGCGCATTATATTTAGCGACGGCCGCCTCTGACGCTGCCCTTTTCGGAGATGAATTACTAAGTTCAGCTCCCTCCCTCAGCGGACGGCGGCGTGTTAAAGGCGTGACATGCACGACAGGAATCAAATCCAGCCCGGATCAAATTCACGGAGAAACGGCTCCGAAGGCGATCCGGGCTCTAATGAAAGGTCCTCACCCTGACAGATGATTTCTTTTACTTCTCAAAGAAAGGACATTTAGCTTTGCATTTTCTCGTTTTGTTGTGGTAAACTCACTGATCGCGCTTCTTTTCTTTTTTTTTCTTTCTTTTTTTTAAGGTTAATGAAAGATCACAGATTGGTTTAAGGGTAAAAAACCTTTTAGAGTCAGAGGGGATGGTTTAGTTTTTAAGGACAATACACTTTTTACTCTCGAGAAGGCCGATGAAATCTGGAGAGATGGCAGTAATTAGTAGTTTTTCATGGAAATGGAAATCCTGCCTTTAAAAGGTTTAATCAAAGATATTAGTTAACAATAAAGCATTTTTCTCTTAACCTGATATAATCCTGTCTCTACAAAAGAGGATAGGAGCCACTGTAAACGTAATTCAGGCTGTGCATCTGTGCGTTGATCTCAAATCACACCTGACCTGGGTGAAGTCTGTTCCTTACAGGCTCCTGTAGTTCTTGAAAGTTATATATTCTGCTTTTTTCATGCTTTTTAAAATGCTTCCGGACACCTTTGCATTAGTATTTCAGGTTTTATAACTTTAAATAATGTACTGTATACAAGGAAAACCTCATCTTTTGGGGGGTTGTTACTTTGCAGAGAAAGCTTGGATTAGAAGTCTGTTGCCCGCTGCTGGCAACTGTGGGGATTGGACGCAGCATAGAATGGCTATTTAGCATGACTATTAGCAACATGATGCTAACAGATAGATAAATGAGCTGAGTGCTTCGTAGTGACGGAGGTTTAAGGCTGAAATGATCAGAACGAGTCCGGTGACGGTGTATGGGCTTTAGAAATGCGCAGGAGCACTTCCTGGTTTCTATGTCTACGTAGAGCTGTGAGACTGAGCGTTTTCAGCTCTGGAGAAGGGCAGCGCCTCAGCATACAGGGTTACTCAAACAAAATACTACTCCAGGTCTGTTTTTGAGGAGGAGACAATAATATACCACTGTTATAATCTCAGAAAAGTTGATTTAGCAGAATGAAATTTTAGAAATGTGTCACCTAAAGTTAATGGATGCAATGATTCCTACTGCCTATTATTATTATTATTATTATTATTATTATTATTATTAAAAAAATATGATGCCAAATAATAAAAAATGGCTGTATTTGATAAATCATGTGCAACAGCGGCACAGGAGGATAAGCTGGAGGGTACTGATTGGAGGGTTGGTGGTTTGATTCCCACCCTGACTCAGTGCATACTGCCATTGTGGCTCTGCCGCATGGCTCGGTGGTTGAGCTGCGTCACATATGCAGGGCAACTACAGCCTGCCTCAGTATCATGAGTTTGCCAAATGTCTCTCCCCAATTATCTACTATACTCCTGTCCTATCAATAAAGACTAAAAATGCCCAAAAAATATCTTAATATCATGTCTCTGGGTAAGACACTTCATTGCCAATTGCTGGGGTGACAGGAAGGGCATCTGTTGTAAAAAAGAAGTGCAGTTGGTTTGCTGTGGTGGCCTTGTAAGGATGCAGCCAAAAAAAAAAAAAATTGTGTTTGATATGACTCATGTATGAATAGAAATAAATCCTAGAACATTTAAATGTTGTAGTGCCACTTGCAGCTGTCAGTGCTGCCACACCATTGGTCTGAATCACAATAATTTGGACGCAGTTGCCTTGCCTTGAGCAGGACAAATTGAATATAAGCAAGACTCTAAAATCACAAATGTTGCAAGAATCCAGCTGCTGCACAAAGTAAATCACCGAAACCCAACGCGACCACTGTGCTGCAACAGACGCACACAAAAAACACGGGTTACATTTGGAGAAATAAGTAAAAAAAATGGCTTCACAAAATAGTAAATGTAGATGTTTTCAGCTGCCGTTTTCAGGATTAGCTTCACCCTGCGATCTCAGAGCTGCGGCTGTAACAGCAGTCCTCCTCTGTCCGTCTCTCACGTCTCTGCCTGACTCTCTCCTCTCTCTCTGAGCTCATGTTGTCGGTGATGGTCAGTCGTCCACGGCGGCTGGCGGCCATTGAACCGTTTAGTGACCTTTCCCTCTCGACCCGTCCTTCCAGAGGATTGACAGCCGTGATTGAGCTGAGATTGGCTTTTCCTGCTCATGGAGAGGGGCTCAGGGCAGGGCCGGGGCTCGCTGGTTAGCATCGGGAACTGGGCCACTGCATTAACCGCGTCCTGCCAGTCAAAGGTTTCACAAAAGACAGGAGTTAATAATAAAGCGGGTGTGCAGTGTTTTTCTGGATCTGTGCGTCTCATGGCCACCTGCCTGTTTCTGCTTCTAACGCATTAACTTTAAAGACAAAATGTTCACTTGCTGCCTAATATATTCCATGTATTTATTATTTTTTTTATAACTGTGTAGTGGTTCTTACCTTTTTGTGTCTCAGGTGTGTATTTTATCACTAATGTTGATTTTCTAAACACAAATCTAATATTACTGCACGTTTATTCTCTTTGACTAAATCTGAGGCACTGCTGCTGTTCAGAGACAAAAGTGTCGTCAACAAATCATTAAAATGTATACATTCATATTTTTTTCAACTTTTTTTGCATAAATCTTTAAATCAACTTCTGCTCTGATCATTAATACCAAATATTTTTTGTAAATATATAACTAAAGATTCTTATTCAAGAATATTCCAATTTAAGTTATTCTATAGAATTATAGCAACAATAAAATACCTTAAAAATTGTAAATTAAACAATGATGCAATGTGTCGATTCTGTGAGAAGATATTATACATTTATTTTATTTTTGTCCGTATGTATCAGAATTTTGGGCTATAGTCCAGAAATGGCTGACCAAATTCAAACATGATTTTGATATCAATCCCATGAACATCATATTAGGTTTTCCAGAACTTGAATCTGTTAATATTATAAATACAATAATTTTATTGGGAAAGATTTTCATATTCAAAAGTCAACAAAAAGCAGAGCTTTGTTTGCATCTTTTCAAAAATAAACTTCACAAACAACAGAGAAAAAAAAATAGCAAGTAATAATAATAGCTTAAATAAATGGAATAAAAAATGGGAAGCTTTGGAATGGGACTGATGCCATGTTCAAATTATTATTTTTTACTAAATGTAATATGTACATAAATTATACACCTACAGTTAATAGACTTCACAGTACTTGTAAGTTTTGTTTTGTTTGCATATAATTTATTTTTATTTGTCTTTATTATTATTATTATTATTTATCTTGGTTGTTTTTGTTGTGTTCTGTTGTTGTTGTCCTATTTGTGTTATTTGTAATAATAATAAAAAAAATTGATTATTTTCAAAGCTTTTTATGTCAGTATATGTAATAGCATCTCAATTTTCAGTAAAAAACAAAAAACAAAAAATGAAATATTTTTTAGATTCTCAATGCAAAGTGGATTTTTTATTTTTTATTTTTTTTTGGGGGGGGGGGGGGGTTAATACAGCCTTGGGTTTGTCAACATTGATTTAGATGGATTTGAGAGTTGTTGGCAGTAACAAAAGATTACAACCAGTTTTAATGGATTTTAATGGGAGTTGTTTTTTTAGAAGAAAAAAAAACATCCCTAAAAAAAAATATTGGAAAAAAGTTTAAAAAAATATGAATGTATACATTTTTCATGATGTTTTGTGATTGGAACACTTTTGTCTCTGAACAGTAACAAGGTAACTTTTTAAAACTGGGTTAAATTAAATATTGAACAGTCCTTTAAAATACATTTGGTTAAACTCTGGACGAACCGCTGGACACAGTTTTATTCCTGATTTGTTGTGACCCAATCCAGCCTGAACTCTTTGTACCTGCCCCAAGCCTGGATAAATGAAGACGACTGTATCAGGAAAAACCAATCACTGCACACGAGGAGGCAGATGATTTACTGTGGCCACCTCAGAAAAGAGAAAAGTCAAATATTTTATTATTATTTCATCATTTGCTAAGAAAGTATGTGATCTTTTCATATTAAACTATTAAAACTAAGCTCAAGTGAGGTGAAACTGCAAAAATAATATTGAGCAGGCCTAATATATTTTGTTAAATATCTTTCAGGTTTAAGAGCGTGAATAAAAGGGGAGTTATTCAAATGATGATGATTATATTGGTACATTTCTTATGGAATTAAGCTTTTTTTTTTTTTTAAGAAAAGGCAATTTAATACCATTTTTCATTATTATTTTGATTATTTCTGTTCAGACAAAAAATATGGAGATGTTAACTTTTTACCTTTACATTGTTCAACTGCGCTACAGTTTTCATCATGTAAACATGCAAAGGTAAAAAGTTAACTTCTTATTTTTGTGTCTGAATAGAAATAATCGACATAATAATCTATAAAAATCTCAAAAAAAAATTATTGTTATACAGTGGGGCAAAAAAGTATTTAGTCAGCCACCAAAAAGATGAGAGAGGCCTGTAATTTTCATCATAGGTTTACCTCAACTATGAGAGACAAAATGAGAAAAAAAAATTCAGAAAATCACATTGTCTGATTTTTAAAGAATTTATTTGCAAATTATGGTGGAAAATAAGTATTTGGTCAATAACAAAACACTGTATTTCTTATATTGCTATTTTAAAGGCAATTTCCTTTCTTGAATTACATTTTTAAAGCAATAAATGTTGCAGAATTAGAATTTACAATTAAAGGTGTTATAAAATGAAATATAAAACCCTGCATTGCCGATCGTCCAATCAGAAAAGAGAGCATTGTTTTGATTTAGACTGCTCTGTTTTCAAAACAATAGAGCTGCATGCTGCTTATGGAGCTTTAAATAAGCATAAAATGTCTTTCTATAGACACAGACCAGGTTTTATGACCCAGGGAGACACTGATTTAAAACATCTATGTCTGGTTAAATATTGCCTTTCTGTTCTGCAGTCGAGTCCTGCTCCTCCACAGACATTTCCACTGTGCCTTTGAGCAGCTCTGCGATGGTGAATAAAGATTACAAACCGACTTTAGCTGGGGTCAAAGCATACGGCCTCTCTCTGCCACAACAGAGCTCCGATTAAACTCTCTCTTTCCTCCGCCGAGCCGCTGCTGTCCGTGCGGCAGGTGGAAGCGTCTCGGGAGTAGGGAGGGAGGTCACGCGTTTTGATTGACGCCTGCGAACGGGCGCGCGGACCGTATCGGGATCAGCCGGGCCGCGCTCTGACCCCGGCTCCTATTAGCTCCCCCCAAAATGAAAAGGCACCGCAGTATACACAGCCTCCTTCAGAGAAATCATTTAACCACGGAAAAGTCCACGCTCGCATGCACACGGCCGCGCCAAAACCGTACAGTCGGGAGGAGCAAAGGTCAGAGGTGGACGTTAACGAAAAAAGCCTCGAGATTTCAGCTTAAAGGAAAAAGCTGTCGCCGAAGAAAAGGTTGACAATCGCAGTGGAAGGAGGGCCGAACAGAGAAATAAGATGTCAGGAGAGCGGGGTAATCGAAAAGCCGTCAGACTGACAGTCACATTAAGAGGGCTAATATGTTTTGAAGCATATATTTTTGATTTCCAATAACTTTGACTGAAGGGATTTTTATTGCGACCTTTCTGAAATGTAGAAGACCATTAGAGCCGGTCCAGACCTGGCATTTGGGACGTTTTTTGTTTTTTTTTTCCACAGTGACAGCATTAGATATTTTGTTCTCACTTGGAGTTAACGCTTCGTATTGAAACTTTGCAATGATGCCCTGTGTATTCTGACACTTTTCTATCAGAACTAGCATTAACTTTTTCAGGAGTTTGAGCTACAAGCATGAGCCCACAGTGCACAGTGCTGGAGGAAGTACTTTTTACTTTCACTGCTTTTCACTTTTTTTATTTTGCACTGACTCGACATAATTAATGTGTTCAATGTGAGTGATTTTGTTGAAAAATAACAAAAGACAGCAACTGAAGACGACTGAATCTGTCAGTGCGGTCTTCTGTCTTTATTATGTTGATTTTTCTAAACATCAAAATAATAAATACATCTTTTATGTTCAAGTTCTGTGTCTACAATGAGTGCGCAGCAAAAACAAATGATTTTAAACAAATTCAAAATACTGGAGAAAACATGCGATATTCAATAACGATGTTGAAAATTGCAATAACGATATTATTGCGATATTTGAAAATAGAGCCTACTTTTGGAACATAGTAAGTTAAATTCACTACATTTCACAAAAATGTAAGTTCCTGTATTTAAAGTCAAAACAGCGACAAAATCAAAACTTAACACAGGAATAAAACAAGGCTAAGCTGTGACTAAATTGATTAAATTACCACTAAAACTGGACTTTTTAAACATTTATTCGAAACATATTCGATAATTATGTGGAATATCATGATAACGATATTATTGCGATATTTTTTAAAATAGGGCCTACTATTCTGGCATGGTTAAATTCACGTAAAACAGATCTAGACCTAGTTTAGTTCTGGTAAATTCACTTAAAACAAAACTGTAAAGCCCTGTATTTACAAGTCAAAACAGCATCAAAATCAAAACTTACCACAGACTAAACCAGGAATAAAACAAGGCTAAGCTGTGACTAAATTTATTAAATTATCACTAAAACTGGACTTTTTAAACTTTTTTATTTAGTCACAACACATGTTCTTTTAAGGCTCTGGTGGAAAATGATTCTTCAGTGTAAATCTCTGTCAGATGGAAGACCACAGTGTTATTGTGATATATTTAGATTCTTGCGATACGGATATTGCGTTTGCTGATATTGCGATAACGATAATTTTGCGATATATTGTGCAGCCCTACTTCAAATTTCATAAATGTAGTGGAATAAAAAGTCCAGATACTTGCTCTAAAATGTAGTGAAGTACAAAACAGTACCCCTTGTAAAAAGTACTTAAGTAAAGTACAGATACATGAAAATTGTACTTAAGTAAAGTAACAAGGTACTTTTACGACGGCGTGGGTCGTGCGCAATGCTGGTCCTGAACATTTGGGAGCAAAGCCTCTCAGTCATTTTTTTTTATTTTATTTTACTATATAACATTTTAATTTATTGGGAACACTGACTGACTATTTTTCCATGGATGCATGCATTGAGATATTTTTTAATTTGCAAACTTAGCAAGGACACTGGTAAAGTAAGTAAAACACATTCATATACAGTATATAAACTGCATTGGCCCCCACTTTCAGATAGACCTTTTTAAAAATGACTGACAATAGCAAGCGGAATAATAAAACCAGAATATTCATCAAATAGAGTTAACAAATGAATCCAATCAGCACATAACAGATAAACCTGAGGGTCCTCTAATGTCTATGGGGCCCTACGCAGCTGCTCAGTTTGCCTGAAGGAAGAGCCGGCCCTGTTTGTGCAGAAAAGGGTCATGAACGTGGAGGCAGAAAAACATAGCAACTAATGTTAACTCACACACAGAAGCAGGGTCACAGTCAAGGAAAGGTTTCAATACGATCTGGTGCTGGAGTGAAGACCGGGCTGAAACACTGTGGCGGTGATTACTGATGAGGAGGGGGAGTGCATCTGGAGGAACCAGGTGAGAGTAAAGGCCGGGACACACCGGGATGATAATCGGTCAGATAGATGCGGTCTGTTTGCTGAGTTCTGCTCCATCGGACGAAGTGGGACACAGTTGGACCTAGTTCTGGCTGAACATGTCCCATTCAAAATCTGTCAGCTCACATTTAACATTAAAATATTAGGAACTTTTGTTCCAACAATTACTTCATTGTTTCCCACATCTGTGATGCTAATGTGCTGCAGTTAGCTTACCTTAGCTTTAGCCATGTGCTAATGTACTGCAGTTAGCTTACCTTAGCTTTACCCTTGTGCTAATGTGCTGCAGTTAGCTTACCTTAGCTTTAGCCATGTGCTAATGTACTGCAGTTAGCTTACCTTAGCTTTAGCCTTGTGCTAATGTGCGGCAGTTAGCTTACCTTAGATTTAGCCATGTGCTAATGTACTGCAGTTAGCTTACCTTAGCTTTAGCCTTGTGCTAATGTACTGCAGTTAGCTTACCTTAGCTTTAGCCGTGTGCTAATGTACTGCAGTTAGCTTACCTTAGATTTAGCCTTGTGCTAATGTGCTGCAGTTTGCTCATCTTAGCTTTAGCCGTGTGCTAATGCGCTGCAGTTAGCTTGCCTTAGCTTTAGCCTTGTGCTAATGTGCTCCAGTTAGCTTACCTTAGCTTTAGCCTTGTGCTAATGTGCTGCAGTTAGCTTACCTTAGCTTTACCCTTGTGCTAATGTGCTTCAGTTTGCTCACCTTAGCTTTAGCCTTGTGCTAATGTGCTGCAGTTAGCTTACCTTAGCTTTACCCTTGTGCTAATGTGCTTCAGTTAGCTTACCTTAGCTTTAGCCTTGTGCTAATGTGCTGCAGTTAGCTTACCTAAGCTTTACCCTTGTGCTAATGTGCTGCAGTTAGTTTACCTTAGCTTTACCCTTGTGCTAATGTGCTTCAGTTAGCTTACCTTAGCTTTAGCCTTGTGCAGATGAAAATATAATCCTCCTCTGAGGCAAACAGCTGCAATAATCCAGTTCCTTTTATTCATAATGCAGAGTATGATTATTATTCACTGACAAATACTGGAGTTAAACATCTGAGTGTTGCAGAGGTTTATTTACAGGAGTCCCATATATCCACAGAGTTTAATGACTAGCGCCGCCTGCTGTTGTAAATAGTTAATACTGCACATGCGCAGAACTTGGGTGCTGCTCGTTTGTGGGTCTGAATCGCTTCCGTGTCTGTAGCTACTTGTAGTGGAGATGAGGAGAGACGTGAGGAGACAAAGCGGTTGCCCTGCCTCTCCTGTGTTGGGTTGGTGTCCTGTCACAGTTTGGTCCTTGTCAAACTCACTCAAAATTTCATGCTTGCCCATTTTTCCTGCTTCTAACTTTTTAAATAAGTTTGAGAGATCATTCCACATCATGCATTATTTTAGAAATACCTGCCTGGACTAGAGCTTACTTTACTGGAAACCTCCTTGCTTCTTTCTGTTGAACTTCTGTAACATCAAGGAACTGTGATAGTAGAAGTATCTCAATATTCAGTTCATTATCCCCAGTTCGTTTTTCCCTTGTGTGAAAACCACGCGCACGGTCCTCTCCCGTCCTAATCCCTGACATCACTTCCTGCCTCCTCTCTCCTGCCTCCTCGTCCCGCTCTGCTCCTGAGCCTGAGGCCTCTCCACTCACCTCTCTCCAGACTGCAGCAGCGTCGTGGCTCTGAGGTGAAGTGGGGCTTTCACAAACTGCAAATTTGGCAGTTCAATCTTCTGTTAATTAACCCCAGTGTCCTCCGGCGAGCAGAGGATCCCCGGAGATTATGAACGGGAAGCGCTCTCCAACTAAACTCAGGTGGAAAAGTGCTACAAATGCAAAATTAAATGCAACATACAAGCTTCTTTAAGAAAGTGGTGCTGGTTTTACATTACATACAACTCCTGAGATATTTTTTAAAACTAGTATCGCATTAAGTTGAACTACTTTCTTTTTCTGTCGAGAGGATTAGTCTGGGGCCTGTCGATTCAAGTTTGATTTCCAAAGAGTGAGACGAATGGACTCGGAATAAATGCAACTAAACAGATATTTAATCAGTAAACACTGGGCAGACAACAAGTAGAATAATCAGCACATGCACCCAGGCAGTTTGAAAAATATACAACCAATCAATAAAAAAGGAATATTGTCCACACCTTTTTTTATATCATGGGTTAATATTGGTTGAGGACAGAACACAGGTTCAAGGTAAAGCTGCATGAAATCAGATATGCAATAACTATGTTAAGTTGAGCACTTTAAAAGTAAAAAAAAAAAAGTAAGGTAAGTTACCTCTTTTCACTGTGACTAAGCAAGCATCTTGTCTTTTTAAAGATATTAGGGAGGATTTTTTTCGACTGCTGAGAAACCAGCGACTCTTTGTCCTTTTTTGAATAATGCGCATGCGTCAGGCCCCGCCCTTCACTGTTCCTTTCCAAGGAACTCCTCCACAGCGACGTGCACGAGCGTTGGAACACGAGTGTTTGTTTACAGCCGGCATCAGCAGAGATTCACCTAAACCTAGACCTGCATTGTTTGTTTGCGCGACCTTTGACCTAGTTCCCCACACAGACCCAGTCACATGCACAGTCCCTAAATGTGAGCACAAATATCTGTCCTCCTGCTATTGGTAGCATTAGCAAACTGACTGCTGTACAGTTGAAAAGGTTCAACAGATAAAGAAAAAAGGCATTTTTTTCAAACCATAAGATAAACGTTACCTGTCCAGCAGAAACTTGGAGACCAATGCATCGTCTGAAGCCCTTTCTGTTCCTACAGCGCACGCCATCCTTATTCTGCTCTTCTACAGTTTTTCTCCTCCTCCTCTGGTTCACTTCAAAAACAGTTTTCCTTTTGTGACCGCCTGGTTCACGGTTTTCCTCAGCCATTGTGCTCTTCGAAGTCGCGCTACGATGTTAACGCCGCTAACGCCGCGCTAATGCCGTGCTACATAAACATAGAGTATACGCATGCGCAAGCACAAGAACGCGCACGTATCGTCGAAACCAGGAAGATGAACGAATGATTGGCGAGTCCATGGAACAATGGTTAACGTACTCATGACGAAAACGATTGGATGAGGTTTTTTAAGTCCCACAGAGTCCACAGTTTATTAATATTATTATTATATTTTCTAATACACCAATTTATAAGCCTTATACAGGTTAATGAAGGTAGTTTTAATTAATATTGCAAAAAATTAATTTATAAAGATCCTCCCTAATACCTTTAACTTTATATTTTAGTATGGTTCTAGTCACCTATTGTCTTTTATTCTATTGTATTGTTAATTACTGTCTCCTGTTGCTTTTATAATTTTATATTTTGTCCTCTTCGTGGCTGTGGGACGTTATGTATGACTTGTACAGCACTCTGGTCAGATAGGGTTGTTTTAAATGTGCTATAGAAATAAAGTTTGACGTGAATATTACCTTCCATCCATCTTCTTCCGCTTATCCAGGGCAGGGTCATGAAGGCAGCAGTCTAAGCAAAGATGCCCAGACTTCCCTCTCCACAGACACTTCCTCCAGCTCTACCGGGGGGTTCCCAGGCCGAGAGACATAGTCCCTCCAGCTTGTCCTGGGTCTTCTCCCGGTGGGACATGCCCGGAACACCTCCCCAGGAAGGCGACCAGGAGGCATCCGGAACAGATGCCCGAGCCTCCTCAGCTGGCTCCTCTCAATGTGGAGGAGCAGCGGCTCTACTCCGAGCTCCTCCAGGGTGACAGAGCTCCTCACCCTATCTCTAAGGGCGCGCCCAGCCACCCTGCGGAGGAAACTCATTTCGGCCGCTTGTATCCTGCATCTTGTCCTTTCAGTCATGACCCAAAGCTCATGACCATAGGTGAGAGTAGGAACATAGATCGACGGTAAATCGAGAGCTTAGCCTTTCAACTCAGCTTCTTCTTCACCACAACAGACCGATAAATCAGTGGGACACAGTTGCACCTTGTTCTGGCTGAACATGTCCCATTCAAAATCTGTCAGCTCACATTTAACATTAAAATATTAGGAACTTTTGTTCTAACAATTACTTCATTGTTTCCCACATCTGTGAGGCTAATGTGCTGCAGTTAGCTTACCTTAGCTTTAGCCATGTGCTAATGTACTGCAGTTAGCTTACCTTAGCTTTACCCTTGTGCTAATGTGCTGCAGTTAGCTTACCTTAGCTTTAGCCATGTGCTAAGGTGCTGCAGTTAGCTTACCTTAGCTTTACCCTTGTGCTAATATGCTGCAGTTTGCTCACCTTAGCTTTAGCCATGTGCTAAAGTGCTGCAGTTAGCTCACCTTAGCTGTGTGCTAATGTGCTGCAGTTAGCTTACCTTAGCTTTAGCCTTTTGCTAATGTGCTGCAGTTAGCTTACCTAAGCTTTACCCTTGTGCTAATGTGCTGCTGTTAGTTTACCTTAGCTTTACCCTTGTGCTAATGTGCTGCAGTTAGTTTACCTTAGCTTTACCCTTGTGCTAATGTACTGCAGATAGTTTACCTTAGCTTTACCCTTGTGCTAATGTGCTGCAGTTAGTTTACCTTAGCTTTACCCTTGTGCTAATGTGCTGCAGTTAGTTTACCTTAGCTTTAGCCTTGTGCAGATGAAAATATAATCCTCCTCCTTCTTCACCACAACAGACCGATAAATCAATCACAATACTACAGACGCTGCACTGATCCTCCTGTCAATCTCACGCTGCATCCTTCCCTCACTGTGAACAAGACCTCGAGATACAGACAAGACAAGAATATTACGATAATATTACTGGGGATATTTTGATTTAGTAAATTAAATTAAATTAAAAAAGAAGTCAAAACTGTGTCAAAATCAAATTTAAATACTTTTAGTTGGTCATGACACATTTTCATTGAAGGCTCTGACAAGAAAATGACTCTAACAGAATAAATCTCTGTCAGATTGAGGATCATAACATCACTGCGATACATTTAGTTCCCATGAATTTCAAAATACCAAGGTCCAACAAAGCTGTTTGAAGCACAGAGAGAAATGACTAATTGTGAGTGCAAGAACTGAACGAGGGAAGACATTTGGTCAAATATTTGGTGCTTCAGTGTAATATTAACTCATCATTATTTAATAAGCCTGTATAGTTTCTGCTGTGAGAGCTGACATTGCCCAGTGACAGAGGAGTTACGAGAAACAAGCCCCGTGTCCACGTCATTGGGCCGTTTTCTACACACAGAACGCACAACACGGTCTTCACGTCTAATGAGTTAAACTAGAAATAGGAAAACAAACACCTCATAGAACACATCTCAGGAAAATGCGAAGACTAAACAAAGACATAATCCAGGGCAATAATGAAAACATGGAAGAAAAATAATACCAAAGTCGAGTCCTCAATGCAGCGTGCGGCCATGATTATTGCGATACGGATATTGCGTTTGCTAATACTGCAATAACAATAAATTTGCCAGATATTGTGCAGCCCTTGTTCAAGATCCACTTTGGAAAAAAAAGTGAACTGACCTTGCTGAAAAGAAAAGTACATTCACATGGGTATTTTGGCAAGTTTTTTTTTTTTTTGTTTGTTTTTTACCAAATGCCCTTCCAGACATCACCAGTGACTGTGGCTGGAGTTATGAAACATCCAGTCAGGGAATCAAATCCTTGACCTCCTGCACCAGTGGGGACTAACTCCTGCCCTGGTAAGTTTATCTATAGTGACGCTAGATGTTAATATTTAGAATAAAACACTACTCAAGCATTAGTTCTGCCTCCTTTTGACTTTTTCCCTGCGCTGCCAATTTGTTGCCTTCTGGCAGTGATTTGCTCATTAATTTGGCAAAAGTTTTATGCCTGGTGACATAACCCCAGGGGTGTGACGTCAGGCACTGCAGACAGTGCAACTGCGCTGGGGCTCATAATAGGGGGCCCTTTTGCATTTTTGTCAAGTGTGGATTTAAAATATTAAAAACAGCCAAACATGAGTCTGTTACAGAACAGAGTTTTAACTATCAGTTGACTTTTATATTCTGTTTTTATTGTTTTTATTTTTATTTATTATTACTTTATTGCACTGCTCTTATTTGGTTTTACTGGTTCTTATTGTTTTAATGAGGACTAGTGGAGACTAATAAAGTAATATTTATTTATTGTTACATATTCTGTTTATGTGCAGAACTTTGGAAACTGTGCTGTTTGTAAAATGTGCAATAAAGTTTACTTTAACTCCTGTTCAGTTTGTCAGCTCATTACCACAGGGAGCCCAATATCTGAGTTTGTTTCAATTAATAATGGCTTGGATTTATATAACGCCTTTCCAAATACTCAAAGCGCTTTAGATTACGTTAGTGATTCACTTTTCAGACGCACTCGGTGGTAGTAAAATGCTTCTGTAGCCACAGTTGCCCTGGGACAGACTAACGCCCAATTCACACCAAAGCAGCAGCAGCGTCACGTCAGACGCGAGTGAACTGTTTTCTGTTTTAATCAATCTGACGCGCGTCTTACGAACGACGCTACGCTCACATTAGGTTGGAGTTCTATTTTTCGAGCGTCTATGCAGCGATCTGCAGAGCTACAGCTGGGAAACACAGGAAACAGGCTCCAAGTGTCAAAATAAACTTCCACTACACTTTCAAAATAAAGGCGCACTGAAAACAGCGGTAATGTAAACACTACACACCGAGAAGTTGATTCTTGAGGGGGAGAAATGTAACGTAATTTGCGATGCCAAGCAGCCATTTTACAGAACAACATGCAGAAGTAGAAGCTGCAGGGCTCTGTAAAGACAACTTTCTGTTCAGACAGAGAGTCGTCTGTAAAACTCAGGGGGAGAGCCGCTTTTAAACAGAACGCACGTAAAACGACTGCTGCTGCAACGCTCTCCAGATGTTTTCGGTGTGGATTCAGGGTGACGGAAGCGTGGCTGCCTGCGCCTGCAGCCGCTCCGACCGCCACCAAACACAGGCACAGGGAGAAGGCAATGTGGGTGAAGTGTCTTGCCCAGGTACACAACGACAGTAAATACAATAAATGTGCTTCAGATGAGATTTGAACCGGCTACCCTTCAGTTGCTGGGTGAATGCTTAACCCACTGCGCCACAAATTAGCCTCAAATTAATTAATCCATAAACAATGTTGAATGTAACTATGAAGACTAATCATAAATCATATGTTTGAAAAAAATTGAACTTTAAAGCATAATCCCAAAGGAACTAAATGAGCATCATCAATTTGGGGCCCATTTTGAAAACCTGCACCGGGGTCCTTCATAACCAAGTTACGCCACTGCACAACACTCTCCATTTATCCAGGCTTGGGACTGGGACAAACAGTACACTGGCTTGGAGCACTGATTAATAAGAGGGGATAGAGGACCGATAACAGACCCCTTTAATGAAGACGGAGTCAGGGGAGGAGGAGAAGGAGGAGGAGGAGGAGCAGGAGGAGCAGGAGGAGCAGGAGGAGGAGCAGGAGGAGCAGGAGGAGCAGGAGGAGGAGGAGCAGGAGGAGCAGGAGGAGGAGGAGCAGGAGGAGCAGGAGGAGCAGGAGGAGGAGGAGCAGGAGGAGCAGGAGGAGCAGGAGGAGCAGGAGGAGGAGGAGCAGGAGGAGGAGGAGGAGCAGGAGCAGGAGGAGCAGGAGGAGGAGCAGGAGGAGCAGGAGCAGGAGGAGCAGGAGGAGGAGCAGGAGGAGCAGGAGGAGGAGGGTCTCTGGAGGTGGTCCTGGGCCTGAGTCTGTGGTCGTGAAAGGTATTTTTATCCCGGGACAGAAAAGGTGACAAAGCAGTGATCGATATGTTTGTGCAAAGGGCAGAGACACCACAGCGGAGCCCTGAGTGAAGTGGTCCCTCAGGGGTCCGTCCCGGGACACAACAAATGGGAGACTGTGGCGGAGACACAGCTGATGAGCTGAGGGTGCACCGGGAGAGAGACAGGGAGCGACATATGGAGCTGCTATGAACAAACTGTTAGGAGGGGAGGTTTTTTTTTTGTTTGTTTGTTTTTTTTAGCTTGACTCAGAGAAGAAACACTCAGATATTGTAGTGGGCATAATAAGACGTTAGAGGTTCCACCTGCCCAGCAGGATCTACTGACCTTCCACTGGATCAATCATAATTGTGACTAATTAGCATTTTTTACTGTTTATTTTGTTAGTGCTGGAGTCAGCATGTCCTCTCTGTCTTACTGTCCTCATCCTCCCACTGTGCAAACGAGAAGTGGTGTAACTAAATGTTGAATAATGAATGAATGAATGAATGAATGAATGAATGTGAATGCGCTGGGACTACCAGGCCATTGTCCAGACTGTACCCTGCCTAAGGCCCATAGTTGATAGGATAAGCTCCAGCCACCCAGTGTCCCTAACAGGAATAACTGCTGCTCCCAGTTTTCAGACAGGTTTCATGTGTGTCCAGTTATATTCAGATGTAGTCTTCATATGTTTGTTCTGATCCTGAAAATACAACAGAGATTTGTAAAAAAAAAAACAAAAAAAAAAAACTATTTCCATAAAAACATTTTTTGTGGCTGGCCAACACAAACCATGAACAAGGATTTTTACAGCAGAGGCCCTTCCTTATCCAGGCTTGGGACTGACACCAATATGAGCTTATGGCTTGAAAACTGGATAATGTATAATATTGTATTCTATTATTTGTGTATTAATGTTAACTCTTCCACCGCCAATGAAAAGTATACTCCATCAGTTCATGTTTTCATTGGTACTGAATACTGGGGGTTGTTGTGCACTTCGTACTGTACCAGCTACACAAAAATCAAGCGAAGAAGAAGCTTCTGGCAACAGGACAGAATGCAACATTTTACAAAATAAAACGTATTACATTTTGGTGAAAACTGCCATCCTTCAACTGTTGACAAAAAAAGAACAAATAAAGTTATAAAATGCTCTTTGTTAATGAAAGCAAATGCACAAATTCTCTGGTTGGAGTCTGCAGGTCCTGTCTGTGTTACCCCGGCTTCCTCCCTCCGTCCAAACACATGCATGTTTTAGGCCAGTGGTTCCCAAAGTGGGGTCTGGGGCCCCCTGGGGGTCCGCGAAGGTACTAAATTTGAATTTATTATAATTTTTTTATTAATATTATTTCAGACACATGGTTTTGGTTCATAAAAACAAATAAAACATACAAAAATATAAAAAGTCAATGAAAATATTAATATTAAGTACCATAAAAAACATTTGAAATTAATTACAGTTATATACTTGTTTAAAATATTACTTTAAAACAACTTTTAGTCAATAATCAGTGTTTTTGTAATGATTTCTATAAAAAAAAAAAAAAAAAAAAAACATGGAGAAAAATATGGCAGAGACTTTTGAATAGAAGGAAGTTTTATCGTTGGGGGTCCACGAGGGATTTTCGGAAATTTAAGGGGGGCCATGACAGTCTTGACTTTGGGAATGGCTGTTTTAGGTGAACTGATTACTCTAAATGTCCCTGAGTGAATGAATGTGAGAGTGAATGGTTGTCTGATCACTGTCCAGGGTGTACCCCGCCTTAGGCCCAAAGTTATCGGGATAGGCTCCAGTCTCCATGATCCCTAACTGGAAAAGCGGAGGAAGATGAATGAATATTAAGTCGTGGATCTGGATTAAACTGGGGAGGTCTAAGGCAGCGGTTCCCAGCCTTTTTTGTTTTCTGTACCCTCTGACCATTTTTATCATACCATAAGTACCCCCTTACTCATGTTCACAATTTTTTCAAAAAGTATAATAATATAACATATATATCTGTGTTTTATATCATACTTACTTAATTGTGCATAATAATAATAATAATGGTGGTAACATTTTATTTTAAGGTCCACCTATTAACCATTAACAATGTGCTAATTAGCATGCTAGTTAGCTGTTAATTAGCTCTGAGTTGGTAATTTGCCCTGTGACAAGCTGCCCCCTGTCCACCGTGTACCCCGCCTACGGCCCAAAGTTACTGGGATAGTCTCCAGTCACCCGCGACCCCCAACGGGAATAAGTGGAAGAAAATGAATGAATTAATAGTAATTATAAAGCACCTATTAATCCCTTATTCTGTGTGACCATATTCTGCAACTATTTAGCAACTAACTAACATTTTCCCCTTAATAAACTCATGATTACTGCTCATTAGTAGGAAGTAAGGAAGTTGTTGGACATAAATTATGATCTTAATGAGATTTTTGTGGTACAATTCCGTAATATTGCTCATACTCCAAAAAGCTTATTAGGCTCATAACTTCCATCCAACAACCTCCTTATGTCCTACTAATGAGCAGTAATTATGAGTTTATTAAGAGGAAAATGTTACTAAAAGATTAAAAGAAAACATAAAAAATTACTACAACTATATCTAATGAACAACTTCCCTTTTAAATGAGCTATTAAATTTTAAAAATATGTAACAAAATTATTAACATAATCTTTCATTAGTCAACGGGACACCTGTCTTTCCTAAATTTCAATTGTCCAATAAAAAAAGATTGCAAATGTTTTTCTATTATCGTGGAAATAGACGATGAAATAATGCTTGTGTACCCCTAGGGGTCCTCGTACCCCTGGTTGGGAAACACTGGTCTAAAGTGTGGAAATGACCAGGTCTGACTAAAATACTGACATGTGCATTGGATGGAAATGTTTTTTTTTTTATGTTTTTTTGCTCAAACCATCAGGACTTAACACCAAAAAAAATAAAGTGTTCTAATTGAGTGCCTGGTCTTGTGTCCAAAAAGCCCACCTCCGCCTCGCCCCGGTTTGGCTCCATCGATGAAATCTCACCTGTGATCCTCTTATCTCTCTGACAAGTCTGACAATAACAAGGTCAGCGCAAAGACACAGCCTCCACTCTCAAAATAACAACCCGGGCTTTGGTAAAGGACGCGGGACGGCACCGATGTGTCCGGATCACTGGACCAAACGCTCATAACCTCGGGCGGAAGGAACAAGGAAGCTCGATTTGCGCTGGGATTTTCCGAAGGTCGCCGTGGCTCGTCCCGGCGTCTCTCTCGATCAAACGGCGGGTCAGAGCGTGGGCATGGCGTTGTGCAGAGGATGGTACTTAACCCCGAATGAGCAGCTAATGGAGGGAGAGAGAGGGGGAGAGATTTAAACAGGCGTCGCCAATGGGCCGCGAAACACGGAGCTGCTAAGTGCTCCGGAGTCAGAGGTCAGGCCAGAGAGAGGAGAGCAACACTGAAACTGTTACTGCAGAGAGAAGCTGGAAATAAACTGCCAACAGATTATTATGTGTTGAGGCTTTGCAGTAAGAGCGTTTTGTGTAAATATTTTAGTTGAACCACAAAGAGAACGGATCGGTTAAAATGTTACAGAGGCCATGAAAGGGAAAGGTGTTTATACAGCACTTTACCTATGACACAATTCACCAAAAAACACTTTACACAGAAGTAAAGGGGTGTTTCATTCACTCCATAGTCAGTGGTGGGCCAAGTTTTGTAGCCACAGTTTCCCCTGGGGTAGACTGACAGAAGCACAGCTGCACACATCTGTACCAACCCCGGCCACCACCAAACACAGTCACACTGACACAATCAGACAGATTTATGTTCCGTATTTTCTGGAACATAAGTCGCTCCGGAGTATAAGTCGCAGTAGCCAAAAAATGCATAATGAAGAAGAAAAAAACGTATATAAGTCGCACTGGACTATAAGTCACATTTTTTGGGGGAAATTTGTTTTACAAAATCCGGCACCAAGAACAGACATTTCATGTTGAAAGGCAAGTTATAGTAATAATAGAATAGAGAACAACAGCTGAATAGGTGTGCGGTTTGCTAACGTAACACATTGATGGTTATTCAGCTACATGAAGCATAAACAACGAACTGAATAGGTGTCTCGTATGTTAACGTAATATATTAACAGTTATTCACATAACTATAGCATAAAGAACATAATATAACAAGTTCACCAAACTCACCATCTCACTCCTAATCGCTAAATCCTTTAAATTCTTCATCCTCGGTGTCGCTTCTGAACAACTCCGCCAACTCCGGAGGTAGACGAAGCGCCGCTTCCTCCTCTGCGTGGCTGTCGTCAGACTCAGCATCAGTTCCATTTCCAATTATTCCGCTCTTTCTCAGTTGTCTTTATAGCCTAAGTTGTTAGTGGTAATGTTTACATTTTAAATTGTCAGTGGTACAGGTGCAGCAGATGCTGGTACACAAGCCTAGAGCGCCCTCTAACCAACACCTGAAATATTTTAATATATAAGTCACACCTGAGTATACGTCACACCCCGAGCCAGACGATGGAAAAAAGTGCGACTTATAGGCCGGAAAATACGTTAAGTGTCTTCCCCAAGGACACAGTGGCAGTATGCATTGCTGGTTGTGGGGCTTGAACCCCCAACCTTCAGGTTAGTGGGGAAGCGTCTCCACCTGAGCTACTGCTGCACTGAAAGCAAAGTCACACCAACAAAAACACACAAACAAAAACTGAAACAGTCAAAGTCAAAGTGCTTTATATATGTCTAATATACAATATACAATATAAGGGAATGCAAAAAGTAGCTATACTACAGTAAAAAGATTGAAATATGACATAAGGCACTTACAGATTGGGGGCATTTGAGAGCAGAGCAGTGCAACAGTGCAACAGTGCGAGAGCAGAGAGAGAAAGGCAGTGCAAAAGTTTAAACAGTAAAGCTTCATTAAACAGCAGTGGTTAATGAGTTTGTGAGACTGGTTTAAGCCTGGTTAAAGTGACACAGAGCAGACTGCTGCCTGGTGCAGAGTTCTCTGTCTGTGTAACACGTACACAAATTCAGAAACGCACACTAATTTGGAAACATTCAAATTTGTGTGCATGTTTCCAAATTCGTGTGTGTGTTTTTGATTTTGTTGGTGTGACTTGTCCTTCAGGGCCACGGAAAAATATTCTCTGTGGTACATTATTATATACAGTGAAGCCCGAAATTATTCATACCCCTGGCAAATTCTGACTTAAAGTTACTTTTATTCAACTGGAATTTATTTATATAGCAACCAGGTTAGACATACAAAACCTAGACAAGACCACAGGGAAATAAATGTAGATATTCAGGTTTTGTACGTCTAACTTTTCATCTATGCATACATTTTTTCAGCTTAGAAAATAGTTGTTATATTCTGTATTTCAGGAGATGCTTTAATATATTTATAATGTATTTTGGTTTTTATGCTGTAACATTTTTATTGTGTAAGAATCACTTCACTGCATTGGCCGCTCCCTGTTTAAGATGGCTCCTCAGCGCTTTGTAAATGTTTGCCTGATGAAGGCCCAGTGCCGAAACCTGTGAATAAATCTCATGTTTGCAAGTTTGACAGTGTACGGGAGTTTTCTCTTCTTTTAGGGTTAGGCTTCTTCTATTGTGTTTATTGTGTTTTATTGTTTTGTTTTTATTATTTAATTCTTGGCATTTATTTATTGTTATTTTATTGTATTACTTTTATTTGGTTTTACTGGTTCTTATTATTTAATGGGGACTGGTGGAGCTGAATGGAGTAATTTTATTTAGTGTTGTATGTGCAGCACTTTGGAAACTGTTTTGTTTGTAAAATGTGCTGTACAAATAAAGTGGATTTTATTTTGATGTGCGCACCTCTCTGACGCACAAAGAGATGTGGAATGATGGAAAAAGAAATGAGGTAGTGCAGCTTTAAGTAACCAAGCGATTTATCGTGATTGAAATATTAATTGTTGCCTATCACTTGTTTTCAGGATATGGGAAAAGACGTGCACATTGCATAACTAACATTCTTCTGCCCTCAGTCAAGTGTCTGTACCTAACCGAGGCAGCGAGCTTAACACCAAAAGGCTCCAGAAATGACAGGACACAACTTTCTTCTTTTCTGTTTTTACTGAAGACCATTATTCTTTTTTGTAAAACTGTAAGAAACATACAGACAAGATACAACAAAACATACACAACACAACATGCTAAATTTTGACAATTTAATTACCTATTCAAATGTGCGATTAATCTTTAAAATCTTAAATAATGCAGCGCCTCCTCCACTGTGCAGCTCTGCTCTGAACAAACAGTCAGGAGTCAGGACCACCAGGTCCACAAGTCCAAATGACTGCAGATTACCTAAGCGGAGTTCTGCTTTCTCACAGACAGCTTTCTCCTTCAAAGCCATTAAAGAATGGAATAAACTCCCACAGAGTCTGAAACTTTCCTCTGACATGAAAAACTTTTCATTTAATGTCAAGAAATTACTATTGGAAAATCAGCAGTGTCAGCATTAAGAATTGTAACAGGTCTGATGTGGTCTTAGTGAGATTTTAATGTATAATTTTATTGTGTAATAATTCATAGTCACAGCGTGTGAATGTGTTTTGTTTATATTGCTTGTATTGTATCTGCTTATGTGGTATTTCCCACCTGCTCAGGGACTACAGATGGAAACTAGCTTCAGCTATAATCTGGTGTAAAGCATCTTTAATGTATTTGCACATTGTCCCTGTCAAATAAACTAATAAATAAATAAAAAAATAAAGATACATGAGTGCTTTTCATACATCATGAGAGAATACAACGCTTCAATATGAATCCTACTTGTGTATAACACACTACATTTGCAAACAGAATTAGCATGACACAGTGGGCTGAAAGGCTAGCAATTTTTAGCTTGCTGTTATCACAACTTGCTTCAAGAAACTTAATTTACAAATATAAGAAATGCAGCCACTACGAAACAATGTTGTGGCTTTAAACTTACAGACTATGTCTTGCAAGGCTCAACGATGGCATACATGCATCGAGAAGTGTTTTTCATGTTCCTTCGAGAGCTCTTTTCAACATAGCTGCTCTACTGATAGCTGCTGCTAACTAAGCGTCGCCCGCTAGGATGGCACTGGTATACACAATCCAAATAACGAAGGACTGTTACGGTTAGCGGAAGACAGGAGGGATGGACCCAAAAATGCGGACAAAAGTAATTTAATAAAACTTACAGGGGTACACGAGAAAACACGACCAGATACGACCAAACTAAACGTACCAAACAAACTAAATGAAACCACAAACACCTGGGGAGGACACAGGACATAAATACACAAGGGAATGAGACACAGGTGAAAAACATCAGGGCGGGGCAGGTAATCAAACACGCGGGAAACACAAGAGGCAGGAAGAAAACTGGGAAAACAAGGAAACAGACTGGGCATACAAAATAAAACAAGGGAAACAAATACAGAAAACAGGACAAAGACACGAGACATGACAAGGACAGTATAAAAATGACAATGCTGACCTCTTGTGACCAAACAGGGAATAGAACCAGTTTGTACATGAACCAAGTTGCATTATGACAAATAAGATAGCATTACTTGACAACTGAAGGACAGAACAAACATGCAGTGTATAGAAGTCACGGCGTCTCAGAGTCAGGGGAATCCAAATAAAAATGCAAATTCTTACTCCCAACAACAGCTTTTTTCCAGCGTTTACCACTATTTGCTTTAACTAGAGCTTAACCTCCACAGTTAGTTTTTTCTGGGGTGAGGTATTGGAGATTGACTGACAGGATACGACATGAAGGAAATGGAAAAATCCTGGCACTAAAACGGACAGCGAGAGGGACTGCGGTGCCACCAAAAGTGAGCGGTGATAATAATGCTCCGTGATGGGGAGGGGGGCGCTCTTATGGCCCATCGATTTCCAATAGGGCGGGATCATACAAAGCTGGGGGTAATTACACTGAGCAAGCACGGGTCGTCCCGAGCAAACATCATCATCGTTCAGATTAGGATGAACGGGAGAGCCCCGGCGCGTCTGCTCCTCCATCAGTCTCAATGTCCCCCTCTGAGGAACCCACAGCTCCGCGGGTCAGCTCTACATCACCCTGACACCGGCCAGGGGAGGGGCGGGTCAGAGGGAACGGGCCATTTATCAGCGCGAGACAGGGGCCGAGATGAGGGGACGAAAACACAAACGCAGAGAGGGGAGCGTGGGACGGGAGCGGGACAGAGGTGGGGCAGGGATGATCAATACAGGATTAATTATGCATTGCAGAGATCCTAATCCACAGCAAACATTACCTACTGAGCTAACACACCTCCATATGTCTCATGGGGTGAGAGGTAGCTACAACACATACATCTATGGTCACGTCCAGCTCAGAGCTTGTTGTTATGCTGCCTTCACGTGATATGGGAAGTTGTGCTGCTGTGGTCGTAGCATAATAAAAAAATGGCGGACAGAAACTTTATCTTAAATTGCTCCATGAGTAAAACAGTCCTGGACTTATTAATTCATCTGCTTCGTTGACTAACTGCTAGGTTATAACAAAGAGTAACAGCATTTTTTATATTGACACGAAGAGGAACTGCAGAAGACGTTAAAACACTGAGCTAACATTGAGCTAACATTTATTAGCCTACGCATTTCTTACCATCCACAATTTCTTTGCTCCCCTCCGCCATTTTGAAAAGTCAAATCCGACCTTATCTCAGCAACTCAGGTATCAAAATTATCTTCGA
The DNA here is from genome assembly GCA_020698575.1 of Bostrychus sinensis. NCBI lineage: Eukaryota > Metazoa > Chordata > Actinopteri > Gobiiformes > Eleotridae > Bostrychus > Bostrychus sinensis. The sequence goes on along the minus strand of CM036253.1, from coordinate 4,330,027 downwards.
GTTCTCCGGTGGAAATTACGACGAAAGGGGGCGTTCATGTGCAAATTTCACCTCGCCGAGTATAATTCCATACTTATAAGTCCATAATTCCCATAGCACATGAAGGGAGCATTAGCTTTCACACAGAAGCTAGAAAATCTTCAGAAAAAAATCTTCTGTTTGTTGTGAAGCAGAGCAGCAACTGTCCCTGACTTTAGACATCATTGACATTATAGTCACACATGCACCGTCACCAGGACCCTCTCCCCAAATCTTCAAGAGCGTCTGGTTGTTTGTCTGAAAGAGCATCTGCCTTAAAAACCTTCCAAAGTACCAATACCTTGACATAGAATTTCTTCAGAAGCTGAACTTGAAATCAAAAACTGAGTCCCTAATTGTTAAAGTTACACTGTGTAAGATTCCCGGTCTTGCGCCTCTAGAGGCCACAGGTGCCACTGCACCTGTCGCAAAACGTAAACACTAAGGACCCCTCCTCCTTCTGAAACTGTGCGAGCGTGCGTTACGTCAAACTAACAATGGGACTAGAAAGTGCATTCATATTTACTGTATAAACTTCTGTAACCACTTGTGTGGCCGCAGATTGGATCTTCTATAGAGTTAGTGCTAGTGTTAGCTTATCGCGCAATGGTCGCATTAAAACAACTAATAACTGTATGAAAAAGCACGTTCTAAAGAAAAAATAAAGAGGCTAATTTACCTGCCCAACAATAAAGATGCAAAAACGTGATCCGATTTGCAGCCTTCTCTGTCTCTCATCTGACGCCAGCGAGCAAAAGTCTGTCCGATGTTGACTCTTGTCTGCGATCTGGTGCGGTCCCTTTCACATTTTCTTTTTCTTGCCTCGTCCGACATTGTCTTCATCTTCTTGTGTCCTTCGGCCCTGACGAACTGGCGAAAATAACAACGCTAAAAGTAGCTTCATGGTTATACTGCGCCTCAGGTATAAGAGCAGAAGGGAATGCCGTAAAGCGAGTCGTTCCCTGTCACGTGACTTTTCCTGAACAGTGGAGCGCTCCTGGCCAAACTACGAGGGCGGTTTCTCAGTACAGAAGCCCCGCTCGGAGCAACAGATCACGCCTCAGGCCTTATAATCGCTCAAAAAATCACAAAAACAAGTCAGTATGCCCCACATATTTAGGAGAAAAGTTACACAGTGTAACTTTAAAAAACTGTCTGAATATAACATTTAGAAAGCCTCTGGGATTGATGAGATGTTTGAATAGCAGTTGTTAAATAAATATAAGTTAGATTTATTGTAAAAGTATGTTGTTTTGGAGTCTTTACTGAAGGTTTCTGTATCATCTGTTGGTTCTAGCGTGTTCTAGCCTTTTGTGCCTTGGAAAACGTCCTTGAGTATAAATGTGTTATGAAGGTTTTAATTGTTAATACAGTGAACATGTACCGGTGTTGATGCCAAGCTAACATTTCCATATCGTGTACCGCATGTATTCAACCTTTAGATGCATAAGTGGGTCAAAAATTACCTGATGAGAAGATTTTTGTAATAAAAACTGATTATCACTTCATAGTCCAGGTATTCTCCCAAAAAACTTGTTACTTATGTCATGCCATTATAACTTTTACGTTTATACTTTTTGCAAAATGTATTTATTTTTTGTATCATTACCCCCAAGTGGGTCAAAAATCATGCTGACTTTTAATTCTAATAATGTGACTGTCAGGAATATGTATGTATGAATGTATTTTATGGACCATGCAGACTAAATCAGCCCCTTAGCAATAATTTTACCCATCATGAGCTGATAGATGGGAGTATTTTCTAGCTAACACCAGGCGGTAACATCACTGTATGTATTGCATCTGATGGTAGATAAGATAAGCCTTTATTGGAGAAATTTATCTTAGACATCAAAAGGGCATAAAACATAAAAACGGACAACAGCCAAACATTACCAAAAAAATTCATACGTAGCAGAAAATCATTATAAAAGTACATACAATCCATTTACACACCTGATGATCCGAGAGCTATCACATATTCCAAAGAAATCACATAAAGTATTTGCACAAGCTCTAGTATAATATATAGAACAAAAGAACAAAATTAATACGATCTAAAATATTGACAGTAGCAGTGGTAGTATTAGTATTATTAGCAGTAGTAGAAGTAGTAGTCGTAGAGGCAGTAGCAGTAGTAGTATTAGTATTATTATTATTATTGGTATCGTATTTTCCGGACTATAAGTAGCACTTTTTTTCATAGTCTGGCTCGGGGTGCGACGTATACTCAGGTGTGACTTATATATTAAAATATTTCAGGTGTTGGTTAGAGGGCGCTCTAGGCTTGTGTCCCAGCATCTGCTGCACCTGTACCACTGACAATTTAAAATGTAAACATTACCACTAACAACTTAGGCTATAAAGACAACTGAGAAAGAGCGGAATAATTGGAAATGGAACTGATGCTGAGTCTGACGACAGCCACGCAGAGGAGGAAGCGGCGCTTCGTCTACCTCCGGAGTTGGCGGAGTTGTTCAGAAGCGACACCGAGGATGAAGAATTTAAAGGATTTAGCGATTAGGAGTGAGATGGTGAGTTTGGTGAACTTGTTATATTATGTTCTTTATGCTATAGTTATGTGAATAACTGTTAATATATTACGTTAACATATGAGACACCTATTCAGTTCGTTGTTTATGCTTCATGTAGCTGAATAACCATCAATGTGTTACGTTAGCAAACCACACACCTATTCAGCTGTTGTTCTCTATTCTATTATTACTATAACTTGCCTTTCAACATGAAATGTCTGTTCTTGGTGCCGGATTTTGTAAAATAAATTTTCCCCCAAAAATGCGACTTATAGTCCAGTGCAACTTATATACGTTTTTTTCTTCTTCATTATGCATTTTTTGGCTACTGCGACTTATACTCCGGAGCGACTTATGGTCCGGAAAATACGGTAGTAGTATTAGCAGTATTAGCAGTAGTAGTAGTATTAGTAGTAGTATTAACAATAGTAGTATTAGCAGTAGTAGTAGTAGAGGCAGTAAGATAAGATCTCGCCAGTCAACCAGGAGATTGGGATTCAACTCCATCCATAAGGTCAACATTGTTGTGGTCCCAAGCCTGGATAAATGCAAATGATTGCCAGGATGAACTGTCTTCTTGATGTGCAACATCAGCGATCCGTTACGTTTTAAATGTCTGCCTCAAATATTATTCATTATTCATATTTTATTCAGAAACACGATTATTGTCTCTGTATCTCTGTAAACTTTCCCGACACTGCTCTGCTGCCCTACAACCGCGGAAACACAGCTGACCTCTGCATCACCGCCCCGCCCCGCACCACCTCCGTCAGTCCCGCTCCAGAGGGATCCTGGAGGTGGCGCCGACGTGACGAGCCGCTGACGTCTCTATCTGTGCCTCTCCTTCATTAACATAACATTAACATAAACGGGTCGGGCTGGGGCGGAGGGGGTAGGGGGTCCGGCTGTCAGGGGCTGTCACCGCGCTGGACAGGATGGCATTAACCTCCGGGCTTATCTCTCTTTCAGGACGTCCAGAGAAAGAGAAAAAAATAAAAACATAGACAGGATTAGAGCCCGGTCAAGGATGGCTTTTGGGCGTTTGTGGAAGGAGACTGAACGCGTGCTTTGACAGTGACCTTGGGGCCTGAGGCGGGGAATCCCAGGGGTTTAAAGAAGAAAAGAAGCAGAGCATTAAAATGTAGAGAGATGAGAAGATGATGAGGAGATGCCACCGCTCCTATTCTTTGCTCTGACACGGAGGAGGAAGTAATGTCTGCAATTATCTGAAAACTAGCAGCTGTCGTTACAATAATCAGATCTGTTCATCACGCTGGAGCTGAGCTAATGCAGTGATAACAACTTTTCCTGTTACGATAAAGAGGCCCGGTGTAGAAGACAACAGTGCGAGACAGTGGGGAAAGAAAAGACAGGAGGCAGAGCTGGAGATGTTGAGGTTGTCTGTTCGGGACGAGGATGGATAAGATCAGGAGTGAGTCCATCAGAAGGACAGGTTTTGGGGATATAGGTTCCAGATTGAGATGGTTTGGACCTGGACGGAGGAGGGACGGTGAATATGTGGGGAGAAGGAGGCGGAGGTTAGAGCTGGAGGCCTAGAGGAAGACCAGAGCAGAGATTCTCAAACTTCTACACACAAAGTACCACCTCAGAAAATGCATATTTGGCTTTAAGTAGCATCTTTATTACTATAATACTTGAGCCTTGAGCTAAGCCAAAGAATAAAATAGGGATTTACAGAAAAAATGTTACAAAACAACAGGGGCTAAAGCAGGATGTAATCAGGACTAAAACCAGGTCTGAATGAGGACTAAACAAAGGCTAGACCAGAGGGAAAAAAAAGGTTAAAAGAGAAAAAAAAAAGTTGAAGAAAAAACAAAGAAAATGGACAGCGCTAATGGGAATGTGGGACAGATTCTGCAAAACGAAACTGGAAGAGGAAGTATACTTTACAAGGCCTTTTATTTATTTTAATGGCCAAAATATTAAAAAACCGACATGTTTTGACCTACTACTGTCAGGAAGACCAGACCAGGACTAGACTCAGACAAATCCAAGAAAAATCCAGGACAAAAGGCTGCAAAAGATTCCAGAGACTTCAAATCTGATTGCTCTGAACGTAGACATCAGAGGCTTTTGAGACCCACTGGCACAAGAGGACGACCAAACAGAGGACGCTCTCACTGGCTGTTGGTCAGAAATGAATTCACCTCTTTCTAGCACTGGTTACATTTTCTTACACGTTAGAAAAGCAAAAAAGAGGGAAAAAATCTGAATTAAGAGCTGAAAATTTAAGGAAAGACTAGGACAGAGAAAGTAAAACTGATGTGTGTCCATTTAGTTTAGGTCATAAGCCCCGCCTCCCTATTTTTTATTTTGTTTTTATATGGCATCTTTAGCTTTTCATTGAGATTCAACTGTATTATAAGTTTATACGATTGCTTCACCTTTTCTTCCAAAAAACATGACTTTTTCTTTACTTTTTTTTCATCTATGGACATAATAGTTTCTTTCTGTTCATGAATTTTAAAGCTAGTTGCAATATGATGCTTATTTTGGCTTTTAACCATATCATAATGTTGTTTCTACCTCAAAAACAGACCTGGAGTTGTATTTTGTTTCATTCACACCGCCACTTCGAAGCAGTCAGCCTCATGTTGCTAATAGCCATTATAAATAGCCAAATCGCCAGCAGGGGGCAACATACACCTAGAGTGGTTAGTGTTCTCGCCTGAAGACCGCCTATGGCCCAAAGTTACTGGGATAGGCTCCGGTCACCTGCGACCCCTAATGGGAATAAGTGGTAGAAGATGAATGAATGAATGAACATTATTTTAAGTTATAAAACCTGAAATATTAATGCAAAGGAGTTCAAAACTATTTCAGAAAGACTAAAAAAAAGCAGAATATGAGACTTTTATGGTAAGACTGAGACAGAGAAGCAAACCTGAGTTGTGTACATTTAAGCCAGAGGTGTCCAAACTTTTTTCCAAAGGGGGCCAGATTTGAAAATGTGCAAATGTTCGAGGGCCGACTGTGCCTCCTGATGTTGTCAAGTAACTGAACGCACATTAAATATAAATTTAATGCACTGTTTCAAAAGTATTTTGTTTTCAAAAGCCAAATAATTATAAATTATTTTCTCTGACAACACAATCTAAAAGAAGTCCCAACAAAATAACATATTTGAACATAAAAACTGCAAACTGCAATTATTTTTCAACCAACTAATTTGAAAATACACAGCATAAAGTAGATGAGATGCACAAATGTACAGACAAAGTTACGCTGTACCAAGTGCTGGTGGGCCATAAGTAATGTATTTTCATAGAAGCTGAGGGACAAATGAAATCTCAGTTTGTGCCACGAATGGCCCCCGAGCCGCACTTTGGACATGTTTGATTTAAGCAGTTTTTTAATCTGCAAAAGTAAAGACATTAGTACAGTTGGATTTTATGCATGTGTCCTAACTTTAGAAGTCCCCAGTTCCTGTTATGTTTGAGTGAAAACCCAATTTAATGTATAATAATTCATCATCAAGAGTGAAAATATAAAAACATGAAGCAACCAGTTGTCTATCAAGTTCTATATTTCTTAACCCTATTGTTTGCTATAAATACATTCAAATTAATACATTTTTGGCTAATGAAAACATTATTTGGTTAGTAATGTCTGTGCTGTCCTCGCTATGAGTAAACTACTGTTCACAGCTAAACAGCGAGCTTACGACGCTCCAATAAACAAGACAAGTCTTCTTTTATTGCTCATTTATTGAAGGATGGCTCGAAAACCATCATCCCACGATCATCGTAAAACTGGAACAATACAAAAACATGTTTCTGCTCACTCAGCTGTAGTATACATTTCCAATTTCTTATACAAAAATAAATGCAAAATGATATTTCTGCTTAAACAATACTTACGGACAAATATTAACGTTTTTAAGGTGAATACAAACTCATTACATGAGCAGCTCGCCAGTACGTTCAGCCATCTTGGTTTCAACATGTGCATTAATGAAACAATAGCGCTGAATAACCAAAAGAGGGCGCTGTTGTACAGTTAGTACTGATAAATGCACTTTACAAAGGGCAGAATAATGTTTTAAAAGGACTTGCCACAGTGGCCAGTGAGAAAGAAAGTTAATGTCAAACCCTGCCGCCTTTCTATTTCTTTTTAATGACACCTTTAGCTTCTTATTCCCAAGTGAATTATTTTAATTGTTTCTATCACTGCTTTAACATTTCTTCCCAAAAGGTTTTCTCAGTGGTTTTCAAGGAATACAACAAAAACTCTTCCATGTTTTCTACACTGTAAAAAAAGATCTGTAAATTTTACAGTAAAAAATTGGCAGCTGTGGTTGCCAGAATTCTACCGTAAAAACTACAAGAGGCCTGTATTTCATTTTACAGTATAATTTTATCACAAATGTTGTTTTTACAGTTTTTGACTTGAGTTTTTATTATTATTTACTGTAAAATAAAGTTATTATCTTTCAAAAAAATAAGTTAATGTATATTTTAGTTTGTGACTTAACTTTTAATCAACATTTACTGTAAAATTTAAAGTTATCTTTCAAAAAAATAGATTAATGTATATTTTAGTTTGTGACTTAACTTTTAATCAACATTTACTGTAAAATTTAAAGTTATTATCTTTCAAAAAAAAAAAATGTATATTTTAGTTTGTGACTTATGTTTTAATCAACATTTACTGTAAAATTTAAAGTTATTATCTTTCAAAAAAATAGATTAATGTATATTTTAGTTTGTGACTTAACTTTTAATCAACATTTACTGTAAAATTTAAAGTCATCTTTCAAAAAAATAGATTAATGTATATTTTAGTTTGTGACTTAACTTTTAATCAACATTTACTGTAAAATTTAAAGTTATTATCTTTCAAAAAAAAATAAATGTATATTTTAGTTTGTGACTTATGTTTTAATCAACATTTACTGTAAAATTTAAAGTTATTATCTTTTGAAAAGGTGTTAAACTGTAATAAACACAGGACTCTATTTTTTTTAACAGTGCTATACTGTATACATTACAAAAAATAAAACTAAAAAATACAATTTTGCCTTATTTTTAATATTACAGTTAATTACCGTAACCAAAACAGTATTTTACCGATATATCAACTACGGTCTTTTACTGTTGAGATTTACAGATTTTTACCATGAAATCTACAGATATTTTTTACAGTGTATCTTTAGATAACATAGTTCCGCTTATGTCTTTCTGTACATGGAATTTTAAAGCTATAGTTGCCATATGTTACTTAATGAGGAGGAGTAGAAGAAGGAAGTGCTTCTTCTTCTTCTTCTTCTTCTTCTTCTGCTGCTGCTGTCACAGAAACGGGAAGAGCGCGTGTCAGAGCCCACCATTACGGCTCGTCTGCCTCCGCCGTATCCTCTCTCTGACAGGAGCCGGAGCTGTCAGGGGGGAAACTGCTGAGTGAGGGCTTATCGACGCAGGGTTTTCTCCCAGATTTGAAGTCATTATGAGGCGCGCGCAGACACACCCAGCGCCGGAGACGACGCCGAGGCTGCAGAACGTCAGCAATATTCCCCCCATAATTGGAAACGACACTCGATCAGAATGGAAATGCGTCATATTTGCGTCAATATGGAGATACGAGCTTAAGTGAGGAGGAGAGCTCAATCAATGCAGTGACTTTTTGACTTTAGAGAGGTTCTTAGAAAAATGTAGCTCCGGGTTGATTAAATGCAGATACTCGTGAGGCCTCGTGAGGTTTTTGAATCATTTATGCACAATCTGTGAGTAATGGTTTTAATGGCATCAGAGCTGGGAGAAGTACTCGAAAACAAGGAAAGGTACTGCAAGTTTAAATATTACTCAACATGTTTTGCTTACAAAAAGAAAAAGAAAAAGTATTGAGCTTTAAGTTAAACAGGTGAAGAGACCAGCAGAGGGCAGAGATGTTACGCTCTTTTGACCAGAAACATAGAAAGAGAGCAGTTTGCTTCCTTAAACTTTTTGTCTGATGTCGAATCAGTGGAAACAGAGCTGTACACTGTTTTCTTTTCTTTTTTTCTTTTTTTTTTTTTTGATAAATGAATGAGAGCAGACTGGATGTAGAGGAGCTTGTTGATTGGTCAGCGCTACCTGGAGTGGGCGGAGTTTCGCGGAACCGAGCGTTCTGAAGCCTCAAAAACTCAGCCAGAGATGTCAGATACAGGCATGAATGAAACAAAACACAACTCCAGGTCTGTTTTTCATGAGGGAACATTATAATATGGGAGAAAGTCAAGAAAAGTAAATTTTGCAGCATATTGCTCCTTTAAAATTCATTTGAATGATTTTAATTTATAATTTTTTTCCAATTTCACAGCAAAATCTAAGACTACTTTTACTCCTACTACGACGGCAGTACAGTAGCTAGGTTGGAAGAGCTGCTTGTCCAATAACCAGAAGGTTGGTGGTTCAAACCTCGCTCCCAACGTTGCATACTGTTGTTGCAAGACACTTAACCCACCTCACACACTGGTGTATGAATGGGTGAATGGTTCCTTGATGTAAAGTGCTTTGAGTACCCATGGAGGTAGAAAAGCGCTGTATAAATGTGACCATTTACCATTTTACTTTCCCCAAACCATGTGAGTCACTTGCCACGCTGGTAAAAAAGAAAAAAGAAGACATTTACAAACTCATTTAGACAATTTTACATTAAGGAATTTTGATTCTCTATAATTTTGCTGTTATGCTATAATAATAATAATAATAATAACAAAGGACTACATTTATTTATTTATTTAACATCTTTTTAGACACACAAACTCTTGACATTAGTCCATTATTTCTTCACACTGCGCCAAACACTGTAGCCACAGCTGCCCTGGGGCAGACTGACAGAGATGTGGCAGTCGTACCACGCTAATGGCCTCGACATATTTCTTGTTTGTGGACAACCAGCTCGACCTACTGAGCTACTGCTGCCCCTCGATGTTGTTTGTGCAGTTATCATATCTACTAAATAAATACATGCATGTTTCCATGTGTCAGGATGTTATTGGCTTCGTCCGTGAGCACCAAGGCTGACATTAAAAGAGGTTTTAGTTATTTGTGTGCCGTGGGAAACGTAGTAAACTCATATTAGTAATGAAGAGGCCATGCTGCACATGTCCAGATGGCAAACAGCCAGCGAACCTCTGCTCCGTTCTGTGAGAGCGTAATCCATAGCGGCGTTACCTCAGGCCTAATCAAAACGCCGCAGACGAGGACACAGTCAATAGCTGCTTAATTACTAACGAGAGCCGTGACAATAACAATTCCGCGGCTTTCTCCAGCTGACCAAATTAAACCGGGCATAAACCGCTGTACCCGGGGAGCGCTGCCCACGAGCAAGGCGGCAATTAGACGGGCAGCGGCGGAGGGGAGCCTGGGGCTGAGACAGGCCTGAGAAACAGAGAGGCTTTTTGTGTAGCGCCGCGTCGTCTCTGAGGCATCGGCTTCACTGACAGATCTGCTTCGTTATAAAGGAGTTGTTGGGGCGAGCGCTGGAGCGAGTGTTGGGGCGAGCGCTGGAGCGAGTGTTGGGGCGAGTGTGGGAACGATGGTGGACGGAGCCGACTCTGGGTAAGAGCTCTGACAGAAAACAGAAGAGGACGGGGAGAGAAAAAGTTTGGAAGTTTCAGCAAAAGCCAGGCTCACATTTGATTTCTTGTTCTAGTGCTAAAGACATTTTTACTAAAATTCAGGTATGGCTGTTTTCCATCCATCTTCTTTCACTTATCTGGGGTCAGGTTGAAGGGGCAGCAGTTTAAGCAGAGATGCTCAGACATCCCTCTCCCTGGACACTTCCTCCAGCTCCTTCGGGGTAATCCTAAAGCATTCCCAGGCCAGCCCAGAGACATAGTCCCTCCAGCGTGTCCCAGGTCTTCCACAGGGAGGCGTCCAGGAGGAAGCCCGAGCTTCAGCTGGCTCCGCTCGAGGTGGAGGAGCAGCGGCTCTACTCTGAGGACCTCCTGGGTGGCCAAGATCCTCACCCTGTCTCTATGAGGAGGAAACTAATTTTGGCCGCTTGTATGCTTGGCCTTGACCCAGAGCTCATGAAGTAACGCAGACTGAGCGGTTTTCCTTTAGGCTCAGCTCCTTGTTTTTTTTTTTTTTTGTTTTTTTTTTTCAGTGCTACTACATTTTTTTAACATTTATTCTAGATTATTATTCCATTATAGCTCAGTATGTCTAAACTTGGCATTTATTTATAGAGAACATTTTGAAAAAGGAAGCAACTTACAATATGTAAATAAAAATATACAGAACTGCAATGAAAACTAAACTTTATAAATAAATAAAAACACATGAAGTATTTTAAACTTTACAGAAATAAAAGTAAGAAAATATAAGAATAGAACAAATCATATAAGACAATTCGTCTATGAATTAAAAGCTTTGGTATATAGAAATGTTTTCAATCTGGTTTTAAAAACTCCAATGGTCCCGGGCCCATCTCTGTGTAAACATTTCTAAATTAATAATAATTTAAAATCAATTATTTGTGCAACTAGACTGAATACTAGAGTTTACACCCATTCACTTATAATCATTTTATTTAGTATTTGCTAAAGTAGATGCATGTGTACAAAGACGACACTCTGAAGCAGTTCAGTTCAGAACATATAAGGGTTAATTTTCTAAAGAAGTCAAAAATGTCCTCAAAGGGTCTACTGGGACATCTTTGGAGAGGCTAAAGAGGGCTCCCAAATCTTTAAAAGCACTGCAGCTGAGTGGATAATATTGAAAAGTGTGAAAGAAAACATTTAAAAGAAACATGTAAATGAAAAATGGCTGCATGCTTATAGTGCTTTTCTACTTCCATGGGCCTCAAAGCACTTTACATGAAGAAACCGTTCACCCAAACACACTCACACATTCATACAGGCGCCGGAGGCAAGGTGAGTGAAGCGCCTTGCCCAAGGACACGTTGGCGGACGACCAGACCACCATCCAAATTCTTGGATAAAACATTGCAGAACTCAGCAACTTCTTTACTTTAAATAGTTTCAGAGTCTGTGTGATGGTTAAATGAGTTGTTGTGGGGTAAATGAAGCGTCCAGCAGCGCCCCCTGCTGTCTCGAGTCTCGCGAGAAAGCGGCACATCGTAGTTAGCAAAACAATAAGCCAGCGATGGCTTTAGTTCTTGATTTTTGTCGTGGCAGAGCGGGTAAATGGAAGAAAAAACTTTTTGCGGATAAGAGAAGGGGAAAATTAAGGTAAATCTGAGCGAGGGATTACAATAGGAGTTAGGGCTGCACAATATATCGCAAAATTATCGCAATATCAGCAAACGCAATATCCGTATCGCAAGAATCTAAATATATCGCAATAATGCTGTGGTCTTCCATCTGACAGAGATTTACACTGAAGAATCATTTTCCACCAGAGCCTTAAAAGAACATGTGTTGTGACTAAATAAAAATGTTTAAAAAGTCCAGTTTTAGTGGTAATTTAATTAATTTAGTCACAGTTTAGCCTTGTTTTATTCCTGGTTTAGTCTGTGTTAAGTTTTGATTTTGTCGCAGTTTTGACTTGTGAATACAGGGCTTTACAGTTTTGTTTTAAGTGAATTTACCAGAACTAAACTAGGTCTAGATCTGTTTTACGTGAATTTAACCATGCCAGAATAGTAGGCCCTATTTTAAAATATCGCAATAATATCGTTATCATGATATTCCACATAATTATCGAATATGTTTCGAATAAATGTTTAAAAAGTCCAGTTTTAGTGGTTATTTAATTAATTTACTCACAGCTTAGCCTTGTTTTATTCCTGGTTTAGTCTGTGTTAAGTTGATTTTGTCGCTGTTTTGACTTGTAAATACAGGAACTTACATTTTTGTGAAATGTAGTGAATTTAACTTACTATGTTCGAAAAGTAGGCTCTATTTTCAAATATCGCAATAATATCGTTATCGCAATTTTCAACATAGTTATCGAATATCGTGTGTTTTCTCCATATCGTGCAGCCCTAATAGGAGACAAATGGAGTTGTGAGTATTTACGACAGAGCTTTACTCCGCAATGTCAGAGGAAAAGAAAGCAAAATAGCAAAGAAATTAGCAATGTTACTGAGTTTCGCTTCAAAACACAAGCAGTAAGATGTCTCTGGGATGAAACGGTGAAGAAATGCAGAGTATTATGAAATGCTGTCATCCAACAGACACGACAGATTATTATTTTTCTGTATTTTTAAATCATATACATGCCAGTACACAAGTCAGCCTGGTTTTGAGTGCTGTGTGACGCTGGCGGCCATCTTTAATGACCCTCCTTCCTCTCTCTGAGCACAGCGTGAGACTCTAAAACACCTAATTTCTGTAATGGCGGTGAATGGAGTAAATATCCCTCATACGCTGCGTCTGTTAGCCGCACTGACAAAGGCGCAAGGCAGGCGTTCCCAAAGAGCCGTGTGTTCTTTTTTTCTTTTTTTTTTTAGCTTCTTCTCCTCGACTTCTGTTCATTTCACACCAATTATCCCGGCTTCACTGACTCCGGGGAAGGACCTCTGCTCTAATTGCTTTCAAATGGAAATAAAAAATAATCACACGGACACTTTGTGGGGAACGGGGCTGGTGTTACGGTTGCGATCAGGAGGAAGGAGGGAGGGGGGTTGAGGTGGGATCCCTCTGTAATGTCCCATTTACAACGGCTCTGGCGTCTTCTCCGCACGACTTTGAAGAGGTTTGGGGTGAAGCCCTGACTCTGCAACAGAAATATACCACATTTTATGGAATCAGAGCGAGATGAAGCAGATGTTATGGCAGCGACACAAAGGATGTTTTGCTTTTTCTTGTGTCTGTAAGGGTTATATTCAGCTTAAAGGCCCACTATCCAATTTTTTTCTCCTCTCATACAGAATATGTTCTTTCTTTCTTGACCTTTATTTAACCAGGAAATATCCCATTGAGATTAAGAACCTCTTTTTCAAGGGAGTCCTGGCCAAGAGGCAGCAGCAAACACAAAACACAGTTACATATTTACACAGATAAGACATAAAAGTTTAAAAACATTATGAAAAACAAGTGCAGATTGTGGAATTGGTCTCAAAAGCTCTCAGTTTGGATTTAAAAGTGCTCAAAGAAATTAAATAAGTTAGTTTCCAGTCTTTCTGTAGCATATTCCATGTAAAAGGTGCAGAGTAAACAAATTACTTTTTACCCAATTCTGTACGAGCATAAGGGACAGAAAGCAACAAATAGTCTTGTGAACGAAGAGAATACGATTCAGCATTTTTCAGAGCAATTAGGGTGCAAATGTACGACGGCAGTAGTCCCAATATTGCCTTATAAATGAAAGTGTACCAGTGACTAGTCCTCCGAGCCAGAGCAGGCCGTCCCACTCCAGAATATAATTCACAGTGGTGAGTGGACGTCTTACAGTTTGTAATGAACCTCAAAGAAGCATGATATACAGTATCAACCATTCGAAGACATTGAGCAGCAGCATTCATGTACAAAAGATCTCCATAATCCAACACAAAAAGTTGCATTGAATGTGTGTTTTATTTAGATTACTGTGTGCTTTGCTTCTCTTTTTTTCTGTTGTTTTGCAGTGGAATTCGTCTATTTCCAGTCAGACTTCCCATTGCCATCACTCCAGTGAATAAAGACGAAGTGCACGAGCTCGGACTCAACCAATGAAAGTGTCCTTGCCCCTCCTGAGGTTCCCCCTCTGTCAAAAACTCTTTATCATAATCCAGGTCTCAGAGTCTCATTTTTTTTCAGAGATGTTATTTGCTTGGATGCAGAAACTCTTGGCTTCATATAAAACCTAAAAAGGTGGTAATGCTTCTGCTGCTTCCTTCAAACTCGGAGTCTATCCCAGCAGCTATGGGCCTTAGACGGGGTGCACCCAGTTAGTCTCAGGGCTGAAACTTAGAGACACGCACTGACAGACAGCTACTCACTCTGTATTCATTCACTGTGGGACGTTTAGATTTTCCAGTTCACCTGTACATGACCCAACCTAAGTTACTCCTATGTTTCTCAATACTAACTTTTGCGATAATTGCAGCATTTGGTTTAGTTCAGCCGCTCTGGACGCCAATGCTTCATGCAACCAGCCACATAAAAACAATACGTGTGTCTGTGTCAATACCAGGGGCGTAACATCAGGCCCAGGAGGTTTAGGGGCCCATTAGATTAGACGCTTGTTCATCTATTGTCAAGTCTGTGTTTAAAATATTCATAATAATATGGAGCAGCCCAAAAACTCTATACAGAACATAATTAAAATGTTAAATCCTGTTAAATTTGTAAACTTTTTATTTTAATATATCAAACTCCATTAAAACAGCAACATTTTATAGATTAAAAAGCTTAATGCCTAAAGTTCTGAATGTGCTTCATAACTTTAGGGCCCATTCTAAAATCCTGCACTGGGGCCCCACATTACCAAGTTACGCCACTGGTTAATACTTCTCTGCAACCTTTATAAAATCTTGAATATATTTTTGTTGAGTAACGTGCCTATCTTCTGCACACTGTCTTGGCTTTAATGTACACTTATGGATATCAATCTAATATTTTTTATTACTGTTGTTCTTTAAGGGAGACAAGTTTAACATCTGTCCAGGGACTACGGATGAAAGGTACATGTGCAGCAGTGTTAATTAATGTACACTGTCCCTGCCAAATAAACTATTAAATAACTACGCAGGATGCATATGGCGGAGGTATTCCTGTGTGAGCTGGGTCTTGTATTTGCCGCAGTTGTGGGGCAGCAAGTAAGGTCATCTTTGGACGGTGAGAGGACGAGGAGAGAACCAAAGTCAGTGTGGTTCCTGAGAGTTCTTGGTCTAGGATCTGTTCAACGTCCCGGTCCAATACAGGAAGTGACCGCATAGAAAACACACATTTCAATACTTACTACAGTTTCAAGAAACCTACAGTGCTCTCATCAAGGTGTACGAACCGTGGATTAAACACTAGGCTAAACTCCATTCAGGATAAACAGATGAGTCGTCGTTGTATTGTTTTATAACTTTACTGTTGACTCCTTCATCAAGACATGGTGGGAAAACTACAACCAAAACACAGAAAAACAAAGAAAATCAGTCTACAAAGGCTGTCTTTAAGTTACACTGGTCTACAGCAAAATGCTTCCAGAACAAAAGTAGTGACCACCCAAGGAGGTCGTGAGTTCGAGCCCCGGGCCGACCAACACACCATCACATGATCTCTCTGGGTGGAGTCTGCATGTCCTCCCCGTGTTACCGTGGGTTCTCTCAGGGTTCTCCGGCTTCCTCCCACCGTCCAAAGACATGCATGTGTTGGTGAATTGGTGACTCTAAATTGCCCCCAGTGAATGAATGTGAGAGTGAATGGTTGTCTGTCTGTGTTAGCTCTGTGACAAGCTGGCCCCTGTCCAGGGTGTACCCCGCCTACGACCCAAAGTTACTGGGATAGGCTCCAGTCACCCGCAACCCCCAACGGGAATAAGTGGTAGAAAATGAATGAATAGGTCACTAATAAAGAAAAAGTAAGTGAGAAGTGCAGATTGGCTACAGTTTCCAAGAAACAGTATTGGGTCAAAATAGGAAATTTATGCAAAATAAAGCAAAAACTGAAAAGCCTGTCTGCACATTCAATACATTCATTTTAATATGTCTAGAGTTTTGACATAAAATGTTTTGTTTTTATTTGCAGAAATCTCTCTCTTGGAAGTGGACAAAATGCATGCATGTAGAGAAATTAAATATTTTCAAAACATAAATATTTATAAGCAAAAATGCCTAAATCTATTGTATAAACAGATGTGATTTTGATGTGAAATAAAATCATTAAATATCTTGAATACATTAGCTAACCAGCAGTTATCATTGATTTTCAGTTCATCAAAATAAATGAGATTTAGCCACTTTTATCTCAGAAGCAGATCGAGTCCAAACATTTGTAAACCAGTGTTATTTAACCTGACAAAACATAATACATGTGGCTTCCGTTAACAAACACTACACAGCTTACATGCAGTTTTAAAGCATTTTTAAATGTAATTTTACAATATTTTTATGAAATAATCAATGATATTCTAAGAAAAGACTCTACGTGATTAATTCCCATCACTTACGACATTGATTTGTCCGTCCTGAGCAGTGGATGGCATCAGATCCTGAAAGCTGCTGACCATGTGGCTCCCTGCCTTCAAAACAGGAAGTGACGCGGCTGAGACTGAATTAACTTTATCGACAACAAAAAACATGGCAAAAATTTTAAAGTGAACCAGTAATGAATTCTAGACATGACAAAACCCTTTTATAATCCTTTTGATTATGGAACAGCTGGGGGGCGCCGTGGTGCAGTAGTAAACGCTCTTTCTTCTCAGCAAGAAGGTTGTGGGTTCAATCTTCGGGCTGGCAGACTCTTGATCTCTCAGAGTGGAGTGAGGAGTACACGGTGACAGAGTGGTTAGCGCTACCGCCACTCAGCAATGAGGTTGTGGGTTTGATCCCCAAGCTGTCTCTCTGAGTGGAGTGTGCATGTCCTCCCAGTGTTACTGTGGGCTCTCTCCTCTTCCTCCCATTGTCCAAAAATATGCATGTGTACAGGTGAATGAATGACTCTTGCCCATTGTGAATGAATGAGAGAGTGAATAGTTGTCTCTGAGTGTCAACACCTTCCCATTGTCCAGATTGTACCCCACTTAAAACCCATAGTTGTTGGAACAGACTCCTGCTATCCCTTTACAAGAACTATAGAAAGAAGGTAAATGAAAAACAAGATGTCCACGAAGTCTTAAAAAGTAATAAAAGTTGACGAATCAATCTTGGGTAAATTAAGACCCAAATTAAAAAGTCATAAATGTGATTTTATGAGGTATTAAATTTTGTTGATGTTAAAGTTTAGTCCAAAGAGCTTTTCACTGCAAAAAGTATGCATTATTGGATTTATTCTGTTCATACAAAAATCATAAAAAGAATCGTTTATTTTTTAATTGACATCGGCCAATATCGGCTATCGGCCACAAGAGTAAGATTGATCGGAATTGGCTGAAAAACATCATATTGGCGCAAACTGTTTACTGTTTTCTCGAAGTGGTGATGAGGTCTTAAAATATTTCGGGAAGCTCTTCAAAAACGCTTAAAAAGGTATTGAAATTAACGTCAGGATTCCTGCATATCCCTTGAAAAAGATGCTTTAAATGGCGTTGTACATGATATGATCTCGATAAACTGACCCTCTGTTGGAGTTTTTGCGTTGTGGAGTCAGTGTCATTCCAGCAGCTCAGGTTGTTTTGTTTTATTTTTTTCCATAATACTCTGTCATTTTTTTTTCAGTGACACTAAAAGCAGTCACTTAGTCACCGTGAGAGGATCATCCTGTGTCATGCTTCAGGATCACAGTCAGCTCTGCGTTTCTCTCTCTCTCTCGCTCTCGTGTCACACTGTCGCAGATCTGGGCTAATTTCTGCTCACTTTAGGAGAAATAGGACAAATTTACTCATAGCAGAAGGTCTTTGAGATCTGAAGTGTGTGTCACGGCTTTCAGATTTGAGGCATGAGCCGGTTCTCTTCAAGGCCAAAGCAACCAAGCAATAAGCAAACATGTTTATGATAATATTACTATTTCCTTCAAGCTCCTTACACCACCTTTCGCACACCAACACAGAAACACATTTTAATCTCTTGGCTGCTCACTTTTTCATGAGGAATTGCCACAGTGAACCGGTCGCACTGTGATTTGGCAGGTTTTTATGCTCAGATGCTTTTCCTGTCATAACCATACTGTAACTGCAGTGGGAAATGTGGTTAAAATGTCTTGCCCAGGGACACAACAACGCTTCAAGAGAGGTTTGAACAGACCGAATAGTCAAGTTTGGTTTTCTCAGATGTATTCACGGTGACACGGAAAGAGAGCCACATTATATATGAAAGAACTTCTCTAAACCTACCTACATATCTGGTTTTAAAATCAACTAAACACATTTGAGCCCCACTTAGATCAGTTCAAATACAGCAAATATGGATTACTTATGTGTCTACTGTCTACTGCAACCTTCTGGATCCAAACAGCCAAATATTAACCTTACCTCTGTAAAGAGCCACAGCGAGTTTCAATGCACATAAGTCGCTTAGCCTTAAGAAATGTAATAATAATAAATATTTAAGGAGTGTCTCTCAAAGGACATCACCAGTCATAGCCAAATATCGTTGGAATGTCATGTTTGATCAGATAAATTGGAAGACATTGTTTATGCTAAATTACAAATATTGCATGGGTAATAAACTGCGGGAAGTTTCATTCAAAATAATGCATAGAATATATCTGTGTAGAGGTTTTTTAAATAAATTCAATAAGGATATTGACCCACTTTGTACTTTTTGCAATTCCACCATCGAAACAATTTGCCATCTGTTTTTTGATTGTGTAGATTCGCGCTACCTTTGGTGCGAAATAGAACAAATTTTTAATCGTGCTCTATCAAATAAAATTGAAAAAAAAAAGATGTTATGTTTGGATACAGCAAAACTATTCATCAAAATATTAAATATATCCTTAATCAGTTTATTATCGATGCAAAATATTATATTCATAAATGTAAATGGGCAAGGAAAACGCCACGCATACAAGAATTCATAACTGAGATGGACAGATACATATCACTCATAAACAAAATGGAAAATAAAAAAACAATAACATTCTCCATGAGATATATGGACCTTTTTAAAGGGGACCTGTTGTGCTTTTTTAATATTGCTTTTTGATGGGACAAGATGTTCAATCCAACAGAAAAAAAAAAAAAAAAAAAAAAAATAAGCATTTAAGTATATGATTTGTATTGTTTACCCCTTTGTCGTTTTTGTTTTGTTTGTCATTATTGCTTTATTGTCATAGCTGCTTGTATTTTCATTTATTTTGGTTATTTATGTGTAAAATGTATAAGTTAATAATAAAATAAAAAAAAATAAAATAAAAAAAAATAAGTTGCTTAGCCTTTAACTAAAATACAGTTTATGGATGGTCATTAATTATTGCAAACTAACAAAGAACTGTGTTAAATACTGCACTGATTATCTTTTAATAGGCCACTAAGCAGCAGTAAAACAGGAGCCAAGCACACTCTGAGAACCGGAGTTACATCCAGTAACATTTCTTGGTTTTATTAACTTGTGTGTGTTCAGATCAGTCTGTGTGTGTGCACTGTGCAGCCAATAAAGGCTACAAACACTGGCAATAAGTCCAGGTCATATTCTAGAAAACAAGGATAAAGTCTTATTTTAAACAGAGAAGGGGCTGCAGATGGAGGTTGTTTCAAAGTCGTCTATGTATTGCTTTACTGACTTTTCATAACCAGATGTCAGACGCCCAAAAAGAGCCGCAGGAGCAGGGCTAAAGAGCCGGTTGCAGACTCCTGGTCTAAACACAGAGCCCCATACCTTCTCTTTCATAATGTTGTTGTTGTAAAATGCTTAGCTGTTTGGTGTTGTGCATTAATTAGATATTAACTTCTTTATGTGTGATGTTTATGTTGTCACTGTGTGTTGTCAGTGTAACTGAAGTTTATGTCTGTTTATGTGTTTATGGTTTCCTGTGTTTCTCTGGCTGTAGCTCTGAGACTGACAGCGAGCCCTGAACTCCCATCTGTATGAAGTGGTGCAGCTAGTCGTCCTGGGACGTGCTGGAGTCGTGTGGATTTTCAGGCTGAACAAACCAGAAAGCAGTTCAACGTTCGGCGTTGCTGTGTAAATTGGGGGTTAACCTAATGCTTATAAAAGTTACACTGTGTAAGATTCCCGGTCTTGCGCCTCTAGAGGCCACAGGTGCCACTGCACCGTCGCAAAACGTAAACACTAGGCCCCTCCTCCTTCTGAAACTGTGCGAGCGTGCGTCTATTTCCATCATTGTTTCAACTTTAGTTGACCTGCTGCTACCTTTGGAAGTTTGGACTGGATCTTCTATAGAGTTAGCGCTAGCGTTAGCTTATCAACAAATATCGCGCAATGGTCGCAGTAAAAACAACTAATAACTGTATGAAAAAGCACGTTCTAAAGAAAAAATAAAGAGGCTAATTTACCTGCCCAACAATAAAGAAGCAAAAACGTGATCCGATTTGCAGCCTTCTCTGTCTCTCATCTGACGCCAGCGAGCAAAAGTCTGTCCGATGTTGACTCTTGTCTGCGATCTGGTGCGGTCCCTTTCACATTTTCTTTTTCTTGCCTCGTCCGATATTGTCTTCATCTTCTTGTGTCCTTCGGCCCTGACGAACTGGCGAAAATAACAACGCTAAAAGTAGCTTCATGGTTATACTGCGCCTCAGGTATAAGAGCAGAAGGGAATGCCGTAAAGCAAGTCGTTCCCTGTCACGTGACTCTTCCTCAACAGCGGAGCGCTCCCGGCCAAGTTGCGAGGGCGGTTTCTCAGTACAGAAGCCCCGCTCGGAGCAACAGATCACACCTCAGGCCTTATAATCGCTCAAAAAATCACAAAAACAAGTCAGTATGCCCCACATATTTAGGAGAAAAGTTACACAGTGTAACTTTAAGTGCCCATGCCAAAGAAACCTGGCACGTCAGTCTCTCCTACTTTCTTTTAAAAAACAGGACAGTTTGGTTCTTCACTCAGAGGGAAGTGTTTCTCTCCAGTCGATTTTGGAACTGGCCTAGCACAGCCGTTTATGAATGAGGAAGCTAACCAAGGTAGCGCTGGTTACCAAGCTAATTTAATATGTTCTCTGAGCTGATTAACAACGTTTAGTGCTTTCCTTCGTCGCCTGTTGGTTCTGCTGAAGTCCTCGTTGTTGTTCAGCCCTCTGTGGGATTTTTGTCCTCGCCCTGTTTCCATTTTAACAACAGTAAAGTCCCTCTGACGTCCCACGTAACCACCACATTCAAACAAACCCACTTTTTCCACAAGTCTTTGTACAACTGGCTTCTGCTGCTGTCCCCGTTCACAAATAAGAACAGAGCTGATCAGAATACAGCATATTCTGGTGTTTTTTGGCAAAATCAGCAGGAATCAACCATATTTGCTTTAGATACTGGTTAGCGATGCACTGCTTACGTCCCACCCTTCATTTCTCTGATTGATTACTTCACCTGTGATTGTTCCACCTATAGAAATGAAACTTGCACAAAGGTATACCAGACTAACTTCATTGTATAGAATAGAAAAAGAGTTTGTCAGGCTGCTACGCTAATGCCAAAATACTGCAAAACTGTAATGAAATAATGGATGGGTTACATGCACAATTAGGATCTAAAAGTAGCCTAATTTTGAAAAAAAAAGAAAAAAAAATGAATAAACTCATTTGGTTGCTTTTGTCATAGTTAAAACATTATTTCCACCAGACTGAGAACCTTAATGAGACTTTTTACAAATTGGCAGTACGGTATTACTATTATTTTTCTCCGTGTTTGTGTAAGTGCTTAAGATAATAATACTTTTCTGTGTCAGTTCCAGGCTGGGAGCAGGTCTAAAGCCTTGTATCTGAAGTGTTCAGAGCCGCACACCTCCATAAAAACCATCATCCCCGGTCCTCCCCACTCACAGTGACTCACAAATGTACTGAGAGTCCTCGAACGCACCACGGCCGCCTCCCACCGCACGCCCTCGAACGCAGCGCTGTGCTAAAACCCGACACAGGGGAGTTCACTCTGCAGTATTCAGCATGGACTGTATGTGGAAATACTGTGAAATATTTAAGGACTGTGAGACGTTTTTTTACCGTTTGAGGGAAGCGTTAAAGTTTTAGTTTGTTTTGGGGGAGGCTCTGTAGACTGCAGTATAAAGACAGTAAACAAGAGATGGTTCTGAAATGGGAAATCTGAGCTGCCCCATATCATGGATAATACAGGAATGCTGCAGAAAGCTTTGGATTTGGGCAGATTTAATATATTTTAGTTGAATCTGAACATGTTTTTGGTTGGTTTTAGAAAGATTTATGCTGTATTTGACCTCGCTTCAAAATGTTTTTTTATGATTTTAGTTGAATATTAAAAGTATCAAGGCAGGTTTTAGTCATCCAGGTTGTTGTAGAATTAAAATTTCAACACAAAAGGCTTTTTTATATTCTTTCTTTGCCATTATTTCTTTTATTCTGAGTTGAATTTTAGTTTTTTTTTTTTTTTGTATTTTTGTTGTGCTTTTATTTTATCAATTTGTAACCCAAAAATACAGTAATTTTAATTAATAATACAGTAAATACAGTATTTGCATAATACCACAAAAACACTATTATTATAAAATTCATCACTTTCTTCCCTATTCCCTCGCTACAAACTCTTTAATAGAAGTAGTGTCCTGTAAAGTTTTTTTTTTTTTAACCTAAGCAGAAGTTACTACAACAGCCAATGTTTTTTTTTTTTTTTCAAGATAATTCTATTAAAATCTTTAAGGGTTGCCCAAAATGTCGTTATGTTTGTCGCTACTCACTTTTTTTTTTAGAAAATAGTCACTAAAGGGGTCTGAAAAGTCGCTAAACCTGGTGTTGTTCATTACGAAATGCTGATGTATTTAAAAAAATAAAATAAAACACACAGCAAAAAGATACAGTTTTACATTTTTTGGTCCTCACCTGAATGTGGAAATGTTGAATTTTGATTTAAATGTCTCTTTAACTTTACAAAGATACAAAGATCATGTAAAACTCTCATCAGTGGCGTAACTTAGTAATGTGGGGCCCCAGTGCAAGATTTCAGACTGGGCCCTAAAGTTATGAAGCACATTCAGTACTTTAGGTTCATGCATTAAGTTTTTTAATTTATCAAAAGTTACTGTTGAGTTTAATGCAAAAAACAGGGGCTTATTTATTATTATTTAGGGGCAATTTTGTGAAACTATATATTTTTTTTAATTATTATTACAATTTGTGTATTTATCCTAAAAAATACATGTTTTTTTGTGGGGTTTTTTAGGAATTTATGAATTTAATAGGATTTAAAATTGCCTTTATTTTTAAATCTGTAATTATTATGAATATTTTAAACACAGACTTGCCCACAGATGAACAAGGCCCCACTCTAATGGGCCCCTAAACCTCCAGGGCCCCAGTGCAGTTGTACTGGCTGCACTGCCTGAAGCTACGCCCCTGACTCTCATATCCGCCCACACATGAGCAGCCCTTGCATTGCCATCATCTGTAATTCTCTTCTCAGTCACATATCAGTCATATATTCAGGTTTTGTTGAGTAAGCCACTTCCCAGCAGCAGATGCTAACTCCAGTCTGTATTAGCATAGCATTAGCATACAGCTCGGTGCCACAGTGAGCGCTGCTGATTCAGCTCAGAGAGAGCCCGCACCGTCACTGTGCATTATTTTCTCCACCAGAATCCTATATTTTAATTTCATACTCATTCCTCCTCCCTGGGCTGCTCTCAGGGTGTGTCCAAACGCAGCTGGAGCTCCCTGCAGACACAAACTGGAGACAAAACTCAAAATCAAAATGGATCTTTTACATTCTCTCTGCACTTTAGAGTCTTTTAATGTACAGCTTACACTGAAAAGGCAACCAATATATAATATATTCTATCAGCGAAACATCTCAGACAGTAGAGGTCAACTTCAAATAAAATGGACACAGTTTCGTAATTACCATTAAGAAGAAGGTACATTATTTGTCATGTGGTTTCCAAACACAGGCGATTTTAGGACCAAATGTAGCCCATGGACGATTTTTTATTATTCCTTCTCAATAGACCTTTTTACAAAAAACAGAAGTAATCACATTTTGTGTTATCACATTTCCGTTTAGCACTTGTCTAAGGCAAAGTGGAGCAAGTGTTTTTTAAGCAAGGTCACTAAATGTCATGCTTTTTGCAGACGCAGTGACAGTTACAGAGGCAAAGACTCCACCAACGAAACTGTACTTTATATATTTACAGCTGATTTTGACTCACAGTGAGATCAATGCTGATGTTTTGTGAATAAAAACATGCTCATCTGTGTAAATGTGTGTATATAACCTGTCATATTATGTAATAACCTGTATCTTTTGTCTCTACATCTGTATAGGATTAAATGTAGTCAAGGGGCCAATACTTCTCAGAGGAAAAACCTTTTTTTAGTTTTGGGCTCAGCTACAGTATTTTACAACATTTGCAACTGCTACCAGAAGTATCGCAACATGACTTCCGGTTGAAAAAGTGTGAAAAAGTCCAATTGCCTCTTCTCCTACCAAAGCCATCTGTGCAGCTCCTGCCCCCTAGTGGTGATGTGGGAATGTACACACACAGCAGTTATGTACAGAGTTATTGCTAGACATCAATATTTTTGAGTAAAATACTGTTGTTGTGATGAGCGGTGGTGTGTGGAGGGGTTGGAAATCTAAAACGCTGCGTCTTCCTTTCCCTTTTCAAACCATGCATCTGTTTATTTGACAGTTGTTTATTGTTTGTCACTTGTTTTATGTTGTTGTAAACATTGCCATGTGAATTGTTTTGTGTGCAGGTGCTAAATTCTGCTTTTTTTATATTGTTAAACAGCACATTTCACAACCTTTAAAAACATAATATGACTAAAAGAGAAGTATTTAAGTACTCTACTGGTGCTGTAAAGAAACAGGTGAAGACACCAGCAGAGGGCAACAGAGTGCAGCTGAGAAAAAAAAAGACTTTTTTTTGTATTGTCCACACCACACGAGTGCGTCCAGAGTGGGCTTTAAAATTCAGAAATGTTAGACTGAGTGCGACAGAGGCCTGGTGGAGTCTCTGTGCCACATTCACCGCTGCAGATTTGAGTCTTTAAACTTCACACATAAACAGATTTCTGGGCTGACGCCTACACACTCGGTGCAACTGTGAATAGCGGTAAAATTAGACAAAAAATGTGTCTCCAAGTTAAGCTAGAAACAGATTCAATTCAGTGGCGTAACTTGGTAATGTGGGGCCCCAGTGCAGGATTTCAGAATGGGCCCTGAAGTACTCAGGTTGATGCATTAAGCGTTTTAATTTAGAAATGTTGCTGTTAGCTGTTTTTACTGAAGTTTCATACAAAAACAGGTGCTTATTCATTGATATTTAATACTATATTAGTTATTTATGTTACAATTTGTGTATTTATCTTAATAAAAACATGATTTTACAAATTTAACAACATTTAAAATTTAATTTATGTTAAAAACTCCGTCACAGATAGAGCTGGGTACCGTTAAATGACATTGAAAGAAAAGTTACTGGTATCGAGGGAAAAAATGTATTTGATACCAAGTTTCAATACCTCATAATGTTCCTTTGCATGAAAGAAACAAATAAATAACACAGAATAAATTATACAAACTACTGGCTTTAATTTACAGCTAAGAATTCTGCTCCAAAAATTGGTCTTTTATTCAGTTTTATTGTGTTTTATTGTGTTTTATGATTGTAGAAGATGCATTTCCTGAGAAACGTATTTGGCTGCTTTTGCCATAGCCAGATAAACACACAGTTTTATAACAATATGAACCTTAATGACACTTTTTATTATAAACTGGCCTTAGAATGAAGCATTTGTGGTTAGAAAAATAAATGTTTTTCACTGTCTTTAACAGAGCCTTTGCATTTATTTAAGGTAAAAATCCTAACCAGTTACAATAGTTCTATACTTTGACTAAAGGCTCGACGAGAGGCTTCTCTTCGCTTCTCTTATTCTCTGCGCGTGACGGCAGCTCTCCACGCTCTCCGTATTATCTGGAGTGAAGCAGGCAGCGTTCTTAATCTGTGCCTTAAACGCTCGTAAACGTATGGCGGCGCGAAGCGAAATGTCACGAAGAGCTGGCGTTTGAAGCATTGTGCCAGACATAAAGGCAGAAGCAGGAAATGTTAATGAATTGTCGGAGGAATAGGAGATCAGAGGAGCCCGGCGAATTTCATATCACACCTAAAGACCTGGCATTTAATTAAAGGGCCTGAAAAATGGCCGCCCGCTTCGGCTGACAACAGTTTCTCTTCTTGAAGCAAATTAAAGAAATCAATTAAAGTGTAATGGTTTGGAGGGAAGCCCCTGAGCGAGAGGAGAGGAGGTAACAGAGAGAGGCCAGGCCTGATCCAGACAAGATCCAACCTCCAGCCCAAACCCTGGATCAAACAACTTCCACCCAGCTCTGGTTTAGTCCTGGTTTAGTGCTCATTTAGTTCTGGTTTAGTCCTGGTTTACCTTTGGTTTAGTCAGTCCTGGTTTAGCTCTTGGTCACCTGTGATTGGCCCTCAAACCTCAGACCTCCCACTGCTGGTTTCGTCCTGGTTTAAGTTCTGGTTTTGCTCCTAGATTTAGCCCTTAGCCGTGGTTTAGAGCTAGCTTAGACATTATTTAGTCCTGGTTTAGACCTGGGCCACATGAACAGGCCTATCCAAACCTTCAGCCCACGTCTTCCATCCAACCTTCTCTACTCAAAGCTGGGTTAGTCCTGGTTTACTTATAGTTTAGTCCTCATTTAGTCCTGGTTTAATCCTGGTTTAAGTCCTCATTTAGTTCTGGTTTAATCCTGGTTCCCTGGTCTAGAGCTGGTTTCGTCCTGGCCAGTCACATGTGGTCCAAACCTAAGACCTCCCACTGCTGGTTTTGTCCTGGTTTACTGCTGGGTTAGTCCTGGTTTAGACATTATTTAGTCCTGGTTTAGCTCAGGGCCACATGTAAAGGCCTATCAAAACCATGTCCTGATAGACCATCTTCATTCAAAGCTGGTTTAGTCCTGGTTAAGTCGTTTAGTTCTGGTTTGTCTTTGGTTTGGTCCACATTTAGTCCTGGTTTAGCTCTGGTTTAATCCTGGTTTAAGTCCTGGTTTAGTCTTGGTTTAGACATGGACCACATGAACAGGCCTATCCAAACCTTCAGCCCACGTCTTCCATCCGACCTCCTCTACTCAAAGCTGGTTTAGTCCTGGTTTACTTATAGTTTAGTCTTCATTTAGTCCTGGTTTAATCCTGGTTTAAGTCCTCATTTAGTTCTGGTTTAATCCTGGTTCCCTGGTCTAGAGCTCAGACCTCCCACTGCTGGTTTTGTCCTGGTTTACTGCTGGGTTAGTCCTGGTTTAGACATTATTTAGTTCTGGTTTGCCTTTGGTTTTGGGTTTGGTTCATTTAGTCCTGGTTTAGCTCTGGTTTAATCCTGGTTTAAGTCCTGGTTTAGACCTGGGCCACATGAACAGGCCTCTCCAAACCTTCAGCCCAAGTCTTCCATCCAACCTCCTGAACTCAAAGCTGGTTTAGTCCTGGTTTACTTATAGTTTAGTCCAGGTTTAGATCTAGTTTAGTCCACATCCTGGATCAAAACACTGAAATACTGAAAATAACTTCACTTTTCCACAATAATTTAAACATTTATTGATGTGTACAAGCTCCTCATCTGGTTATTCTTTTGCTAAATGCTTCATAACTCATGAGCCTGATTTGATTTCCACATAACAACCAAACCTTCATCTTCTCTGGCATCACGCTGCAGATACGTACATACTGGAGGTTTCATTATGGACCTGGGCTCTGAAGTCCCCTGTGTCTGTGATAATTTTCACTGATGGAAGCAAATGGAGCCGTGCAGGTTTCTAATTGGCTGATAATTTGATTTAAACATTCATAAAACCGTCCTCAGAGGAGTCGTACTATGGAAGGAGAAAATGGGTCCAACAGCAGCGCGAGAAAAGAGTAATGGGATCGGTTTTTGTTTAGCTCTTGTTTAGGCTTGGTTTAGTTTTGGTTTGGTTCTAGTTTCGTTCATTGTTGCATTTAGTTCCTGGTTTAGTTCAGGATTAGTTTTAGTTTAGCTCGGATTTAGTCCTGATTTAGCTTTGGTTCAATCCTGGCTTAGCCTTGATTTGGTCGTTGTCCACCTTTGGTTTAGTCCAGTTTTACCTCCGGTTTAGACATGGTTTAATCCTGGATTTAGTCCTGGTTCAGCTCTGGTTGAGACTTGGTTTAATCCTGGGTTTAGTCCTGTTTTAGCTCTGGTTTAATCCTGGATTTTGTCCTGGTTTAGCTCTAGTTTAGTCCTGTTTTAGCTCTGGTTTAATCCTGGATTTAGTCCTGGTTCTGCTCTGGTTGAGACTTGGTTTAGTCTTGATTTGTTCCTGGTTTTGCTCTGGTTTAGTTTTGTTTTATCTCTGGTTTAGACATGATTTAGTCCTGGTTTAGCTTTGGTTTAGTCTTAATTTATTCTTGGCTTAGCTCAGGTTTAGTCCTGGTTTAACTTTGGTTTAGTCCTAATTTATTCTTGGCTTAGCTCAGGTTTAGTCCTGGTTTAGCTCTTGGTTAGCTCGGGTTTAGCTTTGGCCTAGTCCCAATGTAGCTCTGCTTTAGCCCCGGTCTATCTCTCAGTTGGTCATGGCTTAATCCTGGTTTGGTACTGATTTAGCTCAGGTTTAGTCCCAGTTTAGCTCTCATTTGGTCATGACCTAGGCCTGGTTTGGCTGTGGTTTAGCTCTGGTTTAGTCTTGCTTGACTCCTAGTTCAAATCTGGTTTATTTCTTAATTTAGTCTCTAGTTGTACCCACATTAAAACCTCCAAGAGTACAGTAGAACTACAGGAGACATCCCAGGGCTCTGTCTAACACTTGTGTCCACGAGCGTCTCTTATTGTCAGCACACGTCAGCTGGAGTAGCACACGTCCAATTAATTTAGTCATCTTTCAGTTTTTGTCGTGCGTTTTTGTCCTGGTTGACCTTCTGTGTCTCCTCCCTGAGCGTCTAAATAAAGAAATACCTGCTGACGTTGATTTGATAAAAAAAAAATGCATATTAACATATAGAGAAGCTGGCCGTCACAGTCCGTGTATTATGTCTTGTATTAAAATTAAAGGCTCTGAATGTGACAGCAGATATTCTCACATAAACATAGTTCTTCTGTTTGGCATGCAATTATTTCCACTCCTCAGTATCAGCTCCACTTGTTCCACATTACTGCTCTGTAACTGTGAGGAGTAAATAGCCCTGTCTGCTCTATCAATACAATGTGTTTTATATTACATGCTCCGGTAACTTAGTGGAGAAAAACTGCTTCCACTGGACACTTTTTACTTAACGGGAAAGGGAGAAGGGTCCAGCTGGGTGTTTCTGAGCACGGTTCTGGCTCAGTGCTGGAGAAGGGTCCCTGGATTCCCCCCCATCAACCTAAAACATGCACAATAAGGTAATCCTTGGCCAAACAAACCCTTTTCCTTTTCTATACAGAGGAGTTAGTTTGCTTAAATTTCATTTCTATAGGCGGAGCAATGAAAGGCGGAGTAATCAATCAGAGAAACAAAGGACAGGATGTAAGCAGTGCACCGCTGACCAAAACAAACATGGATTCTTGTTGTTTTTGTCATAAAACACCAGAATACAGCATATTATGAGCAGCTCTGTCTTTATTTGTGAACGGGGACAGCAGCAAAATCCAGTTGTACAAAGACTTGTGGAAGAAAAAGTGGGTTTGTTAGAATGTGGTGCTTACGTGGGACGTCAGAGGGACTTTACTGTTGTTAAAATGGAAACAGGACGAAGAAGAAACTCACACAGGGGACTGAACAACAACGAGAACCAACAGGTGACGAAGAAAAGCACTAAACACCGTTAATCCGCTCAGAGAGGTTATTTCTGATAGATTATTTTTCCGTATTTGTAAGATGTGCTGCAGACAAACGGCTGTGATAGGCCAGTTCCAAATCGACCGGAGAGAAACGCTTTTCTGTGAGTGAGAAACCAGACTGTCCTGCTTTTGAAAAGAAAGTAGGAGAGGCTGGGTCACTCCTGAAGATCTAGAGAAGAGTCCTCAGGGACTGCACTGTGATTGACCCACAGTCGCCCCATGGTCACTGAAGGATGGGTCAAATGCAGAGAAGTAATTTCCTTACAGGGACAAAAAAAAAATGTACCATAACCTTGCAGTGTGCCTTAGAATCTTCACCGAGAGGTTGTGGAGTTTTTTCTTGTCCCTCTTGTTTCTCCTCTTCCTGATATATAGTCACAAGTTGTGGGTTGAGATTAAATATCTCTGATACAAGTTGCCAAAATATGTTTCTGGTTCCCAAAGCGGTCTTCGGGGCCCCCTTGTGGGCTGTGAAGTTGCTGCAGGGAAGCCCTCTGAGGTGGTCTCTAAAAAGAAACTGACTTTTTTTTATGACAAATATTACTTTAAAACTAATTTTTGCAAAGAGTAAGTGTAGTATTTTAAAATAAATGTATGGAGAAAAACATGCCATCAAAAAACATGACTTTTTAATGCTGTGAAGTTTTATTGTTGGGGGTCCGAGTGGGATTTTTTAAAAATTTAAATGGGTGGGACACTCTTGACTTTGGGAATGGCCTGGGTCGGTGGTTCCTAGAGTGAGGAGGATTCTGTTGCAGATTTACCCACGGCTGGCATTTTTGTCTTTCAAAAACACATACTTTTGTTAACTCTTGATGAGTAGTTTTTGTCTTAACACCAGGACTCGTGTAGACTGTCATCTTGTCACAAAACGGCACGACTGTTGCGTTTTCCTGACCACTGGTTGTTGTGCTGGACCCTGGGAACACCATCAGGCTCCAATGGTAGAACAAGAGGAAGTGTCCAGATTAAAACATGGATGATGGATTTTTTTTTGCAGTAGTAAATCTAATTATCCACAAATAAAGTCTTAGATTTTTTTGCCTCGCTTAAGTATACCATCAGCTTTTAACACACTGACTCAGAGCCTGATTTATAGCTATTTTGTGTTGAAAAGATGTTGGTTGCTGCTCCTCTAACTCTTTGACATGAGGCAGTGAGCTGAAATTTAAAACACCCATTAAAATGAGAGCAGTGTTCAGATGCTAAAGGCCTATAATGTGTTTGGCATGGAGTCAACTGTATGTCCTGACATGATAAACCAGAACCCTGTGTTCAGCACCGGGCCGGTTCAGTCGTAGGCTGCTGTGGTGAAGCCAACACTGCTCCAGGGCCAGTGGCTTGTTTACATACGATTACCACTCATAGCATTCACCAGAGAACCATGTCCGCTGTATGTTTCTGCAAACCACTGATACATATGTTAACCCAGTAGTGCTGCTTCATGTTGTTTTAACATTTCACCAGCATTTTGCACAATGCTATGCTGTGTGCAAAGATTTTACTGCAACACGAATTCTGGAAATGTTGGGACGTTTTTAGAATTTGAATAAAATGGCCCAATATTTAATTCACAATAGAACAGAGATAACATAACAAATGTTTACACTTTTATATTTTTATGCACAAAATGAGCTCATTTCAAATGTGATTCCTGCTTACAGGTCAAGGTAGTTGGAGCAGGGGCAACAAATGACTGAAAAAGCAAGAATTAAAAAATATAAGCTACTACTGACGGTAACTGATCTCAGGTCTGTAACAGGATTAGCCCTAAAGGGAAGTTTTACAGAGGCAGAGTCTCTCAGAGGTAAAGATGGGCAGAGGCTCTCCAATCTGTGAACGAGTGAAGAGGAAAAGTGGAAAACCTTAAAAACAATGTTCCTCAACATCAAATTGCAAAGGAGATCTCATCATCTACAGAGCATGACATCGTCTTCAAATTCAGAGAAACTGTAGAAATCTCTGTGTAAAAGACAAGGCCCAGACCTTTATTGGAGCCCATGGTCTTGGGGCCCTCAGGGGCCTTGCATCTCTCTTCATGATTGTGTCAATGACTTTACTAAATAGGGTCCAGGAATACTTCCAGAAACCACTGTGGGTAAACATAATCTGCAGAGCCAACTAAAGCTCTATCATGCAAAAAGGAAGCCATATGTGAACATGGTCCAGAAGCACCGCCGTGTCCCGGGACAAGGCTTATTTAAGATGAACTGTTTCAAAATGGGACAGTGTCCTATGGTCAGACCTGTCCAAATCTGACATTCTTTTAGGAAATCACAGACGCCGTGTCCTCCGGGCTAAAGAGGAGGAGACCTTCCAGCGAGTTCTCAGCGTTCAGTTCAAAAGCAGCATCTCTGATGGGATGGGGGCATAGGTGCAGACGGGACAGGCCGCTGTGTGTTTTGGAAGGAACTATGAACGCTGAAAGGTTTATAAAGGTTTTAGAGAAACATCTCTAAAACCCAGCTGCTCTTCCTCTGGAAACCTATATCAGGCAAGAATGGGACCAAATTTCAACACCAAAACTCCAGAAACCTATAACCTGGGGTAGAGGGCCTGTAACTCTGGAGCTGTGTTCAGACTGAGTGATTATGTTTTTGTGAGTGGCTTGCTGCTCCTCCTCCCGCTGTGTCAGGAAGTCAACCATCACCAGCGCTCAGATCGATGTGAGTAAACAAACCGTTAATGCATGAGCGCCTTATTACAGGTTAGACATGCACAAGTTCAAGTGGAAAACTACAAGCTGCAGGAAACTCGGCTGGAGGTCGAACACAGCTTCTCTGATAAAAAAACCCTGATGCTGTTTTTGTGAATAAAAAAGAGAGCAAACGCAGTGTGACGTGTAACCATAAAGAATGTGTTTAAAATATCAAAGCAATATTGTATTTATAGGTCAGAAAACAGGGGCTTTAAGGATTTTTTTTTTAAAAAAAGCAGCAGTGTCTTGTGGAGGGAGCAAAACGTTTTCAGAAAAATAACAAATGTGTGTGAGGAATCAGTGGAAACAGAGCTGTACACCTTTTTCGGATAAAAGAATGAGAGCAGACTGAATGTAGAGGGCTTGTTGTTAATTGGTCAGTGCTTCCTGGAGTGGGCGGGGCTTTGTGGAACTGAGTGTTGTGTTTTCAGCCGGAAAAACTCCACATCTAATTTGCTAAAAAAAAAAAGTTACAGTGCACTGACCTGTATATCTATATAAATAAAAGATGATCGATTACAGGCAGATGTTCATAAATGTATATAATGAAACATACAGAAATGTTATATGACATGATATAACAAGTCAGGAGAGTTTGTTTATTTCTATGTTCAGAAAAGTAAGTGACATTATCTGAAAGTTAAATAGTACTACTTAAATAGTAGTAGTTAAATAATTCCTGAGCTCCTGAGGTTGTCCAGTTCTTGTTTTTATTTCAAAGTAACTCATGAAACTAATCAGTAATCTAATTTTTTCCCAGAGTTGCCCAACACTGACCATAGTACTGATAATATTTAATAAACAGTAGCAGTAGTAGTTTCAGTAGCAGTAAGTATTTTCTTAAGTTGACTTTATTTCAATACTTTTTTCAGTAATATTGTCTGCTGAGGACTTTTACTTGAGTACAATTCTTCTTCCTCCTCTGGTTCCCATTGGTATGTTCTTGTAACTAACCTGTGTGTTCTTCTTTGTCTTGCCTCTTGCATTAGTAATTTCATCATTTACATCGTCTTCTCTCTCCAAATCCATCAACCTCACAGTCTTTCACAGATCCTACACAACATTTCCTCTCTGAACCGTGTTGTTGTGAAAAGTAGCTGCAGTAGGTGAGTGCAGCCAGCAGAGGGTGCCAAAGCCAGATTACCTCATTGAACCAAGGTTAGAGAAGGATTGCAGAGTTTACTTTTGACTAATTTCTCTTTCAGGATCTGTGATATGGAGGACCTGTAAGCTGCCACGCGAAAAGGAATAATGCTTTTATTAAAAGAGTTTTTAAAAGAGCCTTTAATAAATGGATTACTAAATGCTTTTATTAAAAGAGTTTTTAAAAGTTTATTTAATAAAGAGATTACTAAATACTTTTATTAAAAGAGTTTTTAAAAGAGCATTTAATAAATGGATTACTAAATGGTTTTATTAAAAGAGTGTTTAAAAGAGCATTTAATAATTGGATTACTAAATGCTTTTATTAAAAGAGTTTTTAAAAGAGCCTTTAATAAATGGATTACTTAAATGGTTTTATTAAATGAGTTTTTAAAAGAGGATTAATAAATGGATTACTAAATGGTTTTAATAAAAGAAGGATTAATAGTGTTATTCATTAATCCATTTAGGAAACCGATTTCTAAATGTATTTACAAAACCTTTTCGGAAAAGCATTTGCACATTGACATTATTAGCTTCTCCGATTAGCTTCTCCTTTTAGCTTTTCCGTGGCGCTCCTGGTCCTCCTGGCTAAGGTTAAATAAAAGAAAAAGAAAAGTGATGTAACGAGCTCTGTGATTGGTCAGAGCTACTCGCACTCTGATAAAAAAAAAAAAAAAGCAAAACATGAAGCCTTCAGTAACAGTAGCAGCATATAACTCTGCACAGAAGCTGGATTATTCCTACACTGAAGTGACTGTTGCAGATACTAATAAACAACATTGCCATGCTTTGTTCAGATGAACGCTTTGACCTATTCTTGGTGAAAAAACTGAGGCCCAGAGCAAAGGAGAAGATGTGTCACATGTCATTTTGCTCACAGCTCATTGGTCCATGTTGGTTTCTCAGTCTCTAATGCTGCTGTAGGAGTATTGGACCCACCCTTACCCACCAAGGATGCAAACAAAGACATATATCTGTCTGTTATGCGTATTAAAAGACTGTTGGGATGGACAAAGGCGTAGGTTAATTATCTGGTCCCATCTGGGGGACCTACGCCTTTGTCCATCCCAACAAAGTTATGCTGTATAAAAAGACTTTATCACTTGATCACTTGAGTGATAAAGTCTTTTAAAAGGCGTAGGTTAATTATCTGGTCCCATCTGGGGTGTGGGCCAGTACCAGGTTTCTGCTTCTTATCACAGAAGAGAGGAGGCCTCTTCTGGCATATTTTTTGGTCTGCAGTTCGTATAGGACAGATATATGTCTTTGTTTGCGTCCTTCGTGGGTAAGAGCAGACTTCTGTCTCCTAAAGGAAATGTCCATTTTTTTAGAATTTCAGCAGTGGTCCAATACTCCTACACTGCCTTCACGTGACATGGGAAAGATGATATTTTCCACTTGTAAATAAAAAATTACGAGTTGTTGTGTTCAAGCTGCTGTTGTGGTCGTAGCATGATAAAAAAATGGCAGACAGAAACTTTATCTTGAAATGCTCCATGGGTAAAACAGTCCTGGATTTATTAATTCATCTGCTAGAACAAGAACAGGATGGATCAAAACTCAAACAGTAATGTGCTGTATTTTGTTTGATTATGAATCATACAGTCATTTTAAGGACAGAACTGTGTTAAAATTACTATGTTAAATTTGTATATGCTACATAATTAAACAATGAGCTAACCTGAGTAAAATCATTTATTAGCCTACGCATTTCATACCATCCACAATTTCTTCGCTGCTCTTCATCATTTTGAAAGTCCGTCAAATCCAACCTCATCTCTGCAACTCGGGCTATCGAAATTATCTTTGAGTTCTCCGCTGGAAATTACGACAAAACGGGGCGTTAATGTGCAAATTTGACCTCAGCAAGTGATATTTTCCATAATTCCCATAGCACACGAATGCAGCATAAACCAGACCTGACCCTGCTCCAGACCAGGGCAGCTGTGTGGAGTCTGTTACTGTATAAACAGTGTAGAGCAGGGGTGTCCAAACTAAGGCCCGGGGTCCAAATGCGGCCCGCTAACCATTTCTTTTTGGCCTTCAGGGTTCATTCTCAATTGTCCCACATTGCCACAGGTAGTTTTTACTGCAAGGTTTGAAGCACAGGTAAAAAGCTTCATATTTGTGTGAGATGGACCTGGTATTAAGGAAGAATAAATGGAAACTGGTGCTTGGTGCTGGTCCCAAGCCTGGATAAATGTGGGGATGTAAAGGGCACCAATAGTAAAACCTATCCCAGAGTATCCATGAGAATGATTAACTGTGAAGACTAGGGATGTAACGATTCACTGAAATCACGATTCGATTCACGATTTTCTGTTCACGATTACGATTTTTATTAGCAGACTTAGTTGCAGTATAATTATTTTTACAGAGCCTATTTGTGTCTCCTTATCAAACTTAAATTGTTGTACATTTCATAATTACTGAGATGTAATTAAAAAAGTAGATATTAAAACAATAACATGTAAAAATTACAAACAAGCCTCGTTTGTAGAGTGCTAGCGTCTCAGCTAACTTAGCTAGGTTAGATGGGTGCTGACGTCGCTTGTGAATTACTGCCACAAACAATAACTTACACAAAATCAATAACACATGAACAGAATGCATAGAAAATACACTTTAACACAATGGTACTTACAAGGTCAACAACAAAACCGCCAGGTCTGCATCCGCATTGCACCCTTCTCTTTCTTTGAGCCCTCGCCATTCTGTAAAAGCCTTGCCGAGATTGACCGGTTTCCTCTTCCTCGTCTCCTCAGACAAAGGCTTCCTCTGCCTTTTTGCCGGTTCAGCCATGAATGAAGAAATAAAAGCCAACACAGATTTGTTTTTATAGCTATGCGGCTGTATGTATTGGAGTGCCGTAAAGCAGTTTGTCAATCTCGCGAGAACTTAGACCAGACTCGAGACTCAAACAAGCGGCTCCGGGTCGGTGGCGCTCAATATTGCATGGGCGGTTTTCCGTCTAGAGCCAGCAGGGGGACGTGATGGACGCTTCGATCACCCCACTACAAGTGATTTAAAGTTACACTGTGTAACTTTTCTCCTAAATATGTGGGGCATACTGACTTGTTTTTGTGATTTTTTGAGCGATTATAAGGCCTGAGGTGCGATCTGTTGCTCCGAGCGGGGCTTCTGTACTGAGAAACCGCCCTCGCAACTTGGCCGGGAGCACTCCGCTGTTGAGGAAAAGTCACATGACAGGGAACGACTTGCTTTACGGCATTCCCTTCTGCTCTTATACCTGAGGTGCAGTATAACCATGAAGCTACTTTTAGCGTTGTTATTTTCGCCAGTTCGTCAGGGCCGAAGGACACAAGAAGATGAAGACAATGTCGGACGAGGCAAGAAAAAGAAAATGTGAAAGGGACCGCACCAGATCGCAGACAAGAGTCAACATCGGACAGACTTTTGCTCGCTGGCGTCAGATGAGAGACAGAGAAGGCTGCAAATCAGATCACGTTTTTGCTTCTTTATTGTTGGGCAGGTAAATTAGCCTCTTTATTTTTTCTTTAGAACGTGCTTTTTCATACAGTTATTAGTTGTTTTTACTGCGACCATTGCGCGATATTTGTTGATAAGCTAACGCTAGCGCTAACTCTAAACTAAACTAAAGTTGAAACAATGATGGAAATAGACGCACGCTCGCACAGTTTCAGAAGGAGGAGGGGCCCTAGTGTTTACGTTTTGCGACAGTGCAGTGGCACCTGTGGCCTCTAGAGGTGCAAGACCGGGAAACTTACACAATGTAACTTTAACCATCATCATAAAGACTTTGAAACTGATTGGTTAAGGCAAAAAAGTGACTTAGTTCCCCTTTAAGAGTATCAGTTGTATTCTCCCACCTCCGGAGTTAACATGATAAAAGCTAATGAATATGAATGCGTACACTGCGAGCTCATGAGTGCTATCTCTTATCATTCTTCAGATTAGTCAATTCCCCTGAACCTGCGCCAAGGACACGCTTTCACAAATATGAAGAGTCTGATAGATAAGATTAGATCCCAGCGCCGTGGCCATTTTTAACCGTTTGCTCCTCATCATTTGTCGCCCGTTGCAAAAGAAAAAAAAATCAATTCTGAAGGAAAGAGACTATCCTCAGGCCAACATACATTACAGGCGAGTTATTAAAATGAATATATCTATTAGCGGCTTTTGGTCTCCGGAGAGCGTCGCGAGCAGAGATATATACTCTAATTTTCCTGTTCATTTTGCGGATGTCAGATCAATCAACGCGGCATCCCCACTCAAGGTGAAAGCCATCAAAATGTCATTGGCCCCTTTTTGTCAATGATTCACCAGAATGAGAGCAGACAAACAGACAAACAGCAGCGACGGCGGACGAGTTACAGAGAAAACAACATCTGCCTGCTCTGTGGTTTATAGACATGAGCCCAAAAAAGCAGAGGTGGAATGAAATAAAAGTACAAGTACTCAACATCGCTTCACAGTTTTATATATTTACTATATATATAGCGGCCCTGGGGCAGACTGACGGAGACGTGGCTGCCATTCTGTGCCTATAGCCTTTCCGACCTAGCCAGACTGAGGCCCAATTCACACTGAATACGTTACGTGTCCCAAATAGAACAAATAGAAACCAGTCAAGTCAATGCATGAGTTCACACCGGCTCCACTGCAGCGCTATGATAAAAATAGAAATTGAGTCTATTTTTGACGGATGCTGGAGCCGTCCTGCATAAAGTTGGACAGAGCAGATCGAGGCAGACAGGAAGTCAGACCCAGGACCAGTGAAGAGGATCCGGTAAATTTCAAAACGCTTTAGGAGGCTCTTGCTCACATCGCTGTAAACATTACAGTCTTCATTGAGAACACGGGTCACAAACGAGACCGAACAGCATTAAACATGAGTAAAAATAAAGTATTTTTATACGTAGCGTCCTTAGCCAGGGTTGAAAGTTTATATTTTTGTGACTTTTGGGCTTCAACCGTGGTTAAATCTCCATATAATCTCTAAATGAGCTGGAGATCGTGGTCAGGGGCAAATGTGGCTTTTTATATGCGGTTCTCTATTTACATGGTTGTTACTGTGTGAACTTATAACTTCCAGCTTAGATAGATAGATAGATAGATAGATAGATAGATAGATAGATAGATAGATAGATAGATAGATAGATCTTTATTGTCATTGCATATATACAACAAAACTTTGTTGGAGCAATTCAGTTGCAGTTAAGTACATAGATAAAAAAATAAATAGACAAACACACACCCAGCACGCCCATTCAACATTCAGACCCATTCAGTGTCATCGTACAGTAGAATAAATATTAATTAGTCTTTATTTGTTTCGAGCAGCTGAAGACAAATATACAGTACATACAGAATTATAAATACTAGGGATGCACCGCTACCACTTTTTTTCAAACCGATACGAGTACGAGTACTTCCATTTGAGTACTCGCCAATACCGAGTACCGATACGAGTACTTATATAGGGGTTACTTTATAGTTTATACAGTCACACTGCTGTATCTCATTCATCCCATACCATGTCGTCTTTTTGCCGTCTATCCCCGCTCTGCGATGCTAAGTTATTTTTACAACAGAGTGGTTTGAACACAGCTAACCATGGCTAAAATTTGCTCAATATGGACATGTTATACCTCATTTTAAAGCTTAGATTCTCCTCTATTCAATCGCTAAAATAATTTTAAAGACAGATTGAGCATCTGCGCATAACCAGCGGAGATTCGCCAAGACATAGAGCAGCTAACACAGCAGCTAACACAATTAGCAACGGTACTTCTTAAGCTTTATCAGACAACAACTGCTTCGCGCTTATATCATTTTCAGGACAACTAGGGCAACAAAAGGACAACAGCTTAAGTTTTAAAACTCACATATGATTTGGGATCAGTCTGGTTGAGCAGAATGTAAACTCAGCTTTGCTTTTATCTCCATACAGTTCACTTTGAAATCCAACCACAGGTTTCTCACTGCTCAGCTGAGAGGGGAAGGTCACGTGCCAGCGCTGTAAAGTGGTATCGGTTGTTGGTATCGGGCCACTTTTATGAATACGAGTACGAGTACTTGGCCATGGTATCAGTACCGATACCCGATACTGGTATCGGTATCGGTGCATCCCTAATAAATACATTGAAAACTGTTTCTTTTAAGGCTCGAAAAGGAGTGGGAGGAAGAAAACTTATTTAATCCCACCCCTATATTACATAGAACAAATCAGAACAACTTATTTTTAGCTTCCTGCTCGTACCAGAATAATAACAAAACATGTTTACATTTCCAGAAATATAAATAACAAAAAATAGTAAGGCATTTCAGGCAAATCAATTTTAAATAATAGATAGCTGCATAGATAAAGACATATATATATAAAATATAGAATATCTGTTATTGCAGAACAGTTAACATAAATAAAAGAAATATGCTTTCACATATGTACATGCATATAAAACATATAACATGTATTTTTACAGGTCACGACAGTCAGAGAGCATTTTGTAAACTCGATCATCTCCCGTGAACTTTTGGTCTCGCAGCTGGCTCTGGTCGGAGATTTTTTTTATGACAATAAACACAGGAGACACAAAAATAAACAAACTACAGATAATACACAACAAAAATAAGTAAAAATGGTAGGAAGAGAATAACAAAAAAAAAAAAAAAACACACACAAAAAAAAAAAATACAAAAAGTATTGTTGAAAATCTTAAGGGCATAAACAATAATATTCTTTCAAACAAATAAAATTAGAAATATCACTTCTAAGGGGAAACTGGAGACAACAGGACTCTTTCCTTTACAGCAGACAAAAAAGGATTCCATTGTTTATAAAATGCGTTGGTTTGTCCTCGCAAAGAGAACTTTATCTTCTACTCAGTGTGAATATGGTGCAACTCTTCCGGTTCTATATAAAAAAGTTAGTCTGATACCTCATGGTTTAAGTTTCATGGGCGGAGCAATGGGAGGCAGTGCACCATTGACCTGTATCTTAAACAAACATGGAGCTTATGAAAAATTGTTGCCAGTTTTGCCATTAAAACGCCAGAATACGGCGTACTCTGAGCAGCTCTGTTCCTTGTTTGTGAACGGGGACAGCAGCAGAAGCCAATAAATTTTATGTTTTTGCACATTATTTGAATTACGCAATTCTACTTTAATTTTAGGGTTTTTGTTTGGCAGCCGCAGCTGACAGTCATTTACTGTTTTTTAGTTTAACCCTAAAAATTAAGTAAATGTCTGTAAAATAATCGTATTTTTCCTTTAACTTTGAGCATTGTCACTTTGTTAACGGTGTTTACTTCTAATTTCATGGTAAAAATCTGTAAAATTAATTTTATTTCTCACAAAACTCTGAATATTGTCACTTTTTTAAGGGGTTACTCCTAATATTATGGTAAAAATCTATAAAATAAAGTTGTTTTCTTGTAAAACTCTGAGTATTGTCATTTTATTGAAGGTGTTTACTTCTACTGTTATGGTAAAAATCTGTAAAATTATGGTAATTTCCTTTAGAAATGTTGATATTGGCACTTTAATGAAGGTATTTGATCATAATAATACAGGGAAACATCTGTAAAATAATGGTAATTTCCCTTTTTTCCACATCCGTAAATTTAGTGTTTTTGCACATATTTTAAGTTTACGGTACGGACTTTAATTTTAGGGTACTTGTTTGGCAGCCTGAGCTGACAGTCGTTTACCTTCTTTTTACGATTTTTTCTTTTTACAGTGCAGTTGTACAAAGACTTGTGGAGAAAGTGGGTTTGTTTGAATGTGGTGGTTACGTGGGACGTCAGAGGGACTTTACTGTTGTTAAAATGGAAACAGGACGAAGACAAAAATCCCACAGAGGACTGGACAACAACGAGGACTTCAGCAGAACCAACAGGCTGACGAAGGAAAGCACTAAACGCTATTAATCAGCTCAAGAGATGTTAATAAAATAGTTGGCGCCATCTTTGTTATTTCTGATAGGAGATTATCTTCTGCTTCTGTTCGCTGCAGATAAACGGGATCCACAATTGCACAAACACATAACTCTTGGCTGAAGTATCTTGCCCAAGAAAACCATGACAGTATGAACTGGAGAGATCAAACCACCAACCTTCAGGTTTTAGGACAACAGTGCTACCTCCTGAGCCACTGTCAGCCCAGGTTTATTACACTGTTGCTCATAAAGTTGGAATAATTTTGCCATAAGGTTGGAATAAAATATGTTTTACCAAAAAGTGAACTTTATATGTAATCACTGCACCTGCTCAAAGCTAATAACTGATGTGTATAAAGAAGAATTATTTCTGAAAACAAAATTATTCAAACTTTATGGGCAACAGTATAAAGAGGTTGTTTAATCACAGTCAGATACTTAGAGTTTTTTTTAAGTGCATTTGAAAGTGAGTACTTTAGTAGAAATTGTGTCATGTGACTGTGATACTTTTATTTCAGAACATTTTTGCCTCTTATTCTGCACTTTAGTTGATAGAACTTAAAAAATGTAAAAAAAAAATGATGTAAAAAAAATGTAAAAATGGTCTTATAAAACATCTGTGGCAATTGATACTTTTTAGTAAAAGCTAATTCTCCTACAACTCAAATTCAAGATAAATAAATAATAATCTGTCTTTTAAATTAAATAAAAAAATATATATACTTATTTTATTGTGTATTTTCTGTTCAAAATAAATAATAATTTTCAACTCAAAGTACAAAGAAAAAATAATGAAATAATTTTAATCTTAAGACCCATTTTTATTCTCTGGCTTTTAACTCAGTATGAGTTGTGTGGTCCTTATTATTTCATTGTTTTTATGTATTTGTTATTTTATTGTACTGCTCGTAATTGGTTTAACTGGTTCTTATTGTTTTAATGGGGACCAGCAGATAAATAGAGGAATAGTTAGTTATTGTTTTATGTGCAGCACTTTGTCTTCTTTGTAAAATGTGCTATACAAATAAAGTAGATTTGAATTTGGATTAATAACTCCCCTTTATTATCTAAAATTATATATACACCTATATAATATAATATTAAAGGGATATTCTTTAGCAATTTGACCTTTTCATCAGTCAGTGAGACACTTGGGCTTTTCTAATCATAGGATTCAATACTTTAATATGAAAAGATTGCAAATATTTAGTTGGAAATAAATTATGAAGTACTTTGCCACTACTGTCCAACAAAAGACTCAAGGAAATGCAACTTACAGTGCCATAAAGGCTGATCATAAAAGTCAGCTGGTCTCACAAGTGCAAAGATCCAGTGGAACAGATTAGATAAATGGGACAAACTTTGCTCAGAGCAGTCAGAAGGATTGGGTGAAAGAAGAGGAAACAACTCGGGATACAATGTGGTTGAAAATGCACTTAACAGGACTCTTGTGTCTGCTCTGGGCTTCGGTAGTTCTGGCGTTGCCGGTGAACAAACAGAGGCAGAAGCTGTTGCTCGTGTCGTTCGATGGATTTCGGTGGGATTACGACCGGAACGTGGACACGCCGAACCTGGACCGCATGGCCAAGGACGGAGTGAAGGCTCAGTACGTGACGCCGCCGTACCTCACCATCACCAGCCCCACGCACTTCACCCTGCTCACAGGTAACACCCCTGACCACGCACTTCACCCTGCTCACAGGTAACACCACTGCCACGCACTTCACCCTGCTCACAGGTAACACCACTGACCACGCACTTCACCCTGCTCACAGGTAACACCCCTGACCACGCACTTCACCCTGCTCACAGGTAACACCCCACGCACTTCACCCTGCTCACAGGTAACACCCCTGACCACGCACTTCACCCTGCTCACAGGTAACACGCCACGCACTTCACCCTGCTCACAGGTAACACCACTGACCACGCACTTCACCCTGCTCACAGGTAACACCACTGACCACGCACTTCACCCTGCTCACAGGTAACACCACTGACCACGCACTTCACCCTGCTCACAGGTAACACCCCTGACCACGCACTTCACCCTGCTCACAGGTAACACCACTGACCATGCACTTCACCCTGCTCACAGGTAACACCACTGACCACGCACTTCACCCTGCTCACAGGTAACACGCCACGCACTTCACCCTGCTCACAGGTAACACCACTGACCACACACTTCACCCTGCTCACAGG
Organism: Bostrychus sinensis; assembly: GCA_020698575.1. Lineage (NCBI taxonomy): Eukaryota > Metazoa > Chordata > Actinopteri > Gobiiformes > Eleotridae > Bostrychus > Bostrychus sinensis. The sequence goes on along the minus strand of CM036253.1, from coordinate 4,286,050 downwards.
TAACACCACTGACCACGCACTTCACCCTGCTCACAGGTAACACCCCTGACCACGCACTTCACCCTGCTCACAGGTAACACCACTGACCACGCACTTCACCCTGCTCACAGGTAACACCACTGACCACGCACTTCACCCTGCTCACAGGTAACACCACTGACCACGCACTTCACCCTGCTCACAGGTAACACGCCACGCACTTCACCCTGCTCACAGGTAACACCACTGACCACACACTTCACCCTGCTCACAGGTAACACCACTGACCACGCACTTCACCCTGCTCACAGGTAACACCCCTGACCACGCACTTCACCCTGCTCACAGGTAACACCACTGACCACGCACTTCACCCTGCTCACAGGTAACACCACTGACCACGCACTTCACCCTGCTCACAGGTAACACCACTGACCACGCACTTCACCCTGCTCACAGGTAACACCACTGACCACGCACTTCACCCTGCTCACAGGTAACACCCCTGACCACGCACTTCACCCTGCTCACAGGTAACACCCCTGACCATGCACTTCACCCTGCTCACAGGTAACACGCCACGCACTTCACCCTGCTCACAGGTAACACCCCTGACCACGCACTTCACCCTGCTCACAGGTAACACCTCTGACCATGCACTTCACCCTGCTCACAGGTAACACCCCTGACCACGCACTTCACCCTGCTCACAGGTAACACCCCTGACCACGCACTTCACCCTGCTCACAGGTAACACCACTGACCACACACTTCACCCTGCTCACAGGTAACACCCCTGACCATGCACTTCACCCTGCTCACAGGTAACACCCCACGCACTTCACCCTGCTCACAGGTAACACCACTGACCACGCACTTCACCCTGCTCACAGGTAACACCACTGACCACGCACTTCACCCGGCTCACAGGTAACACCCCTGACCACGCACTTCACCCTGCTCACAGGTAACACGCCACGCACTTCACCCTGCTCACAGGTAACACCACTGACCACACACTTCACCCTGCTCACAGGTAACACCCCTGACCATGCACTTCACCCTGCTCACAGGTAACACCCCACGCACTTCACCCTGCTCACAGGTAACACCACTGACCACGCACTTCACCCTGCTCACAGGTAACACGCCACGCACTTCACCCTGCTCACAGGTAACACCACTGACCACACACTTCACCCTGCTCACAGGTAACACCCCTGACCATGCACTTCACCCTGCTCACAGGTAACACCCCACGCACTTCACCCTGCTCACAGGTAACACCACTGACCACGCACTTCACCCTGCTCACAGGTAACACCACTGACCACACACTTCACCCTGCTCACAGGTAACACCCCTGACCACGCACTTCACCCTGCTCACAGGTAACACCCCTGACCACGCACTTCACCCTGCTCACAGGTAACACCCCTGACCACGCACTTCACCCTGCTCACAGGTAACACCCCTGACCACGCACTTCACCCTGCTCACAGGTAACACCACTGACCACGCACTTCACCCTGCTCACAGGTAACACCCCTGACCACGCACTTCACCCTGCTCACAGGTAACACCCCACGCACTTCACCCTGCTCACAGGTAACACCCCTGACCACGCACTTCACCCTGCTCACAGGTAACACCCCTGACCATGCACTTCACCCTGCTCACAGGTAACACCCCTGACCACGCACTTCACCCTGCTCACAGGTAACACCCCTGACCACGCACTTCACTCTGCTCACAGGTAACACCCCTGACCATGCACTTCACCCTGCTCACAGGTAACACGCCACGCACTTCACCCTGCTCACAGGTAACACCACTGACCACGCACTTCACCCTGCTCACAGGTAACACCACTGACCACGCACTTCACCCTGCTCACAGGTAACACCACTGACCACACACTTCACCCTGCTCACAGGTAACACCCCTGACCACGCACTTCACCCTGCTCACAGGTAACACCCCTGACCACGCACTTCACCCTGCTCACAGGTAACACCCCTGACCACGCACTTCACCCTGCTCACAGGTAACACCCCTGACCATGCACTTCACCCTGCTCACAGGTAACACCACTGACCACGCACTTCACCCTGCTCACAGGTAACACCCCTGACCATGCACTTCACCCTGCTCACAGGTAACACCCCTGACCATGCACTTCACCCTGCTCACAGGTAACACCACTGACCACGCACTTCACCCTGCTCACAGGTAACATCCTCGCACTTCACCCTGCTCACAGGTAACACCACTGACCACGCACTTCACCCTGCTCACAGGCAACACCCCACACACTTCACCCTGCTCACAGGTAACACCACTGACCACCAATGTTGGGGTTATATGTTAGAGTACTCAGATTACTTTTTTAAAGTAATGTAACACGTTTTGTGAGCCAAGTAATCTAGTACTGAGTTACTTTTTACACGTTCATCAGCCCTGTGTTTCTACTTCAGTGGCTGCAGTCTGCAGACAGAGCGGGGCTGCTGTGACTGTTCTGATTGGTTAATAAGTCACACATGGTTTTGTAGGTGATCAAAACATTCAAAAGTTCCTGGTGCCATGCGGCTAATACACAGGACTACATGATGCACAGCAGGAGTGGAGTAGTTCATGATTCTCCATATTGACAACAGCAGTAACAGAGGTGGAGCAGTCACAGATGGCACTGTAGATTTTATAAGAAGAGACACAGAGCCAAAAGCTGCTGAACAACAACAGCGACTCGTGGATATGTTTGGGAGCTGATGGCAGGATGGGGGGTTGTCTGTAACGTGGAGAGTACAATGTCAACGTCAAGCTCTGGCTGTGGGTGAATAGGTTTAGGCTGCTCTGTGTTCCTAGTCTTGCTGGATCAGCTGAGCTACTGTGCGTTTATGCTGTGACTTGGGCAGTAATCTGTGGCAATTTTCTTGAGTGCAAAGCTAATGTTTTGGACCATCTTGTAATTGTATATACAGTAGTTGGGTCTTGTTTTCGGGTCGAGCCTGGCTCTGCTGTGCCCGATTGTAACAGCTTGAACCTGGGTTTGGAGCAGGAGGCAGTGCGTTGGTCTGGAACTGTGCTCATGGCATCAGCTGTGATGGCTTTAAACAGCTTCACTTTCCTGGTTTTTATACTGAAAGTTACAGCTGACAATGCTTCAGCTTGACAATGATCTGAAGCGACTGATGGTAGGAGGAGGCTGTAGCCCGAGCCTCGTGTCACTGATGACATTACAACTTAATTAACTCTGGTGTGGGCTTCATGAATGTTGAAAATAACAAACAAACAAATACAATAACGGTGCGTGTGAGCATTTGTGTGTACTGTTAATTAAAGTGGACGGGTGGTAATGTACGAGTACTCTAACGCAGTTACAGGTTGAGAAAAGTAACGCATTAGAGAACCGTATTTTCCGCACTATAAGGCGCACCTAAAAGCCTTTAATTTTCTCAAAAACCGACAGTGCGCCTTATAATCCGATGCGCCTTATATATGGATCAATGTTGGTTAATTATGGCTACCGTATTCAGGCGTCGCCGAAGTGACAGCGGTAAAAACGGTAAAGGGGAATTCCAGTCCCAGCTGTTCATGTGTGCCATAGGCGTGTTTATGGATCCTGCCGCAAAAGAACAAGGAGGCGTGGCCTTTGCTCCATCTCAGTAGAAGAGTTGCGACATTGAGGGACAGAAAACTGAGCGCTCGAACGCTGTTCATGTAGCTTTGAACTGTGACAAATGGAGTTGGAAATACATTGTTTTCAACGAAGGCGGCGCAAATAAGAGCTACCGGTACGTACGCTACCGTATTGTGACTGCACTTACTTGTTTTGGGAGTGAACGGAGTTGTAAGAACACTGGTTTGTATTCTATTAATAGTTTATTAAAAGTTTGACTGACTGACTTATCTGACTGTTTTATTGACATTCCCTTTAGCGCAGCTTCATCTAGTGGATGCGCCTTATAATGCGGTGCTGCCCTATATATGAAAACAGTTTTAAAATAGGCCATTCATTGAAGGTGCGCCTTATAATCCGATGCGCCTTATAGTGCGAAAAATACGGTACTCATTAGTTTTTAGGAGCAGTAAGTAACGCTACCCAACACTGCTGACCACTCCCCAGCACTTCCCTCTGCTCACAGGTAACACCACTGTTAATGGTAATGTTACAAGTTTGGCTTCAGTCTAATGCAATGGAAACAGTAAAATGCAATGTTTTTATTCACAAAACAATCTACATTTTCAAGACTTTATTGTAATTGTCATAAATAACAATAAAATGACAGAGCATCAGTCGACACAGGCACAGAGTCTAGTGCAAGTAATAAGTGCAATTTCATAAAGTGCATAATAAGGCACATCGTTATCAGCAACAGCACAGCATGGAAACTACAAAATGCAGCAGTAAAGAAAGCAGGTGTGTGAGGAGAAACAGCAGGGAGCCCTGTGAGGGAAGCGCTGTCCCAGAGTTGTAAAGGAGAGACTCTGGATGTCTGAGGCAGGAGAAGTTTATTTACCATCAGTACGGGACCTGGAGACAGTGAACACTCGACACATTGTGATAGTATTGGCCATTCAAGTTTGGCTATGCTTCCACTGTAGCGGGAGAGAGAAGTCTGAATTTAAGGCCTGTCAGGATTTTTGGGTGAAAGCATCAGAGAGGACGATGATTCAGAAGTGTAATCAAGTCAGAAGGTTTATTCAGTAAAAACACAGGTAAGGTTACAGTCAGCAGAATGAGCGCGCTCCAAAAAGAGGAGTGTCCTAAGCTTTTTATACTATGTATGACGATGTATGACGATCTCTGCATAGCATTATCTTCTTGGCTTCGAGTAACTTTTTTGTGCATAGGGCAGGGCCACAAAAAGTCCTCAGTTTCTGCAGAGTCTTCCCACCATCGACAGGAGCCCCCCCTGCAACCTTGGGTCCGATAACTTTGTAGCACGCTCCTTATTTGTGCCATATTTGGAATGCACCTAAGAGTAGAGTGACCTTAGAGTGAAAGAAGAAAAACATCACATAAAATAAAAGTATTATTATTACTAATATTGAAGCGTTATTAACCTTAGCAGTAGTACATCAAAATATAAGTTTAATGGTAATACGCAAAGCTAAATATAGAAATATTCAATAGGCCTTAAAAAGTTCTAAATTTGCAAAGATGTGAACTGTTGTAAACAGGTCTCAAATATGTCTTGTACATTAGATGCAACTACCTAGAATGTAAACTTTCACTCAAAGGCATTTTATCAGCGCCAATACGAGAGCTCAGACCTTTTCTCTGCCGCAAATGTTTTTTTGTTTTCTGCATGCTTACAAAATAGGTCTTATTTTTCTTGAACCGTAGCCTTGTTTTGTTTTTTTACTTATTGAAGCCTGCAGAAACCCTGAATGCAAAGTCCAGTTCACAGTTATTACAGTTGTGGACAATGGAGCATGATGGGTAAGGATTAAGTGGGTGGAAGTCGGGGAAAGTAGAGGCTGTTGGACATTCTAGTTCTGGCCCAGATGGAGCTGTACCTCTGTCCTGGGGGAGGAGGAGGTGGAACAGTCCATGTGCTGGGTGGGACCGGTCTGTTGTGGTGGTGTGTGTACCTACGCAGGCAAAGGGAGGGGTACACTTTCTCTTGGAATATGAGATACAGACATGGTTATTGTTTATGCTTCATTGAGAATTTTTTTTTGTCCAATCAGTGTCCTGGATGGAGATGGAACTATAGGAAGTCCCATTGCAGTCATTAGCTTCCCATCAAAATCCAAAACACTCTTGCTAACAAATAAATAACCAATGTTGGCCAAAACATTTTTATCATTAGATTTGTGAGTATTTAAAATTTTTAACCCTGTAAGCATCAAAGAGGACGATGATTCAGAAGTGCAGTCAAATCAGAAGGTTTATCTGAAAGAATAGAGAGAGCGTGTGTCCTAAGTTTTTATATTGCGTATGACGATCTCAGCATAGCGTTATCTTCAGGGCCACAAAAGTTCTCAGTTCAGCAGAGCGTTATCTTCTTTGTCTTCCTGAACCTCCCGTGCAGGGCTGGGCGGCGGGGGTTCACACCTGCAGCCTTGAGTCTGATAACTTTGTAGCAACTTCATTGGTTATGTGTGCAGTTTTATGAATGAACAATGCACCCAACTTACAATGGAAAAGCACCACATACGACTCAAATATTATTATTACTAATGCTGAGCTGTTATTAACGTTAGCAGTAGCACATCAAAATATAAGCTATATGTAGAGATATTTAATAACCCTCAGGCCCTCCTTAAAAAAAACTCACATTATCTTTATTAAAACTCTTTTAGATCTCTGGGTCACATTTAAGAATATAAAAAATTAAGAAAAAATACTTCTCTCTGACCTCTGTCCTTATCGAACACAGCAAAAGTGAGTTTATTTTCATATTTTTAACCCTCTAAATGCCAGTTCATTTACACAATTCCAACAGATTTGTAACTAAAACATAAATTATTTAATACTTAAAGATGCAAAGTGTTTTTTGTTTGTGCATGTGTGTGTATTTTTTAGCCTCTGACTGAAAGGATTACAGAGGAATTAACCCTTTAGGTGCCAGAGTTTGTTTTTTATATGCAGCTTTTTGACATCCAAAATTGAAAATAATTAGAGATAGAGTCTTACTGTTGAGAGAAATGTTCATGAATGTAGTAATTATAAGCATCTAATTTGCATCGTCATTATCAGGCAGACGTGCTGAATTATGTTATTTTCAGTAAATACAAGATGATGAACCTCTATAGCCTCTAATGTCCCATAACTAGTAAACTGTGAGGAAATAGAAATGCAGAATGTAAACATATAGGGCGCATTTTGCAAAGTCTGTCATTAACTGGCAGCAGGTTCATCAAACTGCTGTATCCACTCCTGATAAACTTCCTCCTCTCATCAGCGCTGTTGCTAGTCCTGTTTATGTTAGCCTCGCTGCTATCACCCCTGCCTCTCCCCACGCCTTTCTCTTCGCCCACCTCTGCCTCCTCTCCCTCGTCTGCAGGGAAAAGTGCACGGACGAACAGAGCGTGCTCGGTGTAGACTTATTTCACTCAAAACTGCACTGTTCCCGAGTTCACTCCCAGAGGCTGCCGAGGCTCCGTGCTGCCCTGCGGGACCAAGTCGCAGGACGGCATCCTCGCGCACACATTTCCCACTCAAAGCCGCATTATTACCGACCTTACGTTCACTCCCAGGGCCAGAGAAACTAAATGCACACCAGCCTCTGTCACCTACAGCGGGAAAAGTGACTGTAAGCATAGCTCCAGCAGCGCCACCAAGAGGTAGGGTCTGTTTTGTTCATCAGAGCAATTCTGCGACAAGCAACATTTCTGTATTACAATGGCAGCAGAGTGAAAATAAGTGATTTTAATGGAAGTCAATGGGACCAAAAAGGGCTTTAGAAAGAAGAGGGTGAGTTTTTTTTTCTAGACAGCAAACTTTTTTTTTTTTTTTTTTTTTTTCTTTGCTTTTAGCCGTGACGCTAAAATTCTAAAGCTCATTTATTAATGAACATCTTTGTCAAATATCATCACCTTAGCATAAGAAATTACGGAAGCGCATAGTAGTCACAAAAAAAAAAAAACTATCTCGTAATTACGAGAAACTATCTCGTAATTACGAGAAAATAAGTCATAATTACGAGATAGTTTTCTCGTAATTCTGAGAAACTATCGCGTAATTACGAGATAAAGATCAACGTACCCTTTAGGACATTGAATGGCGCCCGTCACAGTAACCAGTATGAGACAAAGGTTTTTTAGCAATAGGATGTAAATACATGGAATGCCCTGCCAGCCTCTGTTGTAACTGCTCTAAGTCTGAACAGCTTCAAATCACGACTTGATCAACTCTGGAAACACCACCCATGCTACTTTAACTGGGAAGATAACTCCTTTAGTTACCCCGAACCCAGTATGTCGCAAATCACAAACATTATGAAGTATGAAGATCAGCTCAAGATCTGGTCATAGAGGCCACAGGGCATGCGACCAGAAAGCACCTAAGTAACCTAAGTAAGTAAGTCATCACAGCTTAAGTGGCCAGAGAGTTTTGCCCCACCCTCCAGGGGCCTCAGTAGGCTAATTGAGGTAATTATTCCTGTCAATTAATCAATTATTTTGATATTTTTTTTATTTGGGCTTTATAACAATGAAGCTTGGACATTAAATGGCTATCCACTTATCATCCACTATCCACTTAGCATGCGGGAAACTACCAGCTAGCTTACTATGGACGCGCATAGTAGTCACCAAAAAAAAAAAAAAACTATCTTGTAATTATGAGAAATTATCTCGCAATTACGAGAAACTATCTCATAACTATGAGAAAAACTATCTCGTAATTATGACTTATTTTCTCGTAATCACGAGATAGTTTCTCGTAATTACGAGATAGTTTGTTTGTTTTTTGGTGACTACTATGCGCTTCCGTAAGAAATGCCTAAATGAGAGAAAAAAAATACATTTGCAAAGGCTTAAAAGGAGCCAGGGGCCTGAGGGCTAAGTATTTGTCATTTTGGTTGATTATATTATGCACTGATGTCCAAAGTTAGTGTTTATTATATTTAGGAATTACATATAATAGTAAAAGTAATGTTGGTACTTGTTTGAATGTCTGTATCACTGAGAGGTAGATAAGCACTTTGGTTTTGTGAGAAAAGTCTAGCTGAACAAAAGATTATTATTAGAGTTATTATTGTTAGAGTTAATTGAATTTCCAGGGTCAGACAGTGTTTTCAGCAGAATAAGATGATTATGGCTGAATTCTTATTTTGACATGAATCTTCAGCTCCAGCTCAAAGAAATTTAACTTCCTTGAAATTAAATTCTGCTAATCTCCCAAGTTCAGGGTGAGACCTCATCCAAAAACGTCACACCACTCAAGTCTGCGAAGTCCAATGAGTTTTTAATGAGTCATGGTGGAAAAAGGACCAGTCACTCTCCTACAAAGGCCTGCTGTATGTTACGTACACATTAAACACATCAAAATCTCCTCATGTGATCATTTTAAAAGAAGAGTAGAAAAGGTTACACATATTCTGGAAACTCAACAACGTATAGTCAGAGGCGCTGCTAAAGTTTCTTGGGGCCCTGAGCAAAAATTCACAGGGGGCCCCTCCAAAAATTCCGACACTTTTTTTTTCAAATGTGCATATTATGATATTTTTAAAAACAAAAATAAATAAATAAAAACAAACTTGCTATTTAAAAATGGAATTCCTGCTCTGAGCTGAATAAACTGTTGTATTATACTCACCACTGTCTTGCTTTCTTTAGTCCTTGACCTCTTTTCCTGTTTTTCTCACTGTCAGACAGGTAACTTATCTCCATTTGTCTCAGACAGTAAACTTCAGATGCAGATAAACTTTTATAAATGAGATATAAACACAAGCTTCAGAGCCAAGTGGTGCAAGGACAGTTTTAACTTGTGTGTTAAAGAGCATAGACTCTGACAAATTGACTTTATTGAGCTTTCTTCCATGTTATAATCTTGTTCTCTTGAAAAAAAAAACATACCTGTAGTTGTGTTTTGTTTCATTCACGCCCATTTGAGTAATCCTGTATTCTCTGGCGCAGACTTTCTGAGGCCTTAGAACGAACCTTTGCCTACTCCAGGAAGCACTCACCAATCAACAACAAGCCCTCTACATCCAGTCTGCTCTCATTCATTTATCAAAAAAAAAAAAAAAAAAAGGTGTGCAGCTCTGTTTCCACTGATTCCTCGCTTTTTTTTTTCTTTTTGATGGAAAATGGCATCAGACAGAACGTTTAAGGAAGTGAAGTGCTCTTTTTCTTTGATTATATGTTCACATTACAGCAACACGCTGCACTCTGCTGCCCTCTGCTGGTCTCTTCACCTGTTTCTTTACCAGTAGAGTACCTAATGGAAACGTTTTTAAAAGTTATAAAACGTGCAACGCTGTGACCAAGATTACTTTATAAATGTGAATAAAAACATAATATATCCTCTTTAACATAAGAAGCACTTGCTGCAGAGTGAAAGGTGGAGGTGGGGTTCGGGTTTTTATTTAGAATCTAAAATGAAACTTGGCGAATACTGTTTGTGACTCCTTGATTCTCGTCCGCAGGTCTGTACGTGGAAAACCATGGCGTGATCCACAACATGTGGTTCAACACCAGCACCACAGAGAAGTGGCCGTACTACCAGACCCAGTTCAAGAACGAGTGGTGGGACAATGGCTCGCTGCCCATCTGGATCACCGCCCAGAGACAGGTCTGGTCACACTTCATCAGTGTCTGACGTTACAGCAGGGATCGCTTCTCTTTGACTAAACCGCTCTAATGGCTACACTACTTGGTTTTACTCTACTGTACTTTTCTCGGTTTTACTTGGTTTGTGTCGTTTTCCATTACTTCATAGTACCGGTTTACTGTGGGCAGTGGAGAAAGAAGTACTTGATTTCTTTACTTAAATAAAAGTACAGAAAAAGCATCACACACTAGTTTAGGAACACGAGGGTAACGGGACAGGGTGAAGAAGATGAGAATGGACGGGACATGGGCCTGGCAGATGGGGTACATTGTGATGGGTGTGGGGTGGGAGCAGATGGCTCGGGCCTCATGTCCTGTTTGACCCGATGGACTATAGCCAGACGCATCCCCCCCACCCCCCCACCCAAATTTATTTGATTTTATTATTTTTTTTCCATTATTATTATTATTATTATTGTTATTGTTGTTTTTTTCTTCTCTTTCCTCCTTTTTGTTGTTTGTTTTGCAATTATTATTATTATTATTATTATTATTATTATTATTATTATTATTTAATTTATTTATTTTTTATTTTATTAAGTATTATTATTATTATTATCATCATCATTATTATTATTGGCGTCATTATTTCTAACTCTTCATGGAATTTATTTACTCACATAGAAGATAAGGAAATTATTATTATTTTTATCATTATTATAATTTATTTATTTTTTATTTTTATTATATTTTATTTATTAATTTTTTTTACATCAATACATATTCATATCCGCATATATATTCATATTCATATTATTATATACATCTGTTATATGTTGTTTGTTCCTTGTAAGTCATAATATTGTTTTGTTTGTCTGATGTCTTATGTATTACATGTAGGTATGTCTGCACCTGTAAATAAAAAAATTTAAAAAATAAAAAAAAATAAAAAAGTACAGAAAAAGAAGTAAAGATTTACTCAGGTAAAAGTAAAAGTATCACCTTAAAATTTCTACTAAAAGTACTTACTTTCAAATGTACTTTTGAGTAAAAAAGTAGAAATAAATACAGACTCAACAGCTCATGAATGAGTTAAATGTGAGGGATTTTGCTGATTCCAGATGAAATGAACAAACTGCTGCAGTAGAAGAAACTGAATCTGTCGCTGAGCTCTGAGGTCTTTATTATTCTGATGTTTCTAAAGGAGAACTACTTTACTGCATCTGTTATATTTAAGTACTGTGTGTCTACAATGAGGGCAGGACAAAAACACGCGATTTTAAACTAAAACTCAAAATACTTTGTACTTCAAGCGGTGCCTCACTGATGTGACAACCTATAAAAATCGCAACATAAAAAACAACAACGGAGGACACAGAGGCAATGTTGTACTTTGTTCTCATTTAGTTTAGTTTTTGTTTTGTTTTTTGTCATCCACAAAGCCAAATAAAAGAACCGGAAAAGGCTACAAGCAGCAAAGCATAACCGTTAGCTGCCATCAGTTGAGAAATTCCCTGATAAACCATGTTATTTTGGGTCACTCTGCCCAGCTGCCTCTGGACTTTGTCGTTACCCAGCAGGCAGAGAAATGTCCGGACCTCGTCGAAGCTCCACAGTGTCGTTTTCCGAGCAGCCATTGATCTGTCTAAAAAGATACGCTGTGCTCAGCTGTTGTCGGGACTTTTGAGGCTGAAGTCGCTCGTATGACTCACAACTGACAACGTTCTCTGACAGAGCAGAGACATTTTAGCCCCGGTTTAGCTCGGGTGGAACCTCGGCCGAGCAGGTACCAAAAAAGTACCTGGTACTAGTAACAGCTGCCTAATGGAAAAGCTGACAAAGCGAGTAAGTAAGTAAATTTTATTTGTATAGCGCTTTTCACAGACACAAGTCACAAAGTGCTTCACAATCTTAAAAAACATAAAAACAGCAAAATCTTAAACATTGTAAAATCATCAGCAGATGTTGAGTCAGTAGGACTAGAATGCTTTCCTAAACAAATAAGTTTTTAAGTGCATTTTGAAGACATCTACTGAGTCCATAGAGCGTAGATCGAGGGGAAGTTCATTCCAAAGATGAGGCGCTACAGCTTTGAAAGATCGGTCTCCACGAGTTTTAAAGCAAGTACGTGGAACCATCAGCAGATGCTGTCCAGATGACCTCAGGCTCCGGGCCGAGGTGTAAGGCTTCAGGAGGTCAGTGATGTAGGCAGGAGCCTGGCCATGAAGGGCTCGAAAAGTTAGGACCAGCAGTTTAAGTTGAACACGGTACACAACAGGGAGCCAGTGCAGAGATTTCAACACAGATGTAATGTGGGCTCCTCCTGTTGGTCCTGGTTAAAAGTCTTGCCGCTGAGTTTTGGACTGATTGCAGACGAGCCAATTCCTTCTTATTTAAACGCGTAAAAAGACTGTTACAGTAATCCAGCCGCGAGGACACAAAAGCATGAACAATCATTTCAAGCTCGTCTTTAGACACAAAGGATCTCAGTTTTGCAATGTTTCGCAGCTGAAAAAAGCAGTTTTTCACCAGCTGTCTAGAGTGATGTTCAAGTGACATATCCTCATCAAAGACCACCCCAAGGTTCCTCAGTTTCGTTCTAGTGGAGGGGCTGAAGTCGCCTGAGTGAACTGAGTTGAGTAAAACCAAGTAGTGCTGCTGGAAAAGGGCCTTAAGTGACTTTTTAAACTCCTGCCACAAGGTCACCTATGCAGCCAAGCCTGGACGCCAGAAGAAATATGTAAACCACTAAATAACCCACTGTGGTAAGCCATGAATAGCGCACCTGAAACCTGATTTGAGGAAAGCACAACAATCATTGTTATCGCAATATCACAAGAATCTAAATATATCACAGTAACGCTGTGGTCTTCCATCTGACAGAGATTTACACTGAAGAATCATTTTCCTGTTTTGTGACCAGGGTTGCCAGATGTCATCGACAGTTTCCAGCCCAAACAGAACTTAAAACCCACCCAACACAATAGCTGTGTCCCAATTCAACGGCTGCAGCCTTCGTTGGCTACATTTGAAGACTGATTACGTCACAGTCGGCGCGACAGGTCTGTCCCAATTCGAAGGCTACTTCAAATGCAGCCCACGAATGCAGCCTTCCTTTCCCGCTGAATGAAAGTTGCATCGGGTGCATCCTTCGCGGCCCAACATATCCCATGATTCACTGCGCGCTGCTTGTCTGACGTTCGAAGATGGCAGAGGCGGAGAGAGCTGCTCAAACTCCTCCAGGAGTAAATTAAACAAAATAAAAAATTAAATAAGTGTAATTTCTGGCTCCATTTCTGCTCATGTGACCGATGAATAAAGTGAATTAGCGAGCAGCTGCGGTCCTGGTTGCTAGGCGACAGCGGCGCAAACGTGAGAGGAGGAGCAGCTGTTGACGTACGCTCCGTGGACCGGACCGTCCCATTTCGGATCGGCCTTTGCGGTCCACGAAGGCCACAAGAAGGAGTAGCCTCCGTGGACCGCAACCTTCGAAGGCTGCAGCCGATGAATTGGGACACAGCTAATAAAAACCAGCCCAAATCACAACCACTCTAAATGTTAAAAATGTAATACGTAAGAAAGAACACAAAACTTAACAGCAGCACTAAAAACACTAGGTTTCCTGGTCAGGGAGTCATAGAAACTAGGGCTGCACAATATATCGCAAAATTATCATTATCGCAATATCAGCAAATCGCAAGAATCTGAATATGTCGCAATAACGCTGTGGTCTTCCATCTGACAGAGATTTACACTGAAGAATCATTTTCCTGTTTTGTGACCCGGGTTGCCAGATGTCACCGACAGTTTCCAGCCCAAACAGAACTTAAAACCCACCCAACACAATAAAAAACGGCCCAAATCACAACCACTCTAAATGTTACAAATGTAATACGTAAGAAAGAACACAAAACTTAACAGCAGCACTAAAAAAAGTAAAGCGTGCAGTTAGACGAGTGAAGGTTTCCTGGTCATGGAGTCATAGAAACTAGGGCTGCACAATATATCGCAAAATTATCGTTATCGCAATATCAGCAAATTGCAAGAATCTAAATATATCGCAATAACGCTGTGGTCTTCCATCTGACAGAAATTTACACTGAAGAATCATTTTCCACCAGAGCTTTAAAAGAACATGTGTTGTGACTAAATAAAACAGCTTAGCCTTGTTTTATTCCTGGTTTAGTCTGCGATAAGTTTTGATTTTGTCGCTACTATGTTATGAAAAGTAGGCTCTATTTTCAAATACTGCAATAATATCGTTATCGCAATTTTCTAATCAATTTTGTTGGTATTATCTCCAGAAAATTTTCTATAAACCTGATAAATGTTGTGTAAAGCAGCCCAGATTTTCAGATGTTTTTCCCATATCGTTTTTTTTAATCTTTTCCAGGGTCTAAAAGCCGGCTCCCTCCACTTCCCTGGCACTGCATCCAGCTACAACGGCGATATCGTTTTAGTCCAAGAGGTGGAACCCCCTCTGTACAACTACAAGAACGAGACGGCGTGGCGCGAGAACACCGAGAAGGTCATGGGATGGTTCAGGGACCAAGACTTGGACTTCGTCTCCTTGTATTTTGGTGAACCAGACGGCACAGGGCATCGCTATGGTCCCGACTCACCGCAGATCAAGGAGATGGTGAAGCAGGTGGACCGCACCGTGGGCTACATCCGACAAACGGCCAGAGATTACGGCTTAGAAGATCGTCTGAACATCATCATAACGGCAGACCACGGCATGAGCAACGTGTACCGGAACGGCCTGGTGGAAGAGATCACTTTATCCAAAATCCCTGGCTTCTCCTTCAGAGATCTGACCTTTCACTTGGTGGATTTTGGCCCCAGCGGGATGCTCCTGCCCAAACCGGGAATGCTGGACAAGGTTTACAACGCCTTAAAGGGGGCGCACCCACACCTCCACGTCTACAAGAAGGAAGAGCTGCCCGAGCGCATGCACTTCAGTAAGAACGAGCGCATCCTTCCCATCATCCTCTGGTCCGACCCTGGATACGTCATCAACGGGGTAGGTACCAGGCTTTAAGGTCACGGTAGACGTTTGGGAGATAAAGCTTTCAGATACGGACGGTTTGGACGTGCGCAGAGGAGGGACAGTGGATATATGTCTACTGTAGGGTCAGATCCAGCTAACCTACTGAGCTAACACACCTCCACATGTCTACTGTAGGGTCAGGTCCAGCTAACCTACTGAGCTAACACACCTCCACATGTCTACTGTAGAGTCAGATCCTGCTAACCTACTGAGCTAACACACCTCCATATGTCTACTGTAGGGTCAGGTCCAGCTAACCTACTGAGCTAACACACCTCCATATGTCTACTGTAGAGTTAAATCCAGCTAACCTACTGAGCTAACACACCTCCACATGTCTACTGTAGAGTCAGATCCTGCTAACCTGAGCTAACACACTTCCACATGTCTACTGTAGAGTCAGATCCAGCTAACCTACTGAGCTAACACACCTCCATATGTCTACTGTAGAGTCAGATCCTGCTAACCTGAGCTAACACACCTCCACATGTCTACTGTAGAGTCAGATCCAGCTAACCTACTGAGCTAACACACCTCCACATGTCTACTGTAGAGTCAGATCCAGCTAACCTACTGAGCTAACACACCTCCATATGTCTACTGTAGAGTCAGATCCTGCTAACCTGAGCTAACACACCTCCACATGTCTGCTGTAGAGTCAGAGCTAACCTACTGAGCTGACACACCTCCACATGTCTGCTGTAGAGTTAGATCCAGCTAACCTACTGAGCTAACACACCTCCACATGTCTGCTGTAGAGTCAGAGCTAACCTACTGAGCTAACACACCTCCACATGTCTGCTGTAGAGTTAGATCCAGCTAACCTACTGAGCTAACACACCTCCACATGTCTGCTGTAGAGTCAGAGCTAACCTACTGAGCTAACACACCTCCACATGTCTGCTGTAGAGTTAGATCCAGCTAACCTACTGAGCTAACACACCTCCACATGTCTACTGTAGAGTCAGAGCTAACCTACTGAGCTAACACACCTCCACATGTCTACTGTAGAGTCAGAGCTAACCTACTGAGCTAACACACCTCCACATGTCTGCTGTAGAGTTAGATCCAGCTAACCTACTGTTTTGTCTAAAACAGTGTTTCCCAACCAGGGGGACAGGGACCCCTAGGGGTACACCAGCACATTGCAGGGGGTACATGGAGTTTTATGAAATGTTGTCATGCATTTATATGACAGACATATAACATGTCTTATTTAACATAAATAAAGGGAATGCAACACTAAACCAGGTCTAAACCAGGACTAAACCAGGACTAAACCAGGTTTAAACCAGGTCTAAACCAGGACTAAACCAGGATTAAACCAGGACTAAACCAGGACTAAACCAGGATTAAACCAGGTCTAAACCAGGATTAAACCAGGACTAAACCAGGACTAAACCAGGACTAAACCAGGTCTAAACCAGGTCTAAACCAGGTCTAAACCAGGTCTAAACCAGGATTAAACCAGGACTAAACCAGGTCTAAACCAGGTCTAAACCAGGTCTAAACCAGGTCTAAACCAGGATTAAACCAGGACTAAACCAGGTCTAAACCAGGTCTAAACCAGGACTAAACCAGGTCTAAACCAGGATTAAACCAGGTCTAAACCAGGTCTAAACCAGGTCTAAACCAGGATTAAACCAGGACTAAACCAGGTCTAAACCAGGACTAAACCAGGACTAAACCAGGACTAAACCAGGTCTAAACCAGGTCTAAACCAGGACTAAACCAGGTCTAAACCAGGTCTAAACCAGGTCTAAACCAGGATTAAACCAGGACTAAACCAGGTCTAAACCAGGACTAAACCAGGTCTAAACCAGGTCTAAACCAGGACTAAACCAGGACTAAACCAGGATTAAACCAGGACTAAACCAGGACTAAACCAGGACTAAACCAGGACTAAACCAGGTCTAAACCAGGACTAAACCAGGACTAAACCAGGACTAAACCAGGTCTAAACCAGGCCTAAACCAGGACTAAACCAGGACTAAACCAGGACTAAACCAGGTCTAAACCAGGACTAAACCAGGTCTAAACCAGGTCTAAACCAGGTCTAAACCAGGTCTAAACCAGGATTAAACCAGGACTAAACCAGGTCTAAACCAGGACTAAACCAGGTCTAAACCAGGTCTAAACCAGGTCTAAACCAGGACTAAACCCGGACTAAACCAGGACTAACCCAGGACTAAACCCGGGCTAAACCAGGACTAAACCAGGTCTAAACCAGGACTAAACCAGGTCTAAACCAGGACTAAACCAGGTCTAAACCAGGTCTAAACCAGGACTAAACCAGGACTAACCCAGGACTAAACCCGGGCTAAACCAGGACTAAACCAGGTCTAAACCAGGACTAAACCAGGACTAAACCAGGACTAAACCAGGTCTAAACCAGGCCTAAACCAGGACTAAACCAGGACTAAACCAGGTGTGAACCAGGACTAAACCAGGTCTGAACCAGGTCTGAATCCGGCCTATAGTAGGTCTGAACCAGGACTAAACCAGGAATGCAACACTAAAGAAGTACTAAACCAGAACTAAAACTAGGAATAAACCAGGTCTAAAACTAGAACTAAACCAGGACAAAACTAAGAACAATCCAGGTCTATTAAACCAGGTCTAAACCAGGACCAAGCCGCATCCAAACCAGGACTAAAACCAGGACTAAAGCAGGTCCTGGGCGTACACGAGACCAACCCTCTGTTCTAAAACATGTCACTTCATGTTTTTAGTCTTGTCCCTTGTAAAAAATATGAACTTGTTTAAAACAGATCCCTCACTTTTAAGGCTCTACTGTTGTTATTGCATATAATTAGCTTTTCTTAGCGCACACACGCTACAACTGTGGAGTTCTGAAGAAGTGTCACATGTCTGGGGTCAAAGGTCACACGTCCACAGGTGTTTATTTACAAGTTCCACCGGGAGAGGAGCTCAGTCTCAAACAGAAGCTTATTAAAGTACGTAAACATGAAGCTAGGAGGATGATTTTTGGTACACACCATCTTTCAGGTCTCTAGTGTTCAGATCTGTAGTAATACTTCATCTGCTTTGTTTGGTTTGGGCGCAGGATGAGTGGAAACAACAATTGTTGCTGCTGGGAACACACACTGTCTGTAGTCCTATATTAAAGTATAGGGCCATGTATTGTTTTCTATGTAGTGTTCAACTCTCTGTAGGAGTCAGGGTTGCCAGATCTGACTGACAGTTTCCAGCCCAAATATAACGTAAAACCCGCCAAACGCAATAAGAACCCGCCCAAATCACAACCATTCTACAATCTTAATGTTAAAACTGTAATACATATGAAATAACATATTTTGAGCACACAAAACTTCACAACTGCCAATGGAAAAAGTAATAAACTCCACGATGAGTGTAATCAGAAAAACAAATGGCTCTCTCACGCTTGCACTCCTCAGGACAGGGGCGATCCACATTTTTAGCTCTGGGTCAGTCTCCTTCCTGTTTGATTTCTTGTATTTCCCCCACTTCTGCAGGTTGCTAAACGCTAAAACTCTAAGCTTGAGAGGAAACACTGTTGGCGCTCACGGGGCTGCAGTGTTTACTTTTTTCAACCAATCAGAGGTCCATAATTAGACATGTGATTAACAACTAATGACACTAATATTACTACTTCTATTTTAAAAAATAATTTTATTCATCAATAACCAGCAAATATATATAATTATTGATCAGGAAATTTAAAAATATTATTAAAATAAGTTTGTTTTACATTTTCAAAATCCCGCCCCATAAGTCTAAAAATAGTCCAAATATTATACACCCGCCCAACGCTTTTTTCGCCGAGAGAGAGCAAAAGTAGCCCAATAGGGCGGGAAACCGCCCAATCTGGCAACAATGGTAGGAGTTTAACCCTGAGTCAGATTGGGAACATGTTTGGTGACGGTGACCTCGTGCTCCAGACTGTAATTCTGCTTATTTTATTACACTGTATGTTGATCATTTTTATTGCAAAGTGACTCAGCACTAAACTCTTCACCTGCTCACAGACTACAGCTGTGGTTGTGTTATGTTTGAGAAACATTTGGAATTAAATGTGTTAATAGGAGCGCTACTGTATAATAGTCTTTTTTTACTCTTTAGTTTAATTTTAGCTGTGAAAGTTGCTCAGTGTCAGCTTTAGCATTATGAGAACTAGTTTGCAGCAATCTGTGTAAATATTTTTTTTTACTTTCTTCAGTTCAATTTCCAAGTTACACTCCCCCCATTAAACAAGCAACATTTCCCAATAACTGCCACAAAAATAATAATCATTTGAAAAAAAAGGGACTAAACCAGGTCTAAACCAGGACTAAACCAGGTCTAAACCAGGACTAAACCAGGACTAAACCAGGACTAAACCAGGACTAAACCAGGACTAAACCAGGACTAAACCAGGTCTAAACCAGGTCTAAACCAGGACTAAACCAGGTCTAAACCAGGACTAAACCAGGAATAAACCAGGACTAAACCAGGACTAAACCAGGTCTAAACCAGGACTAAACCAGGTCTAAACCAGGTCTAAACCAGGACTAAACCAGGTCTAAACCAGGACTAAACCAGGACTAAACCAGGTCTAAACCAGGTCTAAACCAGGACTAAACCAGGTCTAAACCAGGACTAAACCAGGACTAAACCAGGACTAAACCAGGTCTAAACCAGGACTAAACCAGGACTAAACCAGGACTAAACCAGGACTAAACCAGGACTAAACCAGGTCTAAACCAGGTCTAAACCAGGACTAAACCAGGTCTAAACCAGGACTAAACCAGGACTAAACCAGGAATAAACCAGGTCTAAACCAGGTCTAAACCAGGTCTAAACCAGGACTAAACCAGGTCTAAACCAGGACTAAACCAGGACTAAACCAGGACTAAACCAGGACTAAACCTTGTCTAAACCAGGACTAAACCAGGACTAAACCAGGACTAAACCAGGTCTAAACCAGGACTAAACCAGGACTAAACCAGGACTAAACCAGGTCTAAACCAGGACTAAACCAGGACTAAACCAGGAATAAACCAGGTCTAAACCAGGACTAAACCAGGACTAAACCAGGACTAAACCAGGACTAAACCAGGACTAAACCAGGTCTAAACCAGGTCTAAACCAGGTCTAAACCAGGACTAAACCAGGACTAAACCAGGTCTAAACCAGGACTAAACCAGGACTAAACCAGGAATAAACCAGGTCTAAACCAGGACTAAACCAGGACTAAACCAGGTCTAAACCAGGACTAAACCAGGACTAAACCAGGACTAAACCAGGACTAAACCAGATCTAAACCAGGACTAAACCAGTTTAATTTTATTTTTAGTTGAATTTTAGCTGTGAAAGTTGCTCAGTGTCAGGTTTAGCATTATGGGAACTATTTTGCAGCAGTCTGTGTAAATGTTTTTTTTTTTTACTTTCTTTTTTTTACTAATAATAATTTGAAAAAAAAAAGTTGTAAAGTGCTCAGTGACTTACTCTGAGCCTCGTCAGAGTCTGGGTCAGGGCCTGTACTCATGCTTCACCTTCATCCTGGACTCAGTCTGGGAAATATGGCCCATAAAGAGTTTTACTGCTCTGATACAGTCACTTATTAACAACACAATCTGAAAATCACCTCCTTAACTTCTCATAATCAAATCAAGCATTGATCAAAGAATAAAGACAGTAAATGATGAGAGCGCGTGATGTTTATGAAGCAATACAAAAACAAATACTGTACTCATTACTAATAATAACCAAATATCTTATAATAATAATAATAATAATAATAATAATAATAATAATAATAATAATAATAATAATAATAATAATGATTTGAAATGTCAGGAAGTGTAAAGGCTGAATTCCTATTGAAGTGACAACACTGATCTGATTGGCTGATTTTTCTTTTTTTTTTATCAGAACATTTTTATAGTGTATTATAGGACAGGGGTCAGAGTGTCCCATAACCAGCGGTGGACAAAGTGCTGTACTCAAGTAAAAGTACTGTTACTTCAAAAATAATATTACTCAAGTAGAAGTAAAAGTAGCCAACAAACATAAAACTACTACTACTACTTCTACTTTTTCTTCTACTTCTTTTTCTTCTTCTTCTTCTTTTTATTTTTCTTCTTCTTTTTCTTTATCTTCTTCTCCATCTTCTTTTTTTTTCTTCTTCTTCTTATTTTTCTTCTTTTTTTCCCTTTTATTCTTCTACTTCTTCTTCATCTTCTCCTTCTTCTTTTTCTTCTTCTTCTTCCTTCTTTTTCTTTATCTTCTTCTCCATCTTTTTCTTCTTATTATTTTTCTTCTTTTTTTCCCTTTTATTCTTCTTCTACTTCTTATTTTTCTTTTTCTTCTTTTCTTCTTCTTCTTCTACTTCTTCTTCATCTTCTTTTTCTTCTTCTTTTGCTTCTTCTTCTACTTTTTATTTTTCTTCTTCCTTCTTTTTCTTCTTCTTTTTTTTCTTCTTTTTTTCCTTTTATTCTTCTAATTCTTATTTTTATTTTTCTTCTTCTTCTTCTTCTTCTTCTTCATCTTCTCCCTCTTCTTCTTTTTCTTCTTCTTTTCCTAAAATCTATTTTCACTCAAAAATTCAGTGAAAGTATCTACTTCCTGTCCACCACTGCCCATAACTCTGAAGAAAGCAGAAAGTCGTACAAACCAACCTTCAAAACAGATTCACAAAGAGAGACAGCACTTATAATTTAAAAAGTGTCAAATATTGTATGGTGAAAATGTATGATCATATTTATATGAAACTAAATGTGTTATGTCCTGAAATAGAAAAGCGCTTTTATGAGTTGATCAGAAATGTTTAATTGTGAATGGGGGCAGATATTATAATAAGTTTATACTTCTTTCTGCTCCTTTTTCATTCATGACGTTTAATTTAAAAGTTAAATTGCCATACTTGGTTTTTAAATGAATGAAATAATGCAATAATGGATCAATGTGTGCAGCTCGTGTAGACTTAATGATTCTTTTTTGACCAAAGCCACTGAGTATTCTCCTGAAATTTGTATTTTTCTAAATTACACTTCCTGTAGCAATAATGTAATAATGGCCAATAATGTAATACCTGCCTATAATGTAATAATTTTGGCAATTTTTAAAGATTATAATGCTAACAGTGTAATAAGTTATTACATTATTGGCCTAAATCCTAATAACTACAGCCTATAATGCAGTTTTGTGCAGTTTGCTCCTGGCATAGTTTGACATTTTCTTCTTCATCTTGTAGCAGTTATCTACTTCGAACTAAATCACAACAAAAAAACATCTAAAATGAATCAGCTGGACTTGGTTTCCAGAGTTTTATCTCTTATTGAAAGGACTTTTATGTTTTGTCAGTGTCTCTGTTGGATGATGTCAGCGTTACTGACGTTATATGTTCCCAGATATTTCTCAGATTAAAGTTACACTGTGTAACTTTTCTCCTAAATATGTGGGGCATACTGACTTGTTTTTGTGATTTTTTGAGCGATTATAAGGCCTGAGGCGCGATCTGTTGCTCCGAGCGGGGCTTCTGTACTGAGAAACCACCCTCGCAACTTGGCCGGGAGCGCTCCGCTGTTCAGGAAGAGTCACGTGACAGGGAACGACTTGAGGCGCAGGTATAACCAGGAAGCTACTTTTAGCGTTGTTATTTTCGCCAGTTCGTCAGGGCCGAAGGACACAAGAAGATGAAGACAATGTCGGACGAGGCAAGAAAAAGAAAATGTGAAAGGGACCGCACCAGATCGCAGACAAGAGTCAACATCAGACAGACTTTTGCTCGCTGGCGTCAGATGAGAGACAGAGAAGGCTGCAAATCAGATCACGTTTTTGCTTCTTTATTGTTGGGCAGGTAAATTAGCTTCTTTATTTTTTCTTTAGAACGTGCTTTTTCATACAGTTATTAGTTGTTTTTACTGCGACCATTGCGCGATAAGATAGAAGTATCTTGGCGTCACGAGTGAGGGAAGGATGGAGCGTGAGATCGACAGACGGATCGGTGCGGCGTCTGCAGTAATGCGGTCGTTGTATCGGTCTGTTGTGGTGAAGAATTTACCGGTCGATCTACGTTCCTACTCTCACCTATGGTCATGAGCTTTGGGTCATGACTGAAAGGACAAGATCCCGGATACAAGCGGCCGAAATGAGTTTCCTCCGCAGGGTGGCTGGGCGCTCCCTTAGAGATAGAGTGAGGAGCTCAGTTACACGGGAGGAGCTCGGAGTAGAGCCGCTGCTCCTCCACATCGAGAGGAGTCAGTTGAGGTGGCTCGGGCATCTGTTCCGGATGCCTCCTGGTCCCTTCCTGGGGAGGTGTTCCGGGCATGTCCCACTGGGAGGAGGCCCCGGGGAAGACCTAGGACACACTGGAGGGACTATGTCTCTCGGCCTGGGAACGCCTTGGGGTGCCCCCGGCAGAGCTGGAGGAAGTGTCTGTGGAGAGGGAAGTCTGGGCATCTCTGCTTAGACTGCTGCCCCCGCGACCCAGCCCCGGATAAAGCGGAAGAAGATGGAT
The DNA here is from genome assembly GCA_020698575.1 of Bostrychus sinensis. Taxonomy (NCBI): domain Eukaryota; kingdom Metazoa; phylum Chordata; class Actinopteri; order Gobiiformes; family Eleotridae; genus Bostrychus; species Bostrychus sinensis. The sequence goes on along the minus strand of CM036253.1, from coordinate 4,262,312 downwards.
GGATGGATGGATTGCGCGATATTTGTTGATAAGCTAACGCTAGCGCTAACTCTATAGAAGATCCAGTCCAAACTTCCAAAGGTAGCAGCAGGTCAACTAAAGTTGAAACAATGATGGAAATAGACGCACGCTCGCACAGTTTCAGAAGGAGGAGGGGCCCTAGTGTTTACGTTTTGCGACGGTGCAGTGGCACCTGTGGCCTCTAGAGGCGCAAGACCGGGAATCTTACACAGTGTAACTTTAAGGTTGATGTTTGACCCTCACCCCTTCATCTTGGAAACGTGGACCCCAGTTTGTCTCCGGTCCTAGACTTTGACTGTGCAGTGCATATTTCTCAAACCTCTTGCTGTTTATCGCTTGTCTTGACAGTTTTGACTCATTATCAGTCCATAAAAGTCCAGGTCTAGGTCTTGATCTGTGGT